>CM060908.1:487614532-488864532 GCA_030737815.1 Allium fistulosum
GGAACTAAGCCTTTCTCGGTTTATACGGATGCTTGTGGTACGGGGCTAGGGGCGGTACTAATGCAAGAGGGTATGGTAGTGCGCTATGCGAGTAGACAGTTGAAAACGCATGAGAAGAACTACCCGATGAATGATCTTAAGTTGGCAGCTATAGTTTTTGCTCTCAAGTCTTGGAGACACTATCTCTTAGGAGAAAGATTTATGCTTTTCACGGATCATAAGTCTTTGAAGTATCTATTCTCTCAAAAAGACTTGAATCTGAGACAGCAAAGATGGATGGAGTTTTTAGCCTCTTATGACTTTGAGGTTTCCTATACCCCTGGCAAGGGTAATGTAGTGGCAGATGCATTGAGTAGACGCAAAGTGGTTTTAAGTCCTCTGTTTTTGAAATGGAAGCATTTGGAGTACATTGCTACCTTTGATTTTAGACCTCCGTCGAATTTAGCTCCGGGATTGTTAGCAGCCCTCGACGTCCAGCCTACTTTGATGGAGCAGATTGGAGCAAGGCAAGGTGAAGACGAAGAGTTAAAGGACATTTTAGATAAGCTTGGTAGAGAAGAGTCATCACCACATCTTAGGCACTATACCATGGACACTAGGGGATGGCTTAGAAGGGATGGTAGACTTTGTGTTCCCCATAGTGAGGATTTAGTAGATGTGGTGTTGGCCGAGTCACATCATTCTAGGACGACAGTGCACCCCGGTGGTGATAAGATGTACCGGGATATGAAAAGGGTATTATATTGACCCGGAATGAAGAAAAGGGTGGCGGAGTATGTATCGAAGTGCATCACTTGCCAAAGGATAAAGGCAGAATAGAAGAAGCCCGGAAGACTGTTGCAGCCATTGGATATTCTATTATGGAAATGAGAGAGCGTCTCTATGGACTTCGTAGATGGATTACCAAGGTCACGGAGAGGGAACATGAGCATTTGGGTCATTGTGGATAGACTGATGAAGAGCGCTCATTTTATACCCATTAAGAGTAATAGGACGACAGCTTCTTCGGCGACTGTTTATGTAATGGATATAGTTAAGCTTTATGGAGTTCCCGCTAGTATTGTGAGCGACATAGATCCATTATTCAACAGCGAGTTTTAAAGGAGTATTCAGCAACCCTTGGGAACGGAATTGAATCTGAGCATGGCATATCACCCTCAGATAGATGGACAGACTGAGAGGGTAAATAGGGTTTTAGAAGATTTGCTCAAATTGTGCATCATTGACTTCGGAGGCTCTTGGGAAGACCACCTACTTTTGGTGGAGTTCGCATATAATAATAGTTATCAAGCAAGCATTGGGATGGCACCGTTCGAGGTCCTCTATGGCAGACCATGTAGATCACTAGCCTATTGGTGGGATACCACCGATAGGATCTTGCTTGGACCAGAGATGAGGGAAACTTCCGAGAAGGTGGATTTGATTCACAAGAGGTTGAAGACTACACAAGATAGACAAAAGTCATATGCCGTCAGAAGACGTTCAGATTTGAAGTTTAAGGTTGGAGATATGGTTTTTGTCAAGGTTTCTCCTCTGAGAAACGTTATGAGATTTGGCTTAGTGGGTAAGTTGGCACCGAGATTTGTAGGACCCTTCCCTATTACTTCATGGATTGGAAAAGTGGCATACTAAGTTGATCTTCCAAATAAGTTGGCAGGAGTTCACGATGCTTTTCATGTTTCGCATCTGAGGAAGTGTCTACATGATTTCGTAGTAATAGTAGAACCCGATCAGCTAAGGGAAGTGGAGGTAGAGCGCGAATCACTTATGCGTCGTACACCCAACCGTATATTGGAACACGGCGTCAAGAGATTACGCAACAAGGAAGTTCGTCTAGTGAAGGTTCAGTGGGGAGATGACCCCAAGGAGTGCACATGGGAATCTGAGGAGAGAATTCGAACTTCTTATCCTTTTCTATTTGAAGGTACACTTCAAATATCCTATCTTTGATCTTTGATCTTTCCTTAGTTAGGGTCTTTTCGATAACCTATAGGTGAAACCTATGGATGGTAGCTAGGTTGTGAACATGTCATTAGGGCATGTTATGTTTGATGGATGAAAATGATTGCAAGTGGATGCCAATGTTTGCAAATGGATGCATTGCATAAACTAGATAGATATTTATTAGGATAATCGGCCAACTAGGTACACACACCTGCATATGCATGCCTGTTATCTATTGCATTTGCACATGGTTGTATATATATATGTGTGTGTGTGTGTGTATAAATGGATGTTGCATATGGATGGTGCATTTGGGTGAATGATTGAAACATGCATATAGAATTATCAATTATACTAGGGTAATTGCATACATTTGGTTGCATGGATAAGCATACTTGCATTACAAGAGGCCAACTGAATCAGTAGACCAACTACCTTTTCGCATTAGGTAAGTTCATATGCATTTTACTTTGCATAAATCATATATTGCATTAGTTAAAAATAAGGACAATGGTAGAAATGGATTATAGTTGAGTAGATGGATGTAGTTCTTGGATGCCGGTTGTTAATTACGTTCTTCCGTCTTTGGAGATTTCAAGGACAAAATCCTTTAAGGGGGAGAATGTAACACCCCGATATTTTATGGAAAATATAATTAAAAAGAAACTAAAAGAACATTTGGTACAGTGGTAAAGGCACATGTTGACTTCCTTAGTGACCAGGGATCAAGTCATGTTGTCGCCTAAAATTTGGAGCGATGTTTTTTAGCTGGTTCGTTTCCAGTGATTTTCCTATGTATTTCAGCATTGTTTTTGACATGTGGCGGCTTCCCATTGGCTCCAGTGATGTAATAGGATGAGATGGCTAAATTTTATTGGTTGAGTGATGTGTATAGGCTAGAATGGATAACCATTAAGTGTATGAAAGAACCAGATTTAATCTAAAATAATCTAACGGATTATATTCACTCAAACAATCTATAAATAAACCATCTAACCTAAACCTAATCTCTTATTCAGCCGTCGCCATAATTCTATAGTAAAATTAGTGTGTATTATTCTTTCTCCTTTTCTCTACTAAATAAACAAACCTCTATCAAATTAAATTATCTATATATATTGAAGCAATTTGGGGAATTTAGAAGAATCAAAAGGAGAAAGATTAAATCAAAGCTTTTTTCAAATTTATGCAAGCTCAAGTGCGAGGTGAGTGGGAATTAATATGAAATAGAAAAATTAAGTAGTTCAATTTCAGTTCTTTTTTGGAACGTTAATATGAATTAATTTCTATTATTAATTGAGAATAGATGTAAATTATTGCAACTTCTTCTTCTTCTTCCACTTCTCAAATCTAATTCATGTTTGGTTTAAAATATGGGACATATAAATTGTTATTCACATTTTATGGCATAAATAAGATTGAAATTTATGTAAATTGTATTATCTTCTTCTTCTTCCACTTCTCAATTCTAATTCATGTTTGAGTTGAAATTTGGAACAAACAAATTGTTATTCACGTTTCATGGTGTAAATAAGATTGGTTTAATTAAATTGAATTGGAATTGTTATTCAATTTCTAATGGTAAAACTGGTTAGTTGAATAAATTCAGAACATGTTACTTGAATAAAATTATGGTTTTGATTGATATAATTACATAATTTTGAATATGGTTTTGGCACAAAATTGGGAAGTCTAATTGGCATAATTGTTTGTTTCATATATGGCCTAAAAATGTAAAAGTGGAATTTTGTGTAGTTAAATGATTTGTGGCTATTGGATAAAAATTTTGTACAGATTAAAGCTCTAAAAGGAGAACGTAAATTAGGGTGGAAAAAATGTAAATTAAATGGACCCTAAAGGCTAGTGTAAATCTGTAACAAAATGGCATAAAAATTACATACAAACCATACGGACTGAACAGACGTGAAATTGAAATACCATTTATGTAAGAAAAAGAGAATTTGTGAAATAACCAAATCGGGTGTAAATATGGCCTAAAGCAGATTAATGGAAATAAACAGTATGTAAACTGTAACGGTAAAATTAATTAATCTGGAAGCGATTTGGTAGGCAGATCTTGTAAAGGTCTGGATAGGTGTTTCATGCAGTTAAGACCAAATATAGTTTCGTCTGTACCTACTAGGAGCGGGCAAGTAGGTTCGCAAGGATATTTGTTACCTTTCATAGGTTGCTAGTATTTAGGATAGATAGCATACGCAATCGTAGGCTTCTTCAGGCAGATCGACGCGGACGGAACATGACAAGTGTGCTCCGACGTAGGCCTCTTTAGGCAGATCGTTGGAGGATTTTGCGCAGCCGACCCAACTGCGGGCACTCTTTTGGAGAACCGACACTTTGGATAGGGGCAAGTCCACATTGGTGACCGAGGACACAGGAGGATAGGAGTCCAGTTTGCCAGAGCCTGAGCGCAACTTCGGGGTCCTGCAAGGTTGTTTGAGTCGGCGCCGGTCAGATGTAAGAGGCATTTAGTCACAGTGCATGAGTGAAGAGCATGACTTTCACGCTGTAGCACGTGGATAGGTAAGGACAGAAGGTCCAACAGGCCGATTGACGTTTAGTATTACTGCATGGTTGATTTCCCTAGAGTGACCACGGACTTTGGCTTCTTAGGAACTGTATCTAAGAAGGATTCATTGCATTATATTATTCACCCTCCACGATATCCGAAGAAGACCTGGAATTAAACTGTTTTATTCTTTCTGCTTCATTTTATTTCTCATTCACCAGACTTTATGTTTGACCCATTCGTATTTTTCCTATTTTCCCTAAATCATAGGAGGACAGGTCTTGGTTGTAGTTCTTTGCAGCTTGGAGGGTCATTGGAGCAGTTGTTATCTTCAGCTTTTGTTTTTTCGTTTCATGTACTTCGTTTCTCTTTTCCATACTGTACTCTATATATGGTGTCCTATATTGTGAACTTTGTTATGTTTTATGTTTTGGTGGAGACTACTTGGTACTTTTGGTTTCAGAAATAAATTTGGAATAATGTTGTTTTTAATGAAGTTGTTTTTCTATTAATTTATAATTAGTGAAAGTTTTCTTCCACTGTAATATTTTAATCATTTTAGGTTGTTGCCTTAGTCTCCATGCTACGTTATGGATTATTATTTCACCCGATCACCCGTGCTTCTAGTCATGTCCGATTTTTGGGGTGCCTAGAGGTGTGGGGTGTCACATTTATCCTATCCGCTATCATATTTTGAAAGTATAGATAGATAGCACTGTGTACTCTGTAATGTTTTAATATATCAACTTAACAGCTTGTCTTGAGATAGGCCTAAGGTTTGATGGGCTTCTATTTGGTCGAAATTAGGTCCGTTTTGGGGTGGGTTGTTATAGACTTTGTGCTAACAAAAGGATTTTCCCCTTCGGGGGCACTTCATTCGATCTAGGAAGGGCTATATGTAATTCTCAAGGACTTGGAAAATAGGGTTTTCATCCTTAGCACCATAGATGGAACCATATTAGGAAAGGCTTGGAATGCACACCATGTTCGTCGCTATTTTACTTAAACTTTTACCATATTCCTTGTATTGGAACTTTCTAATTGAAACTGTTATGAAATGGATTCTAATAAAGTGTGATTTCCTTAATATTTTGCCGTGCTTGGTAACTTGTTGGAAATGTAACTTCGTATCACTACATGAGCACAACAAACTAACAATTGCGCCTTAAAGGAGCATTGCCCAAGTCTCTAGACCTGACTCGCAGGCAAAGCCACACTAGGCATAGAATCACCCTTTAAACTTCTTACCTGGCAGTGGTCGACTAGAGAGATCCCTGTTCGGGTGACCACATCTGACGATCGATTACAACTTCTTAGCTAGTAATGATGGACTAGAGAGATCGATCCTTATTCGGGTGTCCACACCCGACGATCGACCCTAACTTCTTAGCAGGCAGTGGTGGACCAAAGAGATCCCTATTCGGGGTCCACAGCTAACGATCGGCTCCATCTTCTTAGCCGGTGGTGGTGGACCTAAGAGATACCTATTCAGGTGTCCACAGCTGAAGATTAGCTCCGACTTCTTAACCAGCAGTGGGGGACGAGAGAGTCCCTATTCGGGTGTCCACAGCCGACGATTGGCTTAAGTTCTTCCATCAACAGTAGTAAGCTAGAATAACATTAGGCGGGCATTCGCTATTGTCCATAGCTTCAAACTCACAATGGGTCAAGGAGAATCTAACTTACCAGAAGTTAGGACATTACAACCACCTAGTCGATACTCCTTTGGCGTGCGGATAAGTTCGACGATAGCAAGTAGCGAATAGCAATTTAAGTTTGCCCAAGGCGGTTGCGAATTGTTTTTATTCAATAAGAGACAAGGAAAGAAATGAAAATTTGCAAAGATAATCATAAGTAAAAAATCATGCATACAAGACCTACCTGTCGGACATTCGGATGATTATAAGTGCAACAATATGCGCTCGACCTCAACAACGCATCAAAATGGGTCGAGCACGAGTGAGAATGTAATACAAAGAACATGTATACAAAGCGTCAAGTTCAGCTTATTTCACTTTCTTCTTCGTCATCTCCTTATCTTTCAACGCGTTAAGTTCCACTTTCTTCTTCATCATCTCCTTATCTTTCCTCGCGGCAATGGCAGTAGTGTCAAGTTTAGCTTATTTCTTCTACATCTGTTTCAGCTCCTCTTGGGCCTCGATCTTAACCCTTGCTAGGTCATTAGGAAATTTTAGCAGAATTATTTCAGTGCCCCCTCTCTATCAAACTTCTCTTCGGAGACAGAAGCACCTATGATCTCGACTCAACATCAGCCTAGAGAGAAATAATCATCCCATTGTAGGCTTCTCTAGCCGGAGGGTTAGATGGACCTGGGGGAATAGCGCTTGGTGCTGGAATCTCAAAAGTAATCACAGAGCTAGAAAGATCTGTCATATCACGTACATGGAAGTAAGGAGGACTGTCAATCGTAGGATCACTCAAACAATCTCGAACGTACTGAGCTATGGCTCGTGGACTGTAAAGAAAAATCCCACCTCCCTTAGGAAACCAGGGGCACCACCTATAATCTGGTTATGAGATAGAGGACGAGATGCTTCCAGAAGTTGGCTTTCGGCAGGAAGATCTGAAGAAACATGGAAAACAGTTAGTGGAACATCATGCATGGTGTATAAGTCACCGATTTCGAAATCCGACCTTGTGTAGCTATCTCAGAGGTCGAGCCATCATTCTTCCCTTTCTTTGTTTTTTCCTTTCGGGCTTTCTCTGCTTTAGCCAACTTAATATAACCTAAGCAAAAAGCTTCCATCCCGTCCGCTGAGAAGCAAGAATCAATGTCTTCAAGACTGAAAGGTGGGCCTCCTTGTTTGCAAGTAGTTTTCGCTACCTTAATCGGCTGCTTATGGATGGAGGCCATAAACTCTTGATAAGCATCCATCTGAGCCAGGATTTTCTCTATAAACATTTTGTGATAGATCTAATCTAGGAGCCCCTCCATATAATCAAGATGACTATTCAGTTCATCACATTCGGTCTATAGCTTTTTAGTCCAAGGCGTTTCAACAGCTTTGCCCATGGTCAAGGCCTTGACCTCTTCTTGGAGAGAAACTCTCTCGGCTCTTCACTCCTCTACTTTCTGTTTCAAGTCCACAATGTCGGGCTCTATCATCTCGGTAACCTTTTGATTCTCCATCAACTTCTTAGTCATCTTAGCCTTGTCCTTTTTTAGTCTTGAAGGAACCGAGTAGCCTTCCCTTTATATTCCTTTATAGCATTTTCAATGTTGGTGGTGCATTCCTGTTACAATCGCTCTAACTCTTCAGCATGAGCGACCTTAAGCTTGTCAACCTCCTTAGTGAGCCTACCGGCCTCATTGGTCTGAGATCGTTTTAGTGCCTCCAGCACTCTCTTGTGGTTCAAGTTCCCTTCATATAGCTGCTTCCTTAATTCGAAAATTTTTAGGTTCTGCTCAACATTCTTTTTACTAATTCTTCCTCTGTTTGACAGCTTTGGCATGATACTCTAATAGGGCCTTAATGCTGCCTAAACCATCCATAAGGAGCTCTATTGTACCTATCAAAGAAAGAGGACGTGCATCAACAAGCAAGTGGGCCAGGGGATATCTTGGCTAGTAAGGCTATTGGAACTCGTTAAATTTTGATCCGTCGGATCGATAATGATGGTAGCTCCTACCTTTCCTTTCCCTCCATATCCCTAGGGACAAGGATTGTCATTCCTCTTCTTTCCAACTTCTCATATTGCTTGGAGGCCTCTGAGTTGAAATAAGGGAAAGGTGATAGTCAACGAGATTTCAAAGGGCGATCAAGGGTCTGGGATCTCAACTTTATGCCAGGAGAGTGATGTCTTTTATGCCAACCATTTTTAGGATCCTGGTATTGCATGGTCGCAGCTGGGCGATAATGAAAAGTCTTCCCTATCACAATTATCTTGGGAGGCTGTCCAACATTCTCGCTTAGCTTAAACTCGGACACAGCCTTCTTCATATTCTTGAGGGTACAACTTCTTCATTTTTTAAGTCAATTTCTCCCTTCTTAAGATCATGCGACCTACAATGGTGAAGCACAACAGAATAGAATCATAATAGATGCTAGAAGGGTGCACGACTATGACAGGGATGTGTGGTTGTGTGAATGTGAAAAGCAAGATAGTGTAGCAATTACATGAACCCTTGGGGTCCTCATTGGTTTCCAGTTGTTGTTAGATTTCTGCTATAGATGTAGAGCCCCCATAATCAATCCCAATCTCTGGGTCTTCAAAGTAATTTGAAATATTAATATCTCCAAGAATGAAAGTACCCTCCTCCTCAGGACTAAAAAAAGGTATAAGGCCTTATCCACCTCTGAGTTAGGCGAGTAGCTAAACCGATATTTCCTAACGAATATGCATCATCACGGTCCGAAGTAGTACGATCACTGCCATGGAACGAGAGATTGCCTCTCTCTTTGTCTTTGTGTTGATGCTCTCTTCCTCCTACTCCTTTAAAGTCTCATGCCGACCACTTTTATGAGGTTCAACCTTGAAGTATCTAACTCTAGCTCCTTTGAACCTGTAGAGATGATAGGAGTAGTACCATGTGGATATGTAGTTAAGCAGGCACCAGAAACAGAAGGCTGAGAGGTAGGCACGTCTCTTGTTTTACCAGAAGCCAAATCCTTTTCTTTCTTTTTCTTAGCGAACTTCTATGTAGAAATTTTCCTACAGTGGCCGATCACTAGCAGTCCAACCTACCTCAAATTGTCGATGGTGACAAGCCGAGGAACCTCTCGAAGCTCCTTCAAAGTTTGCTAAAGTCAGCGCAACATCTCTTTCAGGTCATCTCTATCCACCGCTCTTACTACACCCAAAAGGAAACTTGAAGGAAGGAAAGTTAGCCTCCAGCATAAAATTTTGTGGAACTGCGAAAGGAGATGAATACAAGGATGAAACTTAATCTCGGGTGCCATTGATCGAAACATGGAGAGTTTTCTCGGATGAAGAAGTATTCTCATTTGAACATACTGTACTTGGAATACAGATTCTCAATTGGTTTGAATTTGCTCCCCACCAAAAGATAAATAAAGGTAGATCCCTCCATCTTACATTTTATATCATATAGAAGCCGAATCTGGCGATGTGTAGGGGGCACCTGAAAGTCTCTCATATAGATGGCGTACAAGATGGTAAGAATGGCATATCCATAAGGATGCAGCTAGTACGGAGAAATTTTTAAATACATTAGGAAACCAGCAATCCACTACGGAAGAGGAGGCGGAGCTCCAGTTGCACAATGATAGCGAGCATAAGCCATATATCATTCGGGTGGAGCATGTGCTCACTGTACTAGAGTAGGTAAAAGGAGGTCTTCCCTGGGGATGTCATGCATGGCGATGATGAGATCAAGCAGTTTAGGTGTCACGTTTGATGCCTCAAACTCGATAGGGTTTACTAGTTTGATTGGAGCGACACCCTAACTGCACAGGTCCCGGAGGCGCAAAAGAAGAAGGAGCCAGATCTCAAGAAGTAGTAAGAGAGCGGGTCTGACGATGGCCCGACATACCTGTTTAACATGATAGATCGTCTCATGCATTATCGCAAAAGGAAGTGTTCATGTGTGTGTACGTGTGTATGAATGTCCAATATTTTAAAAATGAACAAGCAATTCCGCTCGGCTAACCATCGAACATCATTACACACAACACTTTTGTTCAACTGAGAACCGAACCACCCTGGACCCTAAGCCCTAGCCTAGAAGCCGAACAAAGTATGGATTCTAATGCGGACGGAGAACATGAATTATGGCATGTGAGTCGTTGGTGTGGATGCAAAAGTGGAAGGAGGTGCTTACTTAATTTCGAAGCGGCTTTGGGATGAAGTTGCGTTTAGATTAGGAGGCATGAAAGTAGGGCACGACAATGGCAGTTTGAGGGAGACAAAGGGTCGCAAATTTTGAGAAGGTTGGAAAGTGAATAAGTGTGTCCAGTCGGTTGGAGCGTAGGAGCATATATAGGGATGGAAGTACAGGACCAGTCCCGTACTGGGCCAATAGCAAGTCGAGCAAACAAACCATTTACCACTAAACCATGACATGGACCGAACTTTGTTCACCGAGCAACCAGACATGCCGAACCGATAAGGAGAGAGCAAGATAGTAGTGTGCATCCACTGAAGCGTTCATTCTAGGAATTGTTTAACCAAAGCTCGCCTTTTACTTACGAGATGAATTTTAGAGGGCAAGTGTTACCAACAATTTCTTCTCCAAGACTAAGTCTTGGAAATGGCCAAACAAGGGTGACTTGGAAGGCAAGGCTAACATAAAAGGAAAGCAAGGAATGGGAAGAAGGCAACTGCTATATCAAGATGGCATTCAAAGTAGGAAGAAGGCAAACCCTGTCCGGTACCCAGCGTACCAAATAGTGGTTCCTGCCTAGTACCCCTAAGATATGGGATAGAGGATCCTTTTCGGTACCCTTGGGTACTGAACATGTAAAGACCCGGAATTTTGGATGCCTTGTATTTAAATTTCTTAATTATCCAAATATTTGAATCTTGAATTAAATGTTATTAAAATGATTTAATAAGCTTTTTAACCCTCTTTTAAATCATAACTAATGATGATAAAATTATTTTAGAAAAATGTTTACAAAAATAAATACTTCGAAAATATATCGAAAATGTGGTCGAAAATCGTTTTATCGATAAAAGGCTTTTTAATCGTCGAAAGTTGCTCAGTTTTTTTTATGTACACTTATTTACTTAGGAAATTAATAAAATAAAATAAAATAATTTCAATTTATGGAAGTAAACTTTATGGATGATGTCATGGGTGATGTCATCAAAGATATAATGAAATAAGTTTAAAAGGAATGACTTAACTCTCAAGAGAAGATAAAGGAGATGTGGTAGGACGTAAGCCTTGTGACATGAAAGGGAGGTGAGAACAAGCTTAAGAAATACAAGTCTATATAAGGTTAGGCACACCTTGCTCATAAATCACTAATTAACAAAATCTTGAAATGAAGTATGAGAAAAAAAATGGTGGAAGTGCTTAAGCACTAATCCACTAATTCTTCTCTATCTTTCTTAGGCCTTAACCAAATCACCTCCAATCTCTTCTAAACTTTGGCTATAGGCCTAAAACATCATTGGAAGCATGATTAGAAAGTAAAAAGTGGGAGAAGGTAAGAGAAAAAGGGGGTTCCAAGGAGGGGCTGTAAGCATGAGAGGAGGAGGGGAGGTGTTGCTTTGGTTTGGAAGTGCTAAAAGCTGGATCTTTATGCTTTCGGTGGTGGCAGGAGGTGGCTCTTTGTTCTTGCAGCTTGGTGTTTGGGTTTGGCATGGATCTAAGTAGGTTATCTCACTACCTTATAAGTATATATTGTGTGTGTGTATATATATGTGTGTGCAAAGTATAATGGTTAAAGTGACATTAAATAAGTAAAGTTATAAACTTTGGACCCCTATTGCTTTTGGAATCAAATGATAACTTTAAATTGTATAACATCACTTCTATTACCCTCTTAAACATATAGCATGGCCTTGGCTTGACATTTAAATGGTTATTTAACTTGTGTGTTAAGTTGAAGTGAGTTTGAAAGTGTTTGAAGCGAGAAGGGTCGTTATAAGTGCACTTCCGAATCCCTTATTTTCGAGAGGATTTTACAAATAAATAAAAAGATATTCTTAAGGATTTTTTCTATTGTTTTTAAATACCCTAATGTTAGTACTTACAATAAAAATATCAGGTCTTAAAATTATTTGTTAAAGTGGTTAAAAGTAGTCACAAAGGTCGTGTATTTCAGTGTTGTTTTTAACAAGTAGTTTTAACACATTTATAAATGTAGTAGTAAGTTGTTTATGGTTTTAAGTGTTTAAAATGAATTCAAATTTGATATTTTCTCTAATCTTTTTAGAGATGTTTTCAAACCATGTTTTGAAGTATTGTAAAGGTCGTGTACGATTAAATCATGACTCGAGACCACTTCCATTTAGTTCAAATTAACGTTGCAAATTAAAATTAGCATAAGGATCACTATATTTGGAGATTGGACGATCTGATTCCCAAAATGATCTCGAAATGCATGAAATTATCATCCCAAGGTCCAGTCTTAGAAAATGACGATATTTATACCGTTGGATCCAAAAAATGAGGTGATGTATGCAAATGAGATTCGTTGCAATCGGACACGTCGTCAAATCGTACGGGCTAGAAACATATGACCATTTATTTGAGGGAATAAATAATTGGAATAAAATTTTACTATAAATACTTTTTAAATCCTTTATTCTGTTCTCTAATTCATTTACTATTCCATTCCTCTTTCAAAAATCATGGCCTCTTCCTCAAATCCATTCAAAAAATAAAATCGAGAGATCGGCTCCAATAGAAATCACGAAACTAGATTCGATGAGCTCGTATGGATGAGAGCTACACGATGAACGTAAAGGGATTTTGATCGATCGTCATTGGTGACATCGCCCTTTTTGGACGCTGATCTAGGGTTTGAGAAGGCTGAAACTATGGGCGACGATCGGTGAAACGGAGATCGCAATTGGATTTCTCTTTGCGAATAACACCCCTTGCAAATTCTTGTTGGATCCGATTAACTATTGTGATTCGTGTTCAAAAACTAGTCAAGAGCATCCCATCAGGTCTCAATTCATGGTTGAGTGGCGAGCTTGATTTCGTCGTGTTCGGGGCAGAGAGATCGTGTAGTGGAGCATATTGGCGAAATTATTTTGCAAATTCATCGAGAAATGAAGGAGAAATCGAGGAGAGAAGGTGTTCGGTGATGGGTTTGATATGCGCAAATGTGCACGACCTAGAAACATAAAGGAGGAAGATGTATTAGTTGTTACCTAAGGTGATTAGCACTTTAATTATTGAATTTATTATCTAAATAATCCTAATTCTTATATTAGTTATATCTTTTGCATACGATGCCCATTTTGGATGCAGTTTATTACTTTGCACTTTTGGTGGAGAGGTCTACGTTTTGGCACTAATTTGAATAGCATTTCTTGAGGTGAGCGATGGTGTCTCTCACCATACTATAATTGGTTGTATAGTATTAGATCGATGTTCTGTAATGAATTTTGGTTTACAATGTGATGTTCATATACATATACACTTACTAGATTTTTATAAAGAAAATAAATGTATTTTAAAATGATTTATCACATATTTTCCATCGGCGTGCCATTTTTAGTGAATTATTAGATTTGTCTACCTTTGACATGATTTCCCCGTTAGTTGATATGGATGGATTATACATTTTTTAAGTTGTTCTTCTGGATGTATATATGGTTGTTGGTTGCATATTTGGTTGTTTGGCTTGTTTAGATGTTTTGGTTGAAAACGCCGATTAGCGGTGATCGAGTTTTAGGGGTATATCTTGTACGTTGGGGTTTCGTACACAGGGAAAGCTAACGAATGTGATAAGTTGTAGAGTAGTGATAGGATACATGCCGACTGATCTAAGGGTGAAAAATGAGGCTTCGGACTTCAGGATGGATACCGAATGTTTCCTATTTGGTTTGTACTCATCCATTTTGGTTAAGTACAAGACCAAAGTGGTTGGTATTGGCCACTGTACAGTCGTCAATGTCCATCAATATTGTTGATTGCTAATTTGGCAGGTCTTTTACTTGGACGTTAAGTAGATTTTGTTATGCGCAATTCGATGATTTATTCGTGCGACCGCCTTAGAGTCTTGATGTTATTGCTCTAGGGTGAGCGATTTCGATGGCAAGGCATGATGTGGCACTTTAACGTAAAAATTGGTACTTCGGATTATGGCTCGTTGGTGTATGGAGTAGGTTACGAGGTAGAAGGTTCAGGACTCTTTAGATTGTGCTGGAGTTGTTGGGTTGTTCGCATCAAGGGGGATGGCGATGTACAACATGATGAAAAGCCTTATATCATCGGTTTGTGACTCGTGGGGATAGTGGATACCAAAGATTAGACACTCTGTATCTTCGGTTTGTGGCTCGAGTAAAGAGTAGGTACCAAAGAGGCTCATAGGGGGAGTCATGGAGTGGACGAACATGGTGGGTTCCAGATAGTGGAAATTGTATTGAGAGGGTAAGGCTCAGATGGATATGCACGTGCTAAAGGATCGTTGATGCCTCGAAGGGTTTTCTATTGTACTCGAAGCAGAGTATTTTATAGTGGGGACGACCATGGATTGGTAGCAAGGAACTGTTTACCGTGGACCAATAGCTTTGGGTCTAGTGTCCAGCTTTAGGCTGTGAGACACGTATCCAGCTTTGGGGTGCGAGATACGAGAGTATGATAGAGAACTGGGACCTCCACTAGTCCTTGGCTTGGGGTTATACGAGTTATCATATATTTAGAGCACATTGTGTGACAGTTAGTATTTTTTGATAGATGATATGTTTGTTATACTTGCTTCACTAGACAACTGTCATCCTAGGAATGTCATACGAGGTAGGTATTGTGCATAGGGATATGTAGACACCCTAACTTTACTTAGTATGGAGTAGATATTATAGATGGAGATACCTAGGCCCCCCGACAGTTTACTGAGTATGGAGTACCCTTTTATGATGTGGTAGAGTATCATATTATCAATGTTACATGCTGACACTTTGGTTGTAGAGATAAGTCGGGTATGATTCATATACCCTCTGTTCCGTATACCATATCGACTTTTATAGTATTTTGAGATTGTTTTTCGCTTACACCATACTATTGTTTGATCAAGGTTTTATGCTTTGCTAATTATTATCTCGGGTACTCTTAAATGAGTAGGCGAAAGAGCGGGTATGGACGACATATGAAGTTCTACAAATGGACTAGTAGGTGGTGATATTTACTCATACTTATATTTGAGTTTTTTATTGTATATTCCGATGTGTGACACTATGGAACCTTGATGGTGTTTGACTTACTATTATTAGAGACGGTTATCAGTTGAGCTTATGCATCAGTTGTATAAACGCTTTTACTATGTTGTATAATTCTGTGGATCTTACACTTTGATGATTAGTTTACATTGTTATTGCGGTCTCGACTGTTTTATATCTGTGTTGCCTATTTCTAACATCCTGCCTTTTGTTTTAAGCAGACACACGTGCTGACTCAAACCATACAGAAGGGCGGATTGTTATGGGGTGAATAAGAAAAAGCAGAGAAAGAAAAAAAACTGAATCTCACAGCAGAATGAAAAAATATAATAATCAAATAATAGTTCATGAAGCTGTATACAAAACATTTGATTATACTTATACAATACAAAATCAGAGTTACACGTATCAGTGATAAATAAATAATGCAGTGGGATAGTATGAATGCATTGGAATAAATATTGTAAATAATAGTAGTACAAATCTTCGTCTTCGTCCTCTAGAAATAAGGTCTTCAAATCCTGAAATGCTCAGGCTGACCCGAGCGAATTGAAAGGACAAAACACTCGAGTCAGAACTAAAAGATCTTATGTAAGTTAAATCAATGGTAAATAAATATGAGTGTAAACAGCATCAGAGATGTTTACGGGGTTTGAAATCTCTTATCCAGTGTCTAACGTGAGTGCAGTAACTTAAGAGATGTTCGGGATTCACATCTCCTAAGGATTCGTTAAACTATCTACTATGTAGTACAATACGCTATTATAATATGTCTACAGTAATATAAACTATTAAAATAGCAGTAAGGCGTTACATTTTCCCCCTTAACACATTTTTATAATGTCAATAGTCTATACAGTATCGTAACTCCCCGTAAACTGGGGCCGCCAGAGGATACCCCATAGGCATGACATAAAACAAACTCGTAAAAGGTGCGCTAGGGTAGGTGACATGGCACAACTAGGCAATGCCAGGGTAGATATACCAATTACACTTCCGGACCGGTGGTAATGCATAGCAGCTACTACCGCCCACCTCGGAACACACTCCCGAATCAAAAATTGAGGGTGGCCACCAAATAAATCGTAAAGTCGAAATATAGTATCGATGGAATGTGCCCGATCGGAGGAATGACCTCACTTAGCCCGTCAATTGCTCTTGTTTTAGCCACCTTATGCTAACTCACGGGAGTCAGGTCCACGTATGTATACCTTTAGGATCGTCACCACCATCCTACTTCAATCTGGAATCTCCACCGCGTACATAGTTGTCAAAGTGGTTTTCGGTATTGGCAGAGAGTATGACAATATCTGATCCTGGTCTCTTTAACAACCAATCGATTATTACACACCGGATGGTTCTTTTACATTTCCAAAACCATTTCAAAATTGATATCAAAATATCATATTCAGTTCAAATCATATCACTTTCAAAATCATTACTTACTTTCGAAATCATATTTACCTTTGAAATCATATCACATTTGAAATCGTAGTTCGAAATTATATTTCCTTTCAAAAGTCATATCTCCGAAAATAGGCTAAACTCTCATTTCAAAATTATCATATTAAACCAAATATGTTATTTAAATCCCAACTTAGGTTATAATGTTGCTTAACCACATTCACTTTTAAAATAAAGAATTTGAATATAAACCCATCCATTTTACTTAGTTTGGAATTTAGAAGAAAATAGCTTAAATAGTTATAAATAGTTAATATAGATTTAAAATAGATTAAATTTAATTAAATAGATTAAATAGCTTTAAAATAGATTAATTAGATTTAAAATAAGTTAAAACAGGTTAATTAGTTTAAATAAATTAAATGGTTTAAAATAGGTTAAAATGATTTAATATAATTAATACAGGTTAAAATAGTTTAATACTTCGAAATCTTAATAATTAGAAATTTTGAAATAATATATTTTTAAAACAGTTTATATTAAAACATGAATTCGGAATTAATATCAAATTAAACTATTCATTTCATTTCAATACATTTGGACCATTTTCAATTTCCAAGTCAATAAACCAAATTCCAAACCTTTAAATTTAACATTTCAATAAACTATTGAATTTCATATCGTTTCAATCTATGTTCAAATATCAATTCGGAATACTCCAATTTCAAAAAAAAATTCAAAATTATTTTTAAACAATTTCAATAACTTAATTTCGATAGAATTTTATTTATACTTTAAAAGTTTAACTTTAAACTTCCAATTTAATTTCTTAAAGCAATTCCTTTTTAAACCAATTCACATTTCAACACAAAACTTGATTTTGCAATAATAATTCAATTCATATAAATCAAATTTTATTTCAAAATATCATTTACTTAAATTCAAAAATTAAGGATTTTATAATCATTTAATTTAACCAATCTGGTGTCCGTATATAATTCTCTACCCTAGGGTCAAGTGATACGGATATTTATCATTTCAATCCGCAATTTAAAAATTTACGGTTATATATCATTTCAAACCGCAATCCTGAATTAATAATAAAATCCATAAAATCGCTCATGTCTATCATTTCAACCCATAACGATTTTTCCTTAATCTATCGATCATTCGGGTATGTATCATTTCAACCCATAGTGAACTTGCAGTTTATAATGATATAAAATAAAAACTTCCATTCATCCAATATCAACAATCAACATCCATTACAAACATCATCCAAATCAATCAATAAATATCAATATAGAGCCGGTAATCAATAACAGGTATTTAACTGGCAAACTTATATTCAATAATAAATTAAATAACGATTTAATTCAAATAAGTTCACATTAAATGAGATGATGATTTAAAATATACTAAACAGTCATAAATAAATTTCTAATCACATCATACATTTAATTTAACAAACATAAGAAATTTTAGAAGTTGTGAGTAGGTTAAAACACTCACCTTTGAATTTAAATTGAATTTAAGCCCAAAACTTGAACGGTCTCAGAATTCGTCCAAACCAGCGTCAAAATGTACGGAATTTAAATACGATCCCGACGGATCAAACTGTGTGTAAATTCGACCTCGTATTCAAAAATTACGCATGTTAGAAGATTTTAAATAATCAAAATTTAAATTAAAATAGAATAAACAACATTCACTCAACTTCCTTGTCACGTCACAAGGCAAACAGAAACCTACTGCTACGCGTACACGAATGAGCCGCCGCCTGGAATTTGTGAACGGCGCACGCCACCACTATTCAAGCAAAAATTGCCGCTGCCACCCACTGGAAAGCCATCGTCCACTTCCCCGATGCCCTCGACCCACGACGACCCCACACCTGGCCACGCCATCGGCCAAATCACCACCGGCCTCCACTCCTACTCGAAACCCTAATGTATTTTACAGGTCGATCCAACCGTCAATCCATCAAACAAACTACATTGATGCGACCCGCTCGCAAATCTCCACGCAACCATAACATTGATTCGTCGATCCATCGAAGTTGATCGACGAGCGATGAACGGCCGAAAATAATTCCTCGAATTCAGGACACACAAAAATCCAAATTGAAAAACGAACAGCAAATTTGACATGCGCTCGTCGAGAGCTTCAAATCGATATATAATTCGATATATATAGAGGAGTTTGATTTTGGAGTTGAAATTTGATTTGAATTGAAATTGGGAAATTAGGGTTTGTCTGACATTAGGATGAGGAGTTGAGAAAGAAATGTACGTACAAACAAATGAGAATGAGGAGTGGCTAGGGTTTATAACGAGGTATTTATAGAAAGATCAGAAAATAGAGAGAACGGATCAGATTTGATTTGGGTTTTGAACGATAAACAACCCGAAAAGCCCGTTCTACCTTCGGCACGAAAATGGGTCGACCCGTATATCAAAATAGATGTTTTTAAAAAATTTAAATTCAATGGAACAGGTTTCAAGTTCAAATTCCATCGTATGAAGAAGTAATGTTAAAATCAGCTTATTTCGAATTTATTTCAATTAATTTCAATTAAATTGATTTCAAGGCGTTTCGAGTCCGTACGCTCAAACGGCAGGTCCGATCGTTACGAAACCTCGAATCCTATAATAATTTACCGCTACGGATCCGATGAAACTAGTTTCGTCGAAATCCGAGTCGGTGGCCAAAATGGCTATTTTCACGTTAATTAAATAAATTAATAATTAATTAATCAAATCACTTTTTCCGTTTAAATTTTGAAAATTTTCAACTTCTATCACTTTTGATTTCTTAATCACTTACAATAATTTAAACAAATTTAGATGTCAATTTAAAGTTGATTAATCCATCAATTCCAGTGTTTAATTTCAATTTCATTAAATTCAGAAATGATAAATTAAATTTTCAAAAATACCATTTAATTGACCTTTCATCCTATTATTAAATCCATTATTATCAAATGGATAAAATTAACATTGGTTCATGATCTATTACATTAATATTCTCAAATTTCATCTTAATCTCCATTAACGTAACATTTAAATATTTAATTTCATTTATTTGCAATTAATCCAATTATTATAATTTGAATTCCAATAAATTAATAAATCTTGATTTTCATTCTTTTTATTCAACCAATTGTCATATTATGAATAAAATTAACATTATTTCCATATATTAATTAATTTACATTGACATAATACTAAATATAATTATTGTAATTGATTTCCAATTTAAACTAATAGGCTAAATAAATAGGTAACATACAATAGTTGTTACCGTTAACTTTTAATTACACTATAAGTTTATTACTTTCAAACAAAGGTTATAAATACTTACATAACGCCAATTTTATTCAATTACCATTTAATATGTATTGTTTCATTGGTTAATTCAATATTTCCAGTTGGTTTCCTCATATTCAATTTATAGCCAAGTGTAACTTATATATATATATATATATATTATTTCAATTAATTGGAATTCATTCAATTTATTAATAATTAACTTAAATTGACATTGTTACCGTTCATTCTTGATATTGTTTCATTCATAACTCACAATTTTATTTATTTATTTCAACATTAAATTGCAATACTTAACTAAATTAACAATTTTTAATTATCAAAAATTACGGGTCGTTACACTCCCCCCCACTCAAAACTTTTCGTCCCCGAAAAGGAAAAGAAGGGAAAAGAAAGAATTTAGAAATCAATATATCTTATTCAAAATATTAAATCTATAAACAAATAAAATTTTCAAAATTAAATAATTTAAATAAAAGATATCAATTTATAACAATTAAATCCTTTTATATTCAAGTAAATAAAAGTTTGGAAAATATTTCACAAAACTTTCTAAGTCCAAAATTCACGAAAAATTTCGGTAGAGTCTCCTTTGTACGGAGAGGTCTGGGAGAAATAATAATAAAAATAAAACAATATATATCACATAATTTTCAAAATAATATATTCCAAAAATGGGAAAATAATATAATATCATTACAAAATCGTAATCCGAGAACGTACCTATTTGTCGGGCAAACAACGCTTAATTATGAAACCAAAAGCAGTAGCTATTCCTTCCATAACCTGTATTTCACTTATATAATCCAAATAGAGTTAATAATTATATAAAATCAAATATTTAAAGTTGTTTCAACCATTAACAAACAAATCAATATAAACAACAATCACTGGCAACCACGACATACAGTCATCATATGAAATCAATAAAATCAACTATCCATCCATATCAACCAAAACAAATAGTTTGTTCGGTTTAAGACACTTTTAATCACATAGAATGACAAATAACTACTAAGTATACCTTTTACTCAACAGTCTTAGATAAAGCTCAATAGATTATTCATACATCCAAACAATTAGAAGTACCATATCCCAAACAACCCATAAACCAAAACAACCAATAATTTACAATGTACTTGAGTTATTCTTATTAAATTTCTTTCACAACATTTACAGTTTTTTTATTTTTCTTTTCATTCATACAAGGATTATATCTTTAACTTACATTTATCTCTTACAAAATTTTATTCCCATTCATTAATTCAGTGTTTCTTTCATTTAGTTTTCCTTTATTACTTACAAAAATTCATTTTCACTTATTCATATCATGTCAATTTCTTTTATTGCATTACATTCATTTTATTATTTACTTTAATTATAAATAGTTTCAATATTAACTTAAGTTCAAAATCCTTTACTTACAGTACTCATTTTCTATTTCATTTAATTAGTAGTATTACAATTTTAACTCAAGTTTATAACTATTTTCATATCAAATTTCTTATTTATAAAAGTAAATTTCATTGAACACTTCCATTACATAAGTTTTACTTGTAAAAATTTCCATTACATATTCTTTTAACATTTCAACTTTTTATAATTGGTAAGTTATATATATATATATATATGTGTGTGTGTGTGTGTGTGTGTGTGTGTGTCTTTAAGAATGCAATAGAAAGTTGCATAAGTTTATCTTATTTCACTTTAGTAAATAAATATTCAATAGTTACCATTTCTTATATTTCATATCTCTTTTTATTTATAGGTTACAAATTTCAAATTTCTTATATACTTCATTTATAACTTAGCATTTAATTTCTTATTTTCATTTAGAAGTTCCAACTATTAAATGGTTAAAATTTTATTTCATTACAAAAATTGAAATCTCTAATTTATAAAAATTTAAGAACTAAATGTCGGGTTCCATTTTTAAATCATTTAAAATAACATCTACATATATATACTCATAACTTTTATATCCAATCATATTTAAACTTTAAAAAATTTATTTGTTTATCAAAATAGATCTGTAGTAAAACTACTACAATGGCCTTTCCACTTTGAAACTCGAAAATAAATGTCGATGATGCGTGCACTCATCACCGAAATTATTTTCCAGCAATAGAGAGGGGAGTGCAGAACTTATTTCTTTCCAAAATTTCTTTAAAATAATTCTTTTAAATCAAATTGAAATATTTATATCAAAAAATATTTCTAATAATATTATTATTATATCCCAAAATCATTCGGAAGAAATTTTCAAAAAAACCCCGGAACTTAAATTCTAAATTTCCAAATTTCATTTATTTTATTTTCAAATCTTATTTCCAACCTATATTTATAAATTTCACTACCTAACAACCAATATATTACAACCAAATATATAATTTATAAATCATTATTTTATATATAAAAATATACAATAGGCAAAATTATTTCATTTACCTATATTTCAAAACAAATATTATGTCGGTCTGTCCTATTAAGTGTTTAGATATCCCTATCAATGTCATAGCGTCCTATGCACCAATCAGAATTTATAAATAAAAAACGGAACAATTAACACAATATAAAAACCTTTTATAACACAAACAAATAAGCTCTCTTATATATATACTCTCAAGGACTCATTTTAGGGTATTTCTACCATATTTTTAAAGAGTCAGACCCCACAAAGCTAAGGTTTTTGGATATTCAGCCTAATCTAACTGTCGAGAGGAAGCCACTTCGTATTGTCGATAGAGGTATGAAGCAGCTAAGAAGGAAATCTATCAACCTAGTCAAAGTATAGTGGATTACTGATGATCGGGATTGTACCTGGGAGACAGAGGAAAGTGTTAACCC
Source organism: Allium fistulosum (assembly GCA_030737815.1). Classification (NCBI taxonomy): domain Eukaryota; kingdom Viridiplantae; phylum Streptophyta; class Magnoliopsida; order Asparagales; family Amaryllidaceae; genus Allium; species Allium fistulosum. The sequence continues at coordinate 487,637,408 of CM060908.1, forward strand.
GCCTTTTGGCAAGGCCGTAGATTGGCATACTTAACTAAATTGACTAATCGTTCGTCGAGGTTGGTTCATGACGGATTTAGTCAACTGGATGGATAGATAGTCAGTCAGGGATGGTTCAATATACATGGCTCGGCCTAGGTAGGTTGGCTGATGTCGCTCGGCATTTGGGTGGTTCAGCACTTGATGGTCGCTCGGCATTTAGGTCGTTCGGCAATTGATGGTAGCCCGGCATTTGGATGGTTCGGTCGTAGGTGGTTCAGCATTGGTGGGATGGTTCGGCGTTAGAGGCAGCTCGGCATGGTTTGGGTTGGCAAGGTGATATGGGTCGGCAACATACCTCGTTCCGCATTGTACCTTGTTCGGCATTGGAAGTCACTCGGCATTGGACGTCGTTCAGCATTACACCTCGCTCGGCATTGAAAGTCGCTCGGCATTGGAGGTCGTTCGGCATTGGTGGTCGTTTAGCATCAGGGAGGTATAGGTCGTTCAGCATTGTTGGTCGTTCGGCATCAGGGAGTTATGGATCGTTCGGTATTGTTGGCCGTTCGGCATAAGAGAGTTATGGGTCGTTCGGCATTGTTGGTCGTTCGGCATCAGGGAGTTATAGGTCGTTCAGCATTGGTGGTCGTTCGGCATCAGGGAGGTATAGGTCGTTCGGCATTGTTGGTCGTTCGGCATTAGGGAGTTATGGATCGTTCAGCATTGTTGGTCGTTCGGCATCAGGGAGTTATAGGTTGTTCGGCATTGGTGGTCATTCGGCATCGGGGAGGTATAGGTCGTTCAGCACTTGGGTGAGTGTTACTTCAACTGGAGTTTGGCCTAGGCTTTAGGTCATGTTACTTCGAGTCGTGGAGCATTTCACTTCGGGTTATTACCATGGTTACTTCGGGTCGGCCGATTGACGACTTGGGGTTGGTCGAGGTGAAGGGTGTGAACCCGGCCGAAGTCTTAATGGGCCTGTATCACTTGAGAAGTCCAATCACCTAGTTTTTCCTATAAATACAGCACGTAGGGCTTCTGAAAAAGGATCTTCTTTCTGCTCTCTTACTTTCTCTTTTCTAAGGCTAAGGCAACTCTGCCATTTTGTAACTGTAATCGATTATTACAGCAATAAAAAAGCAAACTTCTAAGTGGACGTAGGCCGGAGTTAGCCGAACCACTATAAAATCTATTGTTCTTTACTGCTTTCATTTTAATTTTTACTGTTCTTCACATTATTACTCTCTACATACACTCTATCTCTGAGATATGACTGGTATTGGGTGCTTTCATATGGATTTGGGTGTTAGTGACCAATTCTGGCGCTAACACTTTGGTGCTTCCACTGAGAACTGAACTCAGGAATTTTGAAGCTAGGAACTTGGATTCTAGGAAGCAATGGTTAGACCATCAGCGAGGAAGCAAGTGACGGAAAGGAGCAATCAGGAGGGAAGTCGAGAGGCTTCCTCTAGAAATGGAGCAGGTCGAGCATCCATCTACATCACCAGAGAGGAGATGGAAGCGATGATGAAACAGCAAGAGGAGATGATGCAGGCTCTTCTTAGGAAATTTGGACAATCGGGAACTTCAGGTGCTCAAGGTCTTAGAGCTGGACCAGAGGAACTCAAACAACAGGCTGATGGAGTGACTCAACAGGGGTAGCCCCCAATCGGCAGACGGCTATTAACCTGGATGGATCCGGACATGGGGGCACACCACCCGGTGACGATGGACCAGTTCATGGAGGAACTCCAGTTAACACCATAAAACAAGATGCTGACAGGAATGCAAGAGCACGTGATGAGGAATACGTGCCAGAATTCCCTCGGGGACTCAGGGGCAAACCTTGATGGACAACGCTGGATTGGCTGAGATCATCAGGAGAACTATGCATGGAGGTTTGACCAACAGAGATCTAGAAGGAGTAAACAGGAGTCTGTTTACTCGTGAAGTCAGGATAGCTCGGAATCCACCAGAGTTTAAGCTACCTAACGTGGAGGTATACAATGGAAAGGCTGATCCAACTGATCACTTGATGAGATACGCAAGACACATGGAAGTGCTGGGGGCATCGGAGGAAGTTATGGCCCGATGTTTCCCTTTGTACTTAACGGATATAGCTGCTATGTGGTTCAGACAGCTGGAAGAAGGATCTATCGGGACATGGACAGAATTGGTGGATAGGTTTTTGAAGCAATTTCGGGTTCATATCAAGAGGCCGAAGATTGTAATGACGCTGACATCTGTAAAGCAAAGGACGGTGGAATCACTCAGGGCTTTCTTAACTCGGTTCAATGCGGAGGTCGCTTCGGTAGATCGACCGGATCCATCGATGTTCTTAATGGCAGCCGTGTCAGGGGTCAGAGAGAATTCTGATTTCAAGGTATCTTTAATACGGAACCCACCAATGGATCTCGGGGAATTCTTTCATGAAGCTGAGAGATTCCTTCGATAGGAAGATGCATGCCCAGATATGAAATTAAAGGAGGTGAACACGGCTAAGGATGGAGAGCCATCCAGCGGAGGCTTGGATAAATATAAAGTTAAAGGAAAAATGAAGTAGGATGATGAGTCAGGAAAAGCTAGGAAGTGGTGGAGAGAGCCAAAATTTTCCACCTACACGAGATTAAACGAGACGTTGGAAAGGATATTCATGGAGACACGGAATCGCCTTCCCTACCGAAGGCCAGCGAGGAGGGAACCCTCGGAACGTGAAAGGACGTCAAGAAGGCACTGTCTTTTTCACGACTTGGACGGGCATGATACCAACAGCTGCAGGCATCTGAAGGACATAATTGAGGAGCATGTAAGGAATGGACAGTTGCGACAATATGTTGGAGCTCGGAATGCAGTGGTGGAACAGGAGCGACTGCCGTCTACCTCAAACAACGATGGCACGAGGCCCAGGAATGATGGTCGATTGGTTATCAATTGATAGGGGTAATATGAAATAAGTAGCAAACTCTGATCAAACGGCCAAGTCACTTACACATGTACGGGGACGGAGATAGCCCCTAGGCATGCTCTGAGATGATGACAAACCGCGATGCTCTATTTTGTGAAATTTGCCTTTTCTTTTTCGGTTTGGACATTTGCTTTTTCCTGGTTTGGTTTGAACTCCTAGTTTTGTTTGTCTTTTGGTTTTTTCTTTTGGTTTTTTCTTTTGGTTTGGACTTTTATTTGGATGATTGTTTTCTGGTTTGGATAGTGGTTTGGATTTTTGATATGGATTTTTTGTTTCCTGATTGGCTTTTGATTAGATTTTTATCTGGCTTTTGGTAAATGGTCGTCAGGTATGGATTATACCTGGCAAGGGTTAAGTCGCATTGTCGGAGCATGGCAAATCGACTTATTCAAGTCGTCGAGTATGGTCTATGCCCGGCTAGGGTCCGGAGAGACCAGGATTCGCCAAGGACTTAGGCCCCATACTATCGGTTACTGTTTCAGGTCGTTGAGTATGGACTATGCTCGGCAAGGGTCCGAAGAGACCAGGATTCGGCCTAGAACTTAGGCCCTATATTATCGGTTATTATCTCAGGCCGTTGAGTATGGACTATGCTTGGCAAGGGTCCGAAGCGACTAGGATTCGGCTTAGGAAGCCATGGCATTATTCGGCATTCAGGAACACTGAACCAGGAACACCGTGGAATTACTTAGCATAGATCGTCTAGTGTGGACTGTGCTTGGCAAGAACCCGAAGAGGTTACGAATTTGGATATTTGCTATGAACAGCTAAGGATTTGGGCATGGACCCGGAACGGTCCCGGATTTGGACATTGAACCCGGAGAGGTCATGGACGTGCTTATTGGTTGTTGGACATGGATGGATTAGAACTCGGTTGTCGAGTTCAGTTGGATATGGATTTGGCTAAGGATTTGGTTACTGGATTCAGAATTAGATATCGACTCAGAGTAGTCGTAGATCCGGATAAGGATACGGCAATGGCACCTCGATAAAATGGATTGGATTACGAATCAAAAAGTATGGATGTGGATAACATACGGACTTCGAGTATCGGACTTGAGACTATTCAAAACACACCTTTCAAAGCAAGGCATGTTTTGGGGGGCAAGTGTTAACCCGACTTTTGGCAAGGCCGTAGATTGGCGGACTTAACTAAATTAACTATTCGTTCGTCGAGGTTGGTTCATGATGGATTTAGTCAACTTGATGGATAGACAGTCAGTCAGGGATGGTTCAATGTACATGGCTCGGCCTAGGTAGGTTGGCTGATGTCGCTCGACATTTGGGTGGTTCAGCACTTGATGGTCGCTCGGCATTTAGGTCGTTCGGCAATTGATGATAGCCCGGCATTTGGATGGTTCGGTCGCAGGTGGGTCGGCATTGGTGGGAAGGTTCGGCGTTAGAGACGGCTCGGCATGGTTTGGGTTGGCAAGGTGATGTGGGTCGGCAACGTACCTCGTTCGGCATTGTAACTTGTTCGGCATTGGAAGTCACTCGGTATTGGACGTCGTTCGGCATTACACCTCGCTCAGCATTGGAAGTCGCTCGACATTGGAGGTCGTTCAGCATTGGTGGTCATTCGGCATCAGGGAGGTATAGGTCGTTCGGCATTGTTGGTCGATCGGCATTGTTGGTCGTTCGGCATCAGGGAGTTATGGATCGTTCGGCATTGTTGGTCATTCGGCATCAGGGAGTTATGGGTCGTTTGGCATTGTTGGTCGTTCGGCATCTGGGAGTTATAGGTCGTTCGACATTGGTGGTCGTTCGGCATCAGGGAGGTATAGGTCGTTCGGCAATGTTGGTCGTTCGGCATCAGGGAGTTATGGATCGTTCGGCATTGTTGGTCGTTCGGCATCAGGGAGTTATAGGTCGTTCGGCATTGGTGGTCATTCGGCATCGGGGAGGTATAGGTCGTTCAGCACTTGGGTGAGTGTTACTTCAACTGGAGTTTGGCCTAGGCTTTAGGTCATGTTACTTCGAGTCGCGGAGCATTTCACTTCGGGTTATTACCATGGTTACTTCAGGTCGGCCGATGGACGCCTTGGGGTTGGTCGAGGTGAAGGGTGTGAACCCGGTCGAAGTCTTAATGGGCCTGTATCACTTGAGAAGCCCAATCACCTAGTTTTGCCTATAAATACAGCACGTAGGGCTTCTGAAAAAGGATCTTCTTTCTGCTCTCTTCTTTCTCTTTTCTAAGGCTAAGGCAACTCTACCATTTTGTAACTGTAATCGATTATTACAGTAATAAAAAGCAAACTTCTAAGTGGACGTAGGCCGGAGTTAGGCGAACCACTATAAAATCTGTTGTTCTTTACTGCTTTCATTTTAATTTTAACTGTTCTTCACATTATTACTCTCTACATACACTCTATCTCTGAGCTATGACTGGTATTGGGTGCTTTCATCTAGATTTGGGTGTTAGTGACCAATTTTGGCGCTAACAGAAAGCATTTGTGCTTCGAATCCGGAATTATTTGTTTTAGGTATTTTTGCTTTTCTATCTTATCTTTCTTTGCTTTCCCTATTTCGTTCCTTTTCGAGGACGAAAAGTTTTGAGTAGGGGAGAGTGTAACAACCAAAAATTTTGTAAATATTTTAAATTTATTTTATCAAGAAGCTTTGATTTTTATTCATTTAAATTTTAATTTTTGGAATTTTTCCAATGTAAATTTGGATTTTGTTTGCAATTTATTTTCCAAATACAAAAAAATAAACATTTTCGGAAAATTTTATATTTTGGTCAACTTTGGTCAAACTTTGACTTTCATTTGAAAATTTTGACTTTAAATTTTAGAATTTTAATCTTTTTATTCGAAGCTGGATATGATTCTGATATCCGTTCTGCTTTTCGTTTCGTTAAATTCTGATTTATATTTTTAAAATCGGATAAAATACAGCGTTTTACACGAATTATTTTCTGTATTTATTTTCTATTTTTCCTAAGTCCATTTCTCTATTTTATTTTCTATTTTATTTTGTATTGACTTTTATTTTATTTATCGGATTTTTAATTGATTATCTATTTTTAAATGGCTTGGAAATTTGAAGAGACATAGGTTACATGTTTTAATTCATGCCTTTTCGTTTGCCTAACCACTCAATCAATCCCTACCCGTTCATTACTTGTTTGGCCGTGCATTTCTATTATCAATTCACGTACAAAACTCCTCAAACTTCTCATTTCTCATTTGCATTCTCTTGTAGAAATTACAGTAAGTTTCCATGGATTCTCCTCTTTCTCTTTTTCCATTTTTCTTTTATTCTTATTTTTTCTTCATCAAGTGCTCGGCCTCCACCTATATTTCCGACCACATCCCCTCTCCACCTCCTCCATGATCGGCCAACACCTCTACACCACCATTCCAAAACCAGGCCGTGACTCCTTGAAGGCAAAACTCTACAAAAAGCAACATAAAATCCATCACAAGCCTATTTATTCACCAATTCTCCTCCATTAGCCTCGACCACACCAAACAACTCCACCTTGTATTGCTTTGCCGTGACTTATTCCATGCCTAAGCCGTGCCTATATGACCACTTGACCCAAATAAGACCATGGCCAAACCTATAGGTGAACCCAAACCCCTCTTTGCCTTGCCTTTTTACCTTCCATGATTCATAACTTACCACTCTTCATATTCCATTACCATATTCGTGTGTACATGATCCATAATCGAGCCTTCATGCCTCAAACACATCATGGTCGAACCATGTAGGGGTGTGGCCGAGACTACATGTGATATAGCCGAGCCCAATGGCCTTGGTCAAGCCATTTTATCCTATTTTGATTCATACCTTTCATTGTTTAATTCATACTTTACAGTGTTGAATCATATACTTATGTTTGTGATAATTATTTGTTTACAAGATTTGGATTTGGGTGCTACTTCTCCTCGTATCTAGTTCATGCTTTGTCGTGCCTTTCAGTTTGTTGTGTGTCTCTACTTCATAATCTCTAGCTTTAAAAGGTGAGTTTATCACTCTCGACAAATCGTACTTATATAAATGTGAAACAATGCCATCTGAATTGTAGTAGTTGATATGCTATGTTATATGTTCACATCTACATGTTATCTGACATTATATAATGATATAACATGTTTATATACCTATAACATCACCTAGCATCGTATTATATGTTTTACTATTTATTTATTTTCTGTTTCTCACACTGCAAGTTCCCTGTTAGAATAGAATCACTATGGGTTGAAATGATACATACTCGAACAGACTTTAGAATAAGGAAAAGTCGTTATGAGCTGATATGATAGGCTCGAGCGATTTTTATTGTATTTTGACTTGGGATTGCGGGTTTGAAATGATAAAACCCGGGATTTTAATCCATTACGAATTGAAATGATATATTATCCGTATTCACTTGACCTAGGTTAGAAAATATTATACAGACCCGTGGTTAATTTTAAATAAAAATATTTTCTGAAAATGTAAGTATTTGGAATTTGAATTATAAGAGATTTTAACTTAAACTGGATTTAATTGATTTAAATAAATTTTATAGTGATTTTTTGTAAGTTGAAATTGTATTAATTAATAAATGATTGGAAATGTAAATAAAATATGAATTAATTTAATATTTGAAATTTGATTTTAAAATGGAATTTTAAACTTAACTTAGTAATTAAAATATTTAGTTATGAAATGGATATTTTAAAAGAAAGAAATATTAAGATTTGTTTGTTAAAATGAAAAGTTAAGTAAATTATAATGTGAATTTGACTTAGTGAATGAATTATAATATAATTGGATATTTATTTAATAAAATGTTATTTTATTAAAATTATAAGTTAAGTAATATCCAAATAAATTTTTTGAAAAGTGGAATAAGTTTGATAAGTTAAAAATGAGAAAAGATTAAAATATATTGTATAAATTGTTAAAATAAACTTATAACAGCAATTGTAGCATTTCAGAAATGTTGTGGTTTCAATGTAGTGTTTTCCAAATGTCCACTATACTTACAGTAACGTTTTGTAAGTGCTATTGTTTTTGAAATGTATTAGTTTTCAAAATTTACACTGTATCTACTATACCAGTTTATAAGTGTTGATGTTTCTGAAATTAAACTAAGTTCTAAAATACTAAAATGCATACTGTAGCACTTTGTAAATGCTGCTGTTTCTAAAGCTGAACTGTTTTAAAACTAATATACATACTGTAGCAGTTTATAAATGCTGCTGTTTCTATAATTGACAATGTTTTGAAAAACTACTATATATACCGTAAAAGTTTATAACTGCTGCTGTTTCTGAAAATATAATGTTTGAAATTTTGTAATTGAATGAATGAACTGAGAAAATGCTATAATTTTGGGAATTGAATATTTGATTTGAAAGGATATTGACTTCACACTTAAATGGTTTAAATGGATTATTTTGATTTGGAATATAAAGCATTTTTGAAATTTATAACCACGGGTTATAATAACGATTGGTTGTTAAAGAGACCGGGAACGGATATGGACATACTCTCTATCGATACCGAAAACCACTTTAACAACTGTTTACGCGGTGGAGATTCCAGAATGAAGTATGATGGTGGCGACAATCCTATTGAGGTATATACGTGGACCCGACTCCTGTGAGTTGGCATAAGGTGGCTAAAACAGGAGCGATTCCGGGCCAATGAGGTAGCTCCTCTGATCGGACACACTTCTTCGATACCATTCTATTACTTTGTGAGTGATTGGGTGCACCCTTTGATTTTTGGGAGTGTGGCTCGAGGTGGGCGGTAGTGGCTGTTATGCGTTACCACCAGTCCGGATGCGTAATTGGTATATCTACTCTGGCATTGCCTCGTTGTGCCGTGTCACCTACCATAGCGAGCTTTACTACGAGTTTGTATTTGTGTCGTACCTATGGAGTATCCTCTGGTAGCCTCCCGATCTGGAGGTACTACGGTATTGTATGGACTATGGGCACTTTGTGTTAAGGTGGAAAATGTAAAGCCTTAATGCTATTTTAAGTAAGTTTACTTTACTTTAGACATTATTATAATAGCGTATATTACTACATAGTAGATAGTTTAACAGATCCTTAAAGAATGGGTGATCCCAAGCATTCTTTAAGTTACTTGTGCATTTCTATTTAAGTTCACTTGAGTTGGTTTACATTGAATAAGTATGTATGTCTTGACTCGAGTGTTTGTGTTTTTGCTTTACGCTCGGGTCAGCTTGAGTATTACAGCTTTGGATTCACCTTCTCGAGCTAGAGATTGCTGGAGTTTATCTGTCTATCTAGTTGTCTTTCCATTTTAGTTATTTCATTCGACTTTGCTTATGTATTTGTGAAATTATGTATTCAGACTTCTATTGTATCTGTTTTTCAAACTATGGTATTTTGTATCTGTTTTTGAGACTATGTATTGTAGTGGCTTCATGAACCAATATGTATTTTATTTCCGCTGCGAGTTATTCTGATATTCTGTGTCTGTGATTCTGTGATTGGTTTTATTTGCTCCAAATTTATTTACAATCTATTGTTTTGTATTATTCAAGTCCGACATGTGTGGATTTATTGTCGATTTGAATGGTCCAAAAATGGTGGGTCGTTAAATAGTTGGTATCAGAGCTTTGGTTTAGAGATACCTTAGCCTGTTGGGAGTTAAACTCATTAGAGATAGGGTTCATAATATCCTAGAATGAGTCTGAGTGTATATATCTATGAGAGAGCGTATTTTTTAGTGCTATAAAAATATTTTGTATTATGATAATTTTTTTTGTTAATATTTATGAATTCTGGTCGGTACATAGGACGTTACGGCATCGACGGGGATTTCTAAACACTTGAATAGGATTAACCAACACAATATTGTTTTTGAAATTGGTAAATGAAATAATTTTACCTTGTATTATATTTTGTATATAAAAGAATAATTTTATAAGTTGATATAGTTCTATGTGATATGTTTGTTTGTTAGAAAGTGAAATTTTATAACTATGGTTTATGAAATAGGACTTACAAATAAAATGAATATAAATTGAAAATTTGAGAACTTAAATTCCAATGTTTTGAAATTTGTTTTCAAATATTTTGGAAAAGGTAATATTAGTAATATATGAAAGTTGTTGATTCATGAGTTTTGATTCATGACACAAGCTTCAATATCATACGACGAGAATACTATATGAAAGCGACAAAATGGAGAATAACCGTATATTGTGTACTACAAACGAGACAAGACTATAATCCAGATATTAGTATGAATATTTTATTTTATTGAGTCTTAGAATATTGTTAAAATCATTCCTCAAGTAGTCACACACACACACACACAAACTGATTTATACATAAATAATTGTGCATTGTGCAACTAACAGTAGGTCGGCCGACCGACCAGAAACTTCGATCGACCGACTCTGTGTCAAATGCACAGATATGCACTGTTTTATTCACGTCTGTAAACTCAGCTGACCGGCCCAGTTTTCTCAGTTAACCGACCAGAACATAACGGCTAGTTTTCTGAAGAGGTGCAATTGTTCATGAAGAGGGATGTTCCTTAATCCAAGAGATACGGACACAACTTTTGATTGAAACTCTTCATGAAAGATTGTAACTATTCTACCACTATATAAACATGTTCAATTCACTTCTACAATAACCAATTCTTGTTTATAATTCTGAAATCTATTCTCTATTAATTTCTGCAAATAAAAGCATACATTCTTATTCAATATCACTAGAATCCTTGAATTAATTCATATACTTCTATTCTACGTGATTATCTTCCTTCTAAATCTTCACACACATATATACTCTTGAGGATTTGACTATAGGAAAGTTGTACTATCAAAAGACAATCAGTGTTATTCATAACACATTCGGCAACAAACTATTTGTATTAAGTTAAAGTCCTCTTCGGGTGTTGAGGCGGAAAAATTCCTGTTCGGCTGCTCAGGTGTCGTATACCTATTCCTCCGGGTTAAGTGAGAGGTTTAGTTTAAATCCAGAGGGTATTCTGGGACTGGACGTAGAACGGGAAGTTCAAACCAGTATAAAAATTCCTGGTGTGCTTACTCTAATTTTCTATTTTACTACTATTATCAGTTTCCGCATTTATATACCATATTACACGATCCTTAGTAATACACGTACACTTTCATTTGGTATCAGAGCAAGGAAATCCTATAACCGTCACAAAGTTATTTGATATTTATTTCTAAGTAATATGGCAACCACACAAACTAACGATGTTAGCACTAACACTAAATCTAGTTTCACAGAAGGTCAATCAACTTCACGACCTCCACTTTTTAATGGTATAAATTATAATTATTGGTCAACTAGAATGAGAATCTATATGCAATCTAGTGGATTCGATATCTGGAATATTATACAAAGAGAGTACACAACTCCTACTGCAGAATACTCAACTTGGAGTAACACACAAAAACTAGATGCTACTTCAAATGCAAAGGCTATGAATATTTTATTTTGTGCATTAGATAGAAATGAATTCAATAGAGTTAGCATATGCACTTCTGGTTATGAAATTTGGAGAACTCTTAAGGTGTCGCATGAAGGAACAAACAAAGTTAAATTAAGAAAAATCTCTATGTTGAAAAATCAATTTGAAAATTTCAAAATGAGGCCAAATGAATCTATAAATGACATGTACTCTAGATTCCAGGATATTTATCATGCTTTATTATCATTAGAACAAAAGTTTACTGATTTTGATGTTGTTACAAAAAACTTAAATTCTTTAACGAACGAATGGGAACGAAAAGTCCTAGCTATTGAAGAAGCAACTGATTTATCAACATTAAAACCAGAAGAATTGATAGGTAATTTAATGTCCTACGAAGTAAATTGCAGGCAAAAAGAAATGGAGCACAAGAAAAGAAAAATGTGGCATTCCAAGCAGAAAAAGATGATTCCGACTCAGATAATGAAGATATGGCAATGATCGCTAAAAATTTCAAAAAGTTTTTGAAATTCAACAGAAACAAATTCAAAGGAAACAAAAATAATTTCAACAACAATTCCAATAGCAGCAAACCATCATCTTCAGCAATGGAATGTTATGAATGTCATAAGAAAGGACACATGAAGAAGGATTGTCCAGAGCGTAAAAAGAATAATTTCAAGAAGGACAATACCAAACGAAAAGCTTTTTCAATCACTTGGGACGACACTGACTCATCATCCTCATCAGAGAGCGAAAGTGATAATGAACAAGCAAATGTGTGCTTCATGGCTTCATCAGACGATGTAAGTGACTTACTTTTGAAGATTTAATTGAGATGAATTCTGAATTAGTAAATTTAGCAAAACAATTTAAAAAGAAAAATAAGGAGTTACAAAGAAAGTTAGATAGGACAGTCTTAGAAGTAGATATGCTAAAAGATGAGAAGAAAATATTAGAAGAAGAACTTGAAATTTCTCAACAATCGAATTCTAACTTATCTTCTCAAATTTCATCAATATCTGAAGAACTAGAAAGTCAGAAAAACAAAAATGATGTTTTACTTTTCGAAAATAATAGTTTAAACTCTAAGATTAAGGATTTAATGTTAGAAAAATCTAGTCTTAAAATAAAATATGATGATATTTCTAAAAATTTATCTAATTTCAATAAAGGACGAGAGAATCTTTCTAGGATACTTGAAAATTCTCAATCCTCTAACAATAAATCTGGACTAGGATTTAAGAAACAAAATAATTTTGCTAAAAGTAAAATTATTAATAATATTAAGAAGGATATTAAGAAAACAGTTTTCCCAAACACTAAAACCATCAAGATATGGATTCCAAAAACAAATAATATTTTGATAAGGAATAAGCATATCAAAATGTTTATGGAAACTGTTCATAATAACAAGAATTATTTTTATAAAGGGAATTCTGAACCCGTATGGGTTTGGCTTCCTAAGATCTAACTCTTAGGACCCTAAAAAGATTGGGTACCAACTTTTTATAAAATTTTTACAGGTACCACATAAGAAGAGAGGAAAATGGATTTTGGATAGCGGTTGCTCAAAACACATGACTGGAAACAAAGAAATGTTGTCAAACATTATATACTAAAATGGGGGAGCAGTCACCTTTGGAGATAATTCAAAAGGATATATCATCGGCAAAGGCGATGTCAGTAGCAACGGTACTTCTAATTTACCTCTCATTACTGATGTTTTATTAGTTAAAAATTTAAAACACAATTTATTAAGTATTTGTAACGACCCGGGATTTTCGATCCCGAAAATCCCAAATAGTTAGGAAAAGAAGAAAGAGATAGAAGAAGAAACAGAAAATCAAGTCACAGAATCTCACATTCGCAGCGGGTCAAAATATAATATCATATAATACATTTATACAAAGAAACTGTATGAGTTAAATTACACTTTAATACATCAGAGTTACAACATATACACAATCACTGGACTATAATCAACATGTCCAAATATACAATAATATATCATAGCGGAATATACTCCATACGTTCCTGCCATCCAGCTCGCCTCCTGAGCTCCAGAACGTCCTTACCTGAAATCTGTAATACTCGGTCTGACCCGAGCATTACAACAAAGTAACACCCGGGTCAGGCTGGAAACCAGCGTGAGTAAACCCATCTAACATGGAATACAAAAGTATACAACTCATATAAACCCGGGGTACTTATATCAATTTACAACTTTACAAGTTGTTATAAACTTTACTTATTTCACACATCAATTTCTAAGCGCCAAACTTAGATTAAATGGTCCAATTCACTAAAATCATTCCATACCAGCCTATTGATTTCACATATCAATCTATAAAGAATCGAAGTGGTTTCGGGTATTTACTAATACAAGACTCCGGTCTCTTCAAATTCAATATCATCTTAACCCAGGTTATTCAAGTGAAATACAATTCAACTTTAAATTCAAGATGTCACTTTTTACACAGCAATTCATCAACGATAGAATCCACATTATCTTTGTTCACCCAAACATAGCATAAAACATTTCATATCAAAGATATCAATCAATTCAAGGCATTTAACATCATTCAGTTAGTCATAAGCAGGATTAATTAATCACACCATTTCTAATTAATTTAAATAAATTAAATTAATTAATTTAGTCACCTTTAAATCTTGCTTACTTAACAATAATTAATTACAAACCAATTAATTATTTATTTATTAATTATCCATATCTAATTAATCACCTTTGATTAATTATCCTTTAATTACAATAAGTAATTAACTCTTAATTAATCAGCACAAATTAATTCGCCTTTACCCATCCACATTAAATACATTGATCCTTAAATAATTTCTCAAAATAAGTTTCTTATAATTATAGATTAAATCTCATCAAGTGATTTCTAGTTAATTACCCTTCTGAATTAATGACGTTAAGTAATTACTTTTATTATACTATCTAAGTAATTAACCTTCAATAAATTTAGTCATCTTCTAAATTAATTATCTTAGTTAATTAGTCATATTAATAAATCAAGTTTATTATTATTATTATTATTATTATTTTCTCAAATTCCTTTGACTATATAAAATTCTTGAATAAACAAATTCATAAAAAACAATATGCTTGTTAAAGTTTTGTTATACTTCAAAATCCAAATTTCTTTATTTAACAAAATCTAGCTTTCAATTAAATCAAAACTTATTGGACTGAAGCACACAACCCAACAAAACAGCCAGCACTAACTATACTCAGGCCAACCAAAACAAAATGGGCCGAAGTCCCAATTGAGAACATATCGGAACAAACCCGAAATCCCAAATATCAAACACGAAACAAAAATGCTCCATCTTCTTCTAACCACCTCCCTTCTACCAGGCATCCTTCCCAAAATCACTCAATCCACCATCTTTGAACTATTCCAAGAATCAGATTTAAGATTCACTCACCAACGATCAATACTCCGATCAAAATCTCAAACCACGAACTAACCCTGCCAATCGAAATTCATCTTCCTACTTCTTCCTCACTTAAACGAATGCCAACAGATATGTATGTGCATCGTGCACATGCACAACCGTGCCGACCATCTCTAGTCATCGCCCAGTGTACTCGCAAGTCGCCTATGACCTACTCCAAGTGTTCCACCACTCAAAACCTACGATCGACTCTGAAATTCAAGTCGAGCGATCTCGCACCCTTCAGAGAAAAACACAGATCTACGAAATCCACTCACACTGCCACCACAGACCACCGGTGGCCCTCAAACTCCACCCACACCTCGGCAACACACTAGGAAACCACCCACCAATACCTCGTGACACTCGATCGCGTATTGGAAACGAACACTACTCGTTCCTTAACCTTAGCAAAAACTGGCCTTAAACCCTAGAATGAATTCATTCTTTTAATTTATGCAATGAAAAATTTTCTTGATAATTTTCACGAAGTCACAGATACTTATACTTGCTTCAACACAAATTTCAACAGTAATTATTGGGTCAATCATCTGTAATTGGTAAAAATGCAATTTTTGATCAACAATGAACTACTCATACAATTCTACACTAAAAATTCCCTTTTCTGCTTTAAAAATCCTATTTTGCATTGAAGATTCAAGTTATTAACTTGAATTAATATTTGGTAACAATTGAATTTATCAACAAAGTTCTTGTTGCCTGTAAAAGCTTGGTTTCCAAAGTATAATTTACTAATATGTTTTAAACAGGTTTAACAGTCCTGATTTGAAGTTCGAGCATCATGTTTTGTTGAAAAATTAAAACTTTTATCATGATCAAATGGCAACAATTCAAGATTAAATATATTCAACCTTGTAACACATAACAAAGAGAACAACATATGCAGTTTTTAAAGAACTACCTGAATATAACTCAAATTCATATCAAACTTTAACACGTACAACCTCATATATTCCATGAATCATCTTACTGTTTTAATTTAACTTAACTTGAAAATTTTATGTTTACTCACCTGCAAAATCCCTTTGAATAGAAAGCACTTGATGTTTTGAAAACCTGTTGTTGAAACTGCCTGTGTATTTTCTGTTTTGAATTTAAACTTGAGCTTCCATTCTTTTTCTTGTTTTATTTTTTATTTTTTATTTTTTTATTTTTCTCAGGTTAGCAAAGTTTTTACTGAACGAATAGGAATAGCAAGATGCATACATATATATAAGAGGACAGGATGTATAAGGGGAGGTTTAACTGGTCAAGTGTTTATCTTCTGTTGAATAGATTTTTATTGTTTTTGACTAAAGATCTTTTTAGTTTGGAGGCTGAAATGATCTTTTACAAATTTCGGCTGAACATATATTTGTGGTGCTGAGATGAAAGCCTTAAATGTAATTGTCTTCAAATATGTTTACATACTTATGGTTTTGCTGATATTTATTTGTACAAAGATTTTTGTATAAAGATTTTTTTTTTATTATCTTCTAGCTTGAACAATACATATACATATTTGTGTCAGGTATTACTCATACTTTGTCTGATTTCATGTTACAAAACTATCAATTTATTTTACATATTTACTTCTATTTTAGACTTAAATTATCCAGTACTTCATTTACTTGTTAATTATATACTTATATTAATATTATAGTCTTCTTATCTTTATATACTTATGTTTATAACCATAAATTTGTTTTATACTTGTGTTTAATATTTATAAGATTTATTTTATTTTAAATCGTATAAGTTGTTGTTAGAATAACTTCTTAGTTTTATTTTTATTTAGAGTTTAACTTTCAAATATTTGATTTATAACCTATATTTGCATTTATATATTTTATATTTCTATTCATATCCTATATTTTATATTCATATTCAATATTGATAGGATTACTTAAATTTAAACATTATTATCAAGAGTTCATTTATAAATATATTATATTAAATATTAATAATATGGAACTTTTAATTTAATTGAATAAGATAAATTTTACTATAAATATTATTAAGAGAGTTAATTTAAATTTACAAATCAAATTCCCTTTCAAAATACAAATCCAAATAAACAATGGAAAATATTCCCAAAAGCCCTATTTTTTGATAAGTTTACATTTTATTTAATTAGATTAAATATTTATTAAAATAATGTTGCCAAAATACCGGGTCATCACATTCCTCCCCCCTTTGAATCTTTTCGTCCTCGAAAAGGAACGAAGCCAGACTTATTAAAATGCTTAAAATCAGATAAATTTTCTTTGATCATTTTTAAACTACTTTTAAAAAAATCTATATAATATTCCTAAAATAGTTTTTATAAAAATACTTTTATAACTCGATGTTTTGACAAGTCCATCCTCGTTCTCACAGAAATTATGTCATACGTTGATCAGGCGTACGACTGAAAATCTACAAGTGCTTGGAAGACTTGTTTCAACATCCAGTGAAAATACTTAGGAAAATAATTTTATTGACAATATGGAAACGGTTTCGAAAATAGAGGAAATATCTTTGGTAAAAATGTTCTGGAAATCATCATCCCCATCCATGGTCGCAGTTAACCCGATGGTTACGTTGCCGTCCCGGCAAAATCCACAGATAACTATAGGTCTCCGCGCTCCTCGATTATGCCATGGAACCCGCTACAGATCGCAGTTATACCCGGGCCTTACGTTGCTATCACAGCACAAACCCATATAACTGTAGGCATCAGCGCCACCGAATTTCGCTGCCAAAAGAATGAAACTTCTCCACTTGACCATAGACCGCAATCTACCGATGTTGCGCTGCCATCCCGGCAAAATCAAGTGTAGACTATTGGCACTCATCCTCCACACGATTTTCGCTATGGTCCACACAGTAGATCGCAGCGAAATCGAATTACACTGTCGTCACAGCATAACCCAAATGCCCCTGTAGGCAACAGCGCCATCGACTTTCGTTACCAAATAATCCTCAGGAACTAGTTTGTCCGGACTCCCCACAGGATCAACTTTAGAACCTCCCCTTTAGAGGCTCAAGGCAGTACCACTCAGTGGCACTCCTGAGAAGTTCATTCAAGGGAGCGCCTTTTTCCCCAGAGCCACTTTCAAAACACTTTATACTATACACATATAGTATTTTCCAAATCATACACCAAGTATGAATCTCATATAAAGCCCCTTTACAAAATCGATTCTCAAAATCGATAATTCTCATATTAGGCTTTCCAAATTCCAATATTGATTTTTCCTAAAATCAAAAGCCTTTCCAATATTCAAAGGTTCCAAAAACCTTTCCTCAAAATCATTTTCACAAAAGCCTTTTTATATATACATATATATAAAAGTTTTGAAAAATCTTTGAATCAATTTGTACTTGTATAAATTCACTTTTATACTTCAAATACTTTCAAAAATCATTTTCTTCTGGCAATAGATTCAACAAGGGGAGTCTACCATTTATAACCATATATAACCAGACATATAACTTTGTTTATCAAATATTCAAATTTGATTACTCTTTATAAAGTTATTAACCACATTACTTATATTTCCATAAAGTAAATTTTTACCATAAAAATATCCAATTTCCACTTTACTTCATCATATATTTCACAAAATATACTTTCAATTCCAAAAATCATTTACAGTTCTTATCCACAAATTTTCCATATCCATTTTTTTTCAAATCCGTACGATGTCCATATATCATTCGTACGCAATATCAATCTGATCGCTCACTCGATCACACAATTTCACTTCCGAACTAGTATTGTTCACCCGACTTCCTAGTGCAGACTCAGATCTAGTTTCTTGATCAGAAACCGTCATTCTCCTTGCATAGTCACAACTACGATAGAGAATATCCCGAACCAATCAAAAATCCATATCCAGGTTCGCCGTCGAAAATTGAGTGAAAAATCCCAACTCGGATCGATAATACTATCTCGAAATTCTGTGCTCGAATCTGGATCAAATCACTATGCGAATAGAATAATATACGTACATCCTACGTATTTATCTTCATTGATTATTAACTAAATCAATTTCTCCTTTCTATTCATCCTCACTTTGATTTTATTCACTTATTCACATTTGCCTTAATCCTCATTTGGGATTATCACTTCAATTCTTATCTCAGTTGGGTATTTAATCAATAACAGTTTGAACTCCGACTAGTTTATATTTAGAAAATAGCTTGAAAATTTTGAAAAATAGATAAGTAGTTGAAAAATAATTATTAGTTTGTAAAATATTTGTAAAATAATTAAGTAATTGTAAAATAGTTAGAAAATGGTCAAATAGTTATATAAATTTTAGATAATTGCCAAATAGTTGTAAGATAGTAATTAGTTATAAAATAGTGGAAAGATAGTAATTAGTTTATAAAACAGTTATAAAATAGTTAAATAGTTCCAAAATAATTGTAAAATAAGTATAAAATAGTTAGGGCTTTTAAATGAAAGATTGTATATAGTAAATAGCTTGGAAAAATAGAATTATATTAAACAATTTAATTTGAAAATAGTCCAGAGCCAAACTGTTCAATTCCCGATCTCCAATCCCAATTCAATTTAAATTTCCACTTCCATTTTAAATTGACTCAATTTCAATTTAAATAACTTCAATTTCCACTGAAATTGATTTAACCCCAAATTCAAGTTGAATTAATCTCAATTTCTTTCCAATTTCAAATCAAATTCCATTTGATTTTAAACGTATTCACTTTAACTACAGTTCCAAATTATTCTAATTAATTTAGACTAATTTCAAATTGAATTTACTTCAATTTCAAATCATTTCAATTTCTATATGAATTAATCCCAATTTCTATTTGAATTTAAACTTATTAAATCTTCAATTTAATTTCAAATTAATCCAATTAAAATTTCCCATTTGGATCTTATACTTATCCATTTTCAATTCTGGTTAATTCAAACTAATTCAATTTGAACTAATGAAATCTAAATCTCAACTTTAAACCATCTCGAATTATATAAATTCGAGTTAAATTTTCAAATGTTGATTTAACCCCTTAATCCAATTAACATTTATTTTCAAATCAATAATTCCAATCTTTAAACAATTTAATTCTGAGTCCAATTCTCAAAATTCCATTTTAAATTGTCTTTACTTAACTTATTACAAAGTTCAAATAAGAGTTCAAAACAATTTTAAGAATTCAATTTATTACCTAATTTTATCTTCCAGTTTTGAATATAGTTCTTAAATAATTTTAATTTACAAATTCAATTCTCCAAATTTCCAGTCCAAAGTAATTCCATATCCTTAATTTCAAATTCAAGTTTAATCTCCCTTTTATCAAAATAATGGATATATTACCACACTTCATTCCTCATTCATTTAAACAAATCCAATTCACACTTAAAGATTTTTTTAATAACAATAGGATAATATTATCCAAATTATTTTAAAACATCCATTTTCAATTCCCAGATCTCAAACCCATTTTGAGATCACACAAACTCGCAATTCAAATTAACCATTTAACTTCACAAGTTAAATCTCAATTTCATCTTGAAATTTCCAATTCAGGTTGCTTGTTAACTTATTTAACTTTCCCAAAGTTAAATTCAATTTAATCCAGTCAACTTGACCCAATTTAAATTCCCATTCAAATTTTAAACCTTATATTAATAATCTTCCCACTTATAAGTTCAAAAACTTATCACTTTGGGTTTTCATATCACATTCCAAGGAAAAATTTAAAACTCAACACTAAGAGTTTATTTCAAATCATCTTTGTAATTATGTATATCCTCATTTATACATATTTATTTCCTTTACACACCAAGTTATACCTTAAAATTTAAACCACCTTGGGTTTTTAATTCAAACAAATTCCTTTAAATTTTCAAAAAACTCCTGTTTGAATTAAGCCCTTTCATTCAAATAATATTATTTATTATTTCTTTATCATTTTGAAACAAATTTTCAAATTTTGGGCTCTGATTTAAAACTTCACAATTTATATCATCTTCAGTTCCAATTTATAAGTTATACTTGTCTAAATGTTTACTTCCCTAAAACATTTCATTATTAAACACAACAACCATTTATGATAATAACCAAGATTATCGTATCTGGAAACCAATTTATTATTATCTTTATTTTGAAAACATTTCTACAAATTCAGGATTTTAATTTTAGGTTGGATCCATTTCAAATTTATCTTCATTCAATTTCAATTTGGTTGTATTACTATTACCACTTAATTTTCATTATTTTATTTAATTCCAATAAATTTTTTTTTATTTACAACCAATTACATTAACATTTATTAGTAAGAAATATTGCTTTATATATATCAAAATATATTCTTACATAAAATCATTTAAAATCTTTATATATGAAAATAACAAGTACGCTCTCATATATATATATATATAAACACTCAACTCATTCTAGGGTCCTATTGACCCTATCCTTATGAGCATACCCACCAGAGCCAAGGTTCTCACTTAACCTTTCTGCTCTGATACCAAATGTAACGACCCGGGATTTTCAATCCCGAAAATCCCAGATAGTTAGGAAAAGAAGAAAGAGATAGAAGAAGAAGAAACAGAAAATCAAGTCACAGAACCTCACATTCGCAGCGGATCAAAATATAATATCATATAATACCATTTATACAAAGAAACTGTATAAATTACACTTTAATACATTAGAGTTACAACATATACACAATCACTGGACATATATAATCAACATGTCCAAATATACAACAATATATCATAGCGGAATATACTCCATACGTTCCTGCCATCCAGCTCGCCTCCTGAGCTCCAGAACGTCCTTACCTGAAATCTGTAATACTCGGTCTGACCCGAGCATTACAACAAAGTAACACACGGGTCAGGCTGGAAACCAGCGTGAGTAAACTCATCTAACATGGAATACAAAAGTATATAACTCATATAAACCCGGGGTACTTATATCAATTTACAACTTTACAAGTTGTTATAAACTTTACTTATTTCACACATCAATTTCTAAGCGCCAAACTTAGATTAAATGGTCCAATTCACTTAAATCATTCCATACCACCCTATTGATTTCACATATCAATCTATAAAGAATCGAAGTGGTTTCGGGTATTTACTAATACCCGACTCCAGTCTCTTCGAATTCAATATCATCTTAACCCAGGTTATTCAAGTGAAATACAATTCAACTTTAAATTCAAGATGTCACTTTTTACACAGCAATTCATCAACGATAGAATCCACATTATCTTTGTTCACCCAAACATAGCATAAAACATTTCATATCAAAGATATCAATCAATTCAAGGCATTTAACATCATTCAGTTAGTCATAAGCAAGATTAATTAATCACACCATTTCTAATTAATTTAACTAAATTAAATTAATTAATTTAGTCACCTTTAAATCTTGCTTACTTAACAATAATTAATTACAAACCAATTATTTATTTATTTATTAATTATCCATATCTAATTAATCACCTTTGATTAATTATCCTTTAATTACAATAAGTAATTAACTCTTAATTAATCATCACAAATTAATTCGCCTTTACCCATCCACATTAAATACATTGATCCTTAAATAATTTCTCAAAATAAGTTTCTTATAATTATTGATTAAATCTCATCAAGTGATTTCTCGTTAATTACCCTTCTGAATTAATGGCGTTAAGTAATTACTTTTATTATACTATCTAAGTAATTAACCTTCAATAAATTTAGTCATCTTCTAAATTAATTATCTTAGTTAATTAGTCATATTAATAAATAAAGTTTATTATTATTATTATTATTATTATTATTTTCTCAAATTCCTTTAACTATATAAAATTCTTGAATAAACAAATTCATAAAAAAACAATATGCTTGTTAAAGTTTTGTTATACTTCAAAATCCAAATTTCTTTATTTAACAAAATCTAACTTTCAATTAAATCAAAACTTATTGGACCGAAGCCCACAACCCAACAAAACAACTAGCACTAACTATACTCAGGCCAACCAAAACAAAATGGGCCGAAGTCCCAATTGAGAACATATCGGAACAAACCCGAAATCCCAAACATCAAACAAGAAACAAAAATGCTCTATCTTCTTCTAACCCCCTCCCTTCTACCAGGCATCCTTCCCAAAATCACTCAACCCACCATCTTCGAACTATTCCAAGAATCAGATTTAAGATTCACTCACCAACGATCAATACTCCGATCAAAATCTCAAACCACGAACTGACCCTGCCAATCAAAACACATCTTCCTGCTTCTTCCTCACTTAAACGAATGCCAACAGATATGTATGTGCATCGTGCACATGCACAACCGTGCCGACCATCTCTGGTCATCGCCCAGTGTACTCGCAAGTCGCCTGTGACCTGCTCCAAGTGTTCCACCACCTAAAACCTACGATCGAGCCTGAAATTCTAATCGAGCGATCTCGCACCCTTCAGAGAAAAACACAGATCTACGAAATCCACTCACACTGCCACCACAGACCACTGGTGGCCCTCAAACTCCACCCACACCTCGGAAACACACTAGGAAACCACCCACCAAAGCCTCGTGACACTCGATCGCATATTGGAAACGAACACTACTCGTTCCTTAACCTTAGCAAAAACTGGCCTTAAACCCTAGAATGAATTCGTTCTTTTAATTTATGCAATGAAAAATTTTCTTTATAATTTTCACGAAGTCACAGATACTTATACTTGCTTCAACACAAATTTCAACAGTAATTATTGGGTCAATCATCTGTAATTGGTAAAAATGCAATTTTTGATCAACAATGAACTACTCATACAATTCTACACTAAAAATTCCCTTTTCTGCTTTAAAAATCCTATTTTGCATTGAAGATTCAAGTTATTAACTTGAATTAATATTTGGTAACAATTGAATTTATCAACAAAGTTCTTGTTGCCTGTAAAAGCTTGGTTTCCAAAGTATAATTTACTAATATGTATTAAACAGGTTTAACAGTCCTGATTTGAAGTTCGAGCATCATGTTTTGTTGAAAAATTAAAACTTTTATCATGATCAAATGGAAACAATTCAAGATTAAATAGTTTCAACCTTGTAACACATAACAGAGGAGAACAGCATATGCAGTTTTTAAAGAACTGCCTGAATATAACTCAGATTCATATCAAACTTTAACACGTACAACCCCATATATTCCATGAATCATCTTACTGTTTTAATTTAACTTAACTTGAAAATTTTATGTTTACTCACCTGCAAAATCCCTTTGAACAGAAAGCACTTGATGTTTTGAAAACCTGTTGTTGAAACTGCCTGTGTATTTTCTGTTTTGAATTTAAACTTGAGCTTCCATTCTTTTTCTTGTTTTTTTTTAATTTTTCTCAGGTTAGCAAAGTTTTTACTGAACGAACAGGAATAGCAAGATGCATACATATATATAAGAGGACAGGATGTATAAGGGGAGGTTTAACTGGTCAAGTGTTTATCTTCTGTTGAACAGAATTTATTGTTTTTTACTAAAGATCTTTTTAGTTTGGAGGCTGAAATGATCTTTTACAAATTTCGGCTGAACATATATTTGTGGTGCTGAGATGAAAGCATTAAATGTAATTGTCTTCAAATATGTTTACATACTTATGGTTTTGCCGATATTTATTTGTACAAAGATATTTGTATAAAGATTTTTGTTTTTATTATCTTCTAGCTTGAACAATACATATACATATTTGTGTCAGGTATTACTTATACTTTGTTTGATTTCATGTTACAAAACTATCAATTTATTTTACATATTTACTTCTATGTTAAACTTAAATTATCCAGTACTTCATTTACTTGTTCATTTTATACTTATATTAATATTATAGTCTTCTTATCTTTATATACTTATGTTTATAACCATAAATTTTTTTTATACTTGTGTTTAATATTTATAAGATTTATTTTATTTTAAATCGTATAAGTTGTTGTTAGAATAACTTCTTAGTTTTATTTTTATTTAGAGTTCAACTTTCAAATATTTGATTTATAACCTATATTTTCATTTATATATTTTATATTTCTATTCATATCCTATATTTTATATTCATATTCAATATTGATAGGATTACTTAAATTTAAACATTATTATCAAGAGTTCATTTATAAATATATTATATTAAATATTAATAATATGGAACTTTTAATTTAATTGAATAAGATAAATTTTACTATAAATATTATTAAAAGAGTTAATTTAAATTTACAAATCAAATTCCCTTTCAAAATACAAATCCAAATAAACAATGGCAAATATTCCCAAAAGCCATATTTTTTGATAAGTTTACATTTTATTTAATTAGATTAAATATTTATTAAAATAATGTTGCCAAAATACCGAGTCATCACAGTATTAGTCAGCTATGCGATAAAGGTTTTAATATAACTTTTTCAGAAAATAAATGTAATATTTTCGATAAAAATCATAACACTATTTTCGAAGGAAAAAGAGATAAAAACTTTTATATCTTAAATATGAATGTTAATAATGATTCAAATTTGTGTTTAGTAGCTAAAGAAAACAATTCTTGTCTTTGGCACAAAAGATTTTGTCACATCAATTTCAATACTATCAACAAACTAGCTAAAAATAAATTAGTTAAAGGATTACCCAATATAAAATTCAAAACTGATATATTTTGTGATGCATGTAAATTAGTAAAATTAACAAAATCTTCTTTTAAATCTTAAAAAGTAATATCTACAGAACAACCACTTGAACTTTTACACATGGATCCTTTTGGTCCAACTCAAGTGCAGTCTATTAATCATAATAGATATGTATTCGTTATTATAAATGATTTTTCTAGATATACTTGGATTTTCTTCTTGAAAAATAAAAGCGATACTTTTGATAATTTTAAAGTTTTTTTTTAAAAGAATCCAAAATATTAAAAATTTGAAAATTAAAAATATATGAAGTGATCATGGAGGAGAATTTGAAAATGAAGCTTTTGAACAATTTTGTAACAAGAAAGGTATTAATCATAATTTTTCGTTTCCTAGAACACCACAACAAAATGGAGTTGTAAAAAGGAAAAATAGAACGTTACAAGAATGTGCAAGAACTTTGTTAAATGGAACTACTTTATCGAAACACTTTTGGGCAGAAGCTGTAGCTACTGCTTGTTATGTATTAAATCGTGTTTCTATTCGACCATTAACTAAGAATACTCCATATGAACTTCTAAATGGAAGAAAACCAAACATTTCATATCTTAAAGTTTTTGGGTCTAAATGTTTTATATTAAATACTAAAGATCAACTAGGCAAATTCGATCCAAAATCCGATGAAGGAATATTCGTTGGGTATTCGGAACGAAGCAAAGCTTATCGAATTTATAATAAAAGAACTCAAATTATTAAAGAAAGTTTACATGTTTCATTTGATGAAAATTTTAAAAATATAAATCCAAATAGTACTATCGATTCTGATGATGAATCTACTCAGAATGAAAATTGTAATACAAATGAAAATTTTGATATTCATGAAATTAATGAAAATACAAACAGTACTCCTAATATAATAAAATCTCCACCTAGAATTTTACGGGATCATCCTTTACAAAACATAATTGGAGAAGTAAATACGAACGTTAAAACCAGACATCAATTAAATCAAGTTGGTCATGTAGCTTTTCTCTCTAACATAGAACCTAAGAATATAAAAGAAGCCTCAACTGATGACTACTGGATTCTTGCCATTCAAGAAGAACTAAATCAATTCGAACGAAACGAAGTTTGGGAACTCGTTCCTAGACCTAGTGATCAATCAGTCATCGGTACTAAATGGGTTTTCAAAAATAAAGCAGATGAACTAGGAAATATAACCAGGAATAAAGCTAGATTAGTTGCACAAGGATATAATCAAGAAGAAGGAATTGATTACGAAGAAACATTTGCTCCAGTCACCCGACGTGAAGCAATACGAATCTTATTAGCTTACGCGTGTTTTCATAATTTTAAACTTTATCAAATGGATGTTAAAAGTGCTTTTCTAAATGGTTATATAAAAGAAAATGTTTTTGTTGAACAACCACCACTTTTCAATCATGAAAAATATCCAGATCATGTTTATAAACTCAAAAAAGCATTATACGGTTTAAAACAAGCACCACGTGCTTGGTATGATCGTCTTAAAAGCTATTTATTAGAATCTGGTTTTGAAATTGGTAAGGTAGATCAAAAGCTTTTTATTAAGAAAACTAAGAAAGATATTTTAATAATTCAAATATATGTTGATGATATTATTTTTTGCTCGACAAATGAAAAACTATGTCAGGAATTTTCGACTATAATGACAAATGAATTTGAAATGTCTCATATGGGAGAATTGTCATATTTTCTGGGATTACAAATTAAACAAATTGAAAATGGAATTTTTATTAATCAAGAAAAATATTGTTATAATTTAATTAAATGATTCGGTCTGGAAAACACTGCTTCCAAACCAACTCCTATGAGCACAACGATTCATCTCGATAGAGATGAGGATGGCAAAAGTGTTGATCAGAAACTATATGGTAGTATGATTGGTTCTTTACTATATTTAACAGCGAGTCGACCCGATATAATGATGAGTGTTTGTTTATGTGCTCGATTTCAAGCAAATCCCAAAGAATCACATATGCGAGCAGTTAAACGTATTATTCGTTATCTAACTAAAACCAAAGATTTCGGGCTATTTTATCTGAAAGAATGTCCTTTCGAATTAGTCTCATATAGCGATGCTGATTTTGGAGGAAGTCGGACGGATCGAAAAAGTACTAGCGGAACGTGTCATTTCATTGGACGTTCCTTAGTCTCTTGGTTTAGTAAGAAACAAAACTGTGTTTCTTTATCGACATGTGAAGCAGAATATATATCTGCTGCTTTGGCATGTGCACAAGTCGTATACATGCAACAAACACTACAGGATTTTAATTGTCATCTTGAAAAATCTATAATCTATTGTGATAATACTAGTGCAATAAATCTTTCTAAAAATCCGGTCAATCACTCACGAACAAAACACATCGATATACGTCATCACTTTCTTCGTGATTGTTTGGAAAAAGGATTAATAAATTTAGAATTTATTAATACTGAAAATCAAATTGGTGACATTTTTACTAAACCACTAAATGAAAATATTTTTATAAAACTTTGACGTGACTTAGGAATAATGTCTTTCAAAGATTTATAAATAAAAATATGAAAAATATTGAAAAACAAAAATTGTTTTATTTCTGACCAAAGCGGAACTCGAACTCATGACCTCTGACTTGCTTGTTATATGTTGTGTTATAGCTACTTGAGCTATGGGTGTTTCTTGTTTCAGTTTCCCTTATAGTTTGTTTTATTTATTTTGGTTTCAGAAAAACTATTTTTAGTTCTAAAACTTATAAATCATACATTTATGAACAGTTTTATTGTTAAATTTCTATGATTATAGTTAAAACTACTTCCTATCCACAAATTTTTCAGCAAACAGATACTTATATATACTTTGCTTATCTTTCAAAACATATACTAAGAAAGTTTTAAAATCAAAAATTGTAAATGTCTTCAAACAACGACTACTATAATTCCGAAAACTCCCATCTATCATACACATCTCCGGAGGATGATGTTTCCGACCGCATACCTAAAAATGGCCCCTATCCTACCTTTCCCATGCCTAAACGTATCCTTGACTTCTCTTCTCTGGATAAAGACCCTCGACATGGATGGAAACCATGGGAAGACTCCCATACAGGCTATACACCGAAAAAGAAAAAAGGGAAGAATACAATGGTAATATCTCCATCAACTAAACAAAATTGATGAAATACATCACTACCAACAACAACAAATGGATATGCAATGGGAACTCTATTATGAACAAAAAGTCACGGCAAGACGTTTAAGTTTTCTAGAAAAGATTGGCATGAAAGTTTGTTCATCAAAGAAGGATGATGTTGCTGAACCTACTTATAGACCTTCATCCTCTTCAAACCCTGTTCAAACTCCAATAGCTCCAAGATGGTCACCTATAGAAGATGTTCCGTCTCCAAACTCATGGGAACGTAGATGTTAACCAACGGTGGCTAAACATTTTATATATATATATATATATATATATATATATATATATTGTTGTTTTCAATAAGATGTATAAATATATTGCAATGATAATAAAATATAGTTCTATAATTTTTTATACACTACAAAAAAAGTGCATTTCTAACAGGGTCGATCGACCGAAGACCCTGAGTCGGTCAGCCGAACCCTTCTCGAGAATTTCAAATGTACATTTCCAACAGGGTCGGTCGACCGAAGACCCTGAGTCGGTCAGCCGAACCCTTCCCGATAGTTTCAGCTACTTTCAGATTACCTGATCAATCGGCCGACCCAGACTACCGGTCGACCGAACATATAAATCTGCTGATTTTATTCCTTTTTTACAACCCATCCATTCACTTTTTCAACCTACCTCTTCACTCTTACTTTCCCAATTACAGTTTTTTACCCTAGCCCCCATTAAAACTTCTCAAATTTTGTTACTTTTCTTTCAAAACAATGGCTCCCAAGAAGAAATCAAAGACTACCAATGCTTCATCTTCATCTACTCTAGTGGATACTCAAATTGCTTCATGGCTAGTCAATGATATAGCTCTTCAAAGATGGATACAACTTCAAGACGCAAAAATCTTTGAGGAATCATTTGTAAGCTACCCTGATTTCACTTCTTACGGTATTGAAAATTCCGCTATTGAGAGTGGAATTGATACATTCCTTGACCATAGAAAAAATAACTTGAAAATCAATCATATTATGGTCAAGTTATTTCTAGCAAACCTTAATCTCATCAATCCACCAAGAAACACTGATAATTGTGTTTGGACATCGGTTTGTGGTACTTCAGTTTTTCTCTCCATTGATCGGATTAACCATATTTTAAATGCCCGACCGGGTGGAATTTCGTTACACGATGTAGATTGTAATATATCAACTCGTGACCGGATAAGCCATCTATTTTTTGAAGATGACGCTACTAATTTAAGACAAACTTCATCCCTTCGACCTAAAGCTAGACTCTTTCATCGATTCATGATGAAATCTCTAGTTCCTAGAGGTGGTTCATATCACTTAGTATATCCCGAAAACTTCAAAGCATTGTATGCTATTTGCGGAAATATACGAGTAAATTGGGCACAACTTCTTATGGACGAATTTCTCTCTTTCAACCAAGGAAAGATGCTCCATATTTATTATGGAGAATACATAATGAGGTTGATCAATAGCTTCGTCACCCATGCTCCGGAGTCCGAAGCATCCAAAGTTTGCTCTTTTGATTCAAGGACCATAAAACTAATGAAGTTGCCCGATGCACCTCCTAGATTTATAACATTTAACCAATGGCGTACTACTCCTAGCGAACAACTACGTCGTAGCTTCTCCACACCGCAACCATCAACTCATGCTATCGAACGTCTAACTCGCCAACATTCAATTCAAAGACCAACTCCCGGTACTAGTACGGAGGCGGCCATTGATATTTTGGCTCGAAATCAACTAGCATTGGATGCCCGGCTACGAAAAATTGATGGTTGTTTCAAGAAAATCAAGGGCTTCTTCGTAAATTTATGGGATGCCTTATCATGTACTTCCGAAGCCAGTGCCTCTTTTATTGCTCCCGGAAAAAGACCAGCGCCAAATTTCTCTTGGTCTACTTCAGATAACACAAGTTCCAGCACATCGGCAACTCACGTTCCTCACACTCAAAGACGTGGTAAGGAACCGGCCCCTCCGGATGAAAATATTCATCCAGAATTTTGGGATTCCGATGATGATGAAGAGTGATCATATTTGTTTTTACAATTTAATTTCAAGTATTATTTATGAACAATATGTCTATTGTTAGATGTTGTGTAGTAAGTAAACATCGTTAATATTCCTATCTTGCTTAACTATGTAATATTTAAAACTTGATGTTTTCTTACTTATGTTACATGTTCCATATTTTTTATATTACATCTAATAAGTATTCCTTTTTGTTGATGACAAAGGGGGAGAAATATATGAAAGCTAACAAATTTTTTGCAGAAAAGTCGTCATATATTTAGGGGGAGAACTAAAATATATATGAATAAACTACTTCATCACATAAGTATTGTCATCAATCAAAAAGGGGGAGAATGTTGATTCATGAGTTTTGATTCATGACACAAGCTTCAATATCATACGACGAGAATACTATATGAAAGCGACAAAAAGGAGAATAACCGTATATTGTGTACTACAAACAAGACAAGACTACAATCCAGATATTAGTATGAATATTTTATTTTATTGAGTCTTAGAATATTGTTAAAATCATTCCTCAAGTAGTCACACACACACACAAACTGAT
Source organism: Allium fistulosum (assembly GCA_030737815.1). Classification (NCBI taxonomy): domain Eukaryota; kingdom Viridiplantae; phylum Streptophyta; class Magnoliopsida; order Asparagales; family Amaryllidaceae; genus Allium; species Allium fistulosum. The sequence goes on from CM060908.1 coordinate 487,668,630, forward strand.
TTATACATAAAAAAGTGTGCACTGTGCAACTAACAGTAGGTCGGCCGACCGACCAGAAACTTCGGTCGACCGACTCTGTGTCAAGTGCACAGATATGCACTGTTTTATTCACGTCTGTAAACTTAGCTGACCGGCCCAGTTTTCTCGGTCAACCGACCCGAACATAACGACTAGTTTTCTGAAGAGGTGCAATTGTTCATGAAGAGGGATGTTCCTTAATCCAAGAGATACGGACACAACTTTTGATTGAAACTCTTCATGAAAGATTGTAACTATTCTACAACTATATAAACATGTTCAATTCACTTCTACAATAACCAATTCTTGTTTATAATTCTGAAATCTATTCTCTATTAATTTCTGCAAATAAAAGCATACATTCTTATTCAATATCACTAGAATTCTTGAATTAATTCATATACTTCGATTCTACGTGATTATCTTCCTTCTAAATCTTCACACACGTATATACTCTTGAGGATTTGATTATAGGAAAGTTGTACTATCAAAAGACAATCAGTGTTATTCATAACACATTCGTCAACAAACTATTTGTATTAAGTTAAAGTCCTCTTCGGCTGTTGAGGCGGAAAAATTCCTATTCGGCTGCTCAGGTGTCGTATACCTATTCCTCCGGGTTAAGTGAGGGGTTTAGTTTAAATCCAGAGGGTATTCTGGGATTGGACGTAGAACAGAAAGTTCGAACCAGTATAAAAATTCCTGGTGTGCTTACTCTAATTTTTTATTTTACTACTATTATCAGTTTCCGCATTTATATACCATATTACACGATCCTTAGTACTACACGTATACTTTCAAAATTATTTTCGGATATAAATATTTTCAATGAGATTTGAAAGAAATGTTTTAAGAGAATTTTATAGGAAATAAGCTATGCATTCCCCTCTTCTGTTGCTGGAAAATAATTTCGGTGATGATCGCGACATCATCGACGTTTATTTTTGAGTTTTAAAGTGGGAAGACCACTATAGTAGCTTTGCTACACAGTTTGTTTTGGTGAAAAAAATATTAATTTAAATTTTCTAAGTATAACTTGATATAAAAAAGATATAAGTATATATTATTTCAAGATGATTTGAACTGAAACCTGGTATTTAGTTCTTAAGTTTTCGGTTAATTAGTGATCTTTTATTATTTTAATAGAATGGAATCTTTGAATATTTTAATAGTTGGAAACTTCCAAATTGAAATCGAAAATTAAAGCTAAGTGTTTAATGAAAATGTAGAAATTTAAAATTTTGTAACTGGAAAATTAAAGATAATGGAATATCATATAAGTAAAAACTTAAGTAATAAAATGTTTTAAAGGTGAAATTATGTCTGTAATTAAAAGAATTAAGATTAACAAGAAATGTTATAAACATAAGTTAATGTTTGAAATGCTTCATAATTAAATTGAATGGTAAAAGTGAAATACTATCTAAGAAAATGAATGTGAATTTAAGGAAGTAAACAAATTATAAAGTCATGTCTTGAAAATTGGTTGGAAAATATAAAAAATTAGTTGCAAAGAAAGATATAACTTAGGCTGTAGCTTTATGAGATAATTATAAACTTGAATAATGATTTGTGAAAGAAGTGATACTATTGTTGAAATAAATATGTATAAAAAGGTAGAAAAACTTAAGTATGAAATGATTCATTAATGAATAATAATATTAAATGTAAATCAAGTTATATAGTAATAAATGTGAATTAAACTATAAAAAACTTATGTAATATTTTAAGAATGGATTCATTGATATTTCTAAATATTGAATGGAAATGATTTATGTAAGTAAATGAATGTAAATTAATAAAAGATGACTTTGTATGAATAAATGAGAATTGAAAATAAATGAAAAGTAAATGATGTGTTAAAGAAACAAATAGAAAAAATATGTAAGTTGTGCGTAGTTCATTTTATTCGCGTAATAGTTCTGATCCAGATTTGAATACATGATTTGTGAAAATTCGCACCAGTTCGAATTAGGATTTTTCGCTCGATTCTTAACGGCGAACATTTGATACGAATTTTTGATATGAATTTGAAGTTTTCTATCATAGCGATAAACTATGATAGAAATCAGATCAAAGTCCACACTAGAGTGTCGGGTTATCAATACTAGTTCGAAAGTGAATTTGTGTATTCAAGCAAGTGACCAAAAATTGATATTGTGTACAAATGATTTATGTACATCGTACAAACTTAAATAATATTTAAATTCTTTGTTGTTTGGCTTATGGGAAGTTTGGGAAATGATACTTCAAATTGTTTGAGGTAGTATGAATAATCTATTAAGTAATTATCTAAGGCTGTTGAGTGTATGGTATCCTTGGTAGTTTATTTAACACTCTTATATGATGAAAAGTTTCTAAACTTGGACAAACTAATAGTTTTGGTTGCTATAGTTGCGTGATGGATTCCTTTGTTGTATATAATGGTCGTACTGCTTTTGTTTGCTTATGATTATTATATATGTTGTGTTGCTGGTGTAAATGATTGAAACGCCTAATATATTGGTCTTTTACATAATTTAACTCTTTTGGATTATGCAAGTAAGATATAGGTTATGGAAGAAATAACAGTTGCTTTTGGTTTCATAATTAAAGTTTTGTTTGCCCGACAAATAGTTACGTTTTCGGATTACGATTTTTGCAGCGATATTTTATTGTTTTTCCAAGGTTTGGGATGCTTTATTATTAAAATAATATATATATATATATATAATGTAATTATTGATATTGTTAATTTTTCGGACCTAGCCGCGCAAAGGAGATTGTGCCGAAATTTTCATGAATTTAGGAATTAGAAAAAATTTCGTAGAAGTTGGGTTATTTTCAAGTTTATACAAAACTTAAATATGTAAGTTGATTGTTTATAAATTGACTGAAATTTCTTGATTCTTTTTTATTCCTTTTCGGAGATGAAAAGTTTTGAGTGGGGGAGATTGTAATGAACTGTATTTTTGACAATTAAAAATTATTAAATTAAATAAGATTTTGGAATTTAATATTGTCATAAATTAAAATTTATGATTTATTAATGAAAAAATTATTAGAATTTATATCTTGATCTTAAATGAATTCAAAAACAATAACTACAGCGAAGTGAAAGATGGTAATGCAAATTAGAATATAATTTAATAATATTGATTGAATGTAATTGACTTCTATGTTAACGTAATTTCAATCAATTGAAATAATAAAGGTTATTAAGAAATAGAATAAATGATGTATAAATTGATGTAATCATATGTTATTAATTGGAATTGGTTTTAATATGGAGTATGAAATCAATTATTTAGTACGTAAATTTATTAACCTTTGTTGTAAACAATAATTTTATAAATGTGTTTAAATTACTAAGTTGTAACAATTGTTTATTTCTCACCTCATTATTTAAATTAATTAATTAGGTAATCAATGAGAAATTAAATGTAATTGTCTTTCAAATAAAAGGAAAGAGAACATTAATTGCAATGAATGAACGTAATAATATAAATATATGTTTGAATAAAAATAAAAGAGAAAGTTAAGGAAATAAAAAAGGAAACATATGTTTTAATTGAGAAGGAAATTTAACGTAATATAAAGACATGTAAATCTAAATAAAAGGAATTATTTGAGATTTAAATGTAATAAACTAGGATTCATCACTATTGTAATTTAATGTTGAAATTAATTTAATATTTAAATATTGAATTTAGCATGGGAAATTTAATTTTAAAAAGATTATTAATTTTTGATTAACCAAGAATGATGACAGAAAACTTTTAATTTAGAATTTAACAGTGAGTAAATCAGTTTAGCAATAATTCGTTTAATTAACGCGTAAATATGAATGTAATTCGATTTTTAAAGCTAACTTCTATATACAATAGAATTAGGGTTTGAAATTACTTTAATTGAGTTTAAAAATATTGAAAACCAATATTTCAATATATGGATGACCTATTTTCATTCGGGAACGAAGTGGGCTTTTCGGGCCTTTTGACCCAATCAATTTATATTCAAATGAAAAATGTTATTTTTGAAATCTAATTATTCAAATTGATTCAAATATGGAATAATAATAAAATTAAATTATTAATGAACATCGTAGTTTGTAATAACGTATTTGTAAATTAGAAATGTTGTATTTGTCCATAATTGTGAATTGGTAAATTATTTGAGTATAATTTAAATTAAATTTATGGAACAATAAAATCTTAACTTTTGTATATGATGGAATTAGGCCTCGAAACTAGTTCCATTGTGTTCAGAAGAACTTTTTACATATTGATTGTTTGGCAGCATGCCTCGATTGGAGTTCGAGCTGTTTTGGACCTTATGCTATAAATAGGCACGCAAATCGAGACGTAAATATTATTAAAATATTACAAAAACCCTAATTTTCATGGCCGCCACCTGCTATGGCCGAAAATGCTCTACCTTCTTCCTCCTTGATCTCGCTCATCTCTCACTGATTCGCAATGAAGTCTAAACAAAAGATGTAGTTCTCGACGGGATCTACAAGATGTACGGTTGGATCGAGCTAATTACATCAGGATTCGCCAGAATCGGTGATGAAAGAGGCTGTGGTAGTGGCCATTTTCTGGCCAAGATGGGGCATCGGAGGCGGTGGAATTTCTGGCAAAGGTGAAGAGTGGCGGCGCGAACACGGTGGCGATGTTGGATCGTGGTGAAAACGCGTGTAGCGGTGGCGTTCGGCAAAACATAGAAGCAGCCTGATTGGTTTTGGAGTTGCGGCTTTGAACATGAGTGTTGATTTGACGCCCCACCAAATTCTAAGAGCGAAAACAATAGCCGCGAGCACCAGATCATGAATGGCATAGCTAGTCTCGACAAGCTTTAATTGTCAAGAAGCATATGTGATAACACATTCCCTTTGCAAAAGAATGACACCCAAACCAATACGACTAGCATCGATACAAACAATAAAGTCTTGGTTCCCTTCGGGAATCGCAAGAATAAAAGCATCGGAAAAGAGTTCTTTTGATTGATCCTCTTTCCCGAAAAGCTAAGACATCCAAAATTATAATTAACTTTATGTAATCATCTTTTTAGAAAAATTTACTTATTACATTTACTGTGTCTGTCTGTCTCATTATAGCGTTTAGGAGATTCCTATCGATAACGTTGATCAAGCACATCGACCATAATTCTTAAAGCACGCAATGGGCAAAACAACACAAAATCATCTTCTATATGATAATAATCAATAAATACAAGGATAACCTCATCGAGATATTCGTAGAATACTCGATTCATAAGATAGATGAAATAAGATAGAAGGTTCGTCAAACCGAATGATATAACGAACCACTCATAAGAATCATAACGAGTGCGGAATGCGGTAAGTGGAATGCTACCTTCCGCAACTCGAAGCTAATAAAGACCGGTGGCAAGGTCGAGCTGAAAAGACCTTAGCACCACTCAATACATTTCTTAGGTGATAATCCTAAGACAAGCTCAAATATACCAGAAAATTCACAAACTACTCGAATGAGAAAAATAAAACTTTCCTCATCAAGTGGGTTTAAAGAATAAAATGATGCCACCGAATTTGGAAATCAAAATCATTAAAAACAATAGAAATCTGCTTAACATATTGAGAATGTCGAATATGGATAGTCCTCTCAGGACATAGGATATGAGCTTTATAATGATTAAGCCAATCCTTTCCCAAAAAATCAATTCCGAAGCCTAAGTAACGCATAACATGCAAATCGGCTCGGAAAGAATAATCACGTAAAATAATCTCGACATTTTTCACAAAGCAAACTGAGGGTTGTAGATCCACCAACCGAATTCGCAATTTTCAATGAAGTCATCAAGTCCATAATATATAAAGAAAAAGAGTCAACAAGTTCTTTTGATATAAAATAATGAGATGAACCCAAATCAAAAAAACTTGAATAGGATAATCACAAAACAAATGTCATCAAGGACTGAATGAGAAATACCTTGACCAAGAGAAGTGTCACTAGGAGCTTGCATGACATTCAACTCTCCCTCTCTCCTACTTTGGAGTATGGGACATGTAGATATAAGATGGCCCGAACCTTTGCAATAACGACAAAAAAATGGTTTTGGGCACTCATTTGCATAGTGGTACGTAGACCCACAATTGTAGCATCGTCCACGACTAGTGGTACGAGTCTTTGCTACCAAAGTTTCTTGCTTCCCTTTCTTGTTGGGATTGGGGCCTTTGAACTTAATAGGGCTTTTCATGTTATTGTTGAAGTTCTGTTTGGCATGCACAACTTCAACATTACTTTCTCTATCGGCCTCTTCAAGCCGAAGAGCGATATCTACAAGCTGATCGAAAGAAACTTCTAGTTTCAGAAGTAAAGGCTTTTTGAGGTTCTTGTTTAACCCATAGACAAATCTCTGATTTTTCTTCAATGGGGTATTAATATACTCGACCCCATATTTAGAAAGAGATTCAAAAGATGCGACATAATCTGCCATAGAAGATTCACCTTGAACAAGGTCAATAAAGCGTCGAGCTAAAGTTACTTTCAGCTTCTGGCACAAATTTTAACTCGAACCTTTCCCGGAATTGCTCCCAAGTAAGATCCGCTTCGATAATTTCAGAAATCAAAAGCTCATACCAATCTGATGCTCTTTCTTGGAGCATGTTAGAAGCCAGTTGGACTCGAAGTGAATCAATAAGATCCATGCGGGAAAAGATGTGATCGCATGATCTAAGCCAAGCGTGGATTTCTATAACGCTTTAGGATCCCTTGAATGGCCTTCCACCCAAGGCGGTATAATCTCTGCACAAGCGTGCAAACCCGGATTTAGGGTAAGTAGGCGCTGGAACGGGTCCGGCATCTTGGGCATTGTTCACAAGATCTAAAAGTTGTTGAGCTGACATAAATACTCCGTCCTGAGGGGTAGCACTAAATTGACCGGCGCTGGGATGGCCTGGTCTAACCATTTCTCTTCTTTAAGAAAGAAAGAAGAGGGAAAAGGTTATTCACAAAATGAATATCAAACAAACTTGATTGATAAAACAAGGAGTCATAAAAAGAAATAGGATAGAACGGTACGAAGACTCGAATTAAATCCTATGGCACGATTCCTAAGAAAGACTTAGGACAATGATCCTTGCTAGATTATTCTACATTGTTCCGAAGTTTGGCTCTAATACCAAGCTATGACGCCCCACCTCTATACTCACGCTAGCCAAGGACACTACTGGGTAATGCCGTCAACTAGCATGAAGAATAAGGCTGTTGAGGAGCGACCATCTGTGTAATTGCTTTGTGCGAGCACCGATACGTCAGATAATATAACTTACAGAGGAAATCCGACATACCGATTCTAACTCAAAGCTACCACACAGTGGCTATGTGGACCTCGGAAACAAATATAGAAATAAGCATAACACAAATCAATCATAGACATTCATATCACAAAGGCGGAAATAGATATGAATATAACACATAAAAGTGTACATCAAAAAAGTGGTCAAACTAGATCCACTACATCACAAAAGAATAGATACATGTACTAGACAAAAGAATAAGTATACAACAAGGAGTCTCTATCTCAAGTGTATACTAACAAAAACTACTATGCTAAAGTAATTAGCCAAAAGTCAGGTGAAGGACCCTGATAAGAAGTCAAGCAGGAGCACCTGAAATACCTCGGTCTGACCCGAGTATTATTTAAGAAGAAAATAATAAACGGATCAGTCTAGCTATAAATATCATTTAAAATGAGATAGGATAAGAGATATGACCAAAAACGTATGATAACTAAAATGCCATACTGTGACAAGTATACATCAAATAACAACAAAAATCATACAATATCTCAAATCACCTCAAAACTCCAAAAAGAATCGCAATTCTTTAAATTATTCACCAAAACACAAATGTTGAGAAAACATATCAATGTCAATCGCAAAAATCGATGAAACGCAAATTTTAGAAATCATTAACTAGAAATCCAGAAATCACAAAAGGGGGAAGGCCTATCACAAACGGGAGCATGAAAACTCACTAACACGTGCATCACAAACGGGTCGCTAACCCATGGTCGCTAACCATAGAGCCGGTGCCACGACGTAGTACAGCGAACGCCCGAGGAACCAGAAACTTATATAATCCAGAAATTGACGTAGTACAGCATTATGCCCAATGAATCAAACTCAAATAATACGGAACAACGACGTAGTACAGCGAACGCCCGATGAACCGAACTCCAATAAACCGGAACAACGACGTAGTACAGCGTTACGCCCGATGAACCGAACTCCATAAAAACCATAGATCGCTAGCCTATAAAAATGAGACGAAGCTCCATAAATCGGGGTACAGTCCCCCACGTGGACAACGAGACATCGCAAATCGCTAGTCTAAACCATAAAATGATCATCATCGATCATCAAGAAGTGTCAATTACACTAAGCTAGTAAATAGATGAGTTTAGCTTCATGTCCCATAACCACTGGCTTAACTTAAATATTTATGAACAGATTGTAGATTTCCACTCGAAAATTGTCACAAGAGTTCAATCGAACAAGTCTAAGAATTAACCGACAAAGTAAACGCAAGCGTTTCATACCACTTGTTTTGCTAAATCGTTTCATTAGATTTCTCTTACGAATGAGGTAAAGGTTTGTATATACTAATAGATTAGAAAACGGTTTTATAACTGAGCTTTGTATTAAAAATAGAGTTGAAATCATCTTTGTAAAAGAGTTTGAATATTTACTACTAGTATAGAAACCTTTGTATTTTAAAGTGACAAATCACAGAAATGATTGTAGAAACAATCAATCACCAAAAATTCACATACGAAGACATGAATCAAATCCATATAAATCGATATCGAATCCATCAAAATGGATATTCCCGAAAATCCCGAAAAAGAAGTCATCGAAGTCGATATAAATGATAACAACGAATCGGATCATCACAAATCGATTAAAATTGGAAACCCAAGCAAAATAAACAAATTGAGCTGAGACAAACAGGTCAGTCGACTGAACCAGATGGTCAGTCGGCTGACATAATGCCTGGAAACTTTTGGTTTCCAGGTCAATCGACTGACCCAGGTGGTCAGTCGACTGATACAGGGAAAGAATGTTTTCTGCCCCTGGTTCAGTCGACTGACCTACTGGTTCAGTCGACTGAACCTGCTTCCAGAGCAGAATCAGCCTAGCCCCCAAGTGGGGCAAAATTCTACCGAAAATGATCGATCAAGCAACTACGACTAGGGATTTATGCCTAACGACAAGCCAGCCTTATAGGCTCTTCGATACATCCCCCGGTAAACATGTTCAAACATCCATAAAAGGATTTTCACAAAATTGGACTTCAAAAACCAAAAATTGGAAAATTCACCAAATCAATCCAAATCAAAAGCAAATGAACATGAATAGATGTTAAGAATTCATACCTGACAACAATGAAAGCTATAGACATAGATGTGAGTTCAAAAACTCACCTTTTCAACCCAAAACAACAAATGAGAAGCTTTGAAATCAAAAGAAAGATCAACCACACTTCAACTTCAACTCTAGAAGTTCCAATCTAAGATTACAACGAATATTTCCTAAGTTAGGTCATAGGAAATTTCTGAAATTGGAGAGAGATTGAGATGGAGAAGAGGAAGAGGATGCTTACCTAAGCTTTTCTTTGATTTTGGAGCTAGAACTTGAATTTGCAAAGGAAACTAGGGCTTAGGATTTTAGTTTCCAATCCCTTCCCCCATTTTTACTAAAGCTTGAAGTATTAGGAAAATAATAGAATGAATGAAGAGGAGAGGGGATGGAGTTAGGATATTAGATGAGTTGGGTTAGTGGGCTGAAACCCAAACCCAAGCCCAAAGCCCTAAGTGAAAATGTCAAAATTCTACTCAACTCCAAACATATCGATGTTTATACTCAAAAAGGTCGCAAATGCCATTTTGGACTCAATGGAAGTGGTCTTGAGTCCCAATTCGACTGTTTGCAAAAAGTGACATTTTGGACTTGAATCTGACTAACGATGCTATATTTAAATAAAACATTTAAATATACAATCGTAAAATATGCGGGTTGTTACAGTTGATGAAGATAATGATAATTACCATATTGCCCTTGTGTATTTAATTTAAATTTTAAAATTTTAATCTCCTAACTTGCATAACTTTTTCATGCAAGCTCTGATTGACGTGTGGTTTCTTCCATTTGGTTCGTATCGAAATTCCGGACAACATTAAATTAGTTTTGTTAGATTTGGAGGCTGTTCAAATTTTGGGCTTTTATTGGATTTTAACTGGATTTAAATCAAATGTGAGCGATTAAACCCACTCTCGCAATACTAAATCTTCTGATGCCAGTTGAATTAAATTTATGAAGTGATAAGAATTTTATTGGTTGTTGTTTTATAGTTTAAATTGACATTTTAATTGAAACTGAATTTTATATTGAACTAAATTAACATTTAAATTAATATTGAATTTAATTGCTAGTTAAACACCGACAATTGATAATCAGTAACTATTGTGATATATTGGTTGATTTGGATGTTAATTGTTATTGTATGCCTATTGATTGATGATGGTTGTATGGTTGTTTATTTATTTGACATATTCCTGTTATTACCTATTTATTTATTGACATCATTTATATTATCATTTGGACCATTAGAAATGAACTAAGAAATAGGTTGAAATGATATATACCTAGGACATTTAATTATGGGTTGAAATGATATATATATCCATCCATGTAATTAAAATTGAAATAAATGATCACTTGGCCATAGGATAGAAAATTATATACGGACACTGGATTTGGTTAAATTAAATGGTTTTTAAAATTTTAATTTGCATTTATATGAATATAATTATTTTCTTAATTAAGCTTCCAAATGTTGAAATTGAAATTGTTAAATGAAATTGCCTTAAGATTTAATTTTAAATCTTAAAGTTGGAATTGAGACATGATTTGAATTTATTGAAAGTTAATTATTTGAAAGGTTTAATTTTTTATTTAAACTTTGAATTTACCTTAATTAAAATATTTTAAACTGGTATTTCCAAGTTTGAACGTGAAATGGCATTAAACTAAATTGTTTCAAAAATGAAAATGTGAATTGAAAACTTTCAGCCTTTGAATAGAACTGTTTGAACTGAATTGAAATAAAGTTTTAAATCGTTAAATTAAGGTTGATTTAAATGGAATTTGAGTATGAAGTTTGACTGGAATTGGAAATCGAAATGGAAATCATTATGTTTTGGAATTTCAACCTTGTTGTGAATGGAAGAAACAGATTTAATATAAACTATTTTATTATATAAATTATTTTAATAACCAAATTATTTTAATATACAAACTATTTTTATCCAAACTATTTTCAATATTAAAATTTATTTTATATTCAAAACTATTTCCAATCTTTAAACTATTTTAATTATCAAAACTATTTTCAACATTAAAACTATTTTAATTATCCAAAATAGTTTCAATATTGAAACTATTTTAATTATTTAAAACCATTTTCAGTATACAAACTATTTTAGAGGGGAATTATTTAGATTTAAATCATTAATCTGGCCAAGGGGTTAGCTACCTTTACGGGCCCCACTCCTTCGTATTATTAAATTGATTTTGACTCGATTGGTTCACCTTGATTTGATTTTGGGGAGGTGGATTCAGTCAGCAGTTGCTGCGGCGATGTGTTACGATCAGCCAGAAAGGGTAAACTGGTAGAATCCTACCTTGGGCATTTCCTCACGTGCCTTGTCATATTTTTATCCTTATACGTGCCCACTATGATTTTGTTTTAGTGTGGTACCTATAGAGGACTCACTGGCTACCGACATTACTAGTTGTGTTACAGGACCTGCATAGACTACCTGCTTAAAAATGTGTTAAGGAGATCAATGTAAAGCCTTAACACTTGAAAAAATATTTATTTTATTAATAGACATTACATATACAGCGTATCTTACTACATATAGATAGTTTAATGGATCCTTAAGAGATGGAAAATCTCGTAACGTCTCTTAAGCTATTGCACTCACGTTGTACACTTGATAGGAGATGTAAAATCCCGTAAACATCTCTAAAGCTATTACACTCATATTTACTTGTTATTGATTTAACTTACATAAGATCTTTTAGTTCTGACTTGAGTGTTTTGTCTTTTCATTACGCTCGGGTCAGCTTGAGCATTTCATTGTTTGAAGACATTATTTCTAAAGGACGAAGACAGAGTTTGGTATATTATATTATTAGTATTATTCTGATGCATTATTTTGGTATGTTTGTTGATTGAACTCTGATTATGTTGTAAAAATTGTGCAATCAAATGTATATTGAAAAACAGCTTCATAAACCGTTTATTTGATTATTATATTTTTGTCATTCCGCTGCGAGATTCTGTGTTTTGTTTTCCTTCTTTTCTCTTATTTTCTTATTAAACCCCGTTGAAAATCCACCCTTTTGAATGGTTTGAGTTAGAGATGTGTGGTTTATTGTCTATTTAAACTGTCCAAAAAGGTGGGTCGACATCCACGAAGATGGGATGACGATCGATGCTTCTTTAATTCAACATTTCCATCAACCAGTGAGAAGCAACAATCACCTACACAAAGCGTCATTGACTTCGACGATATCCCATATGAAGTTTTGCTCTATCACAATACTGGCCAGTGTCGACTTCACATCTCATCAATGCTTGTCGCCATTTATCGAAGTCCTTTAACACAAAGCTAGTGCCAATTGATGTCGCCTGTTAACTCGTATTTTAGTCACGACCTAAAACTCGGCGACCTATGACTCCGCGACTTAAGAAACTACGATCTAGCGACCTAAGGAAGCAAACGACCTAAGAGATCTAACGACTTATAGTAATTAGCGACCTAAACTAGCAAGCGACCTAAGGAACTTAACGACCTAAGGTAGCTAGCGACCTAAGGAACTTAATGACCTAAGGTAGCTAGCGACCTAAGGAACTTAACGACCTAAGGTAGCTAGCGACCTAAGAGAGTTCCCGACCTAACTGATGAAGCTATCTGCGACCTATGAACATCTGCGACCTATGAACATCTGCGACCTATGAACAGCTGCGACCTACGACCTACCTTAGATCGCATACGACCTACTACTTCAGAGAAGACCAAGGGTAACTACATCAGGCTAACTTCCTAAGTCGTTTGCGACCTACGACCTAGCTTAGGTCGGACGCGACCTAAGACCTTGGGGTCAAGTTTTGTGCTGAATCACTTATAAGTCGCCAACGACCTAGTACCATCTTTAACTCACCAGCGACCTACCACTTGTTCAAATGAAGCCAAGTGAAACTTCATCAGCTGATTTCTTAAGCCGCGAAGTAGACTGCGACCTAGCTTAGGTCGCTCGCGACCTACGACCTAACTTAGGTCGTACGCGACCTAAGACTTGGCAAGGTTTCTGTCCAGGATTCACCCCCTATAAATACGCCACCATATTCTACATGAAGGGGACTTTTGGCCAATCACTTCTTCAAGCGTTGTTACTCTGTCGAACTCTCAACTCAATCAACACACAAAGATCTTCAAATACTCGAGACACTACAACAAGCTTCGGGAAGAACTTCATACATCCGACACGGATTCATCGAATTTCATCATCGAAGTTTGAGTTAGCAGTCGAGAGTGTTTCTGTGATCAAATTGTATTGTACTGTGAAGAATATTGTAACATCTTGTAATCGAATCAGCAATAAAAGACTATAAAGTGGACGTAGGCTCAATTACGGGCCGAACCACTATAAATCTGTTGTCATTTACCGCTTTACTGCTATTTTCTGCTTGTATTCTGTTCCCGTACCAACGGGTGGTGCTTTCACGATTCTATTACACACACCGGGTGTTAGCGTTCACTTTTTAACGTTAACATTTTGGTGCTTTCACTGAGAACCCAACTCAGGGAGATTGTCATCATTGCTTCACGAAGGTTCGTTGAACAAGTCTCTTTCAAGACTAGAAGTCTATCTGATATAATGGCTCCTGGAAGAAAGCGTAAGGCTGTCAGATCTGAAGATGTTCATGATAATACCGCCACTTCTATTTCCCCAAGTCAAGCAGCTCCAAGCGTCGGGGTGACGCGAGAAGAGCTAGACGCTGCTGTGTCCGGATTGTACCAGTAGATTGAAACTCAAAATAATCTGATGATGGAAAAATTGAACGCTCTGCTCGGCGCTAACCAAAGACCAGTGGGTAATGAAGAAAACATCGTTGATGCTCTTCGCAACTCCGAAGGGAGGAATATTCCTCAAGGGGGATCAGGTGCTGCTGAAGGGGCACCCCTCCAAGCTGAAGGATCTAGGCCATCGCCAGTTTTTCGCGAACATTTGCCCGGACAAACTTCTGAGAAAATGGCCGAAGTCTACTCCGCAAAATCTTTAAACAATGAGGAATACCTTTCTGGCATGATTAAGCAAATAATGAAAGAGAGCATGCAGAGAGATGAGGATGAGAGCGAATGGGGATTCGCACCGAGTAAGACTCCGTTTACCGAAAAGATTCTAAAGGCTGAGTTTCCTAGAAAGTTTGTTCCCCCCACCATTCCTGCTTATCGGGGAACAAGTGATCCAAATCAATTCTTGTATAAATATGACTGGCACATGACCGGCGCAAGAGCAACTGATGAGATTAAGTGCCGGTATTTCCCAGTATATTTGGAAGGAGTGGCACTTCTCTGGTTTACTAAGCTTCATGTCCGATCTGTAGATCAGTTTTCCGATCTGACCCTAAAGTTCAAAGAGCAATTCAGGCTATACGCTTCAAAGGCAAAGGACATAATGTCATTGTCTAGTCTTGAGCAGAATCCGGGGGAGCCTATTAAGTCATTCCTGAATCGCTTCAATATAGCTCTGGCAGAAGTTGACAACGCAAAGCCACGAATGGTCTTGACCTATTTGATGCGTGCTATTGACAAATCGAGCAAATTTGGAAAATGGCTGAAAATGAAGGAGCCAAATTCTCTCGAGAAATTCTATAAGAAAGTTGATGAATTCATACGCTTGGAAAATCTCCCAGCACCAACGAAAGTGGTGGCAGCAAAGGTGGAAAATAATATTGCTGCTTCGGTGAAGAAAGATTCCGGAGGTCAGAAAAGGGAAAGTCACGATGGGAAGAAACAAAAGGATGCAAAGAGACCTCGCTTCTTCAAACCCTCAGATTTCACTCCCTTGACCGACACTCCGGAAAATATCTTCTTTGCCACCAAAGATGCTGTGGATTATCCCAAACCAGCTGAGATAAAACCGGGAAAGGGCGCTATGCGCAATGAAAAATTCTGCCGTTTTCACAACCAACCCGGTCATGATACCAACGAATGTCGTCACTTGAAGAGTTTAATTGAAGAATTGTTGAGGGAAAACAAGCTGCAACAGTATGTCAAGAAAAACAGGAATGACCCAACTTCGTCCACACAGGGGCAGCAACCCTCTACTCAACCATCTGGATCGGGTAAAGGCAATACGGCACACGAATCCGAAAGGCCCATTATCAATGTGATTACGGGAGGCCCACACCCAGCGGGCAGAAGCTGGGGTGAAATGGAACGATATGCTCATGCTTTGAAGTACTTCCCAGCAGAGGAAGATGTTTTTGCTATAGAAGATGCTGCACCCCTGAAGCAGCAGAAGATTTCTAATGATGATATTATGTTCGAGGCTAGGGATTCTATGGGTATTGAAGCTCCAACCATAGATCCATTGGTTATCTCTGCAGGAATTGGGCCAGCTATCGTAAGACGAGTGCTCATTGATTGCGGTGCTTCCTGCAATATACTCTTCAAGAAAACATTTGACCAGATGAAGATTCCAATGACCGACGTTCAAGATTCATCACAAAAGATTGTTGGTTTCACTGGGGAACCGCAGCAACCAATCGGAACTGTCGAGTTGTTCGTGGAGCTTGGAGAAGGGCAGAAAAGGGTAGTTCGAAAACAAACCTTTTTAATTGTTGATGGGTTTTCTGCCTACAATGCTTTCCTAGGCAGGCCAACTCTAGCTGCATTCAAGGCCATTTTTGCCCCGTGGTGCCTGACTATGAAATTTCCTACAGAAAGTGGTGTTGGTGTCATCAAGGGAGATCAAAATGTTGGACGCGAATGTTATCTTATAGAGCTTCGAGAAGCCAGGAAGAGAGAAATGGGTAAAGATGCGGCAGCTCCCCTCCGCATCAAAAACCCAACCTTATAGCAAATACAGGGTGGTCCCTGCACTGGCGAGCATAGTGGTGCAAGGAAAGAAATGGACTCCAGAAAAGCCAGTGTAGAGGAGAATAGAGTGGTACCCGTGGAAGTTATGGTACTGATACCTGTCGACTCAAAATACCCAAACAAAGTACTAAATGTGGGTTCACAACTAAGTATAACAGTTCAAAACACACTGATATCATTTCTAAAAGCAAATCTGGATGTGTTCGCTTGGTGTCATGCTGATATGTGTGGAATCTCTCCGGAAATTGCTGTTCACACCCTGAATGTCGATCCGAAATTCACACCGGTAAAATAGAAAAGAAGAACTCAAGGTCCAGAAAGGTTAGCAGCGTTAAAGGAAGAAGTTGATCGGCTTATGGAGAATGATTTCATCAGAGAATCCACTTATCCAAATTGGGTTTCAAATCTAGTATTGGTTAAGAAGGCGAATGGAAAGTGGAGAGTATGCATTGATTTCTCAGATCTAAACAAAGCTTGCCCCAAAGACTGCTTCCCGTTGCCTAGAATCGATCAACTGGTGGATGGGACGGCTGGACATGAGTTGTTATCTTTTATGGACGCTTACTCTGGATACAATCAGATTATGATGAATGAACCAGATCAGGAAGACACAAGCTTTATCACAGATGTAGGACTCTACTGTTACAAAGTCATGCCTTTCGGATTGAAGAATGCAGGGGCAACCTACCAAAGACTTGTCAACGCTATGTTCAAACCTCAGATTGGCAAAACTATGGAAGTTTATGTTGATGATATGTTAGTAAAGTCAAAGAAAGCAGTAGACCACATGGATCACTTGGCGGAAATGTTCACAATTCTTCGAAAGTACGGAATGAAGCTCAATCCATTGAAATGTTCATTCGGGGTAGAGTCCGGAAAATTCTTGGGTTTCATCATGAGCGCTAGGGGCATCGAGGCCAATCCTACTCAAATCACAGCTCTAAGAGAAGTCAAAGCCCCTAAGACAAAGAAAGAACTGCAAAGTCTCAATGGAAAAGTCGCCGCTCTGAGTCGCTTCATTTCCAAGGCCACAGACAAATGCATTCCCTTCTTTGATGCTCTAAAGAAAGGAAAGAAAAATTTTGAATGGACTCCCGAATGTCAGAATGCTTTCGATCAACTGATTCATCATATGGAAACTCCTCCAGTTCTTTCCAAGCCTAGCGATGGCGAAGACCTCTTCATCTACTTAGCAATTTCATCTCATGCTCTAAGGGCAGCACTTGTACGGGAAGATATGAAAATACAACGTCCAGTCTATTACATCAGCAAACGGTTCACTGGGGCAGAGATGAATTATTCAAAGATAGGAAAGCTTGCTTATTGTTTGCTAATCGCTTCCAAGAAGTTGAGGCCATATTTTCAATCTCATCCTATCAAGGTCCTTACCGATCAACCTCTAAAGCAAGTCCTGTATCGTCCTGAAACTTCGGGTTGTCTCTTGAAGTGGAACATTGAACTCAGCCAATATGACATCACTTACCATCCCCGAAGAGCAATTAACGGACAAGCTTTAGCAGATTTCATTGCGGAATCTACTGACAGAGGAGACAGTGAGAAAGACATAACTGATGGCGTTCAAATCCAATGGAAGTTGTATGTCGACGGTTCGAGAAATGATTATTGTTCTGGGGCAGGGGTAGTGCTTGAAACCCCCGAAGGACGATCATTGTGTTATGCGTTGAGATTGGAATTCCCTTCGACGGAAAATGAAGCAGAGTATGAAGCCCTCATTGCCGGTTTAAAAATTGCCAAGGAACTAAACATCAAAGTGTTACAAATCTTCAGCGATTCTCAACTTATTGTTTGTCAGGTAAAGAACGAATTTCAGGCTAAAGGTGGAAATTTGTCCGCATATTTGTCAAAGGCATGCGAACTTCTCGAAGATTTTGATCATTACACAATAAGTCATATTTGTAACGACTCGGGTTTTTCCCGCTCGAAAATCAACATCCGTACTTCACATTGTACTAGAATGCCGTAGATTCGACCGTTCAAATCCGATTCGCCGGAGCTTATAACAACATTAAGTATAACAACACAGCGGAAGAAAAAGAATATATCAATATATATAACATTGATACAATGACAGATACAAAATCCGATACAGTATGATACAACAGAATGATACAATAGATACCAATATACATCAGAGATATGATACAAGAAATAGCAGTGGAAAAGAAAACGATAACATCAGCAGCGGAACAATATCTCCAATAGAATGCTCCAAATTGATCTTCGGACAAGAACGAATCCACAACTCCAAGATAAGCAACTCCGATGAATGAACTACAAATACTGAACTAGCTCCAGATAATCTACTAAACCTGAATATCTGAGAAACCCAACTCTAGACTGCCCGTGTGGAAAAATAGTGGGCACCCAGAGTTTAGGAAGGGAACAATAAACTCCGGATCAGTCATGGGACTGGTGTGAGCAACAAAAACAGTTTATCTTTAAAACAAGCAACAAAGGCTTTTAAACATTGAAATCCGCAATGCTTTTCGAAAATGAAACTACCATAAGACCTCCCACCACACACACAATGCAAACGCAGAATTGGAGGAGATTTCTTCTTATGATAGTCAAACATGCTTACTACGCAAAATCATTCGATATTATTATCATTAGTGCATAGTGTCGAAAAACATTTCGAAAATATAATATTAATCTTAGCCAGCATACAACCATTGTTGTATGCCTACTATAGCTACCATGTTCAATAACAGGTTACCGCCACATCCCATAGCAGGTAATACAACTAAAACTGTACAGGGTTCGTATTGTTTCTTTGGATTTCCAACAAATGATCAGGCTAAGGAACTTCCTTACCGAAATAGAAACTCCTCTGGAAAGACGCCCCAGATCCTAACCGGATCTCTGCAAACAAAAGGCCGACGCTATCTCACGCTGTACAGCTGTAACTAGGTAACTAACACACGAGTCATGTCATCCCCCGGTCGTTACCGACCTTTATCCGCGGGATCCCGAAAACCAACAAAGCAACATCATACAGTAATAAATTACCGTGTCCACACGAGTTAAGTATCTGGGCTCCATACCATGATACCACCCTTTATCCAGAAGGAAATGACATACCCTAGGGGCGCTACCCCTACAAACCTTTGTCGCAACATTCCTGTTTCGACCATTACCGGGTTGTGAGGCTCGACGAAGTCTCGTCCACAAAACTACGCTTCTTCACAAAGCACGCTTTTTCACAAAGCAACGCTTTGACCAACAAATGATCATCAGCACTTCGTATGCCACATTACCAAATTGGGAATGTATCACTAGTAACCATCAACTACATAACCTCTGAGCTCGTACGTCTCAGAGAAGGGTGTTAAGCTAAGAGAATAAATTCTCCGCCACCAACAGAAATGTATTTGATAGAAACCAGCTTTACATCTCAAAGTGTAATGTCAGACACACATCCATACAAGTCTGTTCCGGGTTCGAACAGAACCGAAGGCACTTCTCACGAAGCCCTTGCAAATCCGGATAATTTCCAATCACGTCCGGACTTCCCGTCACTAAGGGTGATAAAACCTCTATATCGGGGATCAGCCGATGCAGAGTAACTCGACGGTAATCCTTCCATTTTCAAAAATATCCGGTCTTCACCACCGGTCTTCAAATGCTATCCATATACGTCGTATCATTATTCGGAATGGGTTATACGACACAAAGGTCCTCTCCTGGCTAAACCGAATAACGAGCGCAATTAAAAATCATATGGATACTGGGGTCTCAGTTAAATCACAGCTTTAAAGCCCAAAACTTTTCATTCGAATGGTAAAACAAATTACCATTTCCAATCTTTTAAACAAAAAGATTTATTTCAAAAACCTTCAATGGTTTAAACAATTTCCACACTTTTAATCTTTTAAACAAAAAGATTTAATTCACAAAGTTCACCCCGTTCACAAAGATCCATTTATAGAATTTCAAATCGATTTCCATTTCAATTGAATTAACTCGTTAAATCCTTAAATCAAGATTTAACTTATAGCTTTCAAAACAATTCCATTTCAAGTTGGATTAACTCATCCGGTCTTTGAAATCAAAGACTCATTTCATAATTTCAAAACATTTCAATTCTATTTCAAACTTGAAACCGTTCAACACAATTTGGAAATTCATTCCTTACGTGAAAGCTATTATTATTTGAAAACGAGTAGTTTTCATTTCAGAAAAATCCAGTTATATTTACACGAGTTAAAACCCTTGAATTAATATTCAAATTCCCAAATCAAAAATGGTTTAACCCATATATAACTTGTACAGCATCTCAATCCTTAGCTTCAAATTGTAGAATTCAATTTCAAACTTGAATTCAAATTTAAATCAAATTATTTAAATTTTCAAAACTCGATTAAGTTATTCGAAATAACTTTTATCTTTGAAATTCCATTTCAAAAGCTTTTCACTTTAAACCCGAATTTCCAATTTCAAAATCAATTGAAATTAAAATTTCAATTTCAAAAACATCAAATTTAAATTATCTGTGACTTAACCGATTTCCTCGTGAAATCCATATTTGTGTGTGTAAAGGTGTAGTCCAGGGGTTTCACACAATAGTGCAACATCATCAATCATCACAGATATATCAATATCGATAAGCGGTATAATCCACAACGCTTATCTTCATTCACAGATTCATAGATAAAGTAAATTTATCAGTCACCAAGATTCATCATTACAATTCGATGTGGGTTTCGGATAACCAACTGGAATCCGACTCCCTGTCGCATCGAAATTCAAGTGTCGTTTACGGGTCAAGGGTTTCATATTCACATAGTAATATATCACAGAAACAGAAATCACAGATCACGACATAAATCAGGACGTATCACAAAGCATCATATATCAGGAAATATCAAACAATCAAGTCATCTAATAGAATCCAAACATTCACAAGTAAGATCAGATTTATTATCTGATAAATTCAAATTAGATTTATTTCTTATGAATTTCCAATCTGGGTTAATTAATATTACAAATCATTTTGGTTAATTATTCTTTAATCATTCACAAATTAACCATTTATAATAAATTAATTAACCTTTAAATGTAACTCATCAACTTTTAATTATTAAATAATCAACCTTTAACTATTTGACTCTCATTTAATTAATTATCTTTAATTTATTAATTAGATTAATTTATCCTTAATAAATTATCTTAATTATCTACTAATTATAAATTAATTAACCATTCTTAATTATCTCATAAATTAAATCACTTAAATATCTTATTTATTTTAAGATAATCGATTTACTTTACTAATGACTTTATTATCATTAAAGTGTAAAACATTACACTTTAAATTCAAATTCAAATTCCATTTCGAATGTAAGATTCAAAATGTTTATCTATTTAAACATTTATTGGTAAACAAATTTTCCTTTAAAACTAGTTTAAAATAATTTAAACTTTTATTCCATATAAAAATTCAAAAGTAAATTTGGATTTTTATCACAAACTGGATTTATACTTTGTTTATATTGAATATACAAATTTAAGCTCATTTAAATTTGTTTTAAAATTACTGCCAGGTTTAACAAAGCCTGGAACAAGAAATTTACTCGAGGCCGTGCTATTTACTTCGAGTCTATTACCCTCCTGCTTCGATAAAAACGTATTCGTTCCCGAGTTCGACTTCGTGTTACTCATTCCTTCAACTGCTTCGAATCGCCTACCCATCCACGCGAGAACACCCCCGAGTCCCCCAGCCTTCAGATACAACGTGCACGCGGTGCACCTGAACCAGCGCCGCCGACCTCCAGCGATCATCGCGACCACCTTCGACAATCACTCGAACTCCCTCGACCCCAAACAAGAACCCATATCAACAAAAGTGACAGCGAAACAAAATCGAACCATTTGCTTCTTCCTGGAACCAACCCATTCGCCAAAAACCCTCTACCGCCGATGATCTCGACTACCGGAAACCCCACCATCTCGGCCACGCATTCGCCTACGACCAAACTACCAACCCCTAAAGCCCCGATCAACTCGATCATCCCTAGGGACCGTACCGACCCAAACAAGTTTCAAAATCAAAACTAGGTTAAAAATTTTCAAACCCAAATTCCACAACCAACACAGATAAATTCTTCGATCCAATATTTTTTTAAACTTCCATGATCACTCCTCTACAACCAGATGCAACCCCGGCCACTGACAACGCTCCGATCACCTGAAATTGGTCGAAACTCACTTCCAGTTCATCTTTGAACTGCTCATCACATACACAATTTAAAATCATCATTTTATCTTTAAAAATCCTATTTTTGTTAATGTATTCGACTTATAATACTGAATTTATAAATTAAAAAGTTTGAGTTTTAACTTTGTTCAACATACACAGTGGATTTAAATACTTCCAGAGACAACAAGCCTTATCTTGACTAACTAAAATATTTAAACATTAGTCTAGGTCAAATCAAACAATATTTGTTCGATAATCAGATCCTATCTAAAACTAGATCAAGTGATAAGGGTTTTTCCTTTTAAAAGTTTTACTCTGTAAACCTGGGACTAGCTTATCTGCCTGTAACAAAATATACATACTGTTCTTACTATGAATACATATACAAGCAAGCATACACAAACACCTATTGATCACCACGGATAATCAGAGTCAAAGAACTAGTTTAAAATTTAAAGTTTGCTCACCAGCATCAAGTCATATAACAAATTCGAGGTTAAAACAAAAGGTTGCTCACCTTGATTTTGTTTGAAACAGAGAGTACAAGCCTGGAATTTGATACTTGAATCTGGAAATTTCTTTTGAACTTGAGCACTGAAATGTTTGAACTGAAGTATTTTGCTTCCTAGTTGATTTCCAGATTTCCTAAGTTGATCATTCCAAGTTTTAAGGTTGGAGATTATCTTTGTTT
Source organism: Allium fistulosum (assembly GCA_030737815.1). NCBI lineage: Eukaryota > Viridiplantae > Streptophyta > Magnoliopsida > Asparagales > Amaryllidaceae > Allium > Allium fistulosum. The sequence continues at coordinate 487,691,762 of CM060908.1, forward strand.
TTTTAGTTGTTTGATTTCCAGTTGAAGCTGAACTTGTGCTTGCATTTGTTCAAGTTTAAGATGGACGAAATAAAATAAAAAAAAGCTTGATATAAGGGAGAGGTTTACAGGGTATATTGCTATTTGTACATTACAGGTACAATATATTTTTTTTATTATGCCTAGAGACTTTTTCGTATATGGGGGCTGAAGATTTCATTGCTTGTACTAGAGATGTTGGCATTAAATGCCTTGGTCTCTTTTCAAGTTTACATATACCATTTCTTTATTTTTGCATGTACAATCTTGCTTATCTCGGCTGATGGATATAAGGTAGTGTACTAGAGATATTAATTAGACTTGTACAACTCTATATTTTATAATTTTCCTACTCTAGTTCGGCTGTTAGATATAGGGATGGTTTGCATTGATTTGTTTTGTATTGTTGATAGATAAATGTTGTTTGTTATTTTATCTTTGATTATTTCAGCCTGCAAACACTTTGTTGCCTGCATATTTTTCCTATACTTTGTTTTATACTTCATGACTAGATATTTTATTTATTTTGTTTCTTAGCTTCTTTCAAAACACACATGTTTGTATATTTTATTATAACCTCAAATATTTATTAAACCATCAATTTTAGATTTAAACTCAAGTCAAATATATATATATATATATATCTATATATTTATTATCCTCAAATCCACTCGTATTTGTTTTACTTTTTATTATCTTATATATCTTTGTTTTCTTGTTCAAGTTGTATTTGTTATTTTATTTAATGTATTACTATATATATTTATGAAACCATCAATAATAAATTCAAAATTATTTATTATTATTATTATTTATAAAATTAAACAATTTATACCAAATCATAGGGATTCGGGGGAAACTCGCTCCAATTTATCTATTTAATTCTACAATTTATATTCAAAAATTCATTAAATTATCGAATTAAATAAATTTAAATTTCGAGGTCGTTACAAACTTCCCCCCTTAAAAGAATTTCGTCCTCGAAATTACCAAGGAGATAAAAAGATAGATGAAGAATATTTCATCAAATCAAACTGAACAGCTATTCTGCATTCGGCTTACCAAATAAGAATATCAATAACAGATACATGAACGAATCTGTTTAACACTTCAGAAGATACTCGGGTTATCCAGATCTACGAAGTATGTAGTGGCATCGGTTAGTTCGAAAGGATAACTAACCATTCGTAGAATATATCGGAACCCAAAGAATAGATAGATATATGGATACGATTTTAGAATTTTCAGTTTTAGAAACTAAGGTATACCTATCAACCATAGCAAACAAAGCAACCAATTCATCCAAACAAACAATTTTGGCCTTTTTGGAGTTTATGTCCCATATTAATATATCGAATCTTCTTTCTGGATCTACCAGAAACTATCGAAGAATTGAGAAGAGATGACGAACGAAATAGATTGATAGAGAAAAGATTGTTTCCACTGTTGCAGGGTATTGACCATTTATAATCGTATTCCCTCTGTCCCCTATCTCATCCTCTTCTTGCACTCATACTCACTATCAGTGGATAGCAAGAGAATTTACTGAGGCATACGGACGGATATCTGAGAATTACTCATTCTAGGGTATACTTCACCCTATCTCTAATGAGCTACTTAACGTGTTATACTCCTGAGCTAAAGTTCAACCTTAGCTCTGATACCAAATGTAACGACTCGGGTTTTTCCCGCTCGAAAATCAACATCCGTACTTCACATTGTACTAGAATGCCGCAGATTCGACCGTTCAAATCCGATTCGCCGGAGCTTATAACAACATTAAGTATAACAACATAGCGGAAGAAAAAGAATATATCAATATATATAACATTGATACAATGACAGATACAAAATCCGATACAGTATGATACAACAGAATGATACAACAGATACCAATATACATCAAAGATATGATATAAGAAATAGCAGCGGAAAAGAAAACGATAACATCAGCAGCGGAACAATATCTCCAATAGAATGCTCCAAATTGATCTTCGGACAAGAACGAATCCACAACTCCAAGATAAGCAACTCCGATGAATGAACTACAAATACTGAACTAGCTCCAGATAATCTACTAAACCTGAATATCTGAGAAACCCAACTCTAGACTGCCCGTGTGGAAAAATAGTGGGCACCCAGAGTTTAGGAAGGGAACAATAAACTCCGGATCAGTCATGGGACTGGTGTGAGCAACAAAAACAGTTTATCTTTAAAACAAGCAACGAAGGCTTTTAAACATTGAAATCCGCAATGCTTTTCGAAAATGAAACTACCATAAGACCTCCCACCACACACACAATGCAAACGCAGAATTGGAGGAGATTTCTTCTTATGATAGTCAAACATGCTTACTACGCAAAATCATTCGATATTATTATCATTAGTGCATAGTGTCGAAAAACATTTCGAAAATATAATATTAATCTTAGCCAGCATACAACCATTGTTGTATGCCTACTATAGCTACCATGTTCAATAACAGGTTACCGCCACATCCCATAGTAGGTAATACAACTAAAACCGTACAGGGTTCGTATTGTTTCTTTGGATTTCCAACAAATGATCAGGCTAAGGAACTTCCTTACCGAAATAGAAACGCCTCTGGAAAGACGCCCCGGATCCTAACCGGATCTCTGCAAACAAAAGGCCGACGCTACCTCACGCTGTACAGCTGTAACTAGGTAACTAACACACGAGTCATGTCATCCCCCGGTCGTTACCGACCTTTATCCGCGGGATCCCGAAAACCAACAAAGCAACATCATACAGTAATAAATTACCGTGTCCACACGAGTTAAGTATCTGGGCTCCATACCATGATACCACCCTTTATCCAGAAGGAAATGACATACCCTAGGGGCGCTACCCCTACAAACCTTTGTCGCAACATTCCTGTTTCGACCATTACCGGGTTGTGAGGCTCGACGAAGTCTCGTCCACAAAACTACGCTTCTTCACAAAGCACGCTTTTTCACAAAGCAACGCTTTGACCAACAAATGATCATCAGCACTTCGTATGCCACATTACCAAATTGGGAATGTATCACTAGTAACCATCAACTACATAACCTCTGAGCTCGTACGTCTCAGAGAAGGGTGTTAAGCTAAGAGAATAAATTCTCCGCCACCAACAGAAATGTATTTGATAGAAACCAGCTTTACATCTCAAAGTGTAATGTCAGACACACATCCATACAAGTCTGTTCCGGGTTCGAACAGAACCGAAGGCACTTCTCATGAAGCCCTTGCAAATCCGGATAATTTCCAATCACGTCCGGACTTCCCGTCACTAAGGGTGATAAAACCTCTATATCGGGGATCAGCCGATGCAGAGTAACTCGACGGTAATCCTTCCGTTTTCAAAAATATCCGGTCTTCACCACCGGTCTTCAAATGCTATCCATATACATCGTATCATTATTCGGAATGGGTTATACGACACAAAGGTCCTCTCCCGGCTAAACCGAATAACGAGCGCAATTAAAAATCATATGGATACTGGGGTCTCAGTTAAATCACAGCTTTAAAGCCCAAAACTTTTCATTCGAATGGTAAAACAAATTACCATTTCCAATCTTTTAAACAAAAAGATTTATTTCAAAAACCTTCAATGGTTTAAACAATTTCCACACTTTTAATCTTTTAAACAAAAAGATTTAATTCACAAAGTTCACCCCGTTCACAAAGATCCATTTATAGAATTTCAAATCGATTTCCATTTCAATTGAATTAACTCGTTAAATCCTTAAATCAAGATTTAACTTATAGCTTTCAAAACAATTCCATTTCAAGTTGGATTAACTCATCCGGTCTTTGAAATCAAAGACTCATTTCATAATTTCAAAACATTTCAATTCTATTTCAAACTTGAAACCGTTCAACACAATTTGGAAATTCATTCCTTACGTGAAAGCTATTATTATTTGAAAATGAGTAGTTTTCGTTTCAGAAAAATCCAGTTATATTTACACGAGTTAAAACCCTTGAATTAATATTCAAATTCCCAAATCAAAAATGGTTTAACCCATATATAACTTGTACAGCATCTCAATCCTTAGCTTCAAATTGTAGAATTCAATTTCAAACTTGAATTCAAATTTAAATCAAATTATTTAAATTTTCAAAACTCGATTAAGTTATTCGAAATAACTTTTATCTTTGAAATTCCATTTCAAAAGCTTTTCACTTTAAACCCGAATTTCCAATTTCAAAATCAATTGAAATTAAAATTTCAATTTCAAAAACATCAAATTTAAATTATCTGTGACTTAACCGATTTCCTCGTGAAATCCATATTTGTGTGTGTAAAGGTGTAGTCCAGGGGTTTCACACAATAGTGCAACATCATCAATCATCACAGATATATCAATATCGATAAGCGGTATAATCCACAACGCTTATCTTCATTCACAGATTCATAGATAAAGTAAATTTATCAGTCACCAAGATTCATCATTACAATTCGATGTGGGTTTCGGATAACCAACTGGAATCCGACTCCCTGTCGCATCGAAATTCAAGTGTCGTTTACGGGTCAAGGGTTTCATATTCACATAGTAATATATCACAGAAACAGAAATCATAGATCACGACATAAATCAGGACGTATCACAAAGCATCATATATCAGGAAATATCAAACAATCAAGTCATCTAATAGAATCCAAACATTCACAAGTAAGGTCAGATTTATTATCTGATAAATTCAAATTAGATTTATTTCTTATGAATTTTCAATCTGGGTTAATTAATATTACAAATCATTTTGGTTAATTATTCTTTAATCATTCACAAATTAACCATTTATAATAAATTAATTAACCTTTAAATGTAACTCATCAACTTTTAATTATTAAATAATCAACCTTTAACTATTTGACTCTCATTTAATTAATTATCTTTAATTTATTAATTAGATTAATTTATCCTTAATAAATTATCTTAATTATCTACTAATTATAAATTAATTAACCATTCTTAATTATCTCATAAATTAAATCACTTAAATATCTTATTTATTTTAAGATAATCGATTTACTTTACTAATGACTTTATTATCATTAAAGTGTAAAACATTACACTTTAAATTCAAATTCAAATTCCATTTCGAATGTAAGATTCAAAATGTTTATCTATTTAAACATTTATTGGTAAACAAATTTTCCTTTAAAACTAGTTTAAAATAATTTAAACTTTTATTCCATATAAAAATTCAAAAGTAAATTTGGATTTTTATCACAAACTGGATTTATACTTTGTTTATATTGAATATACAAATTTAAGCTCATTTAAATTTGTTTTAAAATTACTGCCAGGTTTAACAAAGCCTGGAACAAGAAATTTACTCGAGGCCGTGCTATTTACTTCGAGTCTATTACCCTCCTGCTTCGAGAAAAACGTATTCGTTCCCGAGTTCGACTTCGTGTTACTCATTCCTTCAACTGTTTCGAATCGCCTACCCATCCACGCGAGAACACCCCCGAGTCCCCCAGCCTTCAGATACAACGTGCACGCGGTGCACCTGAACCAGTGCCGCCGACCTCCAGCGATCATCGCGACCACCTTCGACAATCACTCGAACTCCCTCGACCCCAAACAAGAACCCATATCAACAAAAGTGACAGCGAAACAAAATCGAACCATTTGCTTCTTCCTGGAACCAACCCATTCGCCAAAAACCCTCTACCGCCGATGATCTCGACTACCGGAAACCCCACCATCTCGGCCACGCATTCGCCTACGACCAAACTACCAACCCCTAAAGCCCCGATCAACTCGATCATCCCTAGGGACCGTACCGACCCAAACAAGTTTCAAAATCAAAACTAGGTTAAAAATTTTCAAACCCAAATTCCACAACCCACACAGCTAAATTCTTCGATCCAATATTTTTTTAAACTTCCATGATCACTCCTCTACAACCAGATGCAACCCCGGCCACTGACAACGCTCCGATCACCTGAAATTGGTCGAAACTCACTTCCAGTTCATCTTTGAACTGCTCATCACATACACAATTTAAAATCATCATTTTATCTTTAAAAATCCTATTTTTGTTAATGTATTCGACTTATAATACTGAATTTATAAATTAAAAAGTTTGAGTTTTAACTTTGTTCAACATACACAGTGGATTTAAATACTTCCAGAGACAACAAGCCTTATCTTGACTAACTAAAATATTTAAACATTAGTCTAGGTCAAATCAAACAATATTTGTTCGATAATCAGATCCTATCTAAAACTAGATCAAGTGATAAGGGTTTTTCCTTTTAAAAGTTTTACTCTGTAAACCTGGGACTAGCTTATCTGCCTGTAACAAAATATACATATTGTTCTTACTATGAATACATATACAAGCAAGCATACACAAACACCTATTGATCACCACGGATAATCAGAGTCAAAGAACTAGTTTAAAATTTAAAGTTTGCTCACCAGCATCAAGTCATATAACAAATTCGAGGTTAAAACAAAAGGTTGCTCACCTTGATTTTGTTTGAAACAGAGAGTACAAGCCTGGAATTTGATACTTGAATCTGGAAATTTCTTTTGAACTTGAGCACTGAAATGTTTGAACTGAAGTATTTTGCTTCCTAGTTGATTTCCAGATTTCCTAAGTTGATCATTCCAAGTTTTAAGGTTGGAGATTATCTTTGTTTTTTTAGTTGTTTGATTTCCAGTTGAAGCTGAACTTGTGCTTGCATTTGTTCAAGTTTAAGATGGACAAAATAAAATAAAAAAAAGCTTGATATAAGGGAGAGGTTTACAGGGTATATTGCTATTTGTACATTACAGGTACAATATTTTTTTTTATTATGCCTAGAGACTTTTTCGTATATGGGGGCTGAAGATTTCATTGCTTGTACTAGAGATGTTGGCATTAAATGCCTTGGTCTCTTTTCAAGTTTACATATACCATTTCTTTATTTTTGCATGTACAATCTTGCTTATCTCGGCTGATGGATATAAGGTAGTGTACTAGAGATATTAATTAGACTTGTACAACTCTATATTTTATAATTTTCCTACTCTAGTTCGGCTGTTAGATATAGGGATGGTTTGCATTGATTTGTTTTGTATTGTTGATAGATAAATGTTGTTTGTTATTTTATCTTTGATTATTTCAGCCTGCAAACACTTTGTTGCCTGCATATTTTTCCTATACTTTGTTTTATACTTCATGACTAGATATTTTATTTATTTTGTTTCTTAGCTTCTTTCAAAACACACATGTTTGTATATTTTATTATAACCTCAAATATTTATTAAACCATCAATTTTAGATTTAAACTCAAGTCAAATATATATATATATCTATATATTTATTATCCTCAAATCCACTCGTATTTGTTTTACTTTTTATTATCTTATATATCTTTGTTTTCTTGTTCAAGTTGTATTTGTTATTTTATTTAATGTATTACTATATATATTTATGAAACCATCAATAATAAATTCAAAATTATTTATTATTATTATTATTTATAAAATTAAACAATTTATACCAAATCATAGGGATTCGGGGGAAACTCGCTCCAATTTATCTATTTAATTCTACAATTTATATTCAAAAATTCATTAAATTATCGAATTAAATAAATTTAAATTTCGGGGTCGTTACAATATTCCTCGGGTTGAAAACATGAAGGCGGATTCTCTAGCAAAGTACTCAAGTTCTGGAGAGGCTCAATTATTGGGGTTAGTCCCTGTAGAAGTTCTGTCGGCTCCAAGCATAGAGGAAATGGACATTGATTGGATTATGGTTACGTCTCAAGAGCATGAATCATGGATGACTCCAATCAAAGAATATCTACTCAATGGTTTCCTGCCAGAAAATTCTAAAGAACGTCAAAAGCTGTTGAGGAAAGCGTCCAAATATAAAATTCAAGATGGCCGATTATACAGACGGGGATTCTCAATGCCATTACTCCGATGTGTAACTAAGGAAGAAGCCAAGACAATTCTGGCTGAAATACACGGAGGAGAATGTGGAGATCATTCAAGCGGTCAAACTCTAGCCAAGAAAGTTCTTCGATATGGGTATTTCTAGCCAGACATTAATCGAGATGCTGCCTCTTATTCCCTAAAGTGCGACAAGTGCCAAAGATTTGCAAAAATTCCAAAAGCTCCTTCCACCGAACTCATGCAAATGGTCAGCCCATGGTCGTTCGCCATTTGGGGAATAGACTTAATTGGACCTTTACCAATTGCAAAATCTGGAATCAAATATGCTATTGTTGCTGTCGATTATTTCACTAAATGGGCTGAAGCTGAACCTTTGGCCACTATTACTTCTAAAAAGATGATAAATTTTGTAACAAAAAATATCATTTGCAGGTATGGTGTGCCACAGAAGTTAATCACAGACAACGGTACTCAATTTGAAAGCGAAGAGTTCCAGGACTTCTTCAAGCAATTCAAAATCCGAAAAAGTTTCTCAGCAGTGGCTCATCCGTAGGCAAACGGGCAAGTGGAAGCAGTAAACAAAATTATCAAGTCAACCATCAAAAAACAGCTTGAAAGAGCAAAAAGTGGTTGGGTCGATAAACTTCCATTAGCACTATGGGCATACAGAACTACTCACAAAACTGCGACTGGGCACACTCCGTTTTCACTGGCATACGGATCAGAGGCAATGATTCCATTGGAAGTAGAAGTTCCTTCACACAGGAGAATTTACTTCAATGAAGCTGAAAATGAAAAGCTGCAACTTGAAGCGCTTGATTTTCTGGATGAGAAAAGAGAAGAAGCTAGACTTAGAGTTTCAGCTTATCAGCAAAGAATAGCCAGGCACTTCAACTCAAAAGTTCGCCAACGCAGCTTTGAAGTCGGAGACTTAGTTTTGAAAAGGATCATGACAGCAACTGGTGTGTTTGGGCCAAACTAGGAAGGACCATATGTCATTGGCAATAAACTTCTTAATGGCACTTTCAAACTCGTAACCGTCGAAGGAGATCCAATTCCAAGAGCCTGGAACAGCAACCACTTACGTCCTTATTTTACTTGAAAAAGATCTGCTCAAGATTGTAAAATAGTGATGAATGTATCAGTTGTACTGAAAGAAATTGTAAATCGGTATAAATGAATGAAAGCTATAAAGTGGACGTAGGCCCGATTCTTGGCCGAACCACTATAAATCTTGTGTTCTTTACTGTTTTATAATGCTTGTTTCATTTCGATATATAAATGCTTTAAATGTATTGCTAAAATGTCAATTCAAAATTGCAAGACATTAAAACAAGGCTCACTCGTCGCAAAGCCAAGCGACCCCTATAAGCCACTTATTAAGCAAATTTCAAGCAACGAAAATTCCAGATTCACATCCCATACAAGAAGAACTTCACATAAAAAGTTGGCGACTCCACTGTATCAAGCGCTCATTAACTGGTTGCGATTGTCGGTATAAACAGACATCCAACCAAGTAACTAGCGTTTGATCCATGGAGTCATTCGACAGTGAAGTCTACTTCTTCGGATAAAGCAATTTACTTGCAAAAGAAAGGAAAATGCACTTGGAAACAATAATAAAGGATCGCTGATGAGCAGATGATGAGAAAACATGGGCCGGCAAACATAGAAGCAGCCAAAAGGAGGTATGCCTCTCAATAGGGAAGCCGGTAGATCCACTAAAGGGACACCTTCCCAAGCAGAAGGAATAGGACCCTCGCTAACTGATTGTGATGCATCCGATCAGGCAGCTTGCGTCCGTCCCGTGGATCCACTTGCCCCTAAGACGCAACCTTCCTGGCACACCAACCAACCAAAGCCCTCTAACGAGGCACGCCAATAAATGGGAGTGCTTTCCTCAATCAAAAAGATCGGTGGGACCACCGAAGGGGCACCTTGTTAATTGATTGCGATCGTTTGTACAAACAAACATCCAATCAAGCAACTTGCGTCCGCCCCGTGGACCCATCCGACCATGAGAAAGTAACTCCCAGGCAATCGACAAGCCCTCTTCGGAGGCACAAGCCATCTTCGGAGGCACGCTTCACCATGCTTGAAGCATAAAATCAAAAGCCGTTTTCGGAGGCACAAGCCATCTTCGGAGGCACGCTTCACCATGCTTGAAGCATAAAATCAAAAGCCCTTTTCGGAGGCACAAGCCATCTTCGGAGGCACGCTTCACCATGCTTGGAGCATAAAATAAAAAGCCCTCTTCGGAGGCACAAGCCCTCTTCGGAGGCACAACTCTTCGGAGGAGCCCTCTTCAGAGGCATGTCCCAAAATAGGATGCTCGAACCAAAAAGCCTTCTCCGGAAGCACATTTCAACTCTTAAAGGAAGATTAACTTATTCATCTCAAAAAGTTTTTCCTGAAAAAAAAGTTGAAGTACTACAAAAAGACCTCTTCGGAAGCACACTTCAATATGCTCGAAGTACCAAAAATAAGCCCTTCACTGGGGCACAAAATCAAAGTCTCCTTCAGAAGTTCATTTCACTACGTAGGAAAATCTACTTTTTAATGAAAGTGGTCATCTCCGAAAAGTTGAAGTGTTCTTCAAAAAAGAAAGAGAAAATAAAAATTTCTCCAAAAACAAGATATACTCTATTAAAAGCAGAATGATTCTTCCCTTAAAAGTGGAAAGTTGTTCTCCGAAATAAGAGTATCGGTCTTGTAAAAGCAAGAAATATTGCAATATACTTGTGGTATGGGGGCAACATTATACAATTCAGTTACATTAATAAAAATAATATACAAGCAACATACCACAAGTTCATTGCAATATCATGTAAAGAAGATGTAGAATAAATGCGTTCTTGAAACACAGACAAAAAGTTTGTACAAGTAAAAAGAATCCTTTACTCTACGCTTCAAATGAAAAATAGATATATTCCTACATACACAAGAATCTGTACAAGTAAAATATCTATTTTATTCAGTACTATGAGAAACTTTTACATTGTGCAGATTACCAAAAGAAGCGGGGACCGGTACCCGCACAATCTCCGGTCGACACAAGCAAAAAGTAAGACAAAAAAGCCCAGTTGATTACTCCTTCTTCCCACCTTTAGTACCCTTGCCCGGTTTGATGACCAGTTTCGGGATCCGGCGTGGACGGGATGGAGAAGGAGGAGTAGTTGGGTCTTCTTCAACATATTCTTCAACATTTTCTTCGTCAACCGAAGCACTCTTCTTCTTCTTCTTCATGGCACGCTTCCCTTTCCTTTTCGAGGAAGATTCACTTCCAGGAGTAGTAAGAAGTGTGGAAAGTTTCGTGTCATCATCAAAAGACTGCTCCGGAGTCTTTTCGCCTTCTTCAAGCTCCACAGCCCTTTGCTCCTGCGAAACAACCGGATCGTCCAAGTCTTTGAGAGCTTCTATTTTCTCTTCTTGCGATCCCGGTTGAGAAGCTGGAAGAGGAGTAACTTGAGAAGAAGAGGGAGCGGTAGCCAAAGAAGGAGAAGCGAGTACAACTTTCGGTGCTTCTGTTACAGAAGAAAAGAAGTCAAAATTAGTGTTCTCCGAAAAAAGAGAAGATATTGGATCATCAGGACTTAAGTAATAAGCGAGAAATTCATCCAAATCAATTGAATCAAATGAATAATCCACTTGAGCCGGATCTGACTTGAAGTTACCTGGAGATGTCGGTTTTGACAAATCAATTTCAAATTTATCAGCCTCAGTCTCTTCTTGGCTCTTTTCTTCAGTTTGGGTAAGGGGAGACTCAGTAACGGCAAGCTTTGCTTCAGCATCTTTTGCAGCAAGTGGAGAATGAGAGCTAGAACCGATAATATCAACATCGGTCAAAGTTGAAGTGTGGACAGGGGCGGTTAGAGATATTGTCTTTTCTGGATGTTCCTCTGCCACTGTCCCGGCTCTAGCTTCGGCAAGTTGCTCTTTGCCTCTAATAAGCGCATCACGTGCTTCATCATCCAGATAAAGCGCTACAAGGACTGCCTCCGCATAGCCGGCAAATGTATCAAGTATGGTCTCCCAAACTTCCGCCAATGTAATCTCGTATTTGGGGCCCAAGAACGAAAGGCTACCACGGCCCAGAACGCTGTGCATGTAGAAGTCAAATAGAGTAGAATCGATGCTAGCTTTAGTGGCTTCGTGAGACTCTTCGGCCGCGACTTGTCCAGCAACCGCGTCATCACGTTCCTTCTCAACTTTGAGAAGCCTAGCTTTTAGCATCTCGATCTCTGCATTCTAAGAATAAGATTTTTCCCGCAGTTCAGCATTTTCTGTGCGGTATTTCTTAGTGATGTGCTGCTCAGCTGCAAGCTTCATTTCAGCATCCCTTTGTGCATCGTGTGTGTCCCGCACCTGCTTCTGGAAGACTTCTTCCTTTTGAGTATGCAATGCAGAGGAAGTGGCGAGATCTTCCTTAAGACGTTTAACTTTAGATTCAAGCTTTGCGTTGTCGTCCGCGATACTCGTCATCTCTGCATCATGCTGTTTGCACCAATTATCCCACTCGGCTTTATCATTCTCCAGAGTTAGCATGTTTTCGAGATTCATATGATTGACTCTCTGGAGTTCATCAACGAGCTTTTGCCATTGCGACATCCTCTCAACATCAAGCCTAACTGCATCAAGATTTCTGAGCATGGCTTGCTTATCAATCGGGACCAGATCTAGGTCGAAGCGTACTCCTTTTAAGCACCAGTTCGGAAACCGGCTTTGAAGCGTTGGAGGGCCATCTTTAACCTGATACTGGGGCCTGCTGATAATTGCTTGGATATCGGTTTTCTTTAAAGGAGGAGAGCCGGCCGGAATATCAGAAGAGGTAGGAGCGTCAGTCTTTTCAGAAATTGCAGACGCGTCCTTTTCGCTGAGTTTAACCCGCTTACTCGGGTCATCGGTAGCATGCCTCTTCCCTTTAACGTCCTGATATTTTCTTTTGTGAGAGTCATCGTCTCTCCTTCTTTGCTGCTCTTCATAAGCTCGCCTCTCTTCAGCTTTTCTAATGGCTCGCTCTTCGTCGGATTCTTTGCGGACGGGAAGATAGCGTCTGTAATCATAATTATCGCGCCCTCCGTAGCACCGAAAGTTGTCATAATACGAGCCACTACGCACCATTGTAGAACCTGAAATTGAAGAAAAAGCAAGTCTCGGAAATCTTCGAAGTAGAGAATTTAAGAACATATAAGTGCTTAGCATCCTAAGTGTGTGTGGCTGTAAGCTACGCGCGTCAAATTACAAACCACTCTATGGTGTGGGGGTAGCAATGGCTTGTGTAGAAGGCGTTGTAGTTTGTCGCAAGGAAGAAGTCGATTCGATAACAGGAGAGATCGCTTTAGAAACATCATCTTTAAAGAGTTCCTGAGAGGTTATCATGATGTCGCTCAGACCGTCAAAGGTATCATCGCCTTGGGGCATGGGAGAATTATCTTTTTCAACTTCCACCTCAACCATCTTTTCAGAAATGTGAAGATTTTCCTCCTCTTCAGCAACTGGGGCAAGTGCTAACTTATTGGACGGCCCCGCAATGTTGGCAGAAGTAGAACACTTTACCAATGAAGTCTCAATGGTAGGTTCTGTAGGAGTAAGTTCTTCAGCATGAACTGGGGCATCCGATGTTTTTACTGGAGAATTAGGGACTTCACAAGGCTGAGTAGAGCGAGAAGAGTGTAAAAGCCCATACTGGTGCAAAAATTCATCTTTCAGCAAAAATTTGGCACTTCTTTCTTCCGCCGCCACAGCATTTAAAGTCTCAAGGATCGATTTGAGGCTCAGATTTCTGAGCGGAGGAGGAAGTGCTGGAAAAAGAAAAAGAACGAAGATAAGCATTTGATAATTCGGGTTTCGAAAAACTTATAAGATGAACAGAGAAAGACAATCTTACTCCCGATTCTCCAAACTGCGTAGAATCCCGGAGGACATCGAACAAAGAAGAATTGGTTCAAAAAACCTTGAGCACTTTCAGGCAAGTCCAAGATCAATTTCCGATTTCTGGCACCCCTTACAAGGACAATCGAAGGATGATCTTTATTCTTAGAGAAGGTACATAGATAGCAAATTTCGTCAAAACTCGGAAGACGGTCAAGCGTCCTCCTAAACAAAACACACAACCCCATCAGAACGGCATAGCCGTTGGGGTGTAGCTGAAAAGGTGAGATAGCTAGTCGAAGGAAAAGATCCCGGAGAAATTCATTGAAAGGCGAAATAGCTCCGTTTAAGCACATGTGGCGATTCACCGCGACAAAACCAAGAGGTGGCCTATCAGCTGTATCACTTGCTCCAGGGAATATAGTGTCTGAATCGGCAATACCAAATTGGATACACAGTTGTCTAAAAATTCTGTGGCTCAGAGTAGTCGGAGTTCTCTCCGAAGGATCAATCAGAGGATTGGCAATCGGGAAAACTCCTTCAACTGGTCCTGAATCTTCTTGTTGGGACGTCATTCTACACAATCAACTGGATATTTAAATATAAAGGTGCACGTTTCCTAAAAAGTGTGAAGTGTTGTGCAAAACTAAAAAAATAACAAGCAAGTATAACTGAAATTGAAATAATTGACGTTTGTCGATTACAAATTTTCGAGGCTTGTTATTTCAGGTTCAAATATGATGTTGTATTGATACAAACAAGTCAGCTTAGATTGATTATTCCAGCTTTGTTTCAACACTTCATTCGAATTAGTCATTTCACAGCATTTCATTCACAGAATTCATTTAAGTTAATTATTCCTTATCAACTAATCTGTCATGCGATGTGGGCAGTCGATGGCAGTATATTTGTCCCGTTTATCTGCAAGTATTGTATTTAGGCAGGTTATTAGCATTAAAGTCAAGACAGTGTGAAAGGAAATACAACACAGTTCAAATTCAAGAATTCAGCCAACTTCTGTGCAAATTCCTCTAAGTCTTAAGTCGTTTAACGACCTATCATAGGTCGGGGCTTTTTAGGTCGTATTGTGCGAGTCGAGATGTTCAAGGCAGTGCCAAGGTGGTTCAAGTCCTAGGTCGTTCTACGACCTATCATAAGTCGTAGCATTTTTAGGTCGTACAGTGTAACTCTTAGGTCGAAGACTCTTTAGGTCGAAGATTCTTTAGGTCGAAGACTCTTTAGGTCGTGAATGTTGTTAGATCGCAAAGGCTTGGGTCGCTAAGCATTCCAGCATGACCTAACTCTTAGGTCGTCCAAATCTGGTAGGTCGTTGACTTCCTCTCCAAGAAACACCATATTGGATCCGATAACCCAATACCGCCATTATAAGAGAATTCGATATCTTCCTCATTTCATCTTCGAGTCATCCAGCAAATCAACTGGAAATCATCTATATACCTCCGAATCATTCGGCAAATCGACTGGAAATCCCACCAATCCATTGTGAAAACTTCTGTGCGATCATGAATCGATGCAATATATCAAACAACGATCAAAAATCGATCGAAACAACCAAAAAATGGAGCATGACACACAAAATTAAACTTGGGTCGGTAAACGTGGATTTACGATCGATCAGCGATTGCGAAGGAGAAGAGATTGATCCACTTATGTAATATACTGATAGAAGTGGATCGATGTTTTGCTGGGATGAATTCGCCTCCGAAGAATTAAGAGTTCGTCAATGGCAATGGGATCTCAGAGTAGTAAGGTGGGGAGGAAGGCACGACCTAATCTATTTATATGAAGCTGGGAGAAGAAGGCGAACAGGTGTACGGGATAGTACAAGCTTTAGGTCGTTCATGACCTAGCAAGGTTAAGTCGAAGCACACGACCTATGGCATAGGCGTATACTTTGAGGGGCAAATGTTAACTCGTATTTTAGTCACGACCTAAAACTCGGTGACCTATGACTCCGCGACTTAAGAAATTACGATCTAGCGACCTAAGGAAGCAAACGACCTAAGAGATCTAACGACTTATAGTAATTAGCGACCTAAACTAGCAAGCGACCTAAGGAACTTAACGACCTAAGGTAGCTAGCGACCTAAGGAACTTAACGACCTAAGGTAGCTAACGACCTAAGGAACTTAACGACCTAAGGTAACAAGCGACCTAAGAGAGTTCCCAACCTAACTGATGAAGCTATCTGCGACCTATGAACATCTGCGACCTATGAACATCTGCGACCTATGAACAGCTGCGACCTATGACCTACCTTAGATCGCATACGACCTACTACTTCAGAGAAGACCAAGGGTAACTACATCAGGCTAACTTCCTAAGTCGTTTGCGACCTACGACCTAGCTTAGGTCGGACGCGACCTAAGACCTTGGGGTCAAGTTTTGTGCTGAATCACTTATAAGTCGTCAACGACCTAGTACCATCTTTAACTCACCAGCGACCTACCACTTGTTCAAATGAAGCCAAGTGCAACTTCATCAGATGATTTCTTAAGCCGCGAAGTAGACTGCGACCTAGCTTAGGTCGCTCGCGACCTACGACCTAACTTAGGTCGTACGCGACCTAAGACTTGGCAAGGTTTCTGTCCAGGATTCACCCCCTATAAATACGCCACCATATTCTACATGAAGGGGACTTTTGGCCAATCACTTCTTCAAGCGTTGTAACTCTGCCGAACTCTCAACTCAATCAACACACAAAGATCTTCAAATACTCGAGACACTACAACAAGCTTCGGGAAGAACTTCATACATCCGACACGGATTCATCGAATTTCATCATCGAAGTTTGAGTTAGCAGTCGAGAGTGTTTCTGTGATCAAATTGTATTGTACTGTGAAGAATATTGTATCATCTTGTAATCGAATCAGTAATAAAAGACTATAAAGTGGACGTAGGCTCAATTACGGGCCGAACCACTATAAATCTGTTGTCTTTTACCGCTTTACTGCTATTCTCTGCTTGTATTCTGTTCCCGTACCAACGGGTGGTGCTTTCACGATTCTATTACACACACCGGGTGTTAGCGTTTACTTTTTAACGTTAACATCGCCGAAGCCAAGCCTGCCGAAGGCTTTGGAGGCGTAGTGAAGCCGTTCCACCTCTATAAATATGAACCTAAGGGCTGGAAAATGGTGGATTCATTCTTATCCCACTTCTTATATTTTCAACGTTGTAAACCTTAAATCAATTTAGGGATTTTTGCCGATTGTAACACTTGAAATTTGTATACATAAGGGATTGAACATTGAACAATTACATAGCATATTTGATGCGATTAACTTTGATTCTTGACCAATATATCAACTTGACTTCGACTCTTAACTTGTGAATTGACTTGTTTATGACTTAGACATGCATAGCACATCGACCCTACTCAAGCTTGTGACTTGCATATTAACTTGATGACTTCCAGCATAAGTACAGCTTTGATATTGGATACATATAAGATCATCACAGTTTTGTCATTAAACTTATGCCACCCTAGTTCGTTAACCTAGGATCACCCTAGCATATTTTAACAAAGCCCACTTTTATAAAACTCTTGGGTGTAAACGAAGAAATTTGTTAACAGTGGTACTTAAGTTTTGTAACTTTGAAATTTCTGTATCGGAATAACCGTTTGTACTATTCGTTTGGTATTATATATTGATGTTCTGCTAGTGAGATTCTAATGTTGTGTTCTCTTCTTTCCTGTCTATTTCCTTTTCTTTTAAATTTTTACCCGGAACATTTCGTCTTTTTGGCACTTAGGTGTTTGGCACATGAATAATGTAGATGTATTAGTGTCAACATTCAGGGGTCAAAAAGGCATATCGTTACAGCTGGTATCAGAGCTAAAGGTTAAGAAAGAACCTTGGCTTTGGTTGGGTATGACTCATTAAGAGATAGGTTAATGAAATGCTCTAGCATGAGTCGAGTGTATTATACATATGAGAGCATATTCATATTTGTTATAAAAATATACCTTAAAGGTAATTACAACTACAAAAAATAAAGATGTTATATAAGGTAGCTTATATAAGTGTGGATTGTTAAAATATAGTTCAATTAATGTAAGGATTAATGATGTTTCATTCGTTACCCCTCATTAATTGTGTAGCCGTGCTCAGCTAGTTTATGGGCATTAACTATCATTTGTTGATTGTTGATTTGTGCTCAACCAAATTATGGGCAATTTTACCTTGTACTACATGGGTTTGGTAGACAGTAAATTGTGGGTGCATTAAAATGAACACATTATGAATTGAGTTTCACAATTTGACTATAAGCTTTCAGTGGTAATGTTGGGCTAAAAGTTAACTCTTATAAAAGTTTAATTTAGTAAAAGATGTTTATTTTGATCTAAAGGGAAGATGAGGTTTTTTATTAAACATTTCTCAAAGGAATTTTTACAAAAAGGTAATTTTAAATAAGTATGGTTTATAAAACATGATTCATAAAAAAAAGGATTTAACTCATATTTTGAGAACTTAAATCCCGGTGTCTTTGAAAATGTTTTTCAAGATTTTGGAAAAAATTACTAGTAGTATTATTTGAAAGTAAATACTTAGAGAATTGGTTTATGAAATTGAGATTAAAGTACTTAGTAATATTATGAAGTACTTGATACCGTTTTGAAAATGATTTTGGTTAAGTCCGATAGGCATGAATTGGATGTGAACTCACTTCTGTTGCTTGAAAATAATTCTGGTAATGACTTTGGCATCATCGACACTCATTTTTGGGTTTCTAAGTGGGGGATGGGGTTGTTTCGGCAAAACGGATTTTGATTTGATTCTGAAAAGTATGATTTGTTATAAAAAGGATATATGTATGTATTATTATTTCAAAATGATTTGAAATAAAACCCGGTGTTTAGTTTGAAGGTTTTTCTTTGGAAAGAGATTTGATATGAATATTTTTGTGTACAAAAGTTTTATATATGTATTATGTAGGGTGCTCGAGTGGAAGCCGGAATAAATGTTGAAACTTTTCATGTTTTCCTTATTTGGGTAAAGAGTGTTTAACAAATAATTGGAACACTGTTAAGTTATATTATGGACACATTTAGCATATGTATTAGAATTGTATGGTTTGTGCATGATGTTATGATATGTTGTTCGGTAGTTTTTATTTGTTACAATGAAATGGGAATTTCGACAATTTTAAACAGTTGAAAACTTTTGAATCATTATAAACTTTAAACAAGAGTGTTTTGTGAAGATATAAAAGTTGAGTTTATATAGCACTTGAATTGAGAAGATAGTAAGTTAAAATAGGTTTTGAATTTGTTGAACATGCTTATTAAGTAAAATGAATTTGATGTTTTGTATGAACTCTTAAGATGTTAAGGAGTATTATATGAGTATGAACTTAAGTTGTAAAAGGTTTGCAAACTTGAAGTTATGTTTTATGACATGTTTCATAATTGATTTTAGTATTGAATGACATACTATGTTGGTTAAAAAAGTGACAAAAGATACTGGTATAGTTAAGAAACCAATTGGATAACTATATAAGTTATACGTAGACCATTTTATTCGCATGGTTGTTCTTGATCCAGTATTTGAATACATGATTTTTAGGTGGTTTACACCAATTCGAACAAGGATTTTTCACTAGATTCTTGACAACGAACACTTGATACGGATTCTCGATATGATCCAAAAGTTTTCTTTCATAGTATATGGCTATGTAAGAAGAATGCAGGTTTCTAATTAAGGAACCTGATCGGAGTCCACACTAAAGAGGTCAAGTGATTTATACTAGTTGGGAAGTAAAATTATGCAATTGAGCAAGTGATCGGATTTGATATTGCATACAAATGTACCATGTACATCGTACGGGCTTTAGTATATTTGCATACTATGTCTTGTTTGCTTATGGAGAGTTTAGGTTATGACTCTTCAATTGGCTATGAGGTAGCTGAATAATCGTCTAAGTAATAACCTGAGGCTGTTAAGCGTAAGGTGCGTTGAGTGGATTGTTTATCATCCTTGTGCCATGAGAGAATTTTGAAATTTGAAAAACCGTGCATTTTGTTTGCTAAGTGATTAAATGATGTTGAGTATTTCTTTGTGATTATTTCTTCGGTTGCTCATGTTGGAATTTCAAGGATGAAATATTCTAAGTGGGGGAGAATGTAACGACCCGGAATTTAGGACACTTCGTATTTAAATACCTAAATTATTTAAATATTTGAATCTTGAATTAAATGTAATTAAAATGATTTAATATGCTTTTTAACCCCTTTTAAGTCATACGTAACGATGGTAAACTTATTTCGGAAAAATGCTTACAAAAATAAATACTTTGAAAAAATATCGACAATTTGACCGAAAATCGTTTTATCGATAAAACGATTTTTTAACCGTCAGAAGTTTCTCAAATTATTTTTACATACACTTATTTTCTTAGGAAATTAGTAAAATGAAATAAAAAAATTTGACATTTATGGAAATAAACTTTATGGATGACGTCTAGTGTGATGTCATCAAAGATATTATGGAATAAGCTTAAAAGGAAAGACTTAACACTTAAGAGAAGATAAAGAAGATGTGATGGGAGGTAAGTCTTACATGACATGAAAAGGGGTGAGAACAAGCTTAGGTAGCACCATTCTGAAGCTTATGTAAGGAGAGGCACACCTTGTTAATAAATCACTAATTCACAAAAGCTTGGAATGAAGTATGAGAATAAAAAAGGTGGAAGTGCTTATGCAATAATCCGTTAATTATTCTCTAACCTTTTCATGTCTTAACCAAATCATCTTCAATCTTTTCTAAACTTTGGCTATAGGCCTAAAACATCATGGGAAGAAAGATTAGAAATTAAAAAATAGGAGAAGGTGAGAGGAAGGGAGGGTTCCAAGAAGGGGCCATGAGCATGAGAGGAAAAGGAGAGGTATTGCTTTAGTTTGGAAGTTCTAAAAATTCGATCTTTATGCTTTTGGTGATGGAAGGAGATGGTTCTTTATTCTTATGGCTTTAGGCTTGGGTTTGTCATGGGTCTAAGTGAGTTATCTCACTATCTTATAAGTATATATTGTGTGTGTGATGTTGTGTGAAAAGTATAATAGTTAAAGTGATGTTAACTAAATAAGGTTATAAACTTTTGACCCCTCTTGCTTTTGAAAGAAAATGATAAATTTATATTGTATAACATCACTTCTATTTTTCTCTTAAACATATGGAGCGGCCTTGACTTAATGATTAAATAGTTATTTAACTTGTGCGTCAAATTGAAATAATTTTGTAAGTGTTTGAAGCGAGAATAGTTGTTATAAGTACACTTCCAATTACCTTGTTTTCGAGAATTTTTATAAATAAATGGAAAATCGTTCTTAAACAATTTCTTCCATGGGTTTTAAGTTCCCTAACCATCATACTCAGTATAAATATTTTAAGTCTTAAATCATTTGTTAAAGTGGTTTAAAGAATTCACAAAGATCGTGTTTTTGAATATTGTTTTTAACAAGGACTTTTAACAGCATTTATAAATGTTGTAGTAAGTTGCTTATGGTTTTATGTGTTAAAAAAATATTTAACTTTGGTATTTTTTCTGTAATCTTTTTAGATTTGTTTTCAAACCATTTTTTGAAGTATTTTAAAGTTGATTTGAAGTTTAGATATATTTTTGATAATTATGTATGTATTTTCAAAGTAAAGGGGTTTTATAATATAAACATATTTTGATCAAATTATAAATTAGTTTTTTTCAAGTAATATTTTACATAGATATTTAAAACCTATTTACAAGTATTTTTAAAGTATATATAAGTTTGGAAAAAGGTAATTTACTAGGCTTAAATCTAAAAGCCGAGGAGGTAGACTTCTCCGTTTCTGAGAGTTAAGATTGATGTCGAGTAGTGATGGAGCAATAGAGCTCTAACCTACTAGGCTTTCCTCTTGAACGAGGAATAGTTAAATTGGAATGTTGGAAACATGTTAATATTGTTGTTTACTTACTTTTTTAAAAGGTAATTAATTTTTATTAAAGTTAAAAGACGACGAAGTAGACGTACATATCTGTGAGAGTTAAGATTGATGTCGAGTAGGGACAGAGTAATAGAGCACTAACCTTCCAAGCTTAGATCGTGGCCGATGAATGGTTAAATCGGGAATGTTGAAAATGGGTTATCATGTTGTTTGTTACTTGTTTATGGAAATCATTAATACTCTACTTAACACTAAAAGCTGATGAGTATGTTTGTCTACTTGTGAGAATAAAGAATGAAGTGCCTAGAGAAGGCTTTGATGCAACCAGTGCTCTAACTTACCTAACTTCACTCCTGCATGAGGAATAGTATAAGCTGAAATGTCGGAAACGAGTTAAGCATATGAACATTGATTTGTATAAGCAATTGTTTAACTAGATAATTGATTAGTCGACTATCAAAGTTAACCTATTACAACTTAGATATTTAAAAAGAATGTTTTAAAGATAATACAAGTATGTAATGGTTTTGGGTTTGTTGTGACAATGTGTTAATTACATTTGTCTTTAACCCTTTTTTATTATACTTATGAATGTAAATAGATCTTTAAATGTTTTAAAGATAAACATGGGTGAAATGGTTTTAGGTTTGTAGTGACACTGTTTAAGTAACATTTGTCTTAAACCCTTTGAATGAATTTGTGAAAATACTTAGATCCTCAAACTGGATATTTTGAAGGAAATTATAAGTATGGAAACTTTTGGAAAATGATAGGAAAAATAAAGGTTTAATGTAAGATATCTTGTTAATGATTTGTGAATATACTTATACCATTTGTGATAAGTATATAAATACTTTTTGAAGTATTGAAAAGAGTACAAATGAATAGTAGAAATTGATAAAACGATGTTTTATTAGATAAAAGAAGTTTTACTAATAAAAAAGATTTTAAGTAATAAAAGATTAATTAAAGAAAAAAGGGTTTAGAAGTCACTTATGTGGCTTGATCGTGCTTTGTGTCACTTGATCATGCTATGTATGTTTACTTGTTTATGGAAAACTTTTAGTTGTATACTTAGCACTAAAAGCCGATGAAGTGGGCTTGTGTATCTGTGGGAATTAAGACCGATGTTCGTGTAGGGATATGAGCAATAGAGCTCTAACCTACCGGTTTCACTCTTGATTGAGGGATAGCAAAAGAAGAAAATATCGGAAACACGATAAGTATACGAGACTTGGTTCTCATATGTGATCATTCTCATTACATTGAGTGACCAAATTCGTCGAATCAGTCTTGAAGAGATCGGGATCGGTAATTGTTTTACTTACCGAAAATCACTTCAAGACTAAAATACGTATTCTATTTCTTGAAAGTGGATCTATTCGAGATGTTGAAATACATGTGTGGTTTCGAGATCTGTTCGAGATGTGGGAATCCATTTGGGGATTCGTGTTCTGTTCAAGGGATGAAGACTAGTGTGAAAGATATCGAACGTGACCTCGAAATTGGAAATGGCTAAAGAGTGGGCTGCACAATCTGGGGTTTGGCTGACCTATGATAGGGTATTATCAACTCCATATCAAGAGTTTGTTTATCGATGTTGCGAGCGGGAGTTGATGGTATTTGGTATCACGAGGTTAATATTTATGTTCGAGCATGGGCCTTTGTGTTTACCTTATGGTATATTTTACCAAGAGATATACAACTCTAGGAAGGTAGCTTCTGATCCTTGTGCATGGAGTTCGGATTCGGTTTCTCCAAAGAGATCTCCGTGGAAAATCCATTATGCGAACATTCCTTATTGGATTTTATTGTACTCCTAAATATGTTGTTGAATGTAACAAATGTAATCATTCCAGCTATGTTATGATATTTATAGTTTATAACCTAGACATTATCCATTATATCACCTTATGTACTTATTAGATGGTGGTCCTTTTGAGGGGATAATCGTAGCATTTCATGCGGTTGCAAAAGTAATGTTATACACTAGCTACATATTTCTTCATTTTCTCATACCAGACTTATGTCTGACAAGTGGTTTTTGTTTTTCCTAAATTCCCCATGTGCTCTTTTGAGTAGTTTGAGAAAGATAGCTTTTCGTTGATGTTCTTTGGAGCTTGAGAAGACGAGCTGGATGTTTCACCTACCGTAGTATTCCTATTTCCGCTGCATTACTATTTTATTTATCAGCTTTTGTGAGGACATGTTATTATAATTTTCCAAGCTGATCATAGTTCTTAGGTTTTGTAACTCTGAAATTTTTGTATCGAAGTAACCCTTTGTACTATTCATTTGGTATTATACATTACTGTCATGCTAGTGAGATTTTGATGTTGTGTTCTCTTCTTTCTTGTTGATTTCTTTTTCTTTTTTATTTTTACCCTAACTTTTCATCTTTTGGGAACTTGGATGCTCGGCATGTGAATACCATGAATGTACTAGTCTCGACATTTGGAGGTTGAAAAGGCATATCGTTATAGAACAAGAACACTTGTTCCGTAAAGGAGGAAGATTGGACCAGAGAGGTATATGCACACCGAACCGTGCACTAAAGGACGATACCGAACAAAGGGAGAAGGGACGTGAACTTAGTCATCAAAGCGGCTACGTGCGTACCACCAGACCAACCTACCCCGAATAGAACTCCCAGGCGAACCGAGAAGGCCATGTGTGGAACTGTAACATCCCGTATCTGGAGGTCAAAAGCTAAGTGCTATGAATGTTGTAGTCATCCATAGTATTAACTTCTGGTGACGAAATATGGTAGTGTTAATGGTATCCATAATATCAGAAGCACTTGAATATAAACAAAGTCACAGATTTCAAAAAAAACAATAATTTCAGTGATTATATTTCAAATAAATCATATCCAAGTTACAAAAGTCCCAAACGTAATCCTAGGCATTGATCAAATATAATTTATAATAGTACGCTAAGAGTGACATATGAAGATGCCCCCTTGGATGACCAAAGCAATATAGACATAACTGTCTTAATACACAGTGGAAACAATTTTAAAACAGAATCTCTAAATTAGCTATCCGTCAGCCACCTACTCGTCTTTGGATGCTTTATTTGCAAAAATCTACTAAAACCTGAAAACTTAAACCCTCAGCCTACTCAAATCAAATTTTGAGCACCCGAGAGTGTAAGGGGAAATAAAAACTTCGAGTTAGACATAAAGCTTGATATGAATAACTTCTGTTACATCTCGGTTTTACTGATAAATAGTGAGACCACGCCTCTTAGCGGAACGGTTTTCCCCTCACTATATCACTTTTCAAAACATATATTTTGCAAATCCTTTTCTACAACCAAACTGGTTAATCAACTAGTTATAAGAATAATATAGCAATATCCATTATGCTAAAACAGGAAATAAAATAGACTATATGTCTAGAATTGGAGCTATCTGCTCTATATTGGACTATCTGTCCTAAAACTGATTAGAGCAATATTCATTTATGCTAGATAATGAGCTATCTGCCCAAAACAAGTAAAAAGGGTAGACTGACTGACCCTAAAAATTAGCAAGGTCCATTATGCCAAAAATGAACTATCTGTTCATATCAGAGCTGACTGCTCTATCTGGACTAACTGTCTTCTAGGCTGACTGTCCTTTGGGCTGACCACCCGCAAAATAGACTAACTATCCGAATTAAAATGAGCTGACTGCTCGAATTTTTATTTTGGGTTAACTACCATTTAAATATTTGAACTAACTTCTCTACAATTATCTGAGCTAACTACTCTTCAAAATTTTCCTTGAAAACCTTTTCAAAACGATTTAATCCGTCAAATCATATATATTCAAGGAAAATATATCTTTTAGCTTTACTCTAAGCTATTTTTTCCATGTTATATATACTTTACTCAAAATAATGTTGATGATGTTCAATAAGGATTATCTATCCTTTAAAATACGTTAAAGTCCTTTATAACTTAAACATTTAGGCTATCTGCCAAATTCTTTCATTCGAAACCTTTGTTTAAAACCTTTAAACAACCTTTCAAAACATAGAAGGTAACTCCTTCAAAACCATTTAATAAACCCTTCGAAAGTATTGAAGGTAACTCTTTCATCTCCTTTAATAAACCTTTCGAAATCATTGAAGGTATCTCCTTCAAAACCATTTATAAAGCCTTCCTTTTACAAGCTTTTAAAACATCTGACATCCGCCTTTGAAAACCTTTAAACCTTAGCCTTTTAAGAACAGTAAAACCATACCCTTCGACCTTGCCGAAAGGTTCAACCTTTTGACCTTGTCGGAGGGCTTCCTTTCGGCCTAGCCGAAAGGTTTCACCTTTCGACTTTATCGAAAGCCTGGGGTACCTCCCCTTTTAAATCATTTTTAAACCTTTCGAAAGTATGAAATTCAGAACCTTTTGAAGACTTTGGGTTCAATTTAAAACAAGTGGAAAACCTTTCGAAACCAATCGAAGTTAACTACTTCGAAACCTTTAAAAACGTTTTGACTTTAAAACATTTGGATTATGCGAAGGGATCAGAAAAACCTTGGAGTCGAAAGCAACTGCTTCGAAACCTTTAAAAACCTTTCGAAATGAAACCTTTAAAAATCAAAACCTTTCGAAATCAATGGAGAGAGGCGGTAAGTTTTAGAAAACAAAAGATAACCTTTGACTCCATCTGTGTCGAAAAGTTAGGAAGCGGCAAATACGCTTCCGACCTGGCTGAAAGCTATACCTTTCAACTTTGTCGAAAGGTTTCAATTAAAACAAGAAAAAAAAACCAATCGAAACCTTTTCCTTTTAAACCTTTTGATAATTTCGAAAGCTCTTAGTCGAAAGCTAGCAGGTGTATTTTTTTTCTTTAAAACCAAAACAAAACTTCATCTCTTTCGAAAGCTATAACCCTTCGTCCCCAACCTTTCGACTTCCTCCAATTCAAACGTACCAGTTTCCTGATACCATGTGCATTGGAATTTAATCTAATCGGAAGGTTTGATACCCATAGATCTTGTCGAAAAGTCTGGAATGAAGGTGGAAGCTCTTGCCGAAAGAGTTGAAACAGTGAAATTACTGTTTGAAATAGTTCTTTTGTTCCCCCACCTTCCTTGTTTGTCTAAATTGATTGGTTGCTAGAATTTTATATTCAAAAGTGCTGCAGACTTCCTTATTTGGAAATTTGAATAATTTTAAAAAAAGCCCCTTTCTCCTTTATATTATATAAAACATTAAGTCTCGTACCTTAAATAATTTTATATTATCATCAAAACACCTTGAGAAATTCTGGAAAAATTCCAGAAAGTAAATTAATATGTTCTCTTCAACATATAAGAATTTCGGAATCCAAACAATAATTATTTTACCCGTAAATAAATTTATAATCCAAATTAACCTTTTCTTCCTTAGAAAATTCATAACAATTCCACAAAAATTCAGAAAATTCTGAAAATCAAAACCCATCTCTAAAATAACTTTATAGATCATCATAAAAATTCGCAAGGCTAACGGATGTCATTTAATAGGGCTTTCATCTTAACACATGTCATAAAATCTATATGAACATACCAAAATCATCAACATGTATATATAATCTTTTATCATTCGAAAACATGGCAAACATTTGCAAAATCATTCGTAATTAACCTTAAAACCAAGACCAAAAATATTTAAAGATGTAAACGTTATTTACCTTTGGTTTAATGATTATGGAGCTTGAGATTTGAATGAGAGTGATTTGAATTTGCTTTCCTTAAGCTTTTATTTTGTTTCCTCTTCTTCTTCCTTTATTAATGGCGGTCGGCCAAGATTTTTAAGTTTTGAAATGGGAAACGAATGTGTATTGCAAAACACGGCCTAAGGAAGATAATATAGGAATGGCCTCTTTGCCGTAATACCCCACCTCTAATTCATTTTAAACTCTTCATTTAATTTATTAGTTAAAAGGCACAGCTACCTTAATTAAATCAAATCTCAATCTCCTAATCAACACATTATTTTATTTAGTTTATCTAACTAAACCTCCTAAATAATATTATCAAAAATCTGCGGTGTTACAAACTCCCCTCCTTAAAGAATTTCGTCCTCGAAATTACAATAAGGCTTAAAAAAAATAAGAAGTTAAACATACCATCAAAATAAGTCAGGATAAGTATCTCTAATCCTGATCTCAACCTCCCAAGTACAGTCTCTGTCATCGTCACTCCACTGGACTTTGAGTAGTCTGCCTCCTTGGTTCTAAGCCGCTTCTCATCTCTCGCAACAATGCAAACTGGCTCCTCACTATGGTCAAGTCCAGTTCTACCATTAAATCATCTAGCACTATCGGTGCAATAGCA
Organism: Allium fistulosum; assembly: GCA_030737815.1. Classification (NCBI taxonomy): domain Eukaryota; kingdom Viridiplantae; phylum Streptophyta; class Magnoliopsida; order Asparagales; family Amaryllidaceae; genus Allium; species Allium fistulosum. Next base: position 487,719,809 of record CM060908.1, read on the forward strand.
GTCTCCGGGTCTCTAAAACACTTTCTGGGATGAGAAATATAAAAAACATCATAGACACCTGCCAAACTGCTCGGTAACTCAAGTCTATACGCGAGCTTCCCGATCCTCTCAAGAATAAAGAAAAGGTCCTATGAACCTAGGAGATAACTTCCCCGACTAAAATATATATAAATAAACTACTTCGTCACATAAGTATTATTATCAATCAAAAAGGGGGAGAATGTTGATTCATGAGTTTTGATTCATGACACAAGCTTCAATATCATACGATGAGAATACTATATGAAAGCGACAAAAAGGAGAATAACCGTATATTGTGTACTACAAACGAGACAAGACTACAATCCAGATATTACTATGAATATTTTATTTTATTGAGTCTTAGAATATTGTTAAAATCATTCCTCAAGTAGTCACACACACACACAAAATGATTTATACATAAATAAGTGTGCACTGTGCAACTAACAATAGGTCGGCCAACCGACCAGAAACTTCGGTCAACCGACTCTATGTCAAGTGCACAGATATGCACTGTTTTATTCACGTCTGTAAACTTAGCTGACCGGCCCAGTTTTCTCGGTCAACCGACCAGAACATAACGGCTAGTTTTCTGAGGAGGTGCAATTGTTCATGAAGAGGGATGTTCCTTAATCCAAGAGATACGGACACAACTTTTGATTGAAACTCTTCATGAAAGATTGTAACTATTCTACAACTATATAAATATGTTCAATTCACTTCTACAATAACCAATTCTTGTTTATAATTCTGAAATCTATTCTCTATTAATTTATGCAAATAAAAGCATACATTCTTATTCAATATCACTAGAATCCTTGAATTAAATCATATACTTCGATTCTACGTGATTATCTTCCTTCTAAATCTTCACACACATATATACTCTTGAGGATTTGATTATAGGAAAGTTGTACTATCAAAAGACAATCAGTGTTATTCATAACACATTCGTCAACAAACTATTTGTATTAAGTTAAAGTCCTCTTCGGCTGTTGAGGCAGAAAAATTCCTGTTCAGCTGCTCAGGTGTCGTATACCTATTCCTCCGGGTTAAGTGAGGGGTTTAGTTTAAATCTAGAGGGTATTCTGGGATTGGACGTAGAACAAAAAGTTCGAACCAGTATAAAAATTCCTGGTGTGCTTACTCTAATTTTTTATTTTACTACTATTATCAGTTTCCGCATTTATATACCATATTACATGATCCTTAGTACTACACGTATACTTTCAAAAGTATTTTCGGATATAAATATTTTCAATGAGATTTGAAAGAAATGTTTTAAGAGAATTTTATAGGAAATAAGCTATGCATTCCCCTCTTCTGTCGTTGGAAAATAATTTCAGTGATGATCGCGACATCATCGACGTTCATTTTTGAGTTTCAAAGTGGGAAGTCCACTATAGTAGCTTTGCTACACAGTTTGTTTTGGTGAAAAAAATATTAATTTAAATTTTCTAAGTATAACTTGATATAAAAAAGATATAAGTATATATTATTTCAAGATGATTTGAAATGAAACCTAGTATTTAGTTCTTAAGTTTTATGTTAATTAGTGATCTTTTATTATTGTAATAGAATGGAATCTTTGAATATTTTAATAGTTGGAAACTTCCAAATTGAAATCGAAAATTAAAGCTAAGTGTTTAATGAAAATGTTGAAATTTAAAATTTTGTAACTGGAAAATTAAAGATAATGGAATATCATATAAGTAAAAACTTAAGTAATAAAAATGTTTGAAAGGTGAAATTATGTCTGTAATTAAAAGAATTAAGATTAACAAGAAATGTTATAAACATAAGTTAATGTTTGAAATGCTTCATAATTATATTGAATGGTAAAAGTGAAATATTATCTAAGAAAATGAATGTGAATTTAAGGAAGTAAACAAATTATAAAGTCATGTCTTGAAAATTGGTTGGAAAATATAAAAAATTAGTTGCAAAGAAAGATATAACTTAGGTTGTAGCTTTATGAGATAATTATAAACTTGAATAATGATTTGTGAAAAAAGTGATACTATTGTTGAAATAAATATGTATAAAAAGGTAGAAAAACTTAAGTATGAAATGATTCATTAATGAATAATAATATTAAATAGAAATCAAGTTATATAGTAATAAATTGGAATTAAACTACAAAAAACTTATGTAATATTTTAAGAATGGATTCATTGATATTTCTAAATATTGAATGGAAATGATTTATGTAAGTAAATGAATGTAAATAAATAAAATATGACTTTGTATGAATAAATGAGAATTGAAAATAAATGAAAAGTAAATGATGTGTTAAAGAAACAAATAGAAAATATATGTTAGTTGTGCGTAGTTCATTTTATTCGCATAATAGTTCTGATCCAGATTTGAATACATGATTTGTGAAAATTCGCACCAGTTCGAATTAGGATTTTTCGCTCGATTCTTAACGGCGAACATTTGATACGAATTTTTGATATGAATTTGAAGTTTTCTATCATAGCGATAAACTATGATAGAAATCAGATCAAAGTCCGCACTAGAGTGTCGGGTTATCAATACTAGTTTGAACATGAATTTGTGTATTCAAGCAAGTGACCAAAAATTGATATTGTGTACAAATGATTTATGTACATCGTACAAACTTAAATAATATTTAAATTCTTTGTTGTTTGGCTTATGGGAAGTTTGGGAAATGATACTTCAAATTGTTTGAGGTTGTATGAATAATCTATTAAGTAATTATCTAAGGCTGTTGAGTGTATGGTATCCTTGGTGGTTTATTTAACACTCTTATATGATGAAAAGTTTCTGAACTTGGACAAACTAATAGTTTTGGTTGCTATAGTTGTGTGATGGATTCCTTTGTTGTATATAATGGTCGTACTGCTTTTGTTTGCTTATGATTATTATATATGTTGTGTTGCTGGTGTAAATGATTGAAACGCCTAATATATTGGTCTTTTACATAATTTAACTCTTTTGGATTATGCAAGTAAGATATAGGTTATGGAAGAAATAGCAGTTGCTTTTGGTTTCATAATTAAAGTTTTGTTTGCCCGACAAATAGTTACATTTTCGGATTACGATTTTTGCAGCGATATTTTATTGTTTTTCCAAGGTTTGGGATGCTTTATTATTAAAATAAAATATATATATATATAATGTAATTATTGATATTGTTAATTTTTCAGACCTAGCCGCGCAAAGGAGATTGTGCCGAAATTTTCATGAATTTAGGAATTAGAAAAAATTTCGTAGAAGTTGGGTTATTTTCAAGTTTATACAAAACTTAAATATGTAGGTTGATTGTTTATAAATTGACTGAAATTTCTTGATTCTTTTTTATTCCTTTTCGGAGATAAAAAGTTTTGAGTGGGGGAGATTGTAATGAACTGTATTTTTGACAATTAAAAATTATTAAATTAAATAAGATTTTGGAATTTAATATTGTCATAAATTAAAATTTATGATTTATTAATGAAAAAATTATTAGAATTTATATCTTGATCTTAAATGAATTCAAAAACAATAACTACAGCGAAGTGAAAGATGGTAATGCAAATTAGAATATAATTTAATAATATTGATTGAATGTAATTGACTTCTATGTTAACGTAATTTCAATCAATTGACATAATAAAGGTTATTAAGAAATAGAATAAATGATGTATAAATTGATGTAATCATATGTTATTAATTGGAATTGGTTTTAATATGGAGTATGAAATCAATTATTTAGTACGTAAATTTATTAACCTTTGTTGTAAACAATAATTTTATAAATGTGTTTAAATTACTAAGTTGTAACAATTGTTTATTTCTCACCTCATTATTTAAATTAATTAATTAGGTCATCAATGAGAAATTAAATGTAATTGTCTTTCAAATAAAAGGAAAGAGAACATTAATTGCAATGAATGAACGTAATAATATAAATATATGTTTGAATAAAAATAAAAGAGATAGTTAAGGAAATAAAAAAGGAAACATATGTTTTAATTGAGAAGGAAATTTAACGTAATATAAGGACATGTAAATCTAAATAAAAGGAATTATTTGAGATTTAAATGTAATAAACTAGGATTCATCACAATTGTAATTTAATGTTGAAATTAATTTAATATTTAAATATTGAATTTAGCATGGGAAATTTAATTTTAAAAAGATTATTAATTTTTGATTAACCAAGAATGATGACAGAAAACTTTTAATTTAGAATTTAACAGTGAGTAAATCAGTTTAGCAATAATTCGTTTAATTAACGCGTAAATATGAATGTAATTCGATTTTTAAAGCTAACTTCTATATACAATAGAATTAGGGTTTGAAATTACTTTAATTGAGTTTAAAAATATTGAAAACCAATATTTCAATATATGGATGACCTATTTTCATTCGGGAACGAAGTGGGCTTTTCGGGCCTTTTGACCCAATCAATTTATATTCAAATGAAAAATGTTATTTTTGAAATCTAATTATTCAAATTAATTCAAATATGGAATAATAATAAAATTAAATTATTAATGAACATCGTAGTTTGTAATAACGTATTTGTAAATTAGAAATGTTGTATTTGTCCATAATTGTGAATTGGTAAATTATTTGAGTATAATTTAAATTAAATTTATGGAACAATAAAATCTTAACTTTTGTATATGATGGAATTAGGCCTCGAAACTAGTTCCATTGTGTTCAGAAGAACTTTTTACATATTGATTGTCTGTCAGCATGCCTCGATTGGAGTTCGAGCTGTTTTGGACCTTATGCTATAAATAGGCACGCAAATCGAGACGTAAATATTATTAAAATATTACAAAAACCCTAATTTTCATGGCCGCCGCCTGCTATGGCCGAAAATGCTCTACCTTCTTCCTCCTTGATCTCGCTCATCTCTCACCGATTCGCAATGAAGTCTAAACAAAAGATGTAGTGCTCGACGGGATCTACAAGATGTACGGTTGGATCGAGCTAATTACATCAGGATTCGCCAGAATCGGTGATGAAAGAGGCTGTGGTAGTGGCCATTTTCTGGCCAAGATGGGGCATCGGAGGCGGTGGAATTTCTGGCAAAGGTGAAGAGTGGCGGCGCGAACACGGTGGCGATGTTGGATCGTGGTGAAAACGCGTGTAGCGGCGGCGTTCGGCAAAACATAGAAGCAGCCTGATTGGTTTTGGAGTTGCGACTTTGAACATGAGTGTTGATTTGACGCCCCACCAAATTCTAAGAGTGAAAACAATAGCCGCGAGCACTAGATCATGAATGGCATAGCTAGTCTCGACAAGCTTTAATTGTCAAGAAGCATATGTGATAACACATTCCCTTTGCAAAAGAATGACACCCAAACCAATACGACTAGCATCGATACAAACAATAAAGTCTTGGTTCCCTTCGGGAATCGCAAGAATAAAAGCATCGAAAAAGAGTTCTTTTGATTGATCCTCTTTTCCGAAAAGCTAAGACATCCAAAATTATAATTAACTTTATGTAATCATCTTTTTAGAAAAATTTACTTATTACATTTACTGTGTCTGTCTGTCTCATTATAGCGTTTAGGAGATTCCTATCGATAACGTTGATCAAGCACATCGACCATAATTCTTAAAGCACGCAATGGGCAAAACAACACAAAATCATCTTCTATATGATAAACATGTCTCTTAAAAAATTTACAAATATTCTTTGCTCGTTTTAAGAACAAAATCCAATAAGACTTATAAATATCTTATTAAAAAGATTTGCAGTTTTCATCCATAATCAATAAATACAAGGACAACCTCATCGAGATATTCGTAGAATACTCGATTCATAAGATAGATGAAATAAGATAGAAGGTTCGTCAAACCGAATGATATAACGAACCACTCATAAGAATCATAACGAGTGCGGAATGCGGTAAGTGGAATGCTACCTTCCGCAACTCGTAGCTAATAAAGACCGGTGGCAAGGTCGAGCTGAAAAGACCTTAGCACCACTCAATACATTTCTTAGGTGATAATCCTAAGACAAGCTCAAATATACCAGAAAATTCACAAACTACTCGAATGAGAAAAATAAAACTTTCCTCATCAAGTGGGTTTAAAGAATAAAATGATGCCACCGAATTTGGAAATCAAAATCATTAAAAACAATAGAAATTTGCTTAACATATTGAGAATGTCGAAGATGGATAGTCCTCTCAGGACATAGGATATGGGCTTTATAATGATTAAGCCAATCCTTTCCCAAAAAATCAATTCTGAAGCCTAAGTAACGCATAACATGCAAATTGGCTCGGAAAGAATAATCACGTAAAATAATCTCGACATTTTTCACAAAGCAAACTGAGGGTTGTAGATCCACCAACCGGATTCGCAATTTTCAATGAAGTCATCAAGTCCATAATATTTAAAGAAAAAGAGTCAACAAGTTCTTTTGATCTAAAATAATGAGATGAACCCAAATCAAAAAAACTTGAACAGGATAATCACAAAACAAATGTCATCAAGGACTGAATGAGAAATACCTTGACCAAGAGAAGTGTCACTAGGAGCTTGCACGACATTCAACTCTCCCTCTTTCCTACTTTGGAGTATGGGACATGTAGATATAAGATGGCCCGAACCTTTGCAATAAAGACAAAAGAATGGTTTTGGGCACTCATTTTCATAGTGGTACGTAGACCCACAATTGTAGCATCGTCCACGACTAGTGGTACGAGTCTTTGCTACCGAAGTTTCTTGCTTCCCTTTCTTGTTGGGATTGGGGCCTTTGAACTTAATAGGCCTTTTCATGTTATTGTTGAAGTTCTGTTTGGCATGCACAACTTCAACATTACTTTCTCTAACGGCCTCTTCAAGCCGAAGAGCGATATCTACAAGCTGATCGAAAGAAACTTCTAGTTTCAGAAGTAAAGGCTTTTTGAGGTTCTTGTTTAACCCATAGACAAATCTCTGATTTTTCTTCAATGGGGTATTAATATACTCGACCCCATATTTAGAAAGAGATTCAAAAGATGCGACATAATCTGCCATAGAAGATTCACCTTGAACAAGGTCAATAAAGCATCGAGCTAAAGTTACTTTTTCAGCTTCTGGCACAAATTTTAACTCGAACCTTTCCCGGAATTGCTCCCAAGTAAGATCCGCTTCGATAATTTCAGAAATCAAAAGCTCATACCAATCTGATGCTCTTTCTTGGAGCATGCTATAAGCCAGTTGGACTCGAAGTGAATCATTAAGATCCATGCGGGAGATGCGATCGCATGATCTAAGCCAAGCGTGGATTTCTATAACGCTTTCGGATCCCTTGAATGGCCTTCCATCCAAGGCGGTATAATCTCTGCACAAGCCTGCAAACCCGGATTTAGGGTGAGTAGGCGCTGGAACGGGTCCGGTAGCTTGGGCATTGTTCACAAGATCTAAAAGTTGTTGAGCTGACATAAATACTCCGTCCTGAGGAGTAGCACTAAATTGACCGGCGCTGGGATGGCCTGGTCTAACCATTTCTCTTCTTTAAGAAAGAAAGAAGAGGGAAAAGGTTATTCACAAAATGAATATCAAACAAACTTGATTGATAAAACAAGGAGTCATAAAAAGAAATAGGATAGAACGGTACGAAGACTCGAATTAAATCCTATGGCACGATTCCTAAGAAAGACTTAGGACAATGATCCTTGCTAGATTATTCTACATTGTTCCGAAGTTTGGCTCTAATACCAAGCTGTGACGCCCCACCTCTATACTCACGCTAGCCAAGGACACTACTGGGTAATGCCGTCAACTAGCACGAAGAATAAGGTTGTTGAGGAGCGACCATCTGTGTAATTGCTTTGTGCGAGCACCGATACGTCAGATAATATAACTTACAGAGGAAATCCGACATACCGATTCTAACTCAAAGCTACCACACAGTGGCTATGTAGACCTCGAAAACAAATATAGAAATAAGCATAACACAAATCAATCACAGACATTCATATCACAAAGGCGGAAACAGATATGAATATAACACATAAAAGTGTACATCAAAAAAGTGGTCAAACTAGATCCACTACATCACAAAAGAATAGATACATGTACTAGACAAAAGAATAAGTATACAACAAGGAGTCTCTATCTCAAGTGTATACTAACAAAAACTACTATGCTAAAGTAGTTAGCCAATAGTCAGGTGAAGGACCCTGATAAGAAGTCAAGCAGGAGCACCTGAAATACCTCGGTCTGACCCGAGTATTATTTAAGAAGAAAATAATAAACGGATCAGTCTAGCTATAAATATCATTTAAAATGAGATAGGATAAGAGATATGACCAAAAACGTATGATAACTAAAATGCCATACTGTGACAAGTATACATCAAATAACAACAAAAATCATACAATATCTCAAATCACCTCAAAACTCCAAAAAGAATCGCAATTCTTTAAATTATTCACCAAAACACAAATGTTGAGAAAACATATCAATGTCAATCGCAAAAATCGGTGAAACACAAATTCTAGAAATCATCAACTAGAAATCCAGAAATCACAAAAGGGGGAAGGCCTATCACAAACGGGAGCATGAAAACTCACCAACACGTGCATCACAAATGGGTCGCTAACCCATGGTCGCTAACCATAGAGCCGGTGCCACGACGTAGTACAGCGAACGCCCGAGGAACCAGAAACTTATATAATCCAGAACATTGACGTAGTAAAGCGTTATGCCCGATGAATCAAACTCAAATAATACGGAACAACGACGTAGTACAGCGAACGCCCGATGAACCGAACTCCAATAAACCGAAACAACGACGTAGTACAACGTTACGCCCGATGAACCGAACTCCATAAAAACCATAGATCGCTAGCCTATAAAAATGGGACGAAACTCCATAAATAGGGGTACAGTCCCCCACGTGGACAATGAGACATCGCTAATCGCTAGTCTAAACCATAAAATGATCATCATCGATCATAAAGAAGTGTCAATTACACTAAGCTAGTAAATAGATGAGTTTAGCTTCATGTCCCATAACCACTGGCTTAACTTAAATATTTACGAACAGATTTTAGATTTCCACTCGAAAATTGTCACAAGAGTTCAATCGAACAAGTCTAAGAATTAACCGACAAAGTAAACGCAAGCGTTTCATACCACTTGTTTTGCTAAATCGTTTCATTAGATTTCTCTTACGAATGAGGTAAAGGTTTGTATATACTAATAGATTAGAAAACGGTTTTATAAACGAGCTTTGTATTAAAAATAGAGTTGAAATCATCTTTGTAAAAGAGTTTGAATATTTACTACTAGTATAGAAACCTTTGTATTTTAAAGTGACAAATCACAGAAATGATTGTAGAAACAATCAATCACCAAAAATTCACATATGAAGACATGAATCAAATCCATATAAATCGATATCGAATCCATCAAAATGGATATTCCCGAAAATCCAGAAAAAGAAGTCATCGATGTCGATATAAATGATAACAACGAATCGGATCATCACGAATCGATTAAAATTGGAAACCCAAGCAAAATAAACGAATTGAGCTGAGACAAACAGGTCAGTCGACTGAACCAGATGGTCAGTCGGCTGACACAATGCCTGGAAACTTTTGGTTTCCAGGTCAGTCGACTGACCCAGGTGGTCAGTCGACTGATACAGGGACAGAATGTTTTCTGCCCCTAGTTCAGTCGACTGACCTACTGGTTCAGTCGACTAAACCTGCTTCCAGAGCAGAATCAGCCTAGCCCCCAAGTGGGGCAAAATTCTACCGGAAATGATCGATCAAGCAACTACGACTAGGGATTTATGCCTAACGACAAGCCAGCCTTATAGGCTCTTCGATACATCCCCCGGTAAACATGTTCAAACATCCATAAAAGGATTTTCACAAAATTGGACTTCAAAAACCAAAAATTGGAAAATTCACCAAATCAAAAGCAAATGAACATGAATAGATGTTAGGAATTCATACCTGACAACAATGAAAGCTATAGACATAGATGTGAGTTCAAAAACTCACCTTTTCAACCCAAAACAACAAGTGAGAAGCTTTGAAATCAAAAGAAAGATCAACCACACTTCAACTTCAACTCTAGAAGCTCCAATCTAAGATTACAACGAATATTTCCTAAGTTAGGTCATAGGAAATTTCTGAAATTGGAGAGAGATTGAGATGGAGAAGAGGAAGAGGATGCTTACCTAAGCTTTTCTTTGATTTTGGAGCTAGAACTTGAATTTGCAAAGGAAACTAGGGCTTAGGATTTTAGTTTCCAATCCCTTCCCCCATTTTTACTAAAGCTTGAACTTGAATATGCGGGTTGTTACAGTTGATGAAGATAATGATAATTACCATATTGCCCTTATGTATTTAATTTAAATTTTAAAATTTTAATCTCCTAACTTGCATAACTTTTTCATGCAAGCTCTGATTGACGTGCGGTTTCTTCCATTTGGTTTGTATCGAAATTCCGGACAACATTAAATTAGTTTTGTTAGATTTGGAGGCTGTTCAAATTTTGGGCTTTTATTGGATTTTAACTGGATTTAAATCAAATGTGAGCGATTAAACCCACTCTCGCAATACTAAATCTTCTGATGTCAGTTGAATTAAATTTATGAAGTGATAAGAATTTTATTGGTTGCTGTTTTATAGTTTAAATTGACATTTTAATTGAAACTGAATTTTATATTGAACTAAATTAACATTTAAATTAATATTGAATTTAATTGCTAGTTAAACACCGACAATTGATAATCAGTAACTATTGTGATATATTGGTTGATTTGGATGTTAATTGTTATTGTATGCCTATTGATTGATGATGGTTGTATGGTTGTTTATTTATTTGACATATTCCTGTTATTACCTATTTATTTATTGACATCATTTATATTATCATTTGGACCATTAGAAATGAACTAAGAAATAGGTTGAAATGATATATACCTAGGACATTTAATTATGGGTTGAAATGATATATATATCCATCCATGTAATTAAAATTGAAATAAATGATCACTTGGCCATAGGATAGAAAATTATATACGAACACTGGATTTGGTTAAATTAAATGGTTTTTAAAATTTTAATTTGCATTTATATGAATATAATTATTTTCTTAATTAAGCTTCCAAATGTTGAAATTGAAATTGTTAAATGAAATTGTCTTAAGATTTAATTTTAAATCTTAAAGTTGGAATTGAGGCATGATTTGAATTTATTGAAAGTTAATTATTTGAAAGGTTTAATTTTTAATTTAAACTTTGAATTTACCTTAATTAAAATATTTTAAACTGGTATTTCCAAGTTTGAACGTGAAATGGCATTAAACTAAATTGTTTCAAAAATGAAAATGTGAATTGAAAACTTTCAGCCTTTGAATAGAAATGTTTGAACTAAATTGAAATAAAGTTTTAAATCGTTAAATTAAGGTTGATTTAAATGGAATTTGAGTATGAAGTTTGATTGGAATTGGAAATCGAAATGGAAATCGTTATGTTTTGGAATTTCAACCTTGTTGTGAATGGAATAAATAGATTTAATATAAACTATTTTATTATATAAATTATGTTAATAACCAAATTATTTTAATATACAAACTATTTTTATCCAAACTATTTTCAATATTAAAATTTATTTTATATTCAAAACTATTTCCAATCTTTAAACTATTTTAATTATCAAAACTATTTTCAACATTAAAACTATTTTAATTATCCAAACTAGTTTCAATATTGAAACTATTTTAATTATTCAAAACCATTTTCAGTATACAAACTATTTTAGAGGGGAATTATTTAGATTTAAATCATTGATCTAAATATGAATGTTTGATATGAAGGTTTATCCTATTTTGAAATGATTTTGAAGTGAATCTGATATTTTGATATGAAGCATGACTTGTTCTTGAAATTTAAAAGAACCGACCGGTGTGTAAAATGGACAATTGGTTATTAAAGAGACCGGGTCTGAATGAATGGCATACTCTCTGTTATTCTTCCGTGACCACTTTAATAACCGTGTACGTGGTGGATGTTATCCAGAATGTAGAGGTTGACTTGGCAACATTTAATGGAATGAAGAAAGAGAACGATGATGGATGACTCCGACACTTGTGTCATTTTGAAATGACTAAAATAGGAGTTTATGTCTGGCCAAGGGGTTAGCTACCTTTACCGGCCCCACTCCTTCGTATTATTAAATTGATTTTGACTCGATTGGTGCACCTTGATTTGATTTTGGCGAGGTGGATTCAGTCAGCAGTTGCTGCGACGATGTGTTACGATCAGCCAGAAAGGGTAAACTGGTAGAATCCTACCTTGGGCATTGCCTCACGTGCCTTGTCATATTTTTATCCTTATACGTGCCCACTATGATTTTGTTTTAGTACGGTACCTATAGAGGACTCACTGGCTACCGACGTTACTAGTTGTGTTACAGGACCTGCATAGACTACCTGCTTAAAAATGTGTTAAGGAGATCAATGTAAAGCCTTGACACTTGAAAAAATATTTATTTTATTAATAGACATTACATATACAGCGTATCTTACTACATATAGATAGTTTAATGGATCCTTAAGAGATGGAAAATCTCGTAACGTCTCTTAAGCTATTGCACTCACGTTGTACACTTGATAGGAGATGTAAAATCCCGTAAACATCTCTAAAGCTATTACACTCATATTTACTTGTTATTGATTTAACTTACATAAGATCTTTTAGTTCTGACTCGAGTGTTTTGTCTTTTCATTACGCTCGGGTCAGCTTGAGCATTTCATTGTTTGAAGACATTATTTCTAGAGGACGAAGACAGAGTTTGGTATATTATATTATTAGTATTATTCTGCTGCATTATTTTGGTATGTTTGTTGATTGAACTCTGATTATGTTGTAAAAATTGTGCAATCAAATGTATATTGAAAAACAGCTTCATAAACCGTTTATTTGATTATTATATTTTTGTCATTCCGCTGCGAGATTCTGTGTTTTGTTTTCCTTCTTTTCTCTTATTTTCTTATTAAACCCTATTGACAATCCACCCTTTTGAATGGTTTGAGTTAGACATGTGTGGTTTATTGTCGATTTAAACCATCCAAAAAGGTGGGTCGACATCCACGAAGATGGGATGACGATCGATGCTTCTTTAATTCAACATTTCCATCAACCAGTGAGAAGCAACAATCACCTACACAAAGCGTCATTGACTTCGACGATATCCCATATGAAGTTTTGCTCTATCACAATACTGGCCAGTGTCGACTTCACATCTCATCAATGCTTGCCGCCATTTATCGAAGTCGTTTAACACAAAGCTAGTGCTAATTGATGTCGCCGAAGCCAAGCCTGCCGAAGGCTTTGGAGGAATAGTGAAGCCGCTCCACCTCTATAAATATGAACCTAAGGGCTGGCAAATGGTGGATTCATTCTTATCCCACTTCTTATATTTTCAACGTTGTAAACCTTAAATCAATTTGGGGATTTTTGCCGATTGTAACACTTGAAATTTGTATACATAAGGGATTGAACATTGAACAATTACATAGCATATTTGATGCGATGAACTTTGATTCTTGACCAATATATCAACTTGACTTCGACTCTTAACTTGTGAATTGACTTGTTTATGACTTAGACATGCATAGCACATCGACCCTACTCAAGCTTGTGACTTGCGTATTGACTTGATGACTTCCAGCATAAGTATAGCTTTAATATTGGATACATATAAGATCATCACAGTTTTGTCATTAAACTTATGACACCCTAGTTCGTTAACCTAGGATCACCCTAGCATATTTTAACAAAGCCCACTTTTATAAAACTCTTGGGTGTAAACGAAGAAATTTGTTAACAGTGGTACTTAAGTTTTGTAACTTTGAAATTTCTGTATCGGAATAACCGTTTGTACTATTCGTTTGGTATTATATATTGATGTTCTGCTAGTGAGATTCTAATGTTGTGTTCTCTTCTTTCCTGTCTATTTCCTTTTCTTTTAAATTTTTACCCTGAACATTTTGTCTTTTCGACACTTAGGTGTTTGGCACATGAATAATGTAGATGTATTAGTGTCAACATTCAGGGGTCAAAAAGGCATATCGTTACAGCTGGTATCAGAGCTAAAGGTTAAGAAAGAACCTTGGCTTTGGTTCGGTATGACTCATTAAGAGATAGGTTAATGAAATGCTCTAGCATGAGTCGAGTGTATTATACATATGAGAGCATATTCATATTTGTTATAAAAATATACCTTAAAGGTAATTACAACTACAAAAATTAAAGATGTTATATAAGGTAGCTTATATAAGTGTGGATTGTTAAAATATAGTTCAATTAATGTAAGGATTAATGATGTTTCATTCGTTACCCCTCATTAATTGTGTAGCCGTGCTCAGCTAGTTTATGGGCATTAACTATCATTTGTTGATTGTTGATTTGTGCTCAACCAACTTATGGGCAATTTTACCTTGTACTACATGGGTTTGGTAGACAGTAAATTGTGGGTGCATTAAAATGAACACATTATGAATTGAGTTTCACAATTTGACTATAAGCTTTCAGTGGTAATGTTGGGCTAAAAGTTAACTCTTATAAAAGTTTAATTTAGTAAAAGATGTTTATTTTGATCTAAAGGGAAGATGAGGTTTTTTATTAAACATTTCTCAAAGGAATTTTTACAAAAAGGTAATTTTAAATAAGTATGGTTTATAAAACATGATTCATAAAGAAAAGGATTTAACTCATATTTTGAGAACTTAAATCCCAATGTCTTTGAAAATGTTTTTCAAGATTTTGGAAAAAATTACTAGTAGTATTATTTGAAAGTAAATACTTAGAGAATTGGTTTATGAAATTGAGATCAAAGTACTTAGTAATATTATAAAGTACTTGATACCGTTTTGAAAATGATTTTGGTTAAGTCCGATAGGCATGAATTGGATGTAAACTCACTTCTGTTGCTTGAAAATAATTCTGGTAATGACTTCAGCATCATCGACACTCATTTTTGGGTTTCTAAGTGGGGGATGGGGTTGTTTCGGCAAAACGGATTTTGATTTGATTCTGAAAAGTATGATTTGTTATACAAAGGATATATGTATGTATTATTATTTCAAAATGATTTGAAATAAAACCCAGTGTTTAGTTTGAAGGTTTTTCTTTGGAAAGAGATTTGATATGAATATTTTTGTGTACAAAAGTTTTATATATGTATTATGTAGGGTGCTCGAGTGGAAGCCGGAATAAATGTTGAAACTTTTCATGTTTTCCTTATTTGGGTAAAGAGTGTTTAACAAATAATTGGAACACTGTTAAGTTATATTATGGACACATTTAGCATATGTATTAGAATTGTATGGTTTGTGCATGATGTTATGATATGTTGTTCGGTAGTTTTTATTTGTTACAATGAAATGGGATTTTCGACAATTTTAAACAGTTGAAAACTTTTGAATCATTATAAACTTGAAACAAGAGTGTTTTGTGAAGATATAAAAGTTGAGTTTATATAGCACTTGAATTGAGAAGATAGTAAGTTAAAATAGGTTTTGAATTTGTTGAACATGCTTATTAAGTAAAATGAATTTGATGTTTTGTATAAACTCTTAAGATGTTAAGGAGTATTATATGAGTATGAACTTAAGTTGTAAAAGGTTTGCAAACTTGAAGTTATGTTTTATGACATGTTTCATAATTGATTTTAGTATTGAATGACATACTATGTTGGTTAAAAAAAGTGACAAAAGATACTGGTATAGTTAAGAAACCAATTGGATAACTATATAAGTTATACGTAGACCATTTTATTCGCATGGTTGTTCTTGATCCAGTATTTGAATACATGATTTTTAGGTGGTTTACACCAATTCGAACAAGGATTTTTCACTAGATTCTTGACAACGAACACTTGATACGGATTCTCGATATGATCCAAAATTTTTCTTTCATAGTATATGGCTATGTAAGAAGAATGCAGGTTTCTAATTAAGGAACCTGATTGGAGTCCACACTAAAGAGGTCAAGTGATTTATACTAGTTGGGAAGTAAAATTATGCAATTGAGCAAGTGATTGGATTTGATATTGCATACAAATGTACCATGTACATCGTACGGGCTTTAGTATATTTACATACTATGTCTTGTTTGCTTATGGAGAGTTTAGGTTATGACTCTTCAATTGGCTATGAGGTAGCTGAATAATCGTCTAAGTAATAACCTGAGGCTGTTAAGCGTAAGGTGCGCTGAGTGGATTGTTTATCATCCTTGTGCCATGAGAAAATTTTGAAATTGGAAAAACCGTGCATTTTGTTTGCTAAGTGATTAAATGATGTTGAGTATTTATTTGTGATTATTTCTTCGGTTGCTCATGTTGGAATTTCAAGGATGAAATATTCTAAGTGGGGGAGAATGTAACGACCCGGAATTTAGGACACTTCGTATTTAAATACCTGAATTATTTAAATATTTGAATCTTGAATTAAATGTAATTAAAATGATTTAATATGCTTTTTAACCCCTTTTAAGTCATAAGTAACGATGGTAAACGTATTTCGGAAAAATGCTTACAAAAATAAATACTTTGAAAAAATATCGACAATTTGACCGAAAATCGTTTTATCTATAAAACGATTTTTTAACCGTCAGAAGTTTCTCAAATTATTTTTACATACACTTATTTGCTTAGGAAATTAATAAAATGAAAAAAAAAATGTGTCATTTATGGAAATAAACTTTATGGATGACGTCTAGTGTGATGTCATCAAAGATATTATGGAATAAGCTTAAAAGGAAAGACTTAACACTTAAGAGAAGATAAAGAAGATGTGATGGGAGGTAAGTCTTACATGACATGAAAAGGGGTGAGAACAAGCTTAGGTAGCACCATTCTGAAGCTTATGTAAGGAGAGGCACACCTTGTTAATAAATCACTAATTCACAAAAGCTTGGAATGAAGTATGAGAATAAAAAAGGTGGAAGTGCTTATGCAATAATCCGTTAATTATTCTCTAACCTTTTCATGTCTTAACCAAATCATCTTCAATCTCTTCTAAACTTTGGCTATAGGCCTAAAACATCATGGGAAGAAAGATTAGAAATTAAAAAATAGGAGAAGGTGAGAGGAAGGGAGGGTTCCAAGGAGGGGCCATGAGCATGAGAGGAAAAGGAGAGGTATTGCTTTAGTTTGGAAGTTCTAAAAATTCGATCTTTATGCTTTTGGTGATGGAAGGAGATGGTTCTTTATTCTTATGGCTTTGGGCTTGGGTTTGTCATGGGTCTAAGTGAGTTATCTCACTATCTTATAAGTATATATTGCGTGTGTGATGTTGTGTGCAAAGTATAATAGTTAAAGTGATGTTAACTAAATAAGGTTATAAACTTTTGACCCCTCTTGCTTTTGAAAGAAAATGATAAATTTATATTGTATAACATCACTTCTATTTTTCTCTTAAACATATGGAGCGGCCTTGACTTAATGATTAAATAGTTATTTAACTTGTGCGTCAAATTGAAATAATTTTGTAAGTGTTTGAAGCGAGAATAGTTGTTATAAGTACACTTCCAATTACCTTGTTTTCGAGAATTTTTATAAATAAATGGAAAATCGTTCTTAAACAATTTCTTCCATGGGTTTTAAGTTCCCTAACCATCGTACTCAGTATAAATATTTTAAGTCTTAAATCATATGTTAAAGTGGTTTAAAGAATTCACAAAGATCGTGTTTTTGAATATTGTTTTTAACAAGGACTTTTAACAGCATTTATAAATGTTGTAGTAAGTTGCTTATGGTTTTATGTGTTAAAAAAATATTTAAATTTGGTATTTTTTCTGTAATCTTTTTAGATTTGTTTTCAAACCATTTTTTGAAGTATTTTAAAGTTGATTTGAAGTTTAGATATATTTTTGATAATTATGTATGTATTTTCAAAGTAAAGGGGTTTTATAATATAAACATATTTTGATCAAATTATAAATTAGTTTTTTTCAAGTAATATTTAACATAGATATTTAAAACCTATTTACAAGTATTTTTAAAGTATATATAAGTTTGGAAAAAGGTAATTTACTAGGCTTAAATCTAAAAGCCGAGGAGGTAGACTTCTCCGTTTCTGAGAGTTAAGATTGATGTCGAGTAGGGATGGAGCAATAGAGCTCTAACCTACTAGGCTTTCCTCTTGAACGAGGAATAGTTAAGTTGGAATGTTGGAAACATGTTAATCTTGTTGTTTACTTAATTTTTTAAAAGGTAATTAATTTTTATTAAAGTTAAAAGACGACGAAGTAGACGTACATATCTGTGAGAGTTAAGATTGATGTCGAGTAGGGACAGAGTATTAGAGCTCTAACCTTCCGGGCTTAGATCGTGGCCGATGAATGGTTAAATCAGGAATGTTGAAAATGGGTTATCATGTTGTTTGTTACTTGTTTATGGAAATCATTAATACTCTACTTAGCACTAAAAGTTGACGAGTATGTTTGTCTACTTGTGAGAATAAAGAATGAAGTGTCTAAAGAAGGCTTTGATGCAATCAGTGCTCTAACTTACCTAACTTCACTCCTGCATGAGGAATAGTATAAGCTGAAATGTCGGAAACGAGTTAAGCATATGAACATTGATTTGTATAAGCAATTGTTTAACTAGATAATTGATTAGTCGACTATCAAACTTAGCCTATTACAACTTAGATATTTAAAAAGAATGTTTTAAAGATAATACAAGTATGTAATGGTTTTGGGTTTGTTGTGACAATGTGTTAATTACATTTGTCTTTAACCCTTTTTTATTATACTTATGAATGTAAATAGATCTTTAAATGTTTTAAAGATAAACATGGGTGAAATGGTTTTAGGTTTGTAGTGACACTGTTTAAGTAACATTTGTCTTAAACCCTTTGAATGAATTTGTGAAAATACTTAGATCCTCAAACTGGATATTTTGAAGGAAATTATAAGTATGGAAACTTTTGGAAAATGATAGGAAAAATAAAGGTTTAATGTAAGATATCTTGTTAATGATTTGTGAATATACTTATACCATTTGTGATAAGTATATAAATACTTTTTGAAGTATTGAAAAGAGTACAAATGAATAGTAGAAATTGATAAAACGATGTTTTATTAGATAAAAGAAGTTTTACTAATAAAAAAGATTTTAAGTAATAAAAGATTAATTAAAGAAAAAAGGGTTTAAAAGTCACTTATGTGGCTTGATCGTGCTTTGTGTCACTTGATCATGCTTTGTATGTTTACTTGTTTATGGAAAACTTTTAGTTGTATACTTAGCACTAAAAGCCGATGAAGTGGGCGTGTGTATCTGTGGGAATTAAGACTGATGTTCGTGTAGGGATATGAGCAATAGAGCTCTAACCTACCGGTTTCACTCTTGATTGAGGGATAGCAAAAGAAGAAAATATCGGAAACGCGATAAGTATACGAGACTTGGTTCTTATATGTGAACATTCTCATTACATTGAGTGACCAAATTCGTCGAATCAGTCTTGAAGAGATCAGAATCGGTAATTGTTTTACTTACCGAAAATCACTTCAAGACTAAAATACGTATTCTATTTCTTGAAAGTGGATCTATTCGAGATGTTGAAATACATGTGTGGTTTCGAGATCTGTTCGAGATGTGGGAATCCATTTGGGGATTCGTGTTCTGTTCAAGGGATGAAGACTAGTGTGAAAGATATCGAACGTGACCTCGAAATTGGAAATGGCTAAAGAGTGGGCTGCACAATCTGGGGTTTGGCTGACCTATGATAGGGTATTATCAACTCCATATCAAGAGTTTGTTTATCGATGTTGCGAGCGGGAGTTGATGGTATTTGGTATCACGAGGTTAATATTTATGTTCGAGCATGGGCCTTTGTGTTTACCTTATGGTATATTTTACCAAGAGATATACAACTCTAGGAAGGTAGCTTCTGATCCTTGTGCATGGAGTTCGGATTCGGTTTCTCCAAAGAGATCTCCGTGGAAAATCCATTATGCGAACGTTTCTTATTGGATTTTATTGTACTCCTAAATATGTTGTTGAATGTAACAAATGTAATCATTCCAGCTATGTTATGATATTTATAGTCTATAACCTAGACATTATCCATTATATCACCTTATGTACTTATTAGATGGTGGTCCTTTTGAGGGGATAATCGTAGCATTTCATGCGGTTGCAAAAGTAATGTTATACACTAGCTACATATTTCTTCATTTCTCATACCAGACTTATATCTGACAAGTGGTTTTTGTTTTTCCTAAATTCCCCATGTGCTCTTTTGAGTAGTTTGAGAAAGATAGCTTTTCGTTGATGTTCTCTGGAGCTTGAGAAGACGAGCTGGATGTTTCACCTACCGTAGTATTCCTATTTCCGCTGCATTACTATTTTATTTATCAGCTTTTGTGAGGACAGGTTATTATAATTTTCCAAGCTGATCATAGTTTTAGGTTTTGTAACTCTGAAATTTTTGTATCGAAGTAACCCTTTGTACTATTCATTGTTATTATACATTACTGTCATGCTAGTGAGATTTTGATGTTGTGTTCTCTTCTTTCTTGTTGATTTCTTTTTCTTTTTTATTTTTACCCTAACTTTTCATCTTTTGGGAACTTGGATGCTCGGCATGTGAATACCATGAATGTACTAGTCTCGACATTTGGAGGTTGAAAAGGCATATCGTTACAGAACAAGAACACTTGTTCCGTAAAGGAGGAAGATTGGACCAAAGAGGTATATGCACACCGAACCGTGCACTAAAGGACGATACCGAACAAAGGGAGAAGGGACGAGAACTTAGTCATCAAAGCGGCTACGTGCGTACCACCAGACCAACCTACCCCGAATAGAACTCCCAGGCGAACCGAGAAGGCCATGTGTGGAACTGTAACATCCCGTATCTGGAGGTCAAAAGCTAAGTGCTATGAATGTTATAGTCATCCATAGTATAAACTTCTGGTGACGAAATATGGTAGTGTTAATGGTATCCATAATATCAGAAGCACTTGAATATGAACAAAGTCACAGATTTCAAAAAAAACAATAATTTCAGTGATTATATTTCAAATAAATCATATCCAAGTTACAAAAATCCCAAACGTAATCGTAGGCATTGATCAAATATAATTTATAATAGTACGCTAAGAGTGACATATGAAGATGCCCCCTTGGATGACCAAAGCAATATGGACATAACTGTCTTAATACACAATGGAAACAATTTTAAAACAGAATCTCTAAATTAGCTATCCGTCAGCCACCTACTCGTCTTTGGATGCTTTATTTGCAAAAATCTACTAAAACCTGAAAAATTAAACCCTCAGCCTACTCAAATCAAATTTTGAGAACCCGAGAGTGTAAGGGGAAACAAAAACTTCGAGTTAGACATAAAGCTTGATATGAATAACTTCTGTTACATCTCGGTTTTACTGATAAATAGTGAGACCACGCCGCTTAGCGGAACGGGTTTCCCCTCACTATATCACTTTTCAAAACATATATTTTGCAAATCTTTTCCTACAACCAAACTGGTTAATCAACTAGTTATAAGAATAATATAGCAATATCCATTATGCTAAAACAGGAAATAAAATAGACTATATGTCTAGAATTGGAGCTATCTGCTCTATACTGGACTATCTGTCCTAAAACTGATTAGAGCAATATTCATTTATGCTAGATAATGAGCTATCTGCCCAAAACAAGTAAAAAGGGTAGACTGACTGACCCTAAAAATTAGCAAGGTCCGTTATGCCAAAAATGAACTATCTGTTCATATCAGAGCTGACTGCTCTATCTGGACTAACTGTCTTCTAGGCTGACTGTCCTCTGGGCTGACCACCCGCAAAATAGACTAACTATCCGAATTAAAATGAGCTGACTGCTCGAATTTTTATTTTGGGTTAACTACCATTTAAATTTCTGAGCTAACTGCTCTACAATTATCTGAGCTAACTACTCTTCAAAATTTTCCTTGAAAACCTTTTCAAAATGATTTAATCCGTCAAATCATATATATTCAAGGAAAATATATCTTTTAGCTTTACTCTAAGCTATTTTTTCCATGTTATATATACTTTACTCAAAATAATGTTGATGATGTTCAATAAGGATTATCTATCCTTTAAAATAAGTTAAAGTCCTTTATAACTTAAACATTTAGGCTATCTGCCAAATTCTTTCATTCGAAACCTTTGTTTAAAACCTTTAAACAACCTTTCAAAAACATAGAAGGTAACTCCTTCAAAACCATTTAATAAACCCTTCGAAAGTATTGAAGGTAACTCTTTCATCTCCTTTAATAAAACTTTCGAAATCATTGAGGTATCTCCTTCAAAACCATTTATAAAGCCTTCCTTTTACAAGCTTTTAAAACATCTGACATCCGCCTTTGAAAACCTTTAAACCTTAGCCTTTTAAGAACAGTAAAACCATACCCTTCGACCTTGCCGAAAGGTTCAACCATTCGACCTTGTCGAAGGGTTTCCTTTCGGCCTAGCCGAAAGGTTTCACCTTTCGACTTTATCGAAAGCCTGGGGTACCTCCCCTTTTAAATCATTTTTAAACCTTTCGAAAGTATGAAATTCAGAACCTTTCGAAGACTTTGGGTTCAATTTAAAACAAGTGGAAAACCTTTCGAAACCAATCAAAGTTAACTACTTCGAAACCTTTAAAAACGTTATGACTTTAAAACATTTGGATTATGCGAAGGGATCAGAAAAACCTTGGAGTCGAAAGCAACTGCTTTGAAACCTTTAAAAACCTTTCGAAATGAAACCTTTCGAAATCAATGGAGAGAGGCGGTAAGTTTTAGAAAACAAAAGATAACCTTTGACTCCATCTGTGTCGAAAAGTTAGGAAGCGGTAAATATGCTTCCGACCTGGCCGAAAGTTATACCTTTCAACTTTGTCGAAAGGTTTCAATTAAAACAAGAAAAAAAAACCAATCGAAACCTTTTCCTTTTAAACCTTTTGATAATTTCGAAAGCTCTTAGTCGAAAGCTAGCAGGTGTATTTTTTTCTTTAAAACCAAAACAAAACTTCATCTCTTTCGAAAGCTATAACCCTTCGTCCCCAACCTTTCGACTTCCTCCAATTCAAACGTACCAGTTTCCTGATACCATGTGCATTGGTATTTAATCTAATCGGAAGGTTTGATACCCTTAGATCTTGTCGGAAAGTCTGGAATGAAGGTGGAAGCTCTTGCCGAAAGAGTTGAAACAGTGAAACTACTGTTCGAAATAGTTCTTTTGTACTCCCACCTGCCTTGTTTGTCTAAATTTGATTGGTTGCCAGAATTTTATATTCAAAAGTGCTGCCGACTTCCTTATTTGAAAATTTGAATAATTTTAAAAAAAGCCCCTTTCTCCTTTATATTATATAAAACATTAAGTCTCGTACCTTAAATAATTTTATATTATCATCAAAACACCTTGAAAATTCTGGAAAAATTCCAGAAAGTAAATTAATATGTTCTCTTCAACATATAAGAATTTTGGAATCCAAACAATAATTATTTTACCCGTAAATAATTTTATAATCCAAATTAACCTTTTCTTCCTTAGAAAATTCATAACAATTCCACAAAAATTCTGAAAATCAAAACCCATCTCTAAAATAACTTTATAGATCCTCATAAAAATTCGCAAGGCTAACGGATGTCATTTAATAGGGCTTTCATCTTAAAACATGTCATAAAATCTATATGAACATACCAAAATCATCAACATGTATATATAATCTTTTATCATTCGAAAACATGGCAAACATTTGCAAAATCATTCGTAATTAACCTTAAAACCAAGACCAAAAATATTTAAAGATGTAAACGTTATTTACCTTTGCTTTAATGATTGTGGAGCTTGAGATTTGAATGAGGGTGATTTGAATTTTCTTTCCTTAAGCTTTTATTTTGTTTCCTCTTCTTCTTCCTTTATTAATGGCGATCGGCCAAGATTTTTAAGTTTTGAAATGGGAAACAAACGTGTGCTGCAAAACACGGCCTAAGGAAGATAATATAGGAATGGCCTCTTTGCCGTAATACCCCACCTCTAGTTCATTTTAAACTCTTCATTTAATTTATTTGTTAAAAGGCACAGCTACCTTAATTAAATCAAATCTCAATCTCTTAATCAACACATTATTTTATTTTGTTTATCTAACTAAACCTCCTAAATAATATTATCAAAAATCTACGGTGTTACAAACTCCCCTCCTTAAAGAATTTCGTCCTCGAAATTACAATAAGGCTTAAAAAAATAAGAAGTTAAACATACCATCAAAATAAGTCAGGATAAGTATCTCTAATCCTGCTCTCAACCTCCCAAGTACAGTCTCTGTCATCGTCACTCCACTGGACTTTTACTAGTCTGACCTCCTTGGTTCTAAGCCGCTTCTCATCTCTCGCAACAATGCGAACTGGCTCCTCACTATGGTCAAGTCCGGTTCTACCACTAAATCATCTAGCACTATCGGTGCAATAGCAGTCTCCGGGTCTCTAAAACACTTTCTAGGATGAGAAATATGAAAAACATCATGGACACCTGCCAAATTGCTCGGTAACTCAAGTCTATACGCGAGCTTCCCGATCCTCTCAAGAATAAAGAAAAGGTCTTATGAACCTTGGAGATAACTTCCCCGACTTCCCAAATCTAAGCACACCCTTCATCGGTGATACTTTAACGAAAACCTAGTCCCCAACTGAGAACTCCAAATCTTTCCGTCTCTTATCTGCATAATTTTTCTGCCTAGACTGAGCCTCTTCATCCTATCTCGAATGACCTCAATCTTTTCAGCAGCTTCTCTGTTCAAATATGGACCAATAATCAACCTATCCCCAGTCTCCGACCAACAAACGGAAGATTTGCATGGCCTTCCATACAAATCTTCAAACGGTGCCATCCCAATACTAGTCTGATAACTGTTGTTATACGAAAACTCGACTTAACGCAAATGGTCCTCCCATGATCCCCAAAAGTCTAGAACACAAGCTCTCAACAGATCTTCCAAGATCTGCTTAACTCTTACCGTTTGCCTATTTATCTGCGGATGGTAAGCGGTACTCATTATAAGCTTGGTTCCTAAAACTTTTTGCAGACTCTTCCAAAACTCGCTAGTGAACAAGGAATCTCTATCACTAACTATACTGCTAGGAACTCCATGCGATCTAATCACATTCTTCATGAACAACCTGGCTAAAACAGGTTTCGTCCTGGTTGACTTAACTGGAATGAAATGGGCACTCTTGGTCAATCTGTCCACTATAACCCATATACTTTCATTTCCCATGTTCGACCTTGGCAACCCGTCTATGAAGTCCATAGAAATAAAATCCTACTTCCATACTGGAATATTTAACAGTTGAAACAAACCACTCGGTTTCTGGTGTTCGGCTTTTGCCTGCTGGCAATTCAAGCACTGCCTTACACACAAACCAATATCCCGCTTATTCTTTCCCAGGAGAAACTTCTCTTCATATCCTGATACATCTTGGTACCTCCAAGATGTATAGTGAACTTCGAACGATGGCATTCAACTAAGACTTCCTTTCTTATGTTTCCTATACTCGGAACACATAATCTTCCTTTCTTTCTTAACCACCCATTCTGGTCAAGACTGAAATCTTTCAAGTCATCGCTCTTGGTTCCTTCCTTTGGCTTACTGATCCGTTCAGCTAACACTGGATCCTCCATTTGATTAGAAGCAATCCGTTCGATCAAAACTGGTCGAACTTCCAAACAAGACAATACAACTGTATCACCACTAGACCCTGCCTCGGATCTCCACTGCACTCTGCAATCTGCTAATGCTTCTAAATCTTTCCACTCGGCCATCATTGCCAACACTGCATTCTGATGCTTCCTGCTAAGTGCATCTGCAACCCGGTTGCCTTTCCCTGGTGTGTACTCAATCCCAAAATCATAAGCGGCTAGGAACTCTAACCATCTCTGCTGTCTCATGTTCAGCTCCTTCTGAGAGAACAAATACTTCAGCGACTTATGATTTGTAAACAGCTCAAACCTTTCTCCCAAAAGGTAATGTCTCCACACCTTCAAAGCAAAAATCACAGCAGCCAACTCTAAATCATGCGTTGGATATCTAACCTCATGCGGTATAAGATGTCTAGAAGCATAGGCAATCACTTTACCTCTCTGCATCAGCACAGCTCCTAATCTTGTTCCACGCACATCGGTATAAACTACCAAGTCTCGATTCCCCTCTAGAACTACCAACACCGGTGCATAGGTCAATAAGTGTTTCAAACTCTGGAATGCTTCCTCATGCTTATCGGTCCACACAAACTTCATATCCTTCCTTGTTAACCTGGTCATTGGTGCTGCTATCCGCGAGAAATCCTTAATGAATCTCCGATAATACCCAGCCAACCCAAGGAAACTCTTAATCATGGTTACTGTCTCGGGTCTCTTCCCACTATTCACTGCCTCGATCTTAGTCGGATCTACTGATAACCCTTCCTTTGAGATGACATGACCAAGAAACTTCACCTCCTTCTTCTAGAAGTGACACTTCGAAAATTTCGCTTTCAGTTGATGCTGCCTCGGCGTCTAAAGCACTACCCTAAGATGAACTTCATGCTCTTTTTCATCCTTAGAGTAAATCAAGATATCATCTATGAAAACCAGCACGAACCTATCCAAGTGCTCTCGTAAAATCCGGTTCATCAAATCCACAAAGAAAGTTGGAGCATTCGTCAGTCCGAACGGCATAACTAACCATTCGTACAATCCATGTCTGGTTCTGAATGTTGTCAAAGGTATACTATCATCTGCTACACTGAGCTGATGGAAACCCTTTGCCAAATCCAACTGAGAAAATACCTTTGCTCCACTTAGCTGGTCGAACAAATCGTCAATTCTGGGCAATGGATATCGATTCTTTATCATCTTCTCGTTCAACTTATGATAATCGATACATAACCTCAACGATCCCTCCGGCTTCTTAGCAAACACTACGCTACTTCCCACGGCGAACTGCTCGGCCTGACAAAACTCTTGCCCTCTAAGTCCACCAATTGCACCTTCAAATCCCTCATCTCTGAAGGGGCCATCCTGCTTGGCGGTCTACTCATTGTTTCTGCTCTCGTAACCAAATCTATCTGAAACTCAATGGCTCGTTTCAGCGGAAATCCAACTACAGGCTCAAACACATCTGCGAATTCTCTAACCACGAAAACTCAACTCATCATCTGAATCCAAAGCACCTAACAAAGCAAATACTGCACCACTAGAACCTCTTACAATGAAAACAATCTGATCGCTACAATCCGGGTGATAAAGAGATATCTTCCTACCCTAGCAAAATATCTTAGCATCGTACTTACTTAACCAATCCATGCCTAGGATGATCCCAAACCCCACAAAATCAAACACATACAAACTGCACTCAAAAGTATGACCTAACAGGTCAAACTCAAATTGGTCATACCTCAACCCTAGAGTTTCATACCCTCCTATTGGATTCACAACCCGTATGGAAGTAACTAAATATGTGGGTTCAAGGTTAAGCTTATCTATCAAACATCTAGATATAAAAGAATGTGATGCACCAGTATCAAATAAAACGCTAACAGACATACCATGAATCTGAAGCGTTCCTCTAAGAACTGCCTTCCCCTTCTCTTGGGCTGTTGGCTTGGAAGCGGCAAGATCCAATGCATACACTTTTCTCTTACCTTCTCTAATGGGCTCCTTGCATTGGTTCTTATAATGGCCTATCTGGTCACAGTTGAAACACCTGACATTTTTCCCCTTAGCTACATCCTTCGTTTTCCCTGAGCGACACTCATTAGCAAAGTGCCCTTTCTTGTCGCATTTATAGCAGACAACTTCATACTTCGCTTTCTTGGCTGCTCCACTCTTCTAAGCACCCTTCTTGGGAAAGAACTTCCTCTTCTGGCTCTACCCAACCTAGACTACTTTCACCTTGCTCTTCTCTAGATACTCAAGGACTTCTTCTTGCCTCAAAGCCATCTCTATAATAATATCAGAAGGATCTCTAAGATGAGACAAAGTAGCACTAGCTAATTCTGGCTTCAATCCTCTGATAAACTTCTCATTCCGTTTCAAAAAGGTATCCACCGAAGCATACCCATACCGGACCAACTCTTCGAACTTTCTGGTATACTTAGCAACATACATTTCTCCCTGCACCAGTCCAGCAAACTACCTAATCAAAGCTGACTGTGCCATTACTGACATAAACCTCTCCTGAAATCTCCCCTGAAATCCTCCCAGGTTACAGTCTCCTCGTCAACTGTCGTTGTTACACTGTTCCACTAGAACAATGCAGTCCCTTGAAGCTTCTTGGACGCCAACCTCCTCTTATGCTCATCATTGAGCCCTAAATCTGGGAAAATCCTTTCGCAGTGCAACAACCAATTCTCCACTTCAATGGCAACCTCTGTTCCCATAAACGGCTTCCCTCCTAGCTTCACATAATCACCGCTCATCTTTGCGAAATGATTAACTACTAGAACCTCTAGAACCCCTGCTCCTGCGACATTTCCTCCTACCAATCCAGCTGCAACTCCGGCCTGCATCATATTTCTGAAAAACTGATACATGGCTTCCATTCCGACCTGCAGGACTTCAACACCAACATTCTCTGCGTGACCTTGGCCTCTTCCTACATTAGGTCCGGCATTCCTTTCGGTGCTTTCCCCTCCTTGGTTAACTCTGCTTCTTCTACCATTCATATCTGTATTCAAACCTCATGAGATACAAAAAGATAACCTAATCAAAGATAGATGAATGGAGATAAAGCGCATACTTATATATAGCAAATACAAGTACGTTACTATAGACTTAACCCAATCCCAAACCATACTCTAACTTCTTTGGATTTTTGTTTCCAAAACCAATTTTTAGTTAAATTTTTTTCATAAATCTATGCTCTGATACCAAGCTGTTACATCCCGTATCTGGAGGCTAAAAGCTAAGCGCTATGGATGCTGCAGTCATCCATGGTATTAACTTCTGGTGACGAAATACGGTAGTGTTAATGGTATCTATAATATCAGAAGCACTTGAATACAGTGATTATATTTCAAATAAATCATATCGAAGTTACAAAAATCCCAATTGTAATCCCAGGCATTGATCAAATATAATTTATAACAGTACGCCAAGAGCGACATATGAAGATGCCCCCTTGGATGATCAAAGCAATATAGGCATAACTGTCTTAATACACAGCGGAAACAATTTTAAAACAGAATCCCTAATTTAGCTATCTGTCAGCCACCCGCTCGTCTTCGGATGCTTTATTCGCCAAAATCTACTAAAACCTGAAAACTTAAACCCTCAGCCTACTCAAATCAAATTTTGAGCACCCGAGAGTTTAAGTGGGAAACAAAAACTTTGAGTCAGACATAAAGCCTGGTATGAATAACTTCTGTTACATCTCGGTTTTACTAATAAATAGTGAGACCATGCCGCTTAGCGAAATGGATTTCCCCTCACTAATATCTCTTTTCAAAACATATATTTTGCAAATCCTTTCCTACAACCAAACCGGTTAATCAACTGATTATAAGAATAATATAGCAATATCCATTATGCTAAAACAGGAAATAAAATAGACTATCTGTCTAGAATTGGAGCTATCTACTCTATACTGGACTATCTGTCCTAAAACTGATTATAGCAATATTCATTTATGCAAGATAATGAGCTATCTACCCAAAACAAGTAAAAAGGGTGGACTAACTGTCCTTAGAAATTAGCAAGGTTCGTTATGCCAAAAATGAACTATCTGTTCATATCAGAGCTGACTGCTCTATCTGGACTAACTATCCTCTAGGCTGACTGTCCTCTGGGCTGATTGCCCGCAAAATGGACTAACTGTCCGAATTTAAATGAGCTGACTGCCAGAATTTTTATTTTGGGTTAACTACCCTTTAAATATCTGAGCGAACCACTCTACAATTATCTGAGCTAACCGCTCTACAATTATTTGAGCTAACTACACTTCAAAAATTTCCTTGAAAACTTTTTCAAAATGATTTAGTCTGTCAAATCATATATATTCAAGGAAAATATATCTTTTAGCTTTACTCTAAGCTGTTTTTTCCATATTATATATACTTTACTCAAAATAATGTTGATGATGTTCAATAAGGATTATCTATCCTTTAAAATAAGTTAAAGTCCTTTATAACTTAAACACTTAGGCTATCTGCCTAATTCTTTCATTCGAAACCTTTGTTTAAAACTTTTAAATAACCTTTCGAAAACATAGAAGGTAACTCCTTCAAAACCATTTATAAAACCCTTCGAAAGTATTGAAGATAACTCCTTCATCTCCTTTAATAAACCTTTCGAAATCATTGAAGGTATCTCCTTCGAAACCATTTATAAAGCCTTTATTTTACAAGCTTTTAAAACATCTGACATCCGCCTTTTAAAACCTTTAAACCTTAGCCTTCCGAGAACAGTAAAATTATACCCTTCGACCTTGTCGAAAGGTTCAACCTTTCGACCTTGTCGGAGGGTTTCCTTTCGGCCTAGCCGAAAGATTTCACCTTTTGACTTTGTCGAAAGCCTAGGGTACCTCCCCTTTTAAATCATTTTTAAACCTTTTGAAAGTATGAAATTTAGAACCTTTCGAAGACTTTGGGTTCAATTTAAAATAAGTGGAAAACCTTTCGAAACCAATCAAAGTTAACTACTTCGAAACCTTTAAAAATGTTTCGACTTTAAAACATTTGGATTATGCGAAGGGATTAGAAAAACCTTGGAGTAGAAAGCAACTGCTTCGAAACCTTTAAAAACCTTTCAAAATCAAAACCTATCAAAATCAAAACCTTTCGAAATCAATGGAGAGAGGCGGCAAGTTTTAGAAAACAAAAAATAACCTTTGATTCCATCTATGTCGAAATGTTAGGAAGCGACAAATACGCTTCCGATGTGGCCGAAAGCTATACCTTTTGACTTTGCCGAAAGGTTTCAATTAAAACAAGAAAGCAAAAAAATCGAAACCTTTTCCTTTTAAACATTTTGACAATTTCGAAAGCTCTTTGTAAAAAACTAGCAAGTGTATTTTTTTCTTTAAAACCAAAACAAAACTTCATCTCTTCCGAAAGCTATAACCCTTCGTCTTCAACCTTTCGACTTCCTCCAATTCACTACGTACCAGTTTCCTAATACCATGTGCATTGGTATTTAATCTAATCGGAAGGTTTGATACCCTTCGATCTTGTCAAAAGGTCTGGAATGAAGGTGGAAGCTCTTGCCGAAAGAGTTGAAACAGTGGAACCACTGTTTGAAATAGTTCTTTTGTACCCCCACCTGCCTTTTTTGTCTAAATTTGATTGGTTGCCAGAATTTTATATTCAAAAGTGCTGCCGACTTCCTTGTTTGGAAATTTGAATAATTTAAAAAAAAAACCCTTTCTCCTTTATAATTATATAAAAAATTAAGTCTCATACCTTAAATAATATTATATAATCATCAAAACACCTTGAAAAATTCTAGAAACTAAATTAATGTGTTCTCTTCAACATATAAAAATTTCGGATCCAAACAATAATTATTTTACCCGTAAATAATTTTATAATCCAAATTAACCTTTTCTTCCTTAGAAAATTCATAACAATTCCACAAAAATTCTGAAAATCAAAACCCATCTCTAAAATAACTTTTTAGATCATTATAGAAATTCGCAAGGCTAACGGATGTCATTTAATAGGGTTTTCATCTTAAAACATGTCATAAAATCTATATGAACATACCAAAATCATCAACATATATATAATCTTTTATCACTCGAAAACATGGTAAACATTTGCAAAATCATTCGGAATTAACCTTAAAACCGAAACCAAAAATATTTAGAGATGTAAACGTTATTCACCTTTGCTTTAATGATTATGGAGCTTGAGATTTGAATGAGACTGAATTGAATTTGCTTTCCTTAAGCTTTTCTTTTGTTTCCACTTCTTCTTCCTTTATTAATGGCGACCGGCCAAGCTTTTTAAGTTTTGAAATAGGAATGAACGTGTGTTGCAAAACACGACCTAAGAAAGATAATATAGGAATGGCCTCTTTCCCATAATACCCCTCCTCTAATTCATTTTAAACTCTTCATTTAATTTATTAGTTAAAAGGCATGGCTACCTTAATTAAACCAAATCTCAATCTCCTAATCAACACATTATTTTATTTAGTTTATCTAACTAAATCTCTTAAATAATGTTATAAAAAATCTGGAGTGTTATAGGAATGAAATTTGCATATACCAGAAAATTATTAATTACATTCGGCATATTCAGGAATATTACCTCTGGACGGGTTATACATGGAAACATCCTAATTTTCCGGATTAATGACACCATCTCTTCATCCTTATAAATATCCAAACATTTGGCATTCGAATGTCAAGTTTTTCTATGATCCACAAGTCTCCGAGCTAGAACATCAATTGCACGGAGCATCCGGATCTAATTTTTATGTTATAAATTCATTGTACTTGGCATCAAATCCTTGTGGTTGTTGAATTATAAGAAAGGTAATAAATATGAACAGTGTTCGTATGTCCATTATGGTTGAACCACTACAAACTTTGGTATACTTTACTTTTTCTGTACTATATTTTTTATTGAATTCGCTGTTGAAAAATTGATTGGAGTTGTTTACCCCTTTTTCGTGCAAACACTTCCCATTATTCGTTTTTTTTAATGTAAAGGCAAATGTCTTTTGAACATTCATATAAACAAAACAAGATCACTTGTTTGGTAAAGGAGGAAGATCAGACCAGAGAGGTGTGTGCACACCGAACCGTGCACTAAAGGAGCATACCGAACCAAAGGAGGAGGGACGTGAATTTAGCCATCAAAGCGGCTACATACGTACCATCGGACCAACCTACCTGGACAGAACTCCAAGTCGAACCGAGAAGGTCACGTATGAAATGAAATCTGCATATATCGAGAAATTATTAATTACATTCGGGACATTCAGGAATATCCCCTTTGGGCGGGTTATACATGAAAATATCCTAATTTTCCAGATTAATGACACCATCATTTCATCCCTATAAATATCCAAGCATTTGACATTCAAACGAAAAGTTTTTCTGGAATCTACAAGAATCCTAGCTACAATATCAATTGCATAGAGCATCCAGATCCACTTCTTCTTTTATAAATTCATTGTACTTGGCATCAAATCCTTGTAACTGCTGAATTATAAGAAAGGAAATGAATATGAACAGTGGATGTAGGTCTATTATAGCTGAACCACTATAAATCCTGATGTACTGTACTTTTTCTACACTATATTTTTTTATTGAACCTCCTGTTGAAAATTCGATTGAAGGTGTTTGTCCATTTTCGTGGAGACACTTACCATTGTTTGTTTTTTTGATGTATGTAAAGGCAAATGTGTTAAAACCATGCATGCATAGAAGTTTCACGAGATTGGAAGAAATATTTTAATGGCTATTACTAAATAATAAAATGTAGATTTCTTTTAAATAGAATATTAAAATGAAGATTTAGTTGATTCAAAAATTTAGAAAAGTAGGATCATGATCGTTAGAATAAAAAGTACGTATTTTTTCTTCTGTTTTTTAATATAACTATAAAACATAAAATATATTACATTACTTTTGTGGTTATCAACATTTGGACGAGCTCATATTGTTATGTATGTACTAGGAAATTTGTGCATATTTGTGCATAATTAATCATTATGTAGTCGACTATTATTCAATCAAACCATTATATCCAGGTTTATTACGTGCAGAAGTTAATTATCCTGCTAGGTCCCGTGATTTCCGCTCTTCGTTTGAATTAATGATATAACAACTTTTGAAATTAAGATGTCGGTTTGAAATTTGCTTGCATATTTTGCATGTGGTTTGTTAGTTGGTTACGGTAATCTTTATGAGATGTTAATTTTGTATGCGCATCCGAAATCATTTTCAAACGTCAGATATCCGCATCCACGGACATGGACGAATAGCAGATAATTATCATACCCACTAACGATCGATAAATCAAGAAATATAAATAAAAAAAATTTGTTTAGCGTAAAAAAAATTTCAATCCTAATGATTACTAAAGTGTTAAAAATAAACAAATACTACGATAATAAATAGTTTTGTGCAATTAATATGCATTAGGTGTGTATAATATAAATTTCTAACTTAATAAAACAATAAATAAATATTTTTGGTTGTACTAAAATACATATAATTTAAACTATAATCTTTAAAAAATACTAAATGATAATTTTTGAATCCCGATGTCTTTGTATCCGCATCCGCATTCGTTTTTTCAGATATCGGATATTTATCCGTTTTTCGAATACGGATTTCGAATTTTTCGAATATTCATTAACAGTCCAACGTAAAATATGTAGTGTAAATTCAATTCATCCATCGGAACATCGAGGAAAAGTACCGGAAGATTGTCTTCCCATAGAGCTTTGCACAGTAATAAAGATATGGTCACATCACATTGCATGCACAATTCCACTTTCGAAACCAAATTCTTATTCAATATTAGATCTTAAGAGTTTGGTTCACCATCCATTTGCTCATGTCTGTCAATATAGATTACACCAATGCCATCTACGACTATTACAGGTTCAGGGGCTTAAAATAATTTCTTTTTGCGACTCTACGCTATCCATAGCAATGCATCAAGTTATCAGGCATTAATAATGCCGGATAAAGTTGTATGGCAGATTTTCACTGCACGTGCACACATGTTATCCGACATTAATAATACCGGATAAATCAGTGGCTGTCAGAGTAACTTTGGTAAATTTGGAGGTGGAGATAGAGGAAACTTCAGTTGTATTATGTTTCATGCTAACAAATTGACTATTTACGTAGAAATTCTTAATCATTTAAGCCATGTTTAGTTATGGTTTAATCCAAGATGTAGAGCATGTTAAGGAAAAAGCAATTCTACTTGGTTGGCATTATACTTATATCAGTATAGACAGGCAATTGCTACAAAATCACAAGTATATAACTATTCAATAGGATGAATAGGTAGGTGATTGTGCTGATATTGATATTTTGACGTTGACTAATCTCAAGAAAAAGCATGAACTAATCAAAGTAAAAAGTAGGCTTTAAACATTATTATTATTGACTTGATCATAAATTAACGAACTATTGGAAAAAGACAAAAATGCTAAGTAGATCATACTGTACTTGCTCTTTTACCGGTGGAAATGACCGCGTTCGATCTTAAATTCATTAATTGTCAAATGCTTAAAAACTATAGTGACAGAGATATGGGAACTATAGTGACAGAGATAACAGAACAACGTTGTGTTGTTCAGTTAAGTTTTTTCTTTGAACAAACCATTACTGGGTGCACTTCTGTTATTACGGTAGTAACGGCTTCAATTTTGATTCAGAAGAAAAGAGAGAGAGGATGGTGCCTCAGCATGTGAAAATTATTCTGCTGCTGTTGCTATTCAAACCACCAAATTTGGTAAGTTCCCTTCAGTTTTTACAAAAAATTCAAGGACAAATGTCTAAATTTATGTTTTATTTTAATTTTTTCAAAAAAAATTTCCACCATGCGGAGCAAACCGCATGACAACCGCGTGATATCCTTAAGGCACCACGTGATGCTTTCTAGGGCACTTTGTGATATCCTGAAGGCACCACGTAGAGCAACAGTGTGAAAAGGTATTTTTAAATTAAAGGTACCACGTAGAGCAACAGCGTGAAAATGTATTTTTGAATTAAAGGCACCGTATAGAGCAACCAGGTGAAAAGATATTTTGAATTTTATTTCTGAGGAGGACTCGAGAAAATAAGAGGTTTATTTATTCAAGATTTGAGAGAGAAGCCAACAACCAACAACAAAAAAGTGAGTTCGAATGAAATTTGGCTAATTCTGAATAATATTATAATTGGATTGTTTATACAGTAATAATCCACGTAGCTTTGCACAATAATAAAGGTAAGGTCACATCGCATCGCATGCACGCACGTTTCCACTTTTGAAACCAAATTATTTTTCAGGAAATTGGTGTGGGTAAAAAAAATTTCGCTAGCCTCAGGCACAGACCTTCAGTATTTTCGTCTGAAAAACAACTTTCTTTAGGTATCAGCTTTTAGTTATCGGTAGCAGTTTTTAGGTATCAGTTTGTAGTTATCGGTAATAGTTTTTAAGTATCGGTTTTTAGTTTGGTAGCAGTTTTGAAAGAATGTTTGTCCTTATGGATAATTTTGAAAAAATGTTTATCCTTATAATTTTTAGAAGAATGTTTGTCATTGTAGTTAAAATATTAAGGTTGTGTCTTTGAGACTAAAAATATACAAACATTTGTTCTTTAATTAATTCCCCCTATTATTATTCAATGTTGGATCTGAAGAGTTTGGTTCTACCATCCATGTACTCATGTCTGTCAATATAGACCACCAATGCAATCCAACAAGAAGCGAAATACTCGCAACTATTTCAACTACTTTTAAAAAGATCGTTCCAAATTGACAATTTACCAAATTTACTATAAGTTCATCATTGTACGATATAGTATAATTTTATAAAAAAATTATGAGTCTACATAATTACAATTTTAATTTCTCCACCAACCCTAAAGTACACTTTTCGGCAATCCCAATGCATGTAGCACAAATAAACTTATATTTCATTACTAAATATAAGAAAAAACTAAATTAACACGTTTACAACTGTTACTTTTACTTTTACGTGGAAAAACTATCTAAACTATCAGTAAAAAAAAACTATTACATAGGACAATTTTACGTGACCAAAGGGTTAAATTGCACCATAAAATGCTTATACTTATGAACCCAACAAGAACCCGTGTGCGTAGCATGAGCCATCGGATAATTATTTTATCCACTAAAAACCGATAAATTAAGAAACATAAATGAAAATTTTTATTTTAACATAAATCCTTTTTAATCTCATTGATTATTAAATTTTTAAAAATAAACAAACATGATGATGAATTTAGAACGTATAATATGAACTTCTAACATAATAAAACAACCAATAAATATCTTTCATTATACTAAAATACACATAATTTAAAACTATAATCTTAAAAGAAAAACCGAACGGATAATTTTCAAATGTGATTGTCTTCGTATTCGCATCCGCATCCGTTTTTCCGAATATCGAATATTTATTCGTTTTTCGAATACAGATATGGACGAATTTCAGATTTTTCGAATATCCATTGACTTCTCTAATTATCAGGTGAGCCTTTGCCAATTCTCATACATATTTAGTCAAATACTCAAAATAAAATGGTGTAAAAGCTAATTTTTTAACGTGAATCATTCTAGTAAGGACTCAATCTGGGCCTGGCAGGCTGGCATGGATTTAATAAGATAACTGAAAAAACTGAAAACTCCAACTTATATACAGGATATGGGGATAAAAGGTATAAAAGGATTGAACAGATAAAAACATACCACGCTACACTTTTCAACTTTACAAATTTCTCTTTCCTGTTATAGTGATTTTTGAAGAAGCCATACAGTATGCTATGTATATATATTGGATGAGAAATAGCGTCAGAATATAGTTTGCTCTCCTAACTCCTGACCAGCCATTCCTTCTCTAATCACCCTTTTAAAGAAATCTTCCAATGTATCATTCCCGTAACTTGGCGTCTTTTCCCCACTATATTCACCTGTTTCTGGATCTAATATCAACATACTTTCTACCGCGTAGTACCTGTCAGACATAAGTATTAGCCTAATTTTGTATGTGAGTGTATGCATATATGCATGCATGTATGTATGTGTATATCAATGTTTGTATGTATGCATGCATAGAGTACTATTACTAAGTAGCTTTGCAAGATAAGTTACGTAGTAAAGTACTTTGCCATGTGTGGTATAAAGAAAAAGGTCGAACTGAAACTTAATTGTTTACATCAAACGCGTACATGATAGAGTGAAGACTAAAAGTTGAAGCAAGTGTCTTTGTTATAATCTTTGTTGCAAAAATCCTTCTAGTCTCCCCGCCTAGACGCTAGGCTAGCCTTACCGTCTCATTATTTGCCTAATCAGCCTAAATAAAATCCGCCTAGATGAGACTTATCATATTATCTAAGCAGATAAACGGATTTATAGGCACCGCTTATACACCAATTTAGGCTTGGTTTATCTTATAAGCATCAAAATGTTTGATTCAAACTGTTTTGCCATTGCTTCCAAAACCATCTAAACCAATTAAATATCATTTTGGATCAATTAATACTAAACAAAATACTAAAATTTTATCCAAAATGTTTGAGTTGATAAAAACGCCTAACTCGATTAATCCTAATTAATCCTCACTTAGACGATTAATCTCTAGTTCATGCTTTACACCTAGTGTCTACCTAGCGATTTTTGCAACCTTGATTATAATTATTCTCTAATAGGGATGCACATGGATCGATTATCCAATAGATCCAATCCAACCCAACAATAATTGGATCAGAACCAATCTAATTTGAAAATCGGATCCGTTTGAATTTAAAATATAGAAATCCAATCATGGCAGATCGGTTGGCAGATCCTTATGGTCGACCCCAATTGGATTAACCGGTCCAGCTTACTTTATATTATCAAAACCTGACAGTCCATCTTCGATTTTCAAATTGACAAATCTGATTGATTGTGATGTAATCTCTTTTCATCTAAGATTTTTCAATTCTTACCTAGTTTTGATTTGTACTTTTTTTTCCATGTTTTGAGTTGAACTTTAAACTCGTTATGTTTTTTCATGTCATCGTATTTTTATGGTTAACTAATTATGTAATCCTCCTCCTGCCCTCGAACTTCCTCTCTCCATGCCCCTCCCCTTCAGAGAATCCACATTTCTGTTTATGTAATTTGGGTATAGAACAGAGTATGGTGACAATGATGATGCATATGTTTCTTCTTCTACTACTTCATTATCTTTGTCTTCATCGTTCTCTCGTCCGCGTTGTTGGATTCTCGGACTGAATAGGATGAATACGAAGATTGTTGCTGGCTGTTATCTGGGTTGGTCACTGAGTACTTGTGCGAATCTTCTTTCGATTCAGTTTTGTGATTGTTGACTGTGTTTCAATTTGCGTTGATGGCAGCGGATTGAAGATTTCATTTTTGGATTAGCTTGTAGTAACTTGATTGTAGATACTTGGGAGTTTAAAAGTGAGAAAATATTTTCATATTTGTATTTCATATTATTTTTTTCGTGCTAAAATCTTCGAGATGTTGAAATCCATGATATAAAACCATGAACCACCTACAGACATATTAATGAGAGAGTTTGATATCTTTCATCGTATTTTTTATCCATCCCCTAAATTATAATATATATTTAACTTCATTATTTCAAAAGCAACATTTTTCAGTTGATTATTTTTGAATCTCAAGTGCTGTAAAAAAAATTAGTTTAATCCAAAATAATTTAAATAACTATAATAAGAGCAAAGTTTATTTATTATTGCTTATTCTATGGAATAAGATTTTTTTTTACTGCTTATTTTAGTTTTAAAGTTACTACATTATGTTAATGATCTAATGTGTGAAAATCTTTTATATTATTTGTTTATTGTGTAAATTTTCTTGATTGTAATGGTTATATAATTAATATGTGAATATGTGAACATTTTAGGTAATTCTGAAAATAAGTCTAAAAGATCATTTTTAAACAACAAATTGAGAGCATTTATTGAAAGTAATTTTTATTTTAGTTACCAAATATGTTGGTTTTAATTAATTACCAATTTGGAATGAAAAAATTGGCAGAACAAAATATTTAATTGGTACTTGTTATTATTTCCAAAATTATATTATGTAGAGTCACATATAGGATTGTACAAATTATGAATGTTACGGAGAGTTCTAGAAATTAATTTTCAGCCACGGGATTAAATATACCTAACATTCATTTGATATGTGTACTACTGTAAAAGGGGAGTAGTTCCTCATGTTGTAACCAAGTGAAAAAAGCAACAAAATTGTAACAAAGTTTTAAGTTTCTCCTCACAAAATTTCATCTCTCATTCTCTTTCTAATCTTAATTAGGCTTCTTTTTTTTCTTAAATTCCCAACAGTGGCACCGGAATGAGGTTGATATAGGGAGAAAGGTAAGTGGAATGTATTTCGCT
This sequence comes from Allium fistulosum, assembly GCA_030737815.1. Taxonomy (NCBI): domain Eukaryota; kingdom Viridiplantae; phylum Streptophyta; class Magnoliopsida; order Asparagales; family Amaryllidaceae; genus Allium; species Allium fistulosum. Next base: position 487,759,893 of record CM060908.1, read on the forward strand.
AAAGTTTCCCTGCTTAAGGAGTATTACGACGGCGAGCATTTGAATGAACGCATTGTTTGGATCACAAAATGTGTAGGATATCGTAGAAAATGAGTACAAAAAACTCATTGATGTCACCAATTTATCCCAAACCCGAAGGGATCATTTGAAGGACTTGAAGAAGGATCAGCATTCTTTTAGTCTCATTCGTCAAGTTTTGGATGAAATTATGTCTAAAAAAGTTGCAAATGCGCAAAATAGTTAAAAAGCAAGGGAGATTTTTTGGAGAAAGCTTTCAAAGTAATTGAAAAAGTGAAGCAAATTCGACTACAAAGTAAGTGAGGTGAGTTTTGAATCATTATATGAAATCATCAGAATCAAACGATTATTTTTCACGGGTTTTATTTATTGTCTATCAGACGAAAATGTTTGAAGGAAAAATGCAAAGTTCTAGAATAGCTAAGAAAATTTTACGATCCTTAGATTCAAAATTTGACTGCATATTTGTAGCAATTGAAGAATCAAAAGATCTAAAACCATGATTGTTGATCAACTCATGGCATCGCTTCCCATGAAGTAAAAATAAAGAAAAAAAGTCAAAGGGTCATTGGAGCAAGCTTTTCAAAGTGAACTCGCTTTTAGAAAAAACAAACAATTAAAATGGAAGAAGTTGTAGCCAAAGAGGAAGAGGTCAAGGCTAAAGCTATGGAAGATGCGTCTACTAAAAGAAATCGAGAAAGAGGAGGAAACATGAAACAAAATGAACGGCCAATGACAAATCATGAATCAAATGTTATAATTGTTATAAATTTAGACATTTTGTTTTCGAATGTAGATCATTTTAAAAAAAATCCAAGAGAGATCTAACTTCGCTAAAAAAGAGGAAGAATATTCTACATTTTTATGGGCTTTTATAGTAGGTGGAATTAGAGATGAAAATACACGGTACATCGATATGGGAGCTAGCAATCATACATATTAAAAGGATGAAACAAAATATATTGAAAAAGACAAATCAGATGAGAAGAAGATGAAGAGAATAACAACGAGATGAGAAAGAAAGCTATAAACAAAGAGGACCAAAAAAAGAAGGACATGGAAGAGAAAGTTGCAAAAGTTCTTGCAAAAACCGAGGAAGTGGCAAATGAGGTGACCAATGAAGTAAAAGTGCAAAAGGTGGAAGAAGAAATGGAAGAGAAGGAAGTGATAGAAATTAGTAATGAACTTCATCGCAACTTCAATGAAGTAAACGAAAATATATCGATGATTGTTAATATAAAAGACAATGAATCAATCAAAGAAAATGGCAAAATTACTAATGTTCGTGATTTGTAATCTAAAAGTTAATGAGGAAACCACACAAGAGAGTGTCAAATCCAGATCTAAAAAGAAAGAAAATGCAAATCATGAGGCATCACGAAAGATAAGCAATCCAAATTTTACTAAGATTGTATAATAAAATGGCGATCTGCACAAGGAAAACAGGGAACCCGCATCAGATCTAGGGCTTCTCAGCTACCTTCGTAGGTAGTTTATCTCCTACACCGACTTCGATCTTCAGCCTCTTCCCCTTTTCACTGCTTGTCTATGCCCTAATTTGCTGCCGTGATGCCTAAAAATCGCAAAAACCACATCTGTTCCTCACCTTTGCTAGTTGTTGAGGCTCCTACCACCGCTTTCGACCTACCTTATCCTGGTATGCCCCTCGATTAACGATGAAGTATCTCTGCCTTCGAATCTCAGCTTTGTTGCTTTTCTAGCACCGTGTTCCCCTAGTATCGACTGTTTGCCTGACGGTCATGTGAGTGTTGATATCATGCCTACTAGAAGTACCGCATCTTGCCTTCCATTTGAACTTTTAGCTGCTTTTGAATTTAATGCTAGGTCTCCAGTCAGTGGAATATTGCTTGCTGCCATTTCTGTTTGTGCACAGTCCTTATGCCTTAAGAATGAACCCCTAGCTCCACTATGTTGTAATTCAGATCCCCTAATATCTTATTCCTAATTCCACCCAACCATGATCATCCCTATTCTCCAACAAGCCACAAAATGCAGGAGTACACTTTCCAGAAACTTGAAATTGAATGTGTTAATGGAATCAATATTTCTTCAAGTGAAGTAACTAAGGCATGAACATTATTCTGCTGTGACCGACTAAAGGGTTTCATTCTTGATAAGAACCCCACATTCTCCTTGCTTAAGAGTGTCATCTTATTCGTCGTTGGAGGCTAAAGGAAAGAATTAAGATATGTATGATAATTCTCTATTTTACTTTGGGTTCTCTTCTTCTGAGGATAGGCAAAGGTTTCTTGAAGTTAAACCCACTCGTTGCTCAGATTTCTCACAGGTATGAATAAGCTAGCCATCACATCAACTCCCGGCCCAAGTCTATCTCAAGTAACACTCAGCCTGACTTAGTTCCAACCAGCTTGCATTTAACCTAGTTTGAGCTTAGCAAATCCAGTAAGCAAGTCACGGATAGACCGGCCTGGATCCCTATGTTTGGCCCGATCTGCATAATTCAACATGGACACCTCATACGACTTAATCCAACTCAAAGCGACATGTCTATGGTCCGGCTCTCTCAGCCCGCTTACGACCGGCCCCAAGCAGCACGTCTCGTCACTATATCTCAGCTCGTCTCTTCATGCTTCATTCTTAGTATTTTCAGCTTTGTTCTCAGCAAGCTTCGGCAATAAGCGGCCGGTCGCTACTATGCACAGGAAACTTTTGATCTGTCTAGCCATCTGGATAAGCAAAAATAAATAAAATACTACGATTAATTGTACTAGGTGATGTAACATGTCTGCCAAAAGCACGTCTACTTCTGTAGCATGCCGCCGCATTAAATGCCGCCGCATTAAATGCAATGCATGCGTCTGGTATGGAATGTCAGTCGGTAAGTACCAAGCCATACGATATCACCACCTTTACAGCTGTCTTCCATCAACCCACGGGTTCAGATCTATGGCTAGAATTGTTTCCCACCTAATTTCAATTGCAGTCAACCATTAATCCATCTACATCTGCTACTGAAAATACCCCTTGTCATATAATATCGAACGAGTTGGAATTTAGCTAATATATAAACTCAGAATCCATTTACAACAAGCACCTATCAAAGCTCTTAAGCTTAGTATCATTGTAAGCTTAAGCGCTAAATTTCTTATTATTCTCATGTAATTTCCTATAATTGTAAGATATAAACATAATAAGATATATTCATAATGGACGTAGACAAATCTATACCAAACCACTTTACATTCTTGTGTCATTTACATATTTACTTTTTTTATTCCTAATATTACATTTCTAAGTCTAGTATTAGTAAGTGTCATTTACTAATATAACACATTCGTCTAATTTCGATGTTGGCTAATTTATTGGTCAACATTTTGACGCTAGAAGGAAGACCTCCCCTAAAAGCTTTCTCATTTCTTCAATTTCTCACCTATAAACATTTATTCCAATTATCACCATATCAAACCTTAATAATGAGAACGAAGTCGTCAACTCTAATGATCGTGAAACTAACAGTAACACCATCGTCAGGACTGCCAGTCCCGTCCCTAGGATCAGCAATGACATATGGCAAAGTGTGCTTCAAGGCTTGACCAACGTGTGAGCTTTAGCCCGCGAGGTAAATGATCCTAGAGCAAGGTTGGAAGCTCGAACAACGGTAAATTTTGTTCCACCACCACCTCCAGTAGTTGAACTAACTCTTCTCCAACATTTTCTCCCCAATGCTTACGACCTCCTGAATACCGTCGAGGCTCGAGGTAGTCTAAAACCCGGGTTATGAAAGTTCATTACATGTTGTGCATGTGTCGAGTCATGTTATTGACATCGACCCAGAGATGTTCGTGCATAGGAAACCAAGACAGCGTCGCTCTCCTTTAGTAGAACGGCGGTCTGCTTTTGAACGCCTTTGGATGGTAAATGGAGCTCGAGACTTGAGGTTCGAGTGTCTTGGTGGTGGTGCTCAAGCATCGAAAGAGAGCTAAGGACCACGTCAGTGCATTCTCGATCAGGCTAGACCTAGATCAAGAGCGGGAAGGACTAGTCATTCATGATCGCCGATCAGGCTAGACCTAGATCAAGAGCGGGAAGGACTAGTCATTCATGATCGCCCTCTATGCATAGGGAGAGAAAGTTGACCTATCATATCCCGCAAATGAACCTCATCGTTGTCGATCGTTGATTCCACAAAGACATCGACTAAGCAAACAACCGGCCATTGGCCAAACAATCCCACAGTAAGCCGATGCTGGCCTCGGGAGGAAATGAACATCTTGCCACTAGCTTAACAGAATGCAAGTCTGGAATGCCGGGGGCGAAGATTTTTCTAATGACAATAATGGAGTCATTTTTCCAGGAAATCCTAAACACTTGTATCCACCGACGGTATACCTTACCGTCTATTGACAAGTACAATAGAAGTGTTGACCTATCATATCACATTACTGCATTTAACTTCCTCGCCCGTGTCAGTCAACTTTCCAGCTGAGCAAAGTGTATATTAGGGGTGGAGATTTAACCGATTTAACCGATTTAACTAACATTCACTGAACCGACTTAACCAATAAACATGGTTAACCGACGTCATCGGTTAACCGACCGACCGTAACCGACCATTTTCGGTTCGGTTAACGGTTAAAAAAATTGATCGGTCGGTTAACCATTAACCGACCAGAAAATTACATTGTTTTATAACGTAACCCAACCCAATTATTAGCCTATTTCAATACAATCCATACCCAAACAGATCGTGCTCCCTTCTTGTTATCTTCTTTGTGCTTTTAGAATTTGACTATTCAGGTAACATCAAAAGGAAAAAAACACGAATAACCCTAGATTCCCTAAATCCCTAGATCTGATTAGTGCTTTCGGTTCTCGTCTTCATTTTATAATCAAAAACTCTAGATCTAAAGTGTTCATCTTCATCTGCTAATCGAAAACCCTAGACCCGATTGACTGAACCGTACCCTAGAATCGAATAGCGTCGATTGACTCTCCTGTTTTTGCCCCAAATTAAGAAACCCTAATACCTAAGTAGTCGCCGCAGCAACCACTATCACAGTCTCCTCCTCTAACTGCTTCCAGTCGTAAGCGATGCATTGACCTTCCGTGTTACCATCGTCAGAAGCTCCTATAGGTGTATGTATTTTTACTTTTAAGTATTTTTAGCTGTATGTTTTTTTAGATATAATTCTCTGAAGAAATTAACGAACCATGGCAGCAGCAAGCTTATGATTTATTTTGAGTAAAGAATTAAAAGGCAGGCTGCACGAAAGACAGTAGGAAATAGGAACATATTAACTTTATTATCATTGTTTGACAAAATCCAAAATCATATTGTAATAAGTAAGGGGCTTGTTTTGTATGTGCATTAGCTGTTAGCCTGTTACAATTGTTTGATAGAACCCATAATAAAACTGATTGGTTTAAATTTCTTTTATTCTTTGTTCTTTAATATCTTGAATTTATTGTAAGGATAATGTAATTTTGATTAATAAATCAATGATATTTGATAATAAACTTTTTGTGAAGGCAGTAAAATGCATGTGATTTGTAATATGGGTTTATACTTGAAAGTATGAATGTTGTGCTTGTGATATGGTGTGCACTTGAACTATTATATTTTCATTTAACCTATATAAATTACTACAAAAAAATTGCACGGTTCTGATTGTTACATTCAAGAACTTTAATATACAAGCTTTGGTTAATATATAAGCTTTTGTTATCTAATCTATAGTTTTTGGTTAATGCAGTAAAAAAAATTTAACAAAATCATTTAACATTAAGCAAAGCTTGGCATTATGATATTAGTATAGTCTGGCTATAATACTGTTTTTAGTTTGCAAGATGATAGAAGTTGTTTTTTTGCTTTGTTGAAATAATTGTCTATAACAATGTTTGATTTGTTGCAGATAAAAGAAATGTGAATGCGGTAGTAATAGGAAGCAGAGTTCCATCTTATGAAGAAGAAGCAGACTATATTTGAAGTTTGATGTAAATATGTGATTGCTTGAGTATTTTTGTCTTGCAGGGTTGCTTTCTTGTTTAGATGTATTATGTACCGTATTTGTCTTCGATCCATGCTGGTTAACATGAACTTATCGACTATATATGTATCATACATATATAGTACATAATGTATGTATTATTAATATATGTTAAGTTGGCCGACTGCTTGTTGGTTTGTATGTAATCAATGTATGTATATTTGCTGAGTTAACTGGAACAGTTTCTTATGTGTTTATTCCAGTGTGTATTTTATGTACCATGTAGTGGTTGTATTGCTCTGTTAATGCTTCAAATGCTTATTATCATTATTTTTTAGTTTCAGTTAATTTTTAACCGTTAAATGCAGTTAACCGATCGATTTGAGCGGTTAACCGCGGTTAAATTTGAACGGTTCGATCGGTATGAACTGTCCAAATTTATTTTCGGTTCGGTTAACCGAACCGTACACTTTGGTCGGTTAAATCGGTTAATTAACCGATCGGTTCGATTAACCAACCGTGCCCACCCCTAGTGTATACTCTTCCCCTCCACTCTCACATGACCGACCTCTTGCTAGTTCCTACATCTACAACCGGACACCATCCATTCTTAAGTCTGACTGTGCACACTTCAAAACCAGGTTCTTCACCTCAAAGACTCATGTTATTATGGCTAGTGAGCTAAGTAGCATCAGATAGAGGCCGATCGATTGTCTTCGATCGTACGTGAATAGCTTCAACAAGGAAACCACCTGGGCTAGGGTTGCTAACAAGAACAGCCTAGTTGTGGCTCTGTGCTCCAGGTTAGATACAAGTTGAGAATGTCGAAGGAACTCCAAAAACAGGCGGCCACGTCCCTAACTAACTTCTATCGATGGGCAAACGGTATTTTGAGGATAGAGGACGATGGTCATTCCAACAACGATAATGAGACCTGACGTACAAGCCAAGTCGTTTCCCATGAAAATCCCGACCGTCGACTTAATGGTCGGCAGAACAACGCCAAAAGACGAGCATAAATGGCACCCAATACAGGTCCAATTACAGTAACTATGCTACTCTGAACAAAGATATGCAAACAATATATCTCACAACCAAAGACAAGATGCAATTCCAAAGACAAGTCGCCGCCAGAGGCAGGAGAAGGAAGGACCATTTCGGCAACAACAAATATCGCCAGTTCCATAAAATCAATGGTCACTCACCCAATGAATGTCGGATGCTTAAAGAAGAATTTGAAAGACTAATCTGGAAAGGGATGCTTTTAGAATTTGTTCGGCATCAGGTGGAACAAAGGACAGTTCGCAACAACTAGCCAGCACCATACTGGCAACCAGATAACATCGTAGTCATTACCAACATCTTGACCATATACAAAGGCCCGCATATGGCCGAAAGTAGTCGGGGATTACAATTCCGATGTTAGAGAGAAGTGGGTTCAATGGGCCAGATCTAGACTTTAGAGCGTAGAGCGTCCAAAGCACCTAAGTTAGGAACATATCAACACATCGTATTACTGTCAAGACATGGAAGTCGTCTCTTGCCCCACTATGATCATATGGTCGTCACTCTTATAATAGCCAACTCAAATGTGCATCGAGCCTTCGTGGATGGAGTCAGCTCAGTCAACGTCATGTTCAAGTATGTTTTTAAGGCTCTCAAACTCTATACCTTCATCCTTATGACATGCGCCTTGCTCATCTACGGCTTTGGGGGTGTAAGCAGTGTTCCAGTGGTTACTACCTCCCTCGTGATCAAATTCGACAAAGAGCCCTATGCCGCAAAAATTCAGGTTAAGCTTTATAGTAGTAGTTGGTTGCCCATCAACATACAATCTCTTGATAGGACGATGGACACCTGCGGAACTGGACGTGATCGTCTCCTACAACCGCCTTGTTATGAAGTTCCTTGTCCCGGGTGGGATTAAGGAAATCTGGGAAATCGGTAAAAAGCTAGGGAGTGTTTTGGAACCTCCCTCGAATAAGCCAAAAAGGGTTTCCTCATGCATCAGCGAGAACTGGCAATTATTAGCGACGAGTCACTTGAGAGAACCTTTGAGTCGGTCAGCGTTTAGGTTCGTGCCGAGATGACCCCCAACTTTGAAGCCGAGGCATCAACATCAGTAGCTCACAGTGTGGATAACGACCTACCTAATTAGGTCACGACAACCAATGACGTGTCACCCAGGAGAGTGCTCGAGTTGGACAGCGCTCTCACTCTTGTCGGGACCACGTTGCCCTTGAAGATACACCTATCTATGGTGTGTCATCCATGAGTAAACTTGAGCCCATTATCACTTCGGTTCGTGTCGGGACCATCCAAAACAGTGAGGCTACATCAACTAGGCATGTATAATCCGAGAGTTCCCGAACCTGGCAGCGCTCAAGGTCGTACCGAGACCACCTACCACAATGAAGACTGAGATGGCAAGAATTATATCTCCTTGGTCACTCCCTAAAGAATAAAAGAGCACATTACAACATGCAATGAGCAAGTCGCACCCAATTGGCGAGCGAGGACATCTAACACAGCAACTGCTACCCTCTCAACGTCGGCAAACTCATTTGTGAGAGCTGGGAGCAAACTCAACCCCTCGTCTTGAGCACGGACGTCTATCCCGGTCGAGAATGTCATAGAGCGCATGATTTACGTGTTGGACCAATGCAACTTGGAAACAAGCTCAGATCCTGATGATGACCGTCTCAATCCCTGCATGGGAGATTCAAACATTGAAGGCGTGTCGGCTACTCCATTGGAGTCGATATCCATAGACTGTACCAACCCTATCAGAATTGTTCAAATCAGCACAGAACTTAACCTAGAAGTTAGAGATGAGCTGGTTAAATTCTTACGGCAAAACAAAGACGTCTTTGTATGGAGCATGCCGACATGACTAATATTGATGTAAGGATCATTTGCCATACACTCGGTATTGATCCTAAAGTCACCTATGTTCGTCAAAAACATCGAGCACTAAATCTAGAAAGGTATTGAGCTCTCAAAGAAGAAATAGGAAAAATGTTAGCCAACGGCTTCATCCGAGAGACGATATCCAGTCTGAGTAGCTAATCCAGTGCTGGTTAGAAAGCCAAATAGGTCTTGGAGAACTTGCATTGACTTCTCTGACCTCAACAAATTTGCCCCAAAGACAGCTTTCCATTGTCACGCATCAATCAACTAGCATATGCAACCAGTGGGCATGAACTCCTCATTTTCATAGATGTTTACAATGAGATTGCCATGCACAGGCCAGACCAAGAACACACTTCATTCATTACAAATGTCGGCATGTATTGATATCGTGCCATGTTGTTTGGGTTATAGAATGTGAGAGCCACCTATCACCAACTCGTCAACTGTATGTTCTCAGAACAGATCGGTCGATCTATGGAAGTGTGAACGATATGTTAGTAAAATCTGAGAAGGTCAAGGGCATATACAGATACTGGCTGAGACTTTCAGTATATTGCGCCAGTACAACATAAAGCTAAACCCGAAAAAAATGCTACTTTGTCATTCGGCCCGAAAAATTCCTTGTCTATGATGTGAGAGCTAATTAAGGGAATTGAAGCTAATCAAAAAAAACCAAGTCATCCAAGATACGCAAGTCCTAAGAACCGTGAATTAAGTACAAAGCAAAAAGGGATGGTTGCGGCTTTGAATCGGTTCGTTTCTAAAGCAACCAACTGATGTCTACCCTTCTTTGACCTCATCAAGAAGGGAAAGTTGTTTACTTGGAGCGACGAGTGCACTAAACATTTGCATCTACCAACACCATCAGTACTCTCCAAGCCCGTTGACAGGGAGGATCTGTACATTTAACTTTCAATGTCCGACCACTCATTCCACGTTGCATTGATCAAAGAAGACGAGAAGATTCAACGGCCAATCTACTATGTCAGCAAAAGGTTGTCAGGCCCAAAACAAGATACATACGGTTGGAGAAGCTCGCTTCATGCCTACTCATGGCAATCTGAAAACTACAGCCGTATTTTCAAGCTCATCTCATCAAAGTTGTGCAGTTAAAGCGCTTAACGGTTCAATAGCGGTGAAAGTGCAAAAGGTTATAGCGAAAATAAAGCGGGGATATAGCAGAAACAGCGGAGATACAAAAAGCTTCATTGAATAAAAAATGAAAATTTTAAAGTTAATTTATTCTCATTCTCACATAATGTGTAGAAAAAACAATTTTTTGTTCAATCTTGTATAACAAAACCAAAGAATATCATGATTTATGCATACTAGATTTGGTGAATATAATAGATTCTAACTTATATTGTGCACTTATGCCTTAAAATTAAGTGTTTATCCTACCTTTGTTGATTTGAAGTAAAAGAGAACTGGTCAAATCAACATTTGTATGTTAAAGTTCCTAAAGCAGGTGTTAAAAAGTCTTGATTTAGCGGATGTAGGGGAAAATAGCGGAACTTAAAGCGGATTTACTGTTTGATAGCGCAAAATTGAAATAGCGCAGCAGTCGAAGAGCACTATACGCTATAACGGAGATTTTACGAGGCTTTAGCGGAGCTTTAACAACATAGCATCAAAGTACTGACCAACAAGCCGTTGAAGCAAGTTACCAACTGACCCGACATAACGGACCGGCTACTGAAGTGGTCCCCCGAGCTTGGGCAATATCACATCTCTTTCCTGCCTCGCACTTCCTTAAAGGCCAAGATGTTGTTGATTTCATTGTCGAATGTCCAACCCAAACAATGGCAAAGAAGAGATCGTCGCCAGTCGACAAGCTTGGCGTATGTATGTGGATGGAGCGTTAAATGAGAAAAGGGCAGGGGTCGGCACGATCATTGTCACTTTGAAAAAAGAGAACTTTGTTTTATGATCTATCTTACTTTCAAAGCAACCAACAATGAAGCAGAGCACGAAGTTGCCCTGACTGACCTAAGGATGACAAAGGAGTTACATATGGATTACAATCCATACAATCGACAACTCATCATTGGTCGTCAATCAAATTGGCAAGCGCTTCCAAATCAAAAGCAAGACATTGGCCTTATTTGTTGTGGAGATCAAGAAGATAATCAACACGTTTGTCGAATTTAAGCTAGAGTGTATACATAGGGAGTAGAACGCCAAGGTCGACCAGCTGGCCAAGGCAGCAAGCAACCTAAAAGAAGCCACTCCTTGGTTTTCATTGGAGATTCAAAGCGGCCCTTGCTATGGGTCGAAGGCAACAGCAATGGAGATTGATCGTTGTCTACGAACAACTGGATGACGCTCCTGACCATGTACTTAACAATCAAAGAACTTAATGTCAACCGCAAAGAAGCCAAGAAGGTCCTCTACCAAGCTCTCCATTACACGATCGTAGATGGAAAGCTCCACAAATTGGGGCACTTCACACCACTTCAACGGTGCATGTTTAAAGACAAAGCCGACCAAATCATGGAAGAGTTGCATGAAGGATTTTGTGGGAACACGCCGAATGGGCAGAGTTTCGCAAAGAAGGCTATCCGGCTTGGCTATTACTGGCCTACTATGCTTAAAAACTCAATGGACTACGTCAAGAACTGCGACCGATGCCAGCGTTCGCCAAGATACAAGCCTCTCCTACCCTATTTACCCTTATGACTCCCCATGGTCATTCAACGCGTGGGGAATTGACTTAATGGGAAAGCTGGTAAATGCCAAGGGAGGATACAACCACGTTATAGTCGTCTTCGACTACTTCACCAAATGGGTCAAGGCCGAGTCCCTCATTTGGTTCACTGCTCTCAAGATACTGAACTTAGTCATCAAAAACATCGTCTGTCGTTTGGGCTGCCAAAAAAGATTATCACCGACAATGGCACTCGGCTCGAGAACAGCCTCTTTCAAAACTTCTATGCAAGGAACGAGATCGAGAAATGTTTTCTTTCGTTGTCCATCCTCAAGCAAATCGACAAGTCGAGACCGTCAATAAGACCATTAAATCAAAGCTGAAGTGCCTTGCAAAAGCTAAGGGAAACTGAGCCGAGGAACTACTCGCTCGTTCTTTAGTCCTATCGCACTTTCAATCGCACTTCAACCGGCCATACACCCTTCTCATTTTCCTATGGGTAGGAAGTCATGCTGCCCATCGAGGTGGAGGTCTCATCTCCATGGCGTCCACCTACAAACCTAAGCAAAACAACGAGCAAGTTCAGGCTCGACACCCTTGAAGAATGAAGAGCTGAAGCCGAACTCCGCGCTGAACCTTACAAGAGGAAGATAGTTAAGCACTACAGCTCGAGGGTAAAGCTTCGGCAATTCATTGTCAGCAATCTATTTCTGCGCCGAGTGTTCGCAAATACAAAGAACCCAGCTAAAAGGAGTGTTTGGCCTAAACTGGAAAGGAACATATGTTATCAACGCCGCCTTGACAAATGATGCTTATCTCCTCTCTCACCCGAATGAAACCCACGTTCCCCACACTTAGGACACCACGCACCTCTGGGCCTTATCATATATGAAAGCTAACCACCGTTATGTAATGCATCTTTTGTGAAGAATAAAACACAGAATTCAAATGTAACCTTATTCAACACAATCATCAAAGCTATCCGTGGGGGTGAGTTATAATATGCTCACTTCCTTGCTTGGGGATTGCCAACATCTGTTGCCAAGGACTGCGCGGCCCCCATTCCCATCCTTGTCAGTCGGCTATCCAACAATGGTGAATTACTATGCATTCACTTTCTTGTTTAGGGACCGCCACCTCCATAGGCTATCCAACAAGGATAAATTATTATGTACTCATTACCTTGTTTGGGGACTATCGAGCTTTGCTACCAAGGACCGCGCGAGCCATCCTGTCTTCCTTGCCGACCGACTGGAGATGCGACCACAACGGTCCTGTATCCCTTACTCATGATGTACAGGGACATGGCACTGTTGTCGAGACTGGCGTTGTTACTCGAATGACGAAGTCCGACATCCGTAGTGCACATGCACGAAAATAAGTCAGGCCTAATGTCAACTGATTGCGTGCCATCTAGGAGAACCCTTGAGTCACTTGGCGCTTAGGTTCGTGCCGGGACCGCCCGCAACTCAATCTTGTCGCGTGTCATCTAAAAGGACGCTCGAGCCGCTAAACGTTCAGGTTTGTTTCGGGACCGTTTGCCACTCAACTTTGACACGTGTCACCCAAGAGAACTCTCGAGCCACACAACGCTCCATTTCAGGCCAGGACCGCCTGACAACAAAGCGACGCAGAGAGGCCCGGCTATCATATGCCAGCCTCGGTGTTTGACATCGACAGGATTACACGGACAATGCTTGCATCCAAGTCCATTTGTCGACCCGTCCCATTAACTAAGATGAGTTTACCTAGCCAATTCAATACACAGTTTAAATGTAGATTTAAATGTAGATACATAGGGACTTGACTACTCAAAGCATACTACCTAACAAACTATGCATAGATAAATAAGAACAGATAAGCGAAGAAAGTATCAACAGTTTTATATAACAAAAGACATTCAGTGCATTCATTCCAAATATGCAGGGCACACAGCCAGCGCCGCTAGGTGTACAAAGGATGAAAGAAAAATGTCTACACAACCGGTTCATTAAGCGACCGGGCTCAACAGTCTAACTGCTCCTGTGTAAAGATGGTCGGCACGGCCATCCCTTGGCAGCCACCTCCTTTCGCTTATGAGCAATGGCTCGGTGTTGAATTTGCTTATGGAGATCAGAAAGTGGTAGTTTTCACTGAGTAACGTCTTCACCAGGTTCTTCAGCGGGTTCACTCATATGTTCTCCTTTGCCACCTTAACGGCCTCCACGTCCGCAGACGACAGGCATCCAAATAGGTGTTGGCTCAGGTCATTCCACAGACCTTCAACCACCTTCTTAGCCTTCTGCATGCTCTCCTTGATGATCCACGGTCGTCTTCTCTGCTTTCTCCCTTGCCTTGACTGCCCCCTCACTGGTTTCTCAACCGCTGCCTCCCTTTCCTTGGAAACCCTATCCTTAATCGTCGTTAGAGCACCTTCTTTGGCCTCCAACTCCACTGGTGTTTCGCAACCTCATCTGGTATGCGGATGGAGCAGTATCTGACCTTAACAACCAGTGTCAGAAAGATAACAAAGTAACGAGAGAGAAATTCGAAGTTGACAACTTACTAGCAAGGTGTCCAAAGTTTGTGCGTTTACCACCGACTCCAAAGAGTGTCGGCTCTGACCAATTCCAACTCACGGGGGTATGATAGGGTCTCTATGGACATAAGTTGAAAAGTCATCAAAAAGCAATCAAGATCTTCGGTATCCACGACCTAGGAGATATCCAAACTTACCTGCCCCAACGGTACCGCATTATTCCTGACCGTCAGCCCTTTAGTGTCATATATACGAAGGAACTGGAGCAAGGAGGGGTGACCTTAGGAAGTGAGGAAGTGTCAGGTCGTCTCTCTTCCTCTTCTTGCCATCGATCGGGTGATGGAGCGACCGCTCAGGCTTAGGGTCACGTTGATGATCTCCCGACCTGCTTCGAGTGCCTTGGCCACAGGATTTGTTGCAGTTTGAACAGTGGAGTCAAGGTCGTCGAAGGCATCAAAAGTAAGCTTGGTGACCACTGAAACAACAAAGAAAGCCATGGTTAGTTTAACTAAAGAAAAAAAGGAAAGTTTAAGTGTAAGTAACCTATCACCATTTGTACTCGTCCGGCCTTGCCTTTTGACAAGGGGCGGGCATGATGAGGCTGAATTGTATACACTATTTTGATCTGTCCCGACATAAGGCTCATTTGGAGGAACAGCGTTGTATTCGGGATACAAAAGGTCATGCACAGGAATTAAATCGGAGGAGGGACCTGCGTCCCTACCGACGTCTAGTTCCTGTGACTCTCCACCTACACTACTTTCCTCGGAACTCGCCTCAGTATCCCATCAACAGGCGTTGTCTCACGCTTAAGGACCGAGACGTCAACCAACTGTTGTGGGTAGTATTCTTACCACTATGGCGTCGGCACTACATCACTTAGCTTATCAAAGTCAACTTATTGTCACTCTTCAAGCCCATCACCCATGACAGTGTCATCATACCTTCAGTTCTCGTCTGTAACTGGGCCGGCCGAGGGTCTTTGAATTTGATCATGGAGTACTCATGTTTTTCCTTGGCCGCATTCTTTGCTAGTTTCTTTGTTGAGGCAGCCCGCTCTGTAACCACTATTTGGGTCCCCCATTAGCTTGACCCAGTGGAGGTTACTATCATTCAATAAGACCTTAGGTAACGTTAATTATCGACAGCCGCTTTTAGCCGACCAACATAGTCCCTCAGTGTCCCGTAATCGACGCTGGCAGAGTCAATAGAAGTTCCCATCAATGGGCAAGTTAAGAAAAGGAGAGCGGTGAAGGAAAAGGAAAGGCAACAAAGACTTACTGAGGGTCTGGAACCCAGTGTTCCTTAGCTTGGGGTTGACCCCATGAGGAACAAAGAAATATTTCCCCACTTGGACCAGGGCGGCTTTGCTAAGAACGTCGGTGAAAACCCACCTCTAGGGACCTACTTTACCTATCAGGTTGAGGATCTTGATTCCTCCCTAATTTCTCATGTTCGACCTACTATTGTCACATCAACCGCTTCAAAGACAATTAATCCAATCATTTGGAATGATCCGGAGAAAACATGGGTTTATGAGATCACTCAGTTTTGGTACTCGCCTATGTATGAGTAATACATACTTCGGTTTACAAAGGATGTTAACGAAGAACAAAGAAACTTGTACCATATTGATGGGATGCCCTTACTCTCTTACAACCGTAGACGACGGTTGGCATAAGGGTTTCATATTTTCAGTTGACTCTAAAGCTTACGTCACGGATCTTGCTAGGCAATTTTTAGCTTATGTCTATGTCACAGGCCCTGCGTAAAGTCTTGGTTCTAGTAGCTCTTCCTTTAAGGAGGGGGACTAGTCATGTACCGTTCTAGTAGTTGAGACATTATAGTGTTACTCCTATTCTAAACCTTTGTATTCATAGTTGTTGGGGTATTTAAAGCACACCAAGATTATGATATACAAAACAGTGGATGATCAACAATCAAGGACCGCTAGCTTAAGTAGTGAGATCTCTAGATTATTGTTCTAGAGGTCTTGAGTGCGATCCTCCAAGACACTAAAATGAGTGTTCTGCTTAAATTAAGTATCACTCTTGTTATAAAAAACAAGGTGAATGTTAGAATGCTTACTTTGATATTTATCCGCTTTCTAACATTCACCTTGTTTTTCATCATTAATGTATGCAAATTGCTTGATTATTATATTTTGGCATTATATTAATTAATGTATCCAATATATTTTAAAACAACGCCACAATCTTGATTCACTCTCTCCTCAAGCACCTATGTTCGAAACCAACCTATCATGTTTCATTTAACATATCTTTGAATTGCACGTGTTGTTCGAAGATATTTAGTATAATTTACTTCTTAGTATGTAATTACAACCAAATTCAAGTATCAATTACAATCTTATTTTATTTTATTTTTGTAGTGCTTTTAAGTTAGTAAGCACGATTTATTTTCAAATTTTAGTTTTATTTTTTGAAATCATAAACTTTATTGATAGAAAATAGCATATTTCTAAAAAAAATAGTAATAATCTTAATACGAATGGAAAAAAATTTAAAAATAATGAACAGATTACAAAAACAAATAATAATGAGTATTTATAACTAATTACAATGATCAAGAAATGTAAATATTTTCAATTTGAGAGCTATAGTCTTAAAGTTTAAACTGAACAAACAAAGTTTATTTGGATCTAACAACTAATTATTATGTAGGTATTTTGAATAAGTAAGCATGTTAAATTTTAATAAGCTTGTTCAATTTCATGTATACGAATTTCTTAAATATACTTTATAAAATTTAACATATTTTTAAACACTTGTAAGAAAAAATTATAAGAGTTGGAGAAAATTAAAACTATTAAGTAACATAAAATAAGAAATAAGAAATAATAAATAATAATGCCAAAATATACTAATCAATCAATTTGTATATCGATTCGGTTTGAGTACTATTTATTTTAAGTTATTTTCATACTTCAATCTATATTCTTAAAAGATTGTAATTTCCATCATCGATCTCATTATTCTTTTAATATATAATATATAAAGTATGTCCACTCAGTTTTTACCATGAACTTCAAAAATTCTCAAAATTATAAAGTTGAATATACTAATATAATATAATGTTTTATCTTATGTAATGCTTTTGAATAAGAAACATGATCTATTTTCGAATTTTGAATTCTATTTTTGAAGTGATAAACATTATTGGTAGAAAATAACATATTTTCAAATACATTCGACTAAATGGAAAAAGTTTAAAGCTGATGAATTAATTATAAGTTAATAATTATAAGTACTAATAACATAACAGTCAAGAACTCTATATGCATATTCAATTTGAGTGCTATAGTATATTTTAAGCTCTTTCAAGATCCAAAGTCAACAACCAATCTCATTTTTTTATAATATATATAAAATTTAAAGAGGACTCGAGCAGTTTATCTAAATTCAACCACTAATTATCATGTGGGTATTTTGAAAACTCGTAAGAAAAATATAAAAATTATAGAAAACGACGGCTTATAAGTAACTTATAACATAAGAAATAGTAAATAATAATGCTAAAATATAATAATCAACCAAATTTGTATTTGTTCAGTTTGAGATATATTTCTTTTCAAATTATATTCATAATTCGGCTATTTTGTAGCAAGATCAATATTTCAATCATCGATCTCATTTCTCTTTAACATGTAAGATATAAAGTATGCCCATATAGTATTTCCCATTAACTCTACTAACTTTCAAAAATATAAAATTCCACAAACTAATCTAATGCAATACATTATTTGATGTTAAATCTAACCTTATTTATGTCTTTTTTCTTATAATTTTCAATAGATACAAACTTCTTTTTTTTTGGAAAATATGTTAACATACACTTAACTTGCGGGTCACAAATTCAATTTTAATACAAACGGACAAAAAGAATTGTTGGTCTTTTTTTCCTTGTTTTCTCTCAACTCTTCTTTTTGTTTGTCTTATTTTGCTTCCATCCCATTTTATTAAAAAGAAAACTGCAAGGTATTGTAGACATGTATCCACTATGAAATTAGTTCTTCAACATCCAATGTAAACTTAGCATATACATCATTATCCCCTACAATAAAAGTTTATGATTCTTTTTCCCATATCTTTTTTAATGAAGATTATTCCTCACATTTTTTATATGAAATCATTTATTTATGATCTTTTTCTAAAACTTATCTTCTTAATCAATCATTTACCAACTTAATAACAAAGATAAATTAGTTTACAAACCTAATGGGTTGATTCCAAAACATCATGGAGAAAACTAAAGGTTTATATAGCATGATGACAGTTTTGGATATTTTCCTTTTTAGGTATAAACTTTATGCATTTTGTTGATTATAGTCAATATATACTTTTTGAAAATGCAATTGTTCATTTATGAATATATGTATTATACTATACAAATTAAATTTGATCTCTCTTAATACTATAATTTGTTTTCTTCAATTTAAGATTTAAATTACTCAACTCTCCTTAGCTCACTTTACTCTAAAGAAAATCCAAGTTCGAATTTCATTAGCTTCACTTATTTAATATATTTTAGAATACTTCACAATCTTTGATTCACTCTATTCTCAAGCATGGAAGTTTTTTCAATCAACCTTATGTAATCTGATATATTTTAAAATAAAATATTTTGTTTGCAAAACTTTAGTTTATAAGTAGAGTTGAGAATCCTACTAAATATCACAATAGCTCCTAAAATTCGAGATTAGAGTACATTAAATTTAATATTGAAAGTAGTTGTTAGTTTATAACATGTATAAATGCTTTGTGTTATTAGGGTTCACATTGTTTGGTGGACTTGTACTAAATTATGTAATGGGATGCTTTAAAATGTATTTTTTCCATTCTTAAGTTATTTTCATTTCCTTGTAGGCTTTATGTCTCGTTCCTCAAATTTGGACAATTGAGGGATTTTCTTATGCATTAAAAGTATTAAACAAAATCTCAACTACAAATTTTCAACATTTGTTCACGGTAAAAGCATTGTTAATACAACAAACTCATTATATGTTACAATTATTTAATATATTTTGAATTTTCTTCAGACGGTTGTAATCATCACAATGATGCTTTAAATATATCAAATTACATAAATTTAAGATGTCGTGTGCATAGTATGGGTTTGCATTTGTTTTATTAAATATAAAAGTTTAACCATAACTTGGAAATTAAAACATGTAACAGACCTTTCAAAATAACGAAAATAGAAGTTTTAAAAGACTTGAACTAGTGTCTAAACCGAACTTTCAAACCCTGGATATAACTTTCTGCATTATTTTTCAAATTGTATTCATTATACTTTATCTCATGAATTATTGTAGGATGGTCAAATTTTGTTTTTGTGATTTGTCTAGACATTTATTTGTAAAGGTATATGTAAACGTTTATGTGAATGGAAGTATATCTTATTGCATGAATTATCGCATAATATTTCAAAATGTTTATCGTAGTCTAAAATTAGCGTTTTATAAATTTAACAACGATAATTTCATTTATCCATGGCTTTTTGTAATTGTTGTTTCTACACATGAAAAAAACAATTATGGATTTATCCCATAGTTTCAAATTTTGTATTTTGACTTAAATTTTCTTCCTAATAGTTAATTTTTGTTTATGAAAAGTGTAAATTTAGTATGTGAAACATCCCATAATATTTTTGTAAGTTAGTTACGTGTCTTTTTAGTTACATATGTTTCTAAATGGTCTTTATTCTATAAATAAATAAATAATAATCTTTTATTTCTTTTTGTTCAACTGAATATGTCATTATTTACTCTCTTTTTTCTTAAGCATTTTTTCCATTAAATTTCATTTTGTGGTATATGTTTGTTTTTATCTACAAATTACTTCTTATCAATGTTGTAAGTATCGTTTTTGAAACTTCTACACAGTATTTTTCTTCTTTCATTCTTATGATATTCGAGATTATTTATAAAAAATTATAAAATTTAGGTATGAATAAATGGTTTCTTCTAAACTTTTAGCTAATTCAAAATCTTGGATGGTGACATATTATCCTAAATTTTAGCTAATTCAAAATGTTGAATGGGGGACATTATCCTAAACTTTAAGCTAATTTTTTTTTTCAGAAAAATGAAAATTTGTCCAACTAGAGATTATAGATATTTCTAGTAGCTTGCATTTACAACAAAAAATGTCATCAAAGTTATTACAACTACTTATAAGGAATTTAAAAAACGAATGAAAAATTATCCAACTAAAGATATTTTTGCTACTTCACTTTTACAACGAAAAAAGTGACATAAATGCATTACAGCTGTTTTATTTTATAAAAACATACATAGTTTATTTAATCCAAAATTCATTTAATTGTTTAACCATTTTTCAAATTAATTTTTTATTTTCTGTACAAATCTACATACAATAATACATGGATAGAGTATTCACCTAAACTATAATTTATTCCTTTAATCGTAAGATTTTTTATTTGATATTTTACTTAAAATTTGCATTTATAAAAAGCAAATTAGTCTATTAATTTTTAGTTTTTAAATTTTTACAAATCATTCATTATTTAATTTTAATTTCGAATATGTTAGTATTTTTGTATTGGAATTCTGTGATAAAGAAATTTAATCAGTTTTTAATTTCAAAAAAAGGTCAAATTAGTAAGAGTTTAATATGTAAAAATTTATTTTGATTTGTCTTTTTGTCATGATTGGATTTTCTTAATTCGAATAGTCAAAATATTAATATGTGAAAATTATAGGTGTTCATGATAACATGCCAAGAAGAAGCCACTAAAAAAACAACATGAGAGAGTCCACAATGGGTAATTGACTTGTCGAATTATAGTTTCTATAAAAATATTACTAATATTTAGGAGATGTTAACATGTGCATACTGGAAAATGTTTAGATTGTATAGTTACAATAATAATTTCATACTTCTGTATAGTTAATTAATATGGGTAGTTTTAAGTTTATAACAATCAATTTTTTAGCTTTTAGTAATTAAGATTGTATGCTTTTTAGTGGTCGTCAGTAGTTGTTAACATGTGTTCAATGGACACATATCAAAATATCCTTTAAATTCAATGTATAAAGATATCAATTATTTGACCTGGTTATTTTGATGATTACAATGTGACACTTACAATGACATAATTCATAAGAAAACTTCAGTGTCGCTAATCAACTTTTAAGCTCAATTAACAACAATATAAAATAAGAAAGGAATAGAAATGGCGACAATGAACAAAGGGATATTCATTTTTACATAAATATGTCATGTTTCAACCTTTTTATAAAGAAATGAGAAGAAATATTACAACCTTTGAACATAAACGAAAATCTTGCTCATAACTAAAGAAGTACAATTGTACAATTAGTTAGATCTAACCATAACATATAAAGGATGGAGTTCATTTGTTCCAAAGTTGAATGACTCGATATCTTATTCACATCTTAACTTTCCATTTTTATTTTTATTGTTGGATATAAATTATTTTACGTTATTGAACAATGTTTGTGTTCGATGGGACATAGGTTGACATGAGATTTAAGGATAAAAAATTTAGATAAAATTTCAACATATAATTATACTCAAAGCTATGAAAAGCGATAAGCAATAGTTAACCTTGTCTCTTTCTAAACATTTTTTGTAAGTGAAAAGGAAATGTTGAGGGTAAAATATAGAGAAATTGCAATAACCATATGGCTCCCCAAGCGGTGGTGGTGGTAGCGGTCATTGTAGTTGTTGCTGTTATTGTTATTGATTTTATTGTTGTTATTGTTAATACAATTATTATATACGAGTGTTATGGAACGCGTTTCGCATGTGACTTGTTTTTTGGCAAATTGTATATGTTTAACACATTTAAGAGAAAATGATTTGTATGAATATTTTACCAAATTTTTGCATTGAAATTATGTGTAGTTAGTTAGTTTTTAGTTTGAATTTTCATTTCTAAGTTGCAACATCTAGTTTATTGTTAGTTTGAATTTTTATTTTATTATTAATTAATAAAAAACGAATTTGTAAAAAAAAAATATTTGTTAGATCCTATTTCTAAATGATATTAATATTTGGTAATATTTGTAGAGAGCGTTTTGAATTTGTAAAGTAGCTTTAATTGTTAGATTCTATTTTTTAAATGATATAAGATTTGATAATATTTATAGAGGGACGTTTTTAGTAGTTTACGTTGATACTAAAAAAGTATGACACCAAATGTATTACAACTATTAATAAAGATATGTAGACTGATGTGAATTTGAATCGGTTCATTGATTTATATAGTTGATAAAATGCAGGTCTGTCGTTTAATAGGTGTAATGCAAAGGTTTGCTTTATTTCATTCAACATATTTGTTCATTTCAACAATTTATTTTGATTTTTTCAATTGTGTTACATAAAAAGTGGAAAATACGATTGAATATCAGTTTTAACAACAATGCTCCTTATGCACAAACCTAATTTGCGATGAAGTGAAAGAGAATATGTAAGGGAAAATAAAAAGGGTTGTAAAGGAGAACCGACGCGAACATGGTTTTAAATCTCCTATACCTCGCCTAAGATCTCCTCCAAGATCATATTTTTATACTTAAATCAAAACGAGAAATTAAATCTTATTCATATCTTTCCCGACACTCATCTCGTCCGAAATATTCAAATCTCACTAGAAATTTGGATTGAGATCTCAATTCGAGATCTCATCCGAAATTGTATTTCTTTACTTCTTCTACACAATATTTTTTTCATTTTCATATAGATTCAAAATAAACTACTAAATCAAACTACTATTTATCAACTCGCTAAACATATTTTTTACTTTTTATCATGATAAATCACTGTAAAAGATTTTATTTCTTTTATGTTCAAATAAGAGGATATTATTCAATCATTATCGAATAAATTAAGCTAACCAAGCTATCATCCATCTCCAAAACATTAACTTCGATTCTTTTTTCTATACAAATCGAGTATGTTACCATTTTTATTTTTATTTTGAAAATTATAGTTGTTAAATTAAATCATTAAAGCATCAATTTTACACATAAGTTACTTCAAGATATTTCCGTAACGTACTTTAAGATCCGAGATGTCGATCAAAGATGTACATCCTAGATACACTCATCTCATCCGAAATTTCCTCTGATATGAGAGCTTATGTGAAAATTTCAAGATGAAACGTGACCGAAATCTGAGATTTAAAACCTTGAAGGTGAAAACGGAATAAAAACTTAAGGTGTGTTTGGGTCGAGAGTGTGTTTTGCGTTTTCAATATGTAGTTCGAATAGCATGGAAAAAATGAAGTGGTGTAAAATCCTGCTCATGACAACAATGAGAGAATGGAATGGAAGAAGATAGTTTTTGATATTTCCATTGTACATAAAATTAAAAAAATAATCATTTTAAATTTATATGTTAAAATATCATTTTCCAAGTTTGACCGATTTCCAACCCTCTCTCATCTCCCGTGCATTTTGTAATGCATACATATTGAAAGTGCAAACCAAAAACTCCGTTTTCAAACAAAATGGGCCCTTGGTATTATTGTGTGTTTTGAAATGATCTGCAAAAGAGTATTTAATGAGTACTTTTGGGAAGAATTTAGCTTCTCTGGTCCGTCCACATGAAATGACATTTCACCGTTAAGGTCAAACTTGTCGCGCGCATTGGATGTCATTGTATGCTAAAAAGATAGAGTATTCAGATTCATGTGGTGCATCCTCAAAATGCAATCAAATTGTCTTATTTATAAGGCAGTTAAACCGCTAAGGTAAATTGTCTCTCTGCATTACTTTGAAAGGAAAGCAGTTAACTATCTATTTGCACAAAGGGCGGTTAGATTGCTAACTGCCTTTTTTCCCCATCTTGCAAGGGAGTGAATGAGTTTCTAATACAAAAGAGTTGAAAAACATACCTTCCAATCTTAGCAAATTCAGCAGCATCCTCCAACCCCGGAAAAACCTTAACAAGAAAATCAAAAAGACCAACTGCAAAATCCATAACTCCAATAGGAACCTTCAAGAAATAAGGCTCCTTCCCCAAAAGCCGAAACAGTATCTCACCTTGCTCAATCGGTGTCAACTCCTTCCCAGGGCCACCAATGGGTAAAACCCTATTCACCTTATCCTCATCCACCACACAATCCACTATGAACCTTGCCAAATCCTCCTCGCTTATTGGTTTACAAGCACACAACCTTCCATCCCCAAACACCACGTACGGCTTTCCATCCTTCACCAGATCCACCTGTCCCCCCAAACTCTTAAAAAATGCCGTTGGCCTCACAATGCTGTACGTGAATCCACTATCCTTTACTGCCTCCTCCATCAATTCGGATTCGAATTTCAACTTCGCGCGCTGAAACTCGAGAAGGGGTTTCTGAACGCAGATCGCGGAGAGAAGCACAAAATGCTTCGCTCCGTGAGCTCGACCGGCGATTAGACTGTTTTTGGTAGCTTGATAGTCGATCGACCACGAATCCTTAACTCCACCGTTGCGGCTCGCGAGGCAGGATATCACTGCGTCGATCGGACGGGAGAGGCTGGAGAGCGTTTGGGTTAGGGTTTCGAGGTCGGTTACGTCGGAGAAGAGGACGGTGGATCCGGAAAGCTGGGATTGGGTTTCGGACTTGTCGTTGCGACCGCGGATGCCGCTCCGCTCGCGGGCGACGGAGATGACGTGGAATCCGCGGGAAAGGAGCTCGGAGACGACGAACCTGCCGATGTAGCCTGTGGGGCCCACCACCATGACGGTTATGTCTCTTGGGGGCTTCGATTTGAAGGATGGGGCCGGAGTAGACAATGTGTTCGAATCTGGTGTTTGATTTTGGGTTGTGGTGCAGGAGAGTTTGAGGGGCTTTCTGGGTATTTTACGGGGGTTGCATTGGCTGAGCTGGTGAATGAACGGCTGCGTTATGAATTGGTTGTATGAGTGGAGGAAGGTGGCGGATGAGGAAGATGATAAGGCAAGGGGCATTTTTGACCTTTGGCTACAAGAGTGTGTTGTGTGGTTTTCTGAAGGAAAAAATGCGGGAGAAAGAGCGATAATGGCGATCAGGGAGTTTAGTTTTGGTTGTGCCGTGGTTGGGCTGATTTCAATGCAAAAATATTGCTATATCAATGCAAATTATTTTTGCTTGACACCATTAACCATGTACATTTTATAGAAAAAGAATTCATACGCAAAGTCGAATCAACCATAATGAAAGCAGCGTGGTGCTATGGACGCCGCCGAAATGCTTACTATACCATTCTTAAAAAATATCATATAAATTTATCTTATACTCGTTCTAATACTGGATGTTAACAAGAAAACTTGTCAACATCCTAAAGCAGAGTTAAAGGACGTGGTTATTCATTTTCGGTTTCTCTTAGGCAAGTTGAGAAGAATAAAATGTTAATATTCACTTTGGTTATCCTTTCGACCAGGTTACTACAGTGAAAACTTGTTCAAACGGACCTTTCGATTCAGTCGAAACGGTTGACTGGTTTTTTTATCAGCCTTTGGATTATTGTGAGATAGTATGGTTTTCCTTTCGAAGGAGTTGAGAAACTCAAATGGATGACTTGAGGAATCTGAGGTTAAGGTTTGGTTTGGTGGGTTTCGACCCTGTCGAAGGCTTAGATGGTTGAGTGGTTAGGGCTTTGATCAAGAACATGGGACCGAGGTTTTGACCGTGTCGAAAGCTGTAGCCTTAAATGTCTTGAGTTTGGATTGAGAACTGGAGGTTAAAGTGAATTGGAGAAGGGTTTCGATCTTGTCGAAAGTAGAAGTCCATAAAAAGGTGGCCTGGATTCTATAACTAGAGTTGCTTGAGTTCACAGGGGTTTTTATCGGGTCGAAAGAGCCTTTCGACTTGCTCGACACCTGGAAAAACACTATTAGTTCTGATTATAATACTTTGAAACAACTAAGTAATCAAAATGCAAAGATCTTCCCCCTTTTCAACACAAAGAAGTTTTTATTACTCAATTTCCCCAAATCAATTTATAAATTAGGGTTTTACAGCTTTTGAAATTAAGAAAGTACAAGTTTAGAATGACTAAATTCTGATCCCCCAAACTAGACCCCTAAGGTCTTATTTATTGATGCAGGTCAGCACCTTTCGACCCCAATGCTTTCGACCTAGTCGAAAGGTGGCTGCCGTATTGACTCTAGTATGCTTCCGCCTTTGTCGAAAGGAATGGTTGCGCTTGTCTTCTCTACGTTGCTTTGTAAGAGCTTTCGACTCTGTCGATAGGCTTTATTCAGTGGTTTCGAAGGTGTTGAAATGCTGATGCTTTTGATGTTGTGAGTTGCTTCTGAACTCTTGCTTGTGACTTGATGCGGGAACCTCTCTGGATAACAATGGCTTCGACCAGTTCGAAAGGCTTATTTTAGCTTTCGAAAGGGTTGTTCAGGCCAATACATGCTTCCAAGTGGTTGAGTGTAGGCGAAACCTTTGGTTTCGAAAGGTTTGACGCTTTATGTGAAGGGTTGTCCTCCTTTGCCTTCAAAAGGAGTTGCTTTGACTCATTCGAAAGGTCTTCATGCATATGGAATCATCTGCTTCGAAAGGCGGTCACTGAAGAAGAAGGGTGCTTTCGATGCCTTCAAAAGGTTGAGAATCTTCTGGACCTTAACTGTAGCATCCTTTCGACCCCTTCGAAAGGTTCTGAAGCTTTTAGACTTTGGCTGTAACATCCCTTCGACTCCTTCGAAAGGTCTAGCTGGAGTCATTTCCTTTTGTTCTTCTTTGTCTTCTGCTCAAATTGGTTTCGACTAAGTCGAAAGGAATTTTAGGTCGTAACATTTGCCTCTCCCCCCCTTAGTGAAGGGATGCTCTTGACTTTATAAGTCAACTATGTCGAAACCTAGAATCTTCCCGCCTTTTGGCATCCCCGCGTGAATCTAGACCGTTCATTTAAATCCGATTGAATGGCTTGCCACTATTGCTGACTTTTATTATAAATTACGTCTTCTTCCTCTTTACTTACCTACAAACGAGATTACTTCCGAGAAAAATCAAAAGCTTTAAACTTCCATTTAATTCTCATTTTCTTTCATCAACAATCCAGATCTAGGTAAGTGTTATTAATTTTGCTTCTGAAATTTCTCTTTCTCTCTTTATTTCATGATGAATTTCAATTTTTTTCAAATCTCACTATCGGGATTTTGAATTTTCGATTTGATTTACTGAAAATTGTTCGAGTTTTAAGTTTCAATTCTCTTGATAAAATTCCGCGATTAAATTTTCATGAATCGGTTAAATTTATTTTTCGTTAAGTTTCACTTTGAATCCAATTTCAGTTTTCATAATTACTGTTACTTTCAAGAAAATTTGAATTTTCGTTTTAGTGATTTCAAAATTTAAAAGGTTAATTCATGTTTAAATCCGTTGGTTTAATGGTTTTGATTCATTTGTTTATTAATTTTTTGAATTACTCGGTTTGAAATCGGGTTTGGGGAAAAAAGAATTTCGCGTTTTCTTCGCTCGAAAGCTTTGAGTTGTACAAATTAAAATTGGCGCCACAAATTTACTTTTCTATCCCTTCGAAAGGGTTTAAGGCGGCAACTTTTAATTTGCTTTCTTAACCTCTTTCGATGGGCTCGAAAGGTATTGTAGCGCTAATTTTACCGACCTTGTCGAAAGGTTATATAGTAAAGTAGCAGGCAGTTACCCCTCTCGAAAGCAAAACGTTTCGACCTAGTCGAAACTTTTGTGCTGATTGAAATCTTTTCTTTTCAGTATGCTTTCGAAACCATGATGCCCTTTCGACCCTATCAAAACCTTCTGTAACTAATGAGTCGAAACCCTCTATAATCACCTTTCTCCAACATTGTCGAAACGCTCCAAGTTCATATGATTTCAATTCAGGACCTTTTGACTCAATGGGAATATAAGGTTTCGACGGTATTCATATTTCCATTGGAAAAACCTAAGCTTTGGGTTTCGAATGTGTCGAAGGGTCTTGTTATCTTGTCTATTGAATATTAGTAGTATATACTTTGTTCAAACTTTTAAGTTGGTTTTAATTGTTCCCTTTTAATAACATGGTTTCTATTAAGCTTTCGGTATTGTTGAAAAGTGTCAATTGGAAATATACTTCAACCTTTCCTTTCGACCTTGTCGAAAGCTCAGTGGATGTTCATATTTATGCTTTCGACATTGTCGAGAGGTGTTTGTTAAATGTTAATCTTTTCTTCCCTTTCGACTTTGTCGAAGGCTCTATATCTCTGATTTTTAACTTCAACATTCTTCCAAGAATTTGAAGTTTCTTGTTTGGTTTTATATTTAGTTGACATAATAGTTTTCACCAATTCTTGAAAGAATGTTAGGTTCATAAAAAAAATTAACCGAAACATTTTCACATGGCAGAACCATGAGCTCCCCAAAGAAAGTCGAAGCTGCTTCAAAGCATTCTCTGATATCTACACAAGATGAAGTAGACGCCATTCTCAATGACTATGGAACTGCCGGTATGGAAGCCATTCCACCTAGAGAAACGGACACCATCAACAACCCTCCCGAAGGGTTGTTTGCTTATACAGCCATTCATATATGGTACGGAGGGTTTCTCCCTTTTTCAAAGTTCTTGTCCAAGTTCCTTTCTTATCTTGGAATTGCTCCAATCCAGCTGTCCTCGAATGTATACACTTACCTTATGTCTTTGGAGTTGATGGCATTAGAGACTGGCCTCCCCTCTTTAAGTGTTAAAGTATTGAATCACTTGGTCCGACTGGTTAAACTCCGCAATCTCAGTAGCCAAATCTTCAGGGTGAACCTTCCGAAGAAGCTGATATCAGAAGGAGTTAACAAGTTTAGAGACAAGAAGAACCAGTTTTTCTTCGTTAGATGCTTTCCAAATATCAGTGGGACTTTCTCTACTCCCCGTAAGTTCATATTTTCATTATTTTTCTTCTATTCAATGGTTTTTCTTGTCTAATCTTGCCTTATGTCAGGTGCTCCTATCAAAGAACTTAATGAGGATGATAAGAGAATGGTGGAGTCTCTAGTCGCTGCTTCTAATAAGATCGGAAACCGATTGAAGCTGTTGAATCTTGCCAACTTGAAGAAGCATTCTCTCCTCCCGTCTGGTCAAAGGGTTCTGGGGCTACCTCCTTTGATCCAACATACATCAAAAAGTAAATGCTTCCTTTCCTTGGGAGATCCTGCACATTTTTCTCCTATGTCACCCATCTGTTCCGACCATTCCAGTATATTATAGACATGTTATTTGTTTTCTATCTCTGTGTTGCTTTCTGAATTATTCTGCTAACTTATAATCTGTTTGCACTCTCTTCAGCTATTCCTTAGGTTGAAAAACCTGTTAGTGGTCCGGCTCCTCTTCCTACGACTTCCCGTGCGCCATCCTTTCCTCAATCCCTTGCCAGGACGAAGATGGCAGTCAAGAGAAAGTTGGAGAAATCTACTGAGGTGGAACTGCCTCTGAAAATAGCTAAAGTGGTCGAGGTTCTTGATTCTGGGGAGGAGGAATCTTTATCTCTTAACAAAATTTCGGAGACTCCGATTGTTGAAGCTCCTCAGGATAAATCCAAGAAGACTCCTATTGTAGTCTATCTTCTCTCTCGCACTATTTCAAGTTCTCCCAGTGTACTTGAGCAAATGCAAAAAGCTTTGGGAATGGCCCCTTCTCAAAAGTACATTCCTCCAAGGCAATCATCTCCTTCATCCTCTATTAACTTTGAAGAGGTAGTCCAGTCTATCTTAAACTCTGCGTCCTTTTCCTCCATCCACCCGCCTTCCTCTGTTTTCGACTTGGCGGGTCAATATCGTTCTTCGATAGAACGACAACTCTTGGTAAGTTTCTCTTTTCTTGTCTTTATTGTTACTGTTCTTCTTTACGATTTTGTCTTATGTTTTGTTTTCTCTTTCAGATCTCCAAAAGTTGGTTATCTCTGCAAGAGTATGCATCTCAGTCTTTTGTCGAATCCTCCAAGCTTCAGAAGGAAATTTTTGCCTTAAATAATCAAGTTTCTTCTTTGTCCACTGAAAAAGACGAAGCTACATCTGAACTGGTGCGATTGAGAGCTTCTCTCGCTCAATCGGAATCCACTGTCCTAGAAGAAAAGAAGGCCCACCAGTTCCTTGCTGATGAAAACTTGGCAATGCAACTAACCATAAAAGAATCCAACGAGGAGAAGGCCCGAATGGCAGCAAAGGATGCCTCTTTGAAAGAGAAATTGGAGAAGAATAAGGCTTCCCTGAAACTGGCAGTCAATACAATCTCAAGTGCTAAACAACGGGTGTCTCAGTTTCTCGATGCCACACTTGATGAGATCATGAAGAACTCTTTCGAAGGTGCTCTGATGCTTGTTTACGCTGATAGCATCAACAAATGCCCTGAGCTAAGCTTTCCTTCACCCAACTCTACCCTTGTTGATAGTGTTATGGGCAAGATTAATCAAATGAAGAAGGAAATCGAGACTACAGAAAAGGAGGAAATTGATACCTCTAAGATTCTTTCTTTTGAAGTCCCTTCTTCTGAAGTCGAATCTGACTCAAAAGATGAAGGCAATAAAGACAATGCTGCCGAAGAAGAAGGGGATAATGATGATGACGATGACAATGACAAAGATAATAATGATGATGATGACGACGACGACAATAAAAATAATGGCGGTCAAGGTACAGGTGGTGACAGAGGGGGCCTTACTGAGACTTCTGACAAAGATGGAGATGATAATACTAGAGCTTCTGAAAAAGATCCATCTCCTCCCAAAGCAATCCCGCCTGAATCTGCGGCACCTTTTGCCTCTCAAGAAGATCTTTCTTTTGTTGATGTTGAAGCACCGAAGGAGAAGGAACAATCTTCCCAAGCATTAGTCCCAATATCTTAGGTATGAGATTCTTTGTTTAAACATCTTTCATTTCAAAGACAATAATAGTGTAAATCTTTTACTTAGATAAGGAAGAAAATTGTTCACCCCTATAAAACTAAGCTTGAAAGGAAACAAGCAGAGATAAATAAGTTATATAGGGAGTTAGACAAGCAATTGAGGGAGCACAACATACTTTCTGACAAATATCATAGACTTAATAGAAGTGCAGCAGTGTTAGCATCTTTTAAGTATCAAGAAGCCGCCCCTCGGCTATGGAGAGCGCGCCTTTGCTACGAAGCTCTCTTGAAAGAGAACCAGGAGTTAATTATCTTATTTGGATGTTGATTGAGGAGAGGGACATTTTAGTTAATTTCTTATATAAGGTCTATTGTAGGCACCCTATCGTTGACTTTTCATATTTAGGTGAATTTAGTGGGGGTCTACTCAGGCGCTTACATAAAAGATACTTGGATGAATTCGAATCTGACCCGCATCCTAGAGCTTGTTGGAATTTACCATGGGTCATATCCATTCCCCAAGGTCTACCTCCTGAAAAACTTAAGTATTATAAGGATAAATTTGTTTCTGAATTATTTACTAAGTCAATCTTGTATGAACCAGATGAATTATTGTAAACATGTAATAATATATTGATTTGTGAATATTCGTTTTAGTCTTGTTTTTATGCTTAGCCACGTTTTATTATTTTATCACAGAGTGACTGTTCCTCAGGCCATCTTCTTTTTAGAGACCACTAAAGTCGGTATGTTAAATTGAGAAGATTTTTTCTTGAAAATGCATCAATTTTAAAATCCTCAAAACTAGCAAGATACTACTTTCTTAGAGATTTACAAAAACTTTACTTGCAACATCCTCGTCTCCGCTTTTATTTCCTCGGAAGAAAAGCTTCTTATGGAGATCAGAACATATCATACGAAACTAATTTGTGGTCGCGATAGTCCTCCAGCTAGGGAGTGGGACTATAGCAAATTTCCCCTGGTAATTACCCAGAGGGACTAAACACTCCTTTTGACTCAACAATTATGATTTCTGCCAATTCATTAAATAAAGTTAGAGATGGTGATTCTCATCTTTAGATATAAGACAAGAGTTTATTGTATCTTTTAGTTTCATTGTCATTCGAATTGTAATTTATTTATCGTAATAATAAAGAGATTTATCATTCTGGTTTTGACTCCATTTTTTTTAAATAGGAGCTACAGTTATCAGCAGCTCCTCTCTCACTCGATTCAGCGTCACGCTTTACTAATCTTAGAGATAAGCTACTAACAGAACTTGAAAGGAGTGAACTCCTCGTAGATACCTTACTCGCTCGTCTTCACGGCAATGTCGAAGCCTTAAGATGGCACAAAAGATACTTACTTCAGAAAACTATTGTTAGCAATCTTAAAGATTGAATTGCCAATTTAGAGGCTGATGTCAAAAGTAGAAATGAAATAATTTCCACACTTAAGCGACAAGTTAAGTTGAACCCTTCAATCGATTTCGACCAGAAGATGTCAGAACTTCTCCAATAAATAGGCGATTTGGAGCTGAAATTGAAGGACAACCAAGCTTAGTGTGAGTCGCTAGAATATATTATGGGGGATAACATTTCGAGTGTTGATTTACCGGCTCCCCCCGCTACTCCTTCTATCGCCAAATCTACTAGGTCGACTTTCCTCGCTGCTCAGAAATTCCCCACGATGACCAATCCCCCTCCGGGCTTAGACGAGAGGGTAGTGGGTGAATGGTGTAGAAAGGTTAAATATGAAGTGGCTAAGTACTTCGATGAACAACAAAGAGTGAAATATTCGCAAAGCATAAATGAGTATGCCGCCAGAATTCAGGAACTTGAATGTGGCAACTACTTCCTTCAGAAGCGCATCGCGGAATTAGAAAGAGAGAATAAAACCCTTAGAGGTGCAAACATAGCTTTCAATCGCGCTTTGAAGACTAATATTGATGCAACTAATGATGCAGATATGATAAGGAAGAAAGAAAAGAAACTCAAAGAGGTCATCTGCATCGCAATCCGTCACGTAGTTAATCCTTCAATTGTTGAGAACCTAAATAAGGCTATTCAAGGTTTATGACAGATTTGTATTCAAGAAATGTATATACCTATCTTATATTTGTGAATAGTTTCATAAGTTATATAAATCATATAAACTTTGTAAATATCACTTGATTGGTGATTCTTTCTCGTAGTGTTATTTATGAAATGCTTGTTTGATAGCCCATACTATAATTTTTGTATTCGCTGAATCTTTCATTCTTCTTTGTTGTTTTGATTTCCCTGAAAAGTATGAAGCAAACAACATTTCTAATTGTTAGCTTGAAACTGATATATAACTCTATGCATATCATTCGTGAGAATTAACAATTCATCATGTTAATCGTATGAAAATCAGTTTATATCAAATGTCTAAATCCCATCTTTGGTCATGATGAGAAATAATTAAGAATTTAATTTTAACCATTTTGCTAGAATATCTAAAGTCTATTGGTGGAAAATCCTGTCCTGGAGCAGGGGTATAAATGTTAGAGAATCATCCTCTAGAGATGGTTAATAAAGAGCTAAATATGAAAATGTCCCAGAAATCATTATATGAATATTTTTAATAGAAATCCAATGACCCATACTCAGGTGTTAATGAGATTTGAAAACTTAGAAGTCCAAAACCCGGATTCGGGTATTAACGGAAACTCATAATAATAATCTTCTTGAGAAAAGTCTTTGACCCAGATTCGGGCATTAACTGTGGACAATCAGGAATCCATAATAAAATCTCAAGCTCGGATTAGGACATTTTTAAGTAATAGTCTCGAAACCCAGATTCGGGTAGAATAAAGACCGTAAGTGATTGATAAAGACCCGAAACCCAGATTCGGGTATTAATAGATGAAATTTAGAAATGAGAGTCCTAAAACCCAGATTCGGTTATTAATATGTGAAATTTAGAAATGAAAGTCCGAAAACCCAGATTCGGGTATTAATAGAAGGAGTCATGCTTTACTCCTTAGATTTTGTCTTCTTTGACATGCATAAATACTTTAGGCTTTGTATATAGTGGTGATCTGATAAGCTGCTTCTCAAGCTTAGACGTCTTAGTCCATAATCTGATGTGCGACTTCTTGGGGCTGGACATCTTAGTCCATTAAAGATATGCCGCTTCTCATGCTTTGCATCTTAGTCCATTATTTGATGAGCCTCTTATTAGGCTTGGACATCTTAGTCCATTATTTGATGAGCCTCTTCTTGGGCTTGGACATCTTAGTCCATTATTGTTTTGGTGCTCTTGGTTAGCTCATCTTAGAGGCTGGAACAAGGACTTACCCAACCTCCCTCCAGGAGGCATCATGACCTGGCCAGAGGCATGGCCAAGGGCTTGTCTGGTGCTTTAACCTGGTCATAGCGTGGCACGGTTAAAGACTAACTCTTTCCTCCTTCCAGGAGGCGCCCTGCCCTGGCCATAGCGTGGCATGCACAAGGGCTTGTTCGGTGCTTTATCTTGGCCATAGCGTGGCGCGAATAAAGGCTTACTCCGTCCTCCCTCCAGGAGGTGCCTTGACCTAACCAGAGGTGCGACCAAGGACTTGTCCGATGTTTTAACCTGGCCATAGCATGGCGCGGTTAAAGGCTTACTCCACCCTCCCTCCAGGAGGTGCTCTGCCCTGGCCAACTTGGCGTGGACAGAGGCCTTCTACCGTCTTAGGTAGTGTCCAAACAAGAGGAGCATTTCACTCCCAACCATGTAGATTCTCTTTAGAAAAATAGCTCTGTATTGATCTCATTCAATATTTCTTTACAAATTCGTTAATCTTTCCTTAACGGAAGAAGTTGATTATCATCCCCTCTAGGGCCTGCAATGATTAGTCTTATGTCCGTTCATCGTGTGATAATGGCAGTAAGATCCCCCTAGATTCCTTTCATATTTTGCCTTCTTTTTCTATGATGGCCAATAATTGAGCTCATCCTTGGTTAACAAGTAGACATTCTCTATGGATGTTGTTAAGTTGCATTCTTTAGGAAGTCTAGACTTAAAACCTATCTCTTGAGGATGGCCTTTTGATTCTTATTTCTTGGCCTTGTAGTTTCACATTCCTCGATTGCTTTCCTTTTCGAAACCCTTTGGAGTTTTTATGTTGGAAGTGTTTCTGTTGCAGCTCGTTGGCATTTATGTGCAAAGGCATTATAATCAACCATCATCTCTTCTTCAAAGATTGTACCTTTGGAATAATGTTGAATATTTTTCCTCATTTGACTGAACAAGTTGTCACTTCCACCTTTCCTTTTTCCTAAGGCAAAAATAGGAGTGGGGCCAATATGAAAGGGGTTCAAGCTCCATTTCCCTGGATCATACAATTCCGCTTTTTTCTTGTTTATAATTCTTAGAGCTTCTAATCTTAGCCGTTGCTCTTCATATTGGTTGGAATCCTTGATGGTTCTTGGGGAGAATCCTATTAAAGGTCGTTAGGAAGATCCTTGCTTGGATCTTTTGATTCTTTTAGCCATGATGGTGTTAGACCAAAGTAGATAAGCTTGAAATTGAGTTGGGTTAGAGACAAGTGGTGTTGGGTGTTCAACCAAGTCAGAGGTTCAAGCCCTCCTTCTAGTGCCAAAATGTTAACAAGAAAACTTGTCAACACCCTAAAGCAGAGTTAAAGGACAAGGTTAATCCATTTCAGTTTCTCACAGGCAAGTTGAGAAGAATAAAATGTTAATATTCACTTTATTTATCCTTTCGACCAGGTTACTACAGTGAAAACTTGTTCAAATGGACCTTTCGATCTAGTCGAAACGGTTGATTCCTTTTCTTATCAGCCTTTAGATCATGCTGATATAGTATGGTTTTCCTTTCGAAAGCTCTCCTTTCGAAGGAGTTGAGAAACTCAAATGGATAACTTGATGAATATGAGGTTAAGGTTTGGTTTGGTGGGTTCGACCCTATCGAAGGCTTAGATGGTTGAGTGGTTAGGGCTTTGATCAAGAATCTGGGACCGAGGTTTCGACCCTATCGAAAGCTGTAGCCTTAAATATCTTGAGTTTGGATTGAGAACCTGAGGTTAAAGTGAATTGGAGAAGGGTTTCGATCTTGTCGAAAGTAGAAGTCCAGAAAATGGTGGCCTGGATTCTATAACTAGAGTTGCTTGAGTTCACAGGGGTTTTGATCGGGTCGGAAGAGCATTTCGACTTGTTCGACACCTGGAAAAACACTATTAGTTCTGATTATAATACTTTGAAACAACTAAGTAATCAAAATGCAAAGATCTTCCCCCTTTTTAGCACAAAGAAGCTTTTATTACTCAATTTCCCCAAATCAATTTACAAATTAGGGTTTTACAGCTTTTGGAATTAAAAAAGTACAAGTTTAGAATGACTGAATTTCGATCCCCCAAACCAACCCCTTAAGTCTTATTTATAGATGCGGGTCAGCACCTTCCGACCCCAATGTTTTCCACCTAGTCGAAAGGTGGCTGCCGTATTGACTCTAGTATACTTTCGCCTTTGTCGAAAGGAACGGTTGCGCTTATCTTCTCTACGTTGCTTTGTAAGAGCTTTCGACTCTGTCGATAGGCTTTATTCAGTGG
Source organism: Allium fistulosum (assembly GCA_030737815.1). Taxonomy (NCBI): domain Eukaryota; kingdom Viridiplantae; phylum Streptophyta; class Magnoliopsida; order Asparagales; family Amaryllidaceae; genus Allium; species Allium fistulosum. Next base: position 487,796,364 of record CM060908.1, read on the forward strand.
TTTCAAAAGTATTGAAATGCTGATGGTTTCGATGCTGTGAGTTGCTTCTGAACTCTTGCTTGTGACTAGATGCGGAACCTCTCTGGATAACAATGGCTTCAACCAGTTCGAAAGGCTTAGTTTAGCTTTTGAAAGGGTTGTTCAGGCCAATACATGCTTCTGAGTGGTTTGAGTGAAGGCAAAACCTTTGGTTTCGAAAGGTTTGGCGCTTATGTGAAGGGTTGTCCTCCTTTGCCTTCGAAAGGAGTTGCTTTGACGCATTCGAAAGGTCTTCATGCATATGGAGTCATCTTCTTCGAAAGGCGATCAGTGAAGCAGAAGGGTGCTTTCGACCCTTTCGACCCCTTCGAAAGGTTGAGAATCTTCTGGACCTCAACTGTAGCATCCTTTCGACCCCTTCGAAAGGTTTTGAAGCTTTTGGACTTTGGCTTTAGCATCCCTTCGACTCCTTCGAAAGGTCTAGCTGCAGTCTTTTCCTCTTGTTCTTCTTTGTCTTCTACTCAAACTGGTTTCGACTAAGTCGAAAGGAATTTTAGGTAGTAACACTAGACTTTTCAATGGGTTACCAAAAATATCAATTTTGATACTTTTTACACGACGATCAATTATCGATCGACACAATTTTCCACGACCATCGACCACCGAACTACTGAAATTCGGTCGTTAGTTGCTGTGAAAAATTGTGTCGATCGACGGTTGATCGTTGTATAAAATAATTTTGAACGATGGTTGATAGACATGTATAAAGTTTTGGTATTTGGAAGAATACAAATTTTATTGTGTTTATTATTTTTTTATGGTATTAGTAAGCATTTTTTGCGATTCCTTTGGCATCACACTAAAATAAATGGAAGATTTGTAGAACACCATATTTAAGTTTTACACAACCGCCACATCCCAAAAGCATGTTGTAAAATACCAATGTTTCTAAGTTTTAGTATATTTACGGAGAACTCTATAAATATTTGTAGAGTTGAAGTTTCCACGCTACAAAAGAGCTTTCCATAAACATTTACAAATTTTAAAAAATAATTCAAAAGAATCCAAAAAAATTGTTTTTGATCAGAGAAACATGCAATTATCGTTCGAATTTAATTTCCGACCAAAAATGAAAAAAGAATATTTGGCGAAATTAAAAATAGTGTTGTAATTTAAAACAAGTTTTTGAAAAGAATTTTTCACATACGAATTTTGGAAATAAGGGGTGGAACCAAATTTCCACTAAAATTAATTTCATAGAATAAGATTCAAATTGAAACAAAAGTTAATTAACCAATAAATCAAGTTACTTACTTGAAAATAATTGAATGTTAACATCAAAAGAAAACAAATATTAATAAATGATTATCCATATTTGTTCCATTCTGCATTTAAATTTCAATACTTTGATTTTTATTTGGTATTCAATATTAAATTAGTTAATTTGGTTCATTCGCTATAGAATTTTCAAAACGGAAACGAAATCAATCGCCAATTAAATATATTTCTATTATAATTTCTTAATCAATTCTGAACTGATAACTTTTCCAAACTATATCATTTCACGAATTTTGATTCGATTTTATGGGTTAATTCGGTTAAACTGAACTTTGCTCTTCCTTAGTTGTGATGGTCAGTAATACTAAAGAAAATCGAATAGTGCCCCTTTGATTTTCTGCACCACTTTATAATTCAAAGAATATAAATTTTTGTAACAACTCGTATTTTTAGGGTGTTCAGAATATTTAAATTTTGGATATTTAATTATTTATTTTATTGATGAGCTGGAAAACTCGATTGCGTAGACGGACTTTTTAGGACTCGGGATTATTTCCATTAGGTCCGGATGGTCCGAGCGAGCTAGAATGAGTATAAGCATCGATATATTTCAACTATTTGGATTCGAGTTAAAAGGTCGAGTTCGGTTCATAAATAAAGCGACTCGGAAAGCTAAATTTTGTATATGTTGGAATTAGATCCCGAAAATAGTTCCATTGAGTTCAAACAGGGGTATTTGGCTAGAAATGCTAGTGAGCACGCCTCGTTTGGAGTTTGAGATTTTGGGGTGAATAGTGTTAGAAAATTTTCTATATAAGGACCTCGCTTTTCTTCTATTTCCTAAGATTAAAACCCTAAAACAATCCCTCCATCCAACGGCCGATGTCAATCGATGCCAATAAAGGCTATTTCGGGTAAGGGTCCCAACTAGAGAAAGGTCTGCCGTGAGGTGGGGAGCAAGGTGGACGGTGAGATCGTCATAGGTCGACGTGTGGCGGCGGGGATATGTAGATGAACGACAAAGTCATTTCAAGCTTGTTCTTAAGCTATAGGGGATGATTGGTGAAGAGGTCGATGGCGTTAGGAACGTTAGAGGTGGGGCTACCTCTTGTAGCGATGCGACTAGAGCTCCTTGGCGGTGTTAAAGAGCAAATGAACAAAGTCGGGGAGTTTCGAAATTGGCGGCCTTGGGTTTGAACGAGAAGATGATTAGGGTTTTTAAGATTAAGGTTAATTAAATTATGTAATTAGTGATTAATTATATTGTTTAATTCAAGGATCTTGTTAAACTCGTATCTTGATCATACGAGGTCGGATTCAGACGCGGTCAATCGCGTTGGACTCATGGAATCGTTAATTACATTTTGGAATTTGTTTGGTTAAGATTAGTAGATAAACTCATGTTATATAGTAGAAAAAATTTATTGGTTTTATGCTTGGATGTTTTATTTATTTGATTGTTGGGTTTGGATAAATTACCATTTTTGAAAATGGATAATGTATAAAGTGATAAAATATTATTGATTTAATATAATTACATTGTTTAAATAATAACATAGTTAATTTAAGCATACCTCTTTGTTGTTATCTATTTGGTCAAATAAACACCGTCTATTAATAAACGAAAGAGTATATTTTGGATGACATTTGTTTAGCAAAATAAATCTCAGTTCTGCTATTATATCAATTTGGACATTTATCTAAGTGCTAATTGATTTATACTAGATAAGTGGTATGTTAACAATTGATTGTTAATTATAGATCTGGTTTACATATATGCATGCTTATGTAAATACTTGTAGTTTAACTTGGGAAGTTAAACTAAATTTAATGGTAGCTTGTTTAAGTACCATTGTGATCGCTAAGCCTCTTTCTAATTTTAAAAAGTTATAGATTTAATTTAACTTCAATTTTATAATTTGAAGTAAAGTGATTATTTAATTATTATTTTAACAAAGTGTTTTATATAATTATCTATGTAGTAAAATTAATTATTATATTATTTTAAAATGTTTTAAGGTTAATTATTATATTTATAATGTTTTATAATTAATAATTTTATTAGCGTTGTTTAAAGATGATTAATTATTTATTAAGGTTGTTTAAAGACAATAAATTATTTTAATGATTGTTTAAAGCTAGTTAATTACTTTATTAATGTTTAAAAGTTAGGTAATTACATTTTTAAAATTTGTTTAAAGTTATTTTATTATACTAGTTAAAATGTTTTTAAAAGTTAATTATTTTATTATTTAAATGTTTTAAAAAAAAGGTTTTATTATTATATTTTTAATAATGCTTTTAAAGTTTTATTATTATATTACTAAAAATGTTTAAAGTTTGTGTTTATGATGTTAAAGTTTTTATTCATCATAATTAAATAATAAATTATTTATACAAAGGATTTATTAAAGGAGTTTATGAATTTGAAAGAGATTTGAAATTGGAAAAGAAGTTTGGTTTTTAAATGATTTCAGAACAGAGGTTTATAGATGGTTTTAGAGATTTGGAAGGGAAGTTTTATAAATGGACTTTTGAGACTTATAAAGAGTATTGTATAATAAACTTGGAGATTTATAAAAAAAAGTTTTATAAATAGATTGGAGATTTTTAAAGAAGCTCTATAAATAGATTTGGAGATTTATAAAGGAGATATTTATAATATAAAAGAGATTTATGGAAAGGAATGGTGTTTTGGGTTATTTATATCTCCATTTTAATGGCATTTGGTTGTATCATTTTAATATAATTTTGATATAGAAAGTTTTTCAAAGTGTTTGGTGAATATACTTATTCCATTTTATAAGTATGTGAAAAGGGTTTTCCAAGTTTTGAATGGGATGGTTTGTGAATATACTTATCCCGATGAGATAAGTATATGAATATTTTGATAAATATTTTGTAAAAGATTTAATTAATGAAAGATTAAACTAAGAGGCCTGACAGTTTCCATGATAAATGTAATCTCTGTTTGGAATGTTTGTTTATTTGATAGTTAAATAACCGACTATCAAACCTTGGCCTAAATATATAATCCTTCTTAATTTTGGTGGTACGAAAATATTCTTTCCCTACTTAATACCAAAGGATTTAACTCTGGAAATATCTAGGGAAACACGGGGATTATATGGTACAGTTACCGTCGGTAGTGCTATACTGTACATATAAACTCATTTTGTTCCCTTAGGGCAAATGATAAGGAAATTCGTGTGCTTAAACGGTTAGGAGGCGATCTCTGCTCTTATGCATTGTCTGATTATTTCCAAAAGAACCGGTATTGAGTATTCTGGGAATCGATCGATTGGTTTTGGAACACCCGGTAAGCGGGAGAGTGTACTTATATGAGATGACTCAAAACCGTAAGAACTTCAAAACCATATGCAGGTTCTATGCTTGGAGAAGATTCGAGTTTTTGTTCGATATGTTGGAATCCATGTGTGATTCTGAGACCTGGAGGGGTAAGGCAATCCATGTTTGATTTCGAGATCTATGTTGAGATATGGGAATCCACATGTGATTCCGAGACCTGTTGGGTATAGGAATCCATGTGCGATTTCGAGATCTATTTTGAGATGTAGGAATCCATCTATGATTCCAAGACCCATCGGGGTATGGGAATCCATGTGTGATTCCGAGATCTGTTCGAGTAGTGACTCGTGTACTGGAACGCCAGACGTAGCCTCACTAGCGGTAATGACTAAAACCAGAAATAGAATGCATGGCCAGGGGTTTAGCTAACCCATAAGGGTGCGGTCGCCTCCTTTCTAGAGTTACCTACAGTTGTTATGTATGCATGGAGCGATGCATTCGGCCTGCGTGGCCAGCTATGTATTTCCTACTGTATATCACTAGGGATGTATTGTTGCTTCGGAAGGATAACTCTGGTCCTTGTGCAAGAGGACTGTTCTCGAAGTACTGAGTGCATTTCTCTATGGAATCCTACAGTATAGGCGAACGCGCCATATGGGTTTTTGATTATATACCTATTATTGTTGTGATGCACACTCACGAGTGTCACAACTACTTGATTATTGATATTTTCGCCCTTAGACATTATTATAATATCACTGAATTTTCTAATATAAATGGTTTTGTTATCGTAAGGTAAAAACCCATATGTGTTTATGTGCGGCGTGGTCTTACGGTATACCTTTTATTTTGAAAGAGTTTATAAATATAGAAATCAATATGGTTGGATTGGGTTTTCTCACGTTGGTTTACCAGACTGATCCAAACGTTATTTTCTTATAATACTCGGGTCAGCCCGAGCATATATTTCAGATTTAGTGATGGATGCTATGGAGTTTCAGGAGACGAGCTAGATGCCTCCAAGACATATTCACGTATCCTTTTATTTCTATTGCATTTTCTTTTTTTGTATCTATCAATAATTGTAAGGACAGAATATTATAACTGTCCAGGCTAATGATAGATTAGTCTCTTTGATTGATGTATATATATTACATTTTCCTTTTGTAAAGATCGTTGTGTATTATAGATTGCTCAGTAGGATGTGAGATTATGTTCTATCTTTTAGTTTCTATCACCCCAACAATTTGTCTTTTCGACACTTTAATGCTCGGTATGTGAATACCGTGGATGTATTAGTGTCGGCTTTTAAGGGTCGAACAGGCGGGTCGTTACAGTTGGTATCAAAGCTTAGGTTGAGCGAACGCCTAGGCCTTGGTGGGGTAAACTGATTAGAGATAGGGTTAGTAATGCCCTAGAATGAGTAAACTCATTTGAGATAGGATCAATAGCACCTTATAATGAATTGAGAGTATTATCTAAAAGAGCGCGTATTTGTTAGTGCTATGAAAATGTTTTGTATTGTGTTGATTTATCTGCTGAGTGGTTTACAAATTCTGACCGATATGGGAGGCCATTGTATTGATAGGGGTTTCTAAACACTTAAATAAGGCAAATCGACATAGTATTGTTTTTAAAATTTGTAAATGAAATAATTTTACTTAGGATAATTTTATATATAAAGGAATAATTTTTATAAAAATTGTATAGATATTTTTGTGTGCTTGTTGTTAGGGAATGATAATATTCAATTATTATCATTTATTGTTTAATTAGTCATGCTCGCCTAGTTAGGAGCATTAGCTACTGTTGTGATTTGAGTAATTGTGCCCAGCTAGTTTATGAGCATTAACCATTGTGATTGATTTATGAGCAGTTTTACCTTTCACTGCATGGGTTGAGTAGATAGTAATTTATGGGAATATTTAAAATGAACACCTCGTGAATTCAGTTTCACAATTTGATTATAAGGCGTTCGGTGATTATGTTGGGTTAAATTTTAACTTAAATAAAAGTTGTTTATTATAATTAAACAAAGTAACATTTGTGTAACGATTTTATACAAGAAAGTGAAATTATCTAAGTATAATTTATTAATGTGGTTATAAATAAAAAGGATTTAAGTTGAGAATTTAAGAACTGGAACCCTAGTGTTTTTGAAATTTGTTTTTCAAATATTTGAAGGAAAATAATAATAGTATTATTTGAAGAATTTTTGAATGGAAATATTTTTAAAAGATTTCAAAGGACATAAAATGCACTGAATCACTTCGATCGTTGAAAAATAATTTCGGTGATGACTGCAACATCATCGGTGTTCATTTATTACTACCATGGTAATCTGTTTAGAGTTATTTTGGGTAAAGTGGATCATGATTTTTAAAATCCCAAAAGTATGATTTGATATGCAAAAGGATATGTATATTGTTATTTCAAAATGATTTGAAATAAAAATTGGGTGTTTAAGTCTGAAGTTTTCAGTCAAGTTATTATATGAATGCATGTATCTTATACATTAGGGTAGTTTGGCTTGGAATCTCATGTTGATATGTTGTCTGATAATTTTTCATTTATTGAAATGAAATGGAATTTTCGACGATTTTGGACAGTTGGGACTTCCAAATTTGATATAGAAACCGAAGCTATGTGTTTTTGGTAGAACTATATGGAAATAAGTTTTTGTAACTTATAAATTTAAAGGTATGGTAGGTTAAAATAAGTTTTAAAATTTGTTGAACATTCTGGTTAAGTAAAACAAATCTGATATTGTATATATACTCTTAGGATGTAGAAGAGTATTATACGAATATAAACTTAAGTTAAATAGTGGTACACTTAAGTAATGGTTTTGTGAAATGGTTCATAAATTATTTTAGTAGTAAATGAAATGTTAGGGGTGTAGTTAAATGTGATTTGAGATGAATGTGATTTAAAATGAAAGACAACTAGTGTAGTTAAGAAACTAATGAATAAATACGTAAGATGTACGTAGATCATTTTACTCGCATAAGGATCTTTGATCCAGATTCGAGCACATGAATTCGAAGTGATTTACACCAATCCGAATAAGGATTTTTCTCTGATTTTTGATGGAGAACACTTAATATGGATTCTTAGGATGATCCTGAAGTTCTCTATCATAGTATAGGGCTATGCAAGGAGAATGATGGTTTCTAATCAAGGAACTGGATAAGAGTCCACACTATAAAAGTCGAGTGAGCGATACTAGTTCAAAAGTGAAATTATGCAATCGAGCGAGTGACCGGATTTGATATTGTGTGTAGATGACATTGATAGAGTTAGGGGTATGCCCTAGGGTCAATTATGTAATTTGTTACATATATCTAACTCGTTGACCAACCTTGTTCGAAATAAAAGGTATTTTCTTCCTATTATATACTTGATATAATGTGATTATATTAATTAATTAGCTTAATTAAAAGTATATTTAATATAAAAATCCATAAATGGTCTATTTTGTGATAATAGTTACAAAGTGTTGTAACCATGAGTAATTTATCACAACGAAACAAATATACCATTTTAAATGTTCCTAGTCAAGATGCATCGAGATTGGATATCGTTGTATCCGTTGAGACTGGAGTACTAACGCTCTCCAAATGTTGGGTAGTGTATTACTCATGACTACTAGGGACACCTAGAAGTTACGTACTAATAGTTATTGGTTAACTATGGAACGACTCACTCGATAGTTTTCTATTTGTTAATATAACTAAGGTCAAACAGAAAATATCGATATGACTGATTTACACAGTTCTCTCGACTTGAAAATACTGTGGACCTTCAATGTAAAAGCTCTGCTTTGATTATAGCCAAATCATGGCATGGTGTCCGTCGAGTGACTATAGTTGGGTCGAGTGGAAGTATTGGAAGTGAAGCACCATTCAAGAGAGGATTCGTCTCCTTAGTTATATGCGGTTAGTATCACAGTCAACTCAAGTCAACTCAAAGTCAAAGTCTCTGGCCAGAGCATTTTGGTTAATAATAATTGTTATTATTGAACCAAGGAATTTGTATTTAGACTATAAAGTTGAATGTGGATGAGGTTGGAATTTTGTCCATTACCAAATTCCATAAGTCCAAAGTGATATAGTTTTGACGAAGAGAATTGGTGTAAACAAATGTCACAACCGGGTAACGCTTATTAAACTAAAATTGGATTTTACTGAAAATGAGTAAGCGATAAATTTAGCCATAATGTCACACCACCTGCTAAGTGATGTGTGAACGTTAACATTAGAATAGTTCGATGTTAATCATTGACCAAATTTACACCCAAGAGTTACACAGCCGAAATGATGAATTCCCTTAAGACTGAATGATTTAATTAGTTTATAATTGTTATAAATTAATTAAATTAATTAATATTTATGAAATATTAATTATAAGATTTGAATATGATTTGAGAAATAAATAATGTTATATATATTTATAACAGTTATAAATATATCGACGATATACAATATCGACAAGCGATTAAATTAGATTTAATTGCATAGTATTTTGGCTTGGGCTTAGATGGGTTTAAGGCCCATTATTAGGGCTGCAAAATTTCAATTTTGGGAAGGTCTAGGGGTGGCTAAAACATAGGGAATTGGCTTGGAGATAATGGGTTGAGATCAAGTGAGAATGGTAAAAAGGTTTTCCTCGTTTCTCTCTAATACAACCCTATACTTTAAAACACGAGCCCGTGTCTCCTCATTCTTCTCTCGTCGCTACGGCTATCTTTCCCAGTCAAACCCTATACTTTAAAACACGAGCCCGTATCTCCTCATTCTTCCCACTCTTAAACCCGACCTCGCCCTTGTTTTTTTGGCCCTAGATCCCTAATCGATTAATGAAAGGAAAAAATATTCAAGCACGCAAATCGTCGTGACTTGAAGAGGGGAACATAATCGTTGGCGACCCGGGCTCGTTGTATCGTGGGCGGAGGCATGATGCTGGAGGTTTAGCCGCTATTCAAGGCAGCATGAACGCAATTTTTAGCTTTGTAGGTTGCAAGGCGGAGGCCTGGGCTATGCTTGCCTAAGCCACGCTTACATGCTGGCGATCTATTGACGATGCATTCGAACTATTAGAGGTTGTAGCATAAGGTTTAACAGTTGGAATTGGTTACGATTGAACTTGGATGTGGCCGATAGGTTTCGTGTAGTGATTGTTGAAGGCCTGATTGGTTTCTGCTCTTCGATAAGGTGAGTTATCGTCTTAACTCACACTGCTATATTTAAATAAAAATATCCCACTTTGCATGCTTTGCTTGGCTTATTAATCATTTATGAGTCGTGTAAAATTTTAGTAGCATAAATTTTAGTAGCGATTGGATGAAATTATTGAAATAAATTGCATGTTATGGGTTCAACTTGTTTGATGGATGAATTGATTGAATTGTGTTTTTAAATGTAAAATTTGATTCCATTGTCGATTATTGAAAGTTGAAAGTAATCACAAATTCATTGATCATATAATGCTCTGGTTAATGGATGATAGTAAATACATTGTTTGTGTGCACAGAGTTGTCAGAAAGCGACTTGGGCAGCTTAATAATTTCACACTATCAGACTATATTTATGGAGTGGTTTTCCTTGAATTTACATTATTGATTGTTCTCTTGGGGTTTGATTTGTTTTAAATATTTTTATAGATTTTGAATTGAGTATTCACCTATTTTGATTCTTGTTGAATTTTATTTAGAGAAAATTATTAAACTATATTGAGTTTTAAATTATGTCACTTATTAAATTTTAATTCAGTCATTTATAAATGGGCAATATTTAGCTGCAAAACCATTCAAAATCACCACCGTATTTATATTATAACCTGAAAATGTTTGGAACCAAAAGAAAAATGTGTTATTATTTTATAAGATATATGTAACACCCCTAATTTTGGTTAACATTGTTTATGATATTTAATTAGATAAATAAAATAAAATAATCTAGGATGATAAGGAGAATAAGATTTGATAATCAAATTGGTCGAGGCTTAATTGATGAACTAATAAGGGTGATTAGAATATTAATAAGTAGGAGGATTCATGAGAAGGGCAAAATAGAAAAAAAAAACCATATTTCTTTATCATATACCATCTCATTCTCAATTCCTCTGTCACATTCATTCATACAAACTAAATATTAAGGAAGACCCGCATTGTTAAGAGCTTTAAGGAGAAGAAAAGCTAAGAAATCAAAGAGAAAGCTTAAGGAAACCAAATCAACACTCAAATCTGAAGTCTTGTTATCTAATCAAGGTGAATAACGATAACCCATCCCAAGTTTGCTTACTTAATTTCGGTTTTATGATTAAACCCAAATATTGTGATTGATTTATGCCATGTTTTGAATGGTTTGTTGATTATATGCTTGAATGATGAATTAATGGATTTATTATAAAATTATTAAATAGGTTTTAAGAGTGAAAAATTAGTTTATGACATCCTTTTGACTTGAAATTTTGACATGATGTTAGAAACGTTATTTTAGAAGTGGGTTTTAATTTCATAATTTTCCAATCAAGTATGAACATTCTATGAATTTCTTAAATGAAGAAAATGGTTTATTTTGGGTTTTAATTATTGAAAATAATTAAATAATTTTTTTGGTCTCGAAATTTTTATATGTTAAAGAATATGATAATTCCGATTTATTGTGATTTTTGGGGATTTTTCCCAGTGTTAATGATTTTATATGAATTTAGTAGGATAGAAAGGCTTAATAATTATATTAAAATATTAATATAAAATTATGATTTGCAAAAATGTTTGGGAATGTAATTTCTGATCTACAGCAGTTTTTCTAAAAAGAATTGGTAAAGAAAGTTAATGTCCAATAATAATTTGACAAAGAATAGGAGTTGGCAAAAAGAAATTACTTTATATAATTTTTTTTACAGTTTTTATACTAATTATGGGAATTGTCGTTGTCTTATTGATGCCGCGACCCATCTATGTCGCACCTAGGGTTTTTGACGTCAACCAATGGAGATGCATATGGTATCAACCCAGGTTGGTATGCAATGAATCAACGTTGGTTAAAGTGGAAACTATAGCATCGGCGTCGACGTTGATGCTTACGACGTTGGCTACCACATGGTTCAATGTTGCATATAAATGCCACTTTTCTATGCCAATATTAATAATGTCACAAGCTTTATAGCAACATCCATGATGTCGCATGTTTCCTATACTGACATGAACTCCATAAGACGGTAATGCCGCTATAATTATATTTTCGACATAAGCTATGTTACGACATTGATGCCACATGTATGAATTTCGACATTGATTATAGCGAGGAAATGATGCCGCTGGTTTCTTTTGTCGTCATGTATTGTCCATGATGTAGCCACAGGCTATTTTTGACACTAATTTTATACGACAATGATGCCTCCTAATCTTAATTTCGAAATTCCCATATTTCTAAGTTTTAAAGCTTTATACTATACAAACCACTAGTAATGCCACTTATTATCGGCAACCTTTATATTTATGCTATGCAACATTAATGGTTTTGGCCTTATGGCCTTGTGTTTTATAAATCAAATGCTTTAACATGGTTTTAATATAGAAGGAGTGCGATAACCCATATAGGCAATATCAATGCTACACTTTATAAATATAAATAGTTTTATTGTATATGGCTTAATAGCCTAAGGTTTTGAGGTGCGACAACCTCTAAGTGATTTTAAAATTCATCAATGCTATTTTATAAAAGCATATATATATATCTTGGCATAATATTTTGAATAAAGTAAAGGGCTATATTTTTCTTGTTTTAAGTATGATTTCAAAGGTTAAATCATTTATAAAGAAATTAGTTTCAAGGAAATAAAATGGGTATTTAGCCAGGATTTTACCAAAGAGATTATAATTCCTATCACCTTTAGATTAATTATGATTGGACGAATTGACTCAGAGATTAGAAAACCAGATAAGACTGGTGTATAGTCACACCCTATACTTCAGCTGTTAGCCTCTAACTAATATTAACACAATTCCACTGCGTATGGCTTCGTCAAGGTTAAGATTAAAAGTAAGTTTACGCATAGATTGGAATACATAAAGGTGAGATAGTTTATTGGTTGGCCTGCAAAACATTAGGATCAGAGTGACCCTAGGAATAGTAAGTTTCAGATAGACTATTCAATTTCCTTTTAATAGTAAGTTGGTGAATTTGATATATCTGGTAGGCCCAAGTCAGCCATGTAGGATTATGGTTACCCTGAAAATACTATGACGTGGGATAGATAGTCCATTTATTTAGACAGATCGGTCATGATTACTCAGGTTTCATGCATGCATATGATTGTTTATATTGTCTAGTTTAACCATTGTGGTTGTAGATGCTTGATTCCTAAAACACATAATTTTAGAGTATACTAGCAAAGGGAAATCCCGTTCCGCTCGCTGGCGTGATTTCACTAAATATCCATTATCCAAGATGGCATATTATTGTTCACACTAGACTTTTTATCTAACCCGACATTTTTATTTTCCCTTTAAACTCTCAAGTACTCATTTGCGCAGTTTGAGAGTAAGGTTTCCAAGTTAATTAGGTTGGACGAATATAGCTTCCAGAGATGTGGAAGAGGCATATCTAACTATGTAGGAGTCAATCTGTTTATTTTTCCATTGTGTTGTTAAGACTGTTGTCTGTATATATGTAATGGTAGTAATTGTATCTATTTAGTAGGAAACTCTAATCAACCAACGGGCATCTTCATATGTCACACTTGGTGTATTTTGTAATAATTGTATTTCATCTGAACCTAGGCAACCTTTGGCATTATGTAACGAATATGGAAATTTATTAATGTAGTGGAAAAATTTATCTTTAAACTATGTTTGAAAATTTTCATATTCATGTGCTTCTGAGATTAATGATACTATTAAACGATCTCATTTTATCGTCGGAAATTAATACTATAGGCAACTTCAACATCCGTGGCGTTTAGTTTCAAGCCTTAAAATGGAGGATGTTACAACTTGGTATCAGAGCAAAGGTTTATGTAAAACTAGAAGAATTTTGAACTTAAAAGAGTTTTGAAAACATAATCTAAATGAATTAGAGAATAAGATTGGGCATGGGATAAAGCTATAGTAATGCACTTGTGTTTGATATACATAAGTATGTATTCTATATCTATTCTCCCCTTTCTCTTAGACTGTTCTTCTGTATCTTACTAAGGCTTGTATATGGATTACAAGAAAGTAAGATATGAAAGTAGGAAATGGAAGAGTGAATCTAGGTGGAGGAAGCATCACAACTAATGGAAATAGCTAATCTAAAACTAAAAGGAATCCAAGTCAAGTAGCAAATGTTAAATCAAATGCAAATGCTAATGTGAGTGCTGGAACCTCACCAGTAGATATGGGCACTATGTATCAGTTCTTCGTGAATATGGTACAAGCTGGAGTTGTAGCTGATTTGGTTGGAGGAAATGCTTCGACATTTGGAAGTGACAAACCTATTGAGACTCAAGGTTATTAGGGCAAGAAAAGAAAGATCTTCGAGAAAAAGGGAGCTCAGAAGGGTGGAGCTACTGAGAAAGGAAAAGCAGGTGTAGTGTGTTTTAAGTGTGAGAAGAAAGGGCACTTTGCCAATGAGTGTCATTTCAGAGATGGAAAGAAGGTCATCGTAAGGAAGAACAACAAGTGTTTCAACTATGATCAAATTAGGCATTATAAGATCAGTGCAAGGAACCAGCTAAGGTTGAGAAAGGAAAAGTATTTGCTTTGGACCAGCTACCTCGAGACCAATAGTAGAGGAGAAGGGAAAAGTTGTGATGGAAGGTATGATTTTGATTCATAGCATATTTGTTAGAGTACTGTTTGATACTGGTGCATCACATTCATTTATGTCTCTTTGTTTGGTAGATAAGTTAAGTTTAGAACCATCATACCTAGTTACTTCCTTAAGGGTTTCGAATTCGATAGAAGGGTTGCAACTCTTGGGATGAGATGGGAACATTTGGAGTTTGAATTATTAGGACATCTATTTGCCTGTAGTTTGCATGTGTTTGATTTTATGGACTTTGAAATTATATTAGGTATGGATTTGTTAAGAAAATATGATACTAAGATATTTTGCCATGATAGATAAATATCACTAAGATGCCTAAATAGTAGCGATCTAATTATATACTCTGTAGAGGACTCGAATTTTGATGTTTGCGCTTTGTTTGGTGCAATGTAGAAGGAAGAAGAGTTGAATCGAGGTTTTATCGTTAGAGAGTTTCCAGATGTTTTGAGCCAGTTATAGGACTACCGCCGAAATGAGCTATTGATTTTCGAATGGATCGTACCTGGAACTAAACCCCTGAGTAAACTGCTAAGAAGAATGACACTTGTTATCCATATAATTACAATTTGGAAAAATGCAACATGTGGCGACGTCGGGAAGAAGATAATGCTGCCATGTCTACAACACCACTTCTAACCAATGAAGTGTTATAAAAGGATAATCTCTGCCGCATCTCATGCAACATTGCTACTCAACTGTGTCGCATGTCATAGAATGTCGCTGCTTACTATTAGTAGCATGCCTATTCAAGGAAGTAGGGGCATCGAATGTGATCATATTGATAAGCCACCAATATATGTCAAAATAGCCGATAGTGTTTCTCGTTGATAGCGACATTCACCAAAACATTGCTGCATGTCATCAAAACCAAAGTCAACATCACTTCAGAGCAGCGTCGAAGACAATTGTAACGACCCTAATTTTTAGTAACATTATTTAGGACATTTAGTTAGTTAAAATAAATTAAATAATGTGATGATTAGGGGATTGAGATTTGTGGTTGGTAAGGGTAGTCGTGCCATGTTAATGAATAAACTAAAATGAATTAGAATGAAATAGATAAAGGTAATAGGTGAGGGGAAAAGTAGGAATAAGACATAACCATATACCCTAAACACTCACACATCACGTTCATTTGCTAAAATTAATCAAAAAAGAGGCTGGCCACCATTAAGGAAAAAAGAAGAAGAAGGTAAATAAATCAAAGGAAGGAAGATTAATCAATTCAAACCCATTCAAATCTCAAACTTCTTAATCGCAAAGCTAAGGTGAATAATGACTATGTCTCTTATTTTCTAATTGTTTTCAGTTTTAGGTTAAATCTGAATTATTTTGCAATAGTTTTGCAATGTTTTGATGGATAAAATGTATATAAATGCTTGTCGATGATTTATGCTAATTCATATAGATTTTATGATATGTTTTTGATGTGAAAACCCTATTATATGACATCCAAATGCCTTGCAATTTTAGATTTAGGTCTGAAATGATATTTTAGAGATGAGTTTCAATTTTTATAATTTTCTGAATTAATGTGGATTTAATATCAATTTTCTAGTGAAGAAAATGGTTATTTGTGTTTAAAATTATTTACGGCTAAATAATACATGTTTCGGGTCTAAATTAATGTATGTTGGAAAAAAATATTAAAAATGATTTCCTGATATTTTTATAGAATTTTCCTTAGTATTTTATTAGATATATAAAATTATTTAAGGTATGAGACTTAAATGTTTATATATCTATAAAAGGAGAAGGGGTATTTTGTAAATTATTTAAATTGTTTATTTCTGAAATCTTGGTAGTACTTTTAGAAAAAAAATTTAGCAACCAATCATATTTAGACAAACAAGGCAGGTTTGTCGAAAAGAATTTCTTTTAAAAATTAAAATTAGGTTTTATAAGCTTTTTAATTGTTCCGCCACTTTCGGCACCTTGGGTTCCGACTAAGTACTTTCACCTCCATCACCATCGAAACCAACGCACATAGTATCAAAGACTTTGTACGTAGTGAATTGGATATAGGCGAAAGGTACTGGGTCGAAACATGGGGTTCCGATGGGGTCGAAGCGTTACTTTGTGTTTAAATGAAAATGCGTCTACTTTGCTTTCGAAGGGAATGCTTTTGACTTGGTTGGCTTTCGACTAGGTCAAAATGTTTTAAAGAAATATTTTCGAAGAGTTGCACCTTTTGTTTTAAGTTAATGTTTTCGAAGAGGTCGAAACCCCTAGCTGCCGCTTTCTACATTTCGAAGCAAATGGTTTCGAAAGGGTAACTTTGTTTTTAAAATCCAAGCCGCTTCTCCAATGCTTTCGAAGGGTTGGTTTCGACACCACCACTTCTTTACTTAGGAATTGCTTTCGAAAGAGTGCTTTCGACTTAGATGATTTATGACTCATTTGTTCTGTTGAAGGTATAACCCAAAGGTTTCGAAGAAAGGTTTCCACATGTTTTACATGAACCCAAATGCTTTCGAAAGGCTTGATGTTTATAAAGGATTTAATGCTTTTGAAAGGTTTAAATGAAGGTTTGAAGGTGTGGTTCCCCAATGGTTTCGAAATGTGTAAAAGGAAGGTTTCCAATGTTTTCAAAATGCAAAGTTTAAGTGTTTTAAAGATAGGATGTCTAAGGTTTTAAAGCTTTCGAAGGGAAGGTTTTTCAATGTTATCGAAAGGTGATTATGAATGGTTGTGAAAGGAATGTTTTGGCCTTTCAGTTTAGGTTATAAAAGGTTTACTTGGTTTCGAAAGGGGTACTTTCAATGGATTCGAAAGGGGTACTTTCAAAGGTTTAAATGTTTTTATCAACAAAGATTTGTGTAAAGTATATATAACATGGCAAGGTGATTTGAGTAAAGCGTAGAGCATATTTTCCTTGTTTGAAGTATGATTTAAAGGTTTAAGTCAATTTGAAAAGAAAAGGTTTTCATGGAAAATTTAAGGGAAGATTACTCTAAGTAAAATGACTCGGATATTAGAATACCAGATGGGACTGGTATGGGGTCGCACCCTGTACTTTAGCTAGTAGCACCTAGCTAATATAAGTCCAAAATTCCAGTGTGTAGGGGTTTGTCACGGGTAAGACTAAAATGATGTTACATACAGAAAGGAATCTATAGAGAAGAGATAGGTCATTGATGAGCCTGCAAAACCATTAGGATCAGTTGACCCTGCAAGAGGTTAAGTTAGGGACAGACCGTCCAAAAGAGGAATATCAAATAGATGTTAGATTATTTGTGTATTTTGTCTGGTAGGCCCGAGTCAGCCAAAGGTTAGTAGTTAGCCAAACAAAACTATAATGTTCGGACAGATAGTCCATATGTTAACTGATTTGTATGTATACATGATAATGCTTTATTGTTTTAACCAGTTTTGGTTATAGGATTATGATTTGCAAAGGATATATTTTTAAAGGGATATTAGTGAGGGGAAACCCGTTCCACTAAGAGGCGTGGTCTCACTTATTATCAAATAACCGAGATGTATAGTATTATTCACACTAGGCTTTATGTCTGACTCGAATTTTATGTTTTTCCCCTTAAACTCTCGGGTGCTCAAAATTGATTTGAGTAGGCTAAGGGTTGAGGTTTACAGATTTTAGTAGGTTGACAAATAAAGCTACCGGGGATGAGCAAGAGGCTGACGAATAGCTATTTAAGAGTTGCTGTTTTTGTTTGTTTTATTTCGGTTTATTGTATTAAGTCAGTCATGACTATACAATACTCTGGTCAACCAAGGGGGCATCATCATATGTTGCTCTTGGCGTATTTATGTAATAATTATATTTGATCTGAACCTAGGAAACGATTATGGGATTATGTAATCTGGATATGAAACAAGTGTTTTGAAATATAATTAGAAATGTTGTTTTTGAAATCTGTGATTTTATTTCATATTCAAGTAATTCTGATATTATGGATACCATTAACATAGCCGTATTTTGTCGCCGGAAGTTAGTGCTATATATGACTGCAACATCGGTAGGCTTAGCTTTGGGCCTCAAGATTGGGGATGTTATAACTTGGTATCAGAGCATAGGTTTATGAAAAACTTTAAAAAAAATGATATGAAAACATAATCCTAAAGAATTAGAGATAAGATCGGGGGTATGGGATAATGCTATGGTAACGTACTTGTATTTGTTATATATAAGTACACGCTATATCTCTATTCTCCTATCTCTCTTAGGCTATTCTTCTGTATCTCACGAGGCTTGAATACATATATGGATGCTATAAGTGGAAGAGTTAATCTTGGGGGAAGAACCACAACAAATGGAAACGCTCGACCAAATAAAGAAGGAACCAAGGTCAGGCACAAGCTGGAAATGTGGGTGTTGGAGTCCTGCAAGTGGATATAGGAGCTATGTATCAGTTCTTTGTCAACATGATGCAAGCGGGTGTTGCTGCTGGAGTGGTTGGAGCAAATACCGGAGTAGGAGTTCAGGAAGCTCCAGTAGTCAACAACTATTGAGTAGAGACTATGCTAGGCTTGGAGGGAAGCCATTCATCGGAACTGAAGACGCTATAGAGGTGGAGAACTGGTTGTTGCATTTGAGAGGATCTTTGTAGACTTGGGGCTCAATGATGACCAAAAGAGAAGGCTTGCTTCGAGACAGCTTCAATGATTAGCTTCATACTGGTGGAATAGTGTGACGGTTGAAGTGAATGAAGAGATGATGACATGGGCTAAGTTTGAGTGGTGGTTCGAGGAGAGGTTCATGTCTGTGATGGCGAAGTCTACCTTGCTCATGAAGTTTGCTGAGTTGGAGCAGAGGGAGATGACTGTGTTGGAGTATGCTAGAAGATTTGAGGAGCTGGCAAGTTATGGGTATGCCACTGTGGATACCGTAATTAAGAGGAACGAGAAGCTCATAAAGGGGTTGAAGCCTGAGTTGGCTAAGGCTACATTACCGCATATCAGAGATCCATGTGATGTTGTAGTTGAGATGGCATTGAGGCATGAAGAAATGCTTGCTTTTCTAGAAAGGAATAAGGTGAAGGAGGTCCAGGTGGGGCAGAGTCAGAAAAGGAAGTTCTTTCATAAGAAGGGTGCTCAGAAGGTTGGAGCCACGAAGAAGGGAAAGTCAGAAGTTGTCTGCTTTAAGTGCGATAAGAAAGGGCATTTCGCTAATGAATGTCGTTTTGGAAAGGTGAATGAAGTGATCGAGAAGAAGAATATCATACGCTTCAACTGCAATCAGATTGGCCATTTTAAGAACCGGTGCAAAGAGCCTGCTAAGTATGGAAGGGGCAAAGTATTTGCATTGGAGCCAGCTACCTCGAGGCCAATGGCAGAGGAAAAAGGGAAAACAGTGTTGGGAGGTATGCTCCAGATTCATGATATGTCAGTTAGCATTCTGTTAGATACTAGTGCATCGCATTCTTTTGTATCTCATTGCTTAGTAGATAAGCTTAACTTAGAACCCTCATACTTAGTTACTTCCTTAACGGTTGCAAATCCGATAGGAGGGTATGCGACACTTGGGATGAAGTGTGACCGCTTTGAGTTTGATTTGTTAGGTCATACCTTTGTTTGCAGTTTGCGTGTTTTTGACTTTGTAGGGTTCAGAATCATTTTGGGTATGGATTAGTTAAGTAAGTACGATGCTAGGATATTTTTCCATGATAGGGAAAGATCGCTTAGACACCCTGACTGTAGTAATCAAATAGTTTATACCATAGAAAACCCTAGCTTTGAGGTCAATGCTTTGTTGGGTGTTATGGAGTTGGAAGACGAGTTGAATTGAGTTTTTATGGTTAGAGAATTTGTAGATGTCTTCGAACCTGTAGTAGGATTGCCACCGAAACGAGCCATTGAGTTTCAAATAGATTTGGTGCCTACAACAGAACCAGTGAGTAGACCGCCAAGCCGAATGACACCTATAGAGACGAGGGAGTTGAAGGTGCGGTTGGTGGATTTCGAAGGAAAGAATTTTATTAGGCCGAGCAGCTTACCTTGGGGAGCAGCCGCAGTGTTTGCTAAGAAGCCGGACGGATTGTCAAGGTTATGTATCGATTATCCTAAGTTGAATGAGAAGTGGATAAAGAATCTATATCCATTGCCTAGAATTGACGATTTGTTCGATCACTTGAGTGGATCCAAGGTATTTTCTCAGTTTAATTTGGCGACAGGTTTTCATCAGTTTAGAGTAGTAGAGGATAGTATTCCTTTGACAGCGTTTAGAACCAGATATGGATCGTAAGAATGGTTAGTTATGCCGTTCGGACTAATTAATGCGCCATCATTCTTTGTGGACTTGATGAACCGAGTTTTCTGAGAGCACTTGGATAGGTTCATGTTGGTTTTCATAGATGATATTTTGATATACTCTAGAGATGAAAAGGAGCATAAATTTCATCTTAGAGTTATGCTTGAGACGTTGAGGCAACATCAGCTGAAGGAGAATTTTTCGAAGTGTCATTTCTGGAAGAAGGAAGTGAAGTTTCTTCGTTATGTAGTCTCTGAGAAAGGGTTGTCTGTAGATCCGACTAAGATTGAAGCGGTGAATAATTGGAAGACACCCGAAACAATGACTGAGATAAAGAGTTTTCTCGGATTTGCTGGGTATTATAGGAGGTTCATTAAGGATTTTTCGTGGATAGCAGCACCGATGACCAAGATGACGGGAAACGATGTGAAGTTTGTTTGGACCGATAAGTGTAAGGAAGCATTACAGAGCTTGAAACACTTATTAACCCATGCACCTGTGTTGGTTGTTCCGGAAGGGAATCAAGATTTGGTACTTTACACGGATGCGTATGGTACTGGGTTTGGAGCTGTGTTAGTGCAAAGAGGTAAGGTGATTGCCTATGCTTCTTGACAGCTTAGACCGCATGAGATTAGGTATCCAACACATGATTTGGAATTAGCTGCAGTGATTTTTGCGGTGAAGGTTCGGAGACGTTACCTTTTGGGAGAGCGATTTGAGCTATATACGGATCATAAGTTGTTTGTGTATTTGTTCTCTCAGATGGAGCTGAACATGAGACAACAAAGATGGTTAGAGTTTATAGCTACTTATGATTTTGGGATTGAGTACACCCCAGGAAAAGGCAATAAAGTTGCGGATGCGCTTAATAGGAAGCATCAGAATGAAGTGTTGGCTGTGATAGCGAAGTGGAAGGATTTGGAAGCATTGACGACTTGCAGAGTCCAGTGGAGATCTGAAGCTGGATCAGATGGAGAAACTGTTGTGTTTTCACTACACCATAAATGACAATTTGATACGGCTTTTAGCCGTATCTAATAAGATTAGATACGGCTTATAGCCGTATCAAAATTTGGCGAGCTTATAGTTTTGATACGGCTCAAAGCCTTATCTAATTGTCCATTTAGGTACGGTTAAAAGCCGTATCTAATAGTCGAATTAGATACGGCTCAAAGCCGTATCTAATTGTCCATTTAGGTACGGCTAAAAGCCATATCTAATAGTCGAATTAGATACGGCTTAAAGCCGTATCTAAAGCCGTATCTAAAACCATATTTCAGCATACGGTCTGAGCTTAAGCTTAATACAAATAGCTTAACACATACAGTTGATTCAGATAACAACTTCTACAAAGGGTGAATCACAACATTCACATCTGATATTTCTTGCAAATATTTGACTGTCAGCAAGCTTCATAAAACCATTACTAAATTAGTTTCAAGCAACAGACATAAAGTAGAAGAAAACAACATAACAAGTTCAATAAGTTTTACAATGTCAAGTCGCCATCAATTTTTAACCTGATACAGATTTAGCATTGAAGAAAGAAAAGGAATGGTATGCAATTATCAACCACCACGCGCTTCCCTTCTCGTGACATCGTGGAGGATGTCAATGTCAACGCCATCAGGAGGTAACTGCACATATCTCACCACCGATCCTCTTATGAAGCAATTCCTCACTGATAGCTGAACAGTACATAATAAATAAGGTTAATAATGAGAAAAAGGTGTTACAAGGGTACTAACCAGTTCAATTTTTATGTAGACTGGTGCAAGAGCCAAGAAGAAGTTACAATAATACATCGACCTGAGGTTAAACAAACAATTATAATACTTGCACTTAATTGCCAGTGGATACCATGACCTCATATTGCATGCAGGAAATTATATCTTGTTAATATCACAGATCAAGACCAAATTTTTTGCTACTGTAAGTTCATTTAACTTGTTACCCATTATGTACTAATAATGAAATACTGTAATAGCGGATGTAGTCATCTATAAAACTGTCATATGTTAGGAAAAAAGGTGCCTGATTAAAATTGTATACCCTTTTATATAATTCATTATAATTTTTTATCTTCAAACTGTTAGTTAAAAAACATAGCATAAATACAAAACACTTTCATAATTAACAAAATATTCCAAAAATGTATAAATACCCAAAAAAAAACCCCGCTCTAATCACCCAAATACCAAACCTCATTCCAATAAGCAACAAATTTTCAACATTGTAGAATTTATCAACCCAATTTATGAAAAGATAAAGAGTAGTCACGTTAGAACTAAAACTGGCAGCAGAGCATTCAACGCAGATACAAACTATATATGAAATAGGGAGACTAGTTATATGAAAATAGTCAGTTTTCGTAAGATACATTAGACTATGTACATGTAGATGACCAATACGCTAAAAGATAATCTGGGGAAAAACCTAATTTTGATGGTAAGATGCAACTAAGTCTTAAGCCATTGTGTTTGTCGTCTAAGGTACATGTTGGCATCTAAAGGCGGTTAGTTAGAATATTTATGTATTACAATTGAGACATAACGTACTAAATCCACCTCTTATACGAGGGAAAATATAAGCCATTGTCGATAAATACTGTATTGAAAAATAGGATAAGGTAAATCAATATTGAGCAGTGGGCAAAATCATTTTTTATATACCATTAATAAATCATATATATGTTTTTTACTCATTGAAAGATGCAAGAATGAGTGATACGGTTGAAGTAAATCTTCTTTGTTTTTGATTTCATATCCTCGTCTTTCCCAAATCACCCACTTAACTGTGAAAGTAATCAAATTCTACAATCATTCCTACCATATAATAAATTAACCAATTTTGAAGTACATAGAAGTAAAAAAATTGCATTTATTATATAGTTCCATCTTATTACCAAGTCGATTTTTTCGCAAAGAACGTGTATCAATATTACACGCCAATTGTAAATGGTAAGTTAATCTAAATCATCCTATAAAATTACATGAGAAAAGAATCACATACACCAGTTTTCCTTCTAACTTCATTGAAAATTACCAAAGCAAATCAGTAGAAGTTATTGAAGTTTATAATTAGATATGTACTGCTTCTGCTACAAAGAAATGTTACTCTATGTGCGGTAGTTCTTGCAAATTGGTATTTAAAATGGTAATAAAAATATCATAATATTTGGAGGTAAGTATCCACATTCATATACTTACTTAAAAAAGACGGTAACGACCCAAACAAACAAAATCAATAATCACTTGCTTGAAGTACTGGTGCTCCATTTCAAAAACCATACTTCAAAGTAATTAAAAATCATACATCAAATATGAAATCATTAAATAGTACAAAAGGATTTTATTAAAAATGGTAGTTTAAAAAATCTAAGAGAAATCCCTATCTTGATGGAGATATAACATGAAGATGCATTTCAAGTGAAATCATTTATGGTGCAACCAACGACCATGCCACCATTATTCAATTAATGAAGAACTGGTCAGAGATGAATTGATTTATTGTCCTGATTTTAGAAATTTTAACTTAATTTATGATAATAAAATGAGCAAGGAAGAAGATGCAATATATCCTTTGATTTTTCGATACATATTAAAAAATTCAATACTAGAGTGTTTTCAATCATTATTCTTCCTAAATCAAATGACAGATGCAAAAAATGCAAGAAAAAATATATATCCGATGCACTATCAACTTGTTGAAATGTTGCAAGGTGGTAAGCAATGACAATTCTAATAGGATTTTAAATTTCATAGCTTTTAATTTTAATTTTGACAATAGTAAAGCCAATAATTATACATTTTGAAATACTGAATTTTTAAAGTTTAAAGTTTCAAAAATAAAAATCAAAGTTTCAAAATTCAATAATATTAAACATAATAATTCTACAATTTGAAACATCAAATTTTAAATTTAAAGTTAAAAATTTATGGCATTCAAAATGCTTAAAAATCAAATGGGTTAACGGTCTAAATTTTTCGGTGCTCAAATTTGTAAAGGTTTGATTGTTTATATAACCAAAAATTTCATGGCTCTAAATGTTAATGCTTTAAATTTCATGAGGTTTCAAAAAACAATACATAGTTGTTAACTCCTCTTTGACAATGACCTACTAGTTAAGAAGTGAACGACTTAGGTTATGCCACGACCTATGGGAAGCTACGACCTAACGAGTTAAAAAGTTACCGGCCTACGACTTAAGAGGATCTACGACTTAAGAGAGCTAACGACCTAATTGCCGAAGGGACCTATGAGATCACGACCTACGACCTATGGGCAGTAGCGATCTAACGACTTAAGTACTGGCTCCTGAGTCCTTAAAAACTTAGCGACCTGAGGAACTAAGGCTCTAACGACCTACGACTTATCTTAGGTCGTCCCCAACCTAAAGCTTCTACCCACCGACCTAAAACGACACCGGTTTAATAAGCTACGAGTTAAGGAAAATCTACGACTTAAGAGATGCTCCGACTTAAGAGTCTACGAGATAGGAAAGACTTCGACTTAAGGCCTACGACCTTCTATAAGTCGCGTACGACTCATACTAACTCGTTCAGAGGAAACCATGTAACCCAAGACACACTTCTTAGGTCGTTACCGACCTACGACATATGCTAAGTCGCTGCTGGCTTATAACTTTAGCTCGTTCTGGACATTTAGGGGGAACTAATATAAACCCCTATCTCCTCGACGACTCACGACCTAAGGCCTCTCATGTCATCTCCTTATGTCGCTCACGACCTACCACTTTCCCCTTAGCCCGCTCACGACCTATGCCTTAGCAAATATGTGGAACCATTATGGCAGCAGTTAAAAGGTAGCTCAAGCTTCTTAGGTCGGGGACGACTTATGACCTATCTTGAGTCGTAAATGACCTAAGGACTTGGAAACTAAGTTCGGGCCAGATTCTTCCCCTATAAATATGAGAGCTACTCTAACGAGAAGGGGACTTTTGGACAAATCATTTCTAAAGCGTCGTTACTCTGCCGAACTCTCAACTCATTCAACAATTGAAGATCTTCAAGCATTCGAAACACTACAACAAGCTTCAAGAGGAATTTCTTACGTCCAACACGGATTCATCGAATTTCATCATCGAAGTTTGAGCTAGTAGTCGAGATTGTCTTCAAGATCAAGTTGTACTATTTTCATAAGTGAATTGTATCACATTGTAACCAGATTCAGTAATAAAGAGATTCAAAGTGGATGTAGGCTCAATCTCAAGCCGAACCACTATAAACTGCTGTCTTTTACTGCTTATTCGCTATTTTACTGCTTACTTCTTATTCCCGTCACGCGGGTGGTGCTTTCACAATTCTTCTACACACACCTGGTGTTAGCGTTCACATTTTATCATTAACATTTTGGTGCTTTCACTGAGAACCCAACTCAGGCGATCATCCACCGTTGCTTTGCAAAGACTTATAAAAAGAACCCCTCTAAAAACCAGAAGTACATCTGAAATAATGGCTCCTGGAAGAAGAGGTAGACCCACCAGATCCGGAAATGCTCATGAAGGGACTTCCGATTCCTCAACAACAGACCAAGCAACTCCTACCGTTGGAGTCACCAGGGCTGAATTGGATGACGCAGTTTCTGGATTATACCAACAAATTGAAGCTCAAAACGCTTTGATGATGGATAGATTAACTACTCTGCTCGGGGCAAATCGTCAACCAGAAAACCATCAAACAACCTTTCCTGAAATACCACCTTTCCAAGCTGAGGGTTCTATGCCGCAGCCAACTTATCGTGAACATGTGGATTCCTTTTTTTTTTCTTCGATAAAATAGAAGGGGGAAAAGGAAATTCCATGACGGAACCAATTGATTTGCGTATTGGATTACAAATCAATAGAGATCGCGGATACCGTGGGCAAATACTTTTATGCATACCTCTTCCGGCCCGGGCAAGCTTCCGAGAGAAGGACTTATGCCTGTCCGGAAATGTCTCTGAACAATAAAGGGTACCTGTCCGAAATGGTTAGCCGCATCATGAAAGAGAGCATGCAAAGGGAAGAGAATGAGAACGACTGGGGATTTGCACCGAGAAGAACTCCGTTTACGGAAAGGATCCTGAAAGCGGAATTTCCAAGGAAATTTGCACCTCCTACTATCCAAGCCTATAGGGGAACGAGTGACCCTAATCATTTCCTGTACAAGTACGATTGGCATATGACCGGTGCAAGAGCGTCAGACGAGATTAAGTGTCGATACTTTCCAGTGTACTTGGAAGGTGTGGCCTTACTTTGGTTCACAAAGCTTCCAATTCGATCAATAGATCAATTCTCCGACTTGACGCAAAAGTTTAAAGAACAGTTCAGATTGTATGCTTCAAAAGCCAAGGATATAATGTCATTGTCTAGTCTTGAACAAGCTCCCGGAGAATCAATCAAATCTTTCTTAAGCCGTTTCAATATAGCTGTAGCCGAAGTGGATAATGTAGAACCGCGTATGATCCTGACCTACTTGGTGCGAGCCATCGATAAATCGAGTGAATTTGGAAAATGGCTAAAAATGAAGGAACCAAATTCCCTTGAGAAGTTTTATAAAAAGGCCAATGAATTCATGCGCCTGGAAAACCTTTCCGCCTCAGCAAAAGAATTAGTTGCCAAGGACAACAATAATGAACTTGCTTCTAACAGAAGAAATTCTGAGAATCAGAAAAGGGAAAACGATGGAGGAAAGAATCAGGGGAATGAGAAGAAACTCCGCCGCTTCGATCTTTCAGATTTTACTCCTTTAACTGATACACCAAGAAATATCTTTTTTGCAACAAAGGACGTATTTAGGTATCCTAAGCCACCTGAGATGAAGAGAGGTGCAGTGCGTAATGGAAAATTCTGCCAATTTCACAATCAGCCTGGCCATGACACTGACCAATGTCGCCAATTAAAGAATGTGATTGAAGAATTGCTGGAGCAGGGTAAACTCCAACAATACGTTAAGAGAAGCGGAATCGATCCAACCTCATCCACTCGGGATCAACAACGTCCTACCCATCAATTCGATTCTCGCAACAACACTGCAGTGCAAGATTCAGAAAAGCTTGTCATTAATGTTGTCACAGGAAGTCCACACCCAGCAGGCAGAAATTGGGACGACTACTAATTGTCCACAAAACTGCGACTGGGGCATCTTTCACTTTCACTGGCATATAAATCCAAAGCTGCGAATCTAGTGCAAATGGAAAATCAGCCCGGAGATTCTGAAACAACAATCACTAACATCCATTTTTTACTTAATAGCATTGCTTAAATTTGTAAAAATGATAATGGATGTGTAACTTTTGCATTGTAAACCGCTGAGAAATCAGTATGATTGAATAGTGAAAAAACTATGAATTCTGTGTTTTCTGTTAAAAAATGCCTGTTATATTTCGATGTGTAAATACTCTAAATGTATTGCTAAAATGTCGATCTAATATTGCAGGTCATTAAAGCGAAGCTCACCCATCGTAAAGCCAAGCGAGCCCTACAAATCACTTATTAAGCAAATACCAAGCAGCAAAAATTCCAGACTCAAATCCCATACAAGAGGAACTTCACATAAAAAGTTGGCGACGCCACTGTGTCGAGCACTCGTTAACTGGTTGCGATCGTCAATATAAAAAGACATCCAACCAAGTAACTCGCGTTTACCCGGTGGAGTCACTTAATAGTGAAGTCTACTTCTTCGGATAAAGCAATTTACTTGCAAAAGAAAGGAAGACGCGCTTGGAAACAATAATAAAGGATCGCAGATAGGCAGATGATGAGGAAACTTGGGCCGGTAAACATAGAAGCAGCCAAAAGGAGGTTCGGCTCTCAATAAGAAGGCCGGTAGATCCATAAAAGGGACACCTTCCCAAGCAGAAGGAACAGGACCGTTGCTAACTGGTCGTGATGCATCCGATCGGACAGCTTGCGTCCGTCTCATGGATCCAATCGCCTCTGAGACGCAACCCTCCTGGCACACCAATCCACCAAGGCTCCTCTCCGGAAGCCGATAAAGCCCTCTAACGAGGCACGCCAAAAAATGAAAGTGCTTTCCTCAATCAAAAAAGATTGGTGGAACCACCGGAGGGGCACCTTCCCAAGCTGAAGGAACAGGGCCCTTGTTAGTTAATTGCGATCGTTTGTGCAAACGAACATCCAATCAAACGACTTGCATCCGCCCCGTGGATCCATTCAACCATGAGAAAGTAACTTCCAGGCAATCACAAGACCTCTTCGGAGGCAAAAGCCCTCTTCGGAGGCACATTTCACCCGTGTAGAAGTGCAAAATGCTCCTCTTCGGAGGCCCACTTCACCAGAGCTGAAATGATAAAAAGCCCTCTTCGGAGGCACATTTCACCAATGTAGAAGTGCAAAATGCTCCTCTTCGGAGGCCTACTTCACTAGAGCTGAAATGCTAAAAAGCCCTCTTCGGAGGCACATTTCACCAGTGTAGAAGTGCAAAATGCTCCTCTTCGGAGGCCCACTTCACTAGAGCTGAAATGCTAAAAAGCCCTCTTCGGAGGCACATTTCACCAATGTAGAAGTACAAAATGCTCCTCTTCGGAGGCCCACTTCACCAGAGCTGAAATGCCAAATCGTTTCTCTTCGGAGACCAAAATCGCTTCTCTTCGGAGACCGAAATCGCTTCTCTTCGGAGACCCAAAAACCTCTTCGGAGGCACACTTCACCATGCTTGAAGTACCAGACATAAGCCCTCTTCGGAGGCACAAAAACAAAGCCTTCTTCGGAAGCACTAAACAAATCAAAAAATTCTTCAGGAAGTTCACTTCACTGCATAGGAAAATCCACTTTTTAACAAATGAAAGTGATCATCCCCGAAAGTTGAAGTGTTCTTCAGAAAGAAAGGGAAAGTAAAAATTTCTCCAAACACGAGATATGATCTATTAAAAGAAGAATGATTCTTCCATTAAAAGTGGAATAGTTATTCTCTGAAATAAGAGTATCAGTCTTGTAAAAGTTAGAAATGTTGCAATGCGCTTGTGGTATGGGGGCAACACTATACAATTCAGTTACATTGATAAAAGGAATATGCAAGCAACATACCGCAAGTTCATTGCAATATCATGAAAAATAGATGTGGAATAAATGCATTCTCAAACACAGACCAGAAAGTTTGTACAAGCAAAAAGAATCGTTTATTCTACACTAAAATGAGAAACAAATGCATTCTCACATACACAAGAATTTGTACAAGTAAAATAGCTATTTTATTCAATACTATGAAAACTTTTTACATTGTGCAGATCACAAAAAGAAGCGGGGACCGGTACCCGCATAATCTCCGGTCGATACATGCGAAAAGCAAAAAATAAGAAGTAGAAAATCCAGCTGGTTATTCCTTCTTCCCACCACCTTTGGAGCCTTTACCCGGCCTAATGATTAGTTTCTGAAGCCGTTGTGAACGGGTCGGGGGGGAAGGAGAAAGACGCACGGCTGGATCAACTTCTGCTTCCTCTCCAGCGGAAATATTCTTCTTCTTCTTCTTTATGGCACGCTTTCCCTTCCTCTTCGAAGAAGATTCGCTCCCCGGAGTAGCAAGCAGTGTAGAAAGCTTTGTGTCATCGTCAAGAGACTGCTCTGGAGTCTTCTCAGTGTCATCAAGATCCTCCGCCTTCTGCTCTTGCGAAGCGGCCAGATCATCCAGGCCCTGGAGAGCTTCAATTTTCTCTGCCTGTGATCCTGGTTGGGAAGTAGAAGGAGGAGTAATTTGCGAAGATGGAGGAACGACAACTAAAGGAGTGGAAGTTTGTGCAGTACTTGGTACCTCCGCTGTAGAAGAAAAGAAGTTAAAATCGGTATCCTCCGAGAAAAGAGAAGGTATCGGTTCACCAAAGTTTAAGTAATAAGTAAGAAGGTCATCAAACTCGTTTAAATCAAATAAATGATTCACTGGACTCGAGTCGATGCCAAAATTACCTGGAGAAGTCGGTTTTGATAAGACAATTTCAAATTTATCAGCCTCAGTGTCCTCTTGGCTCTGCTCCTCGATTTGAGTAAGGGGAGACTCGGTTGTGACGGGCTTAGCCTCAACGTTTTTTGCAGGAGAAGAAAGGTGAGAACTGGAACCAACGATATCGACGTCGGTCGAAGTCGAAGTGTGGACAGGGGCAGTTAAAGATATTTTCTTCTCTGGATGTTCTTCTGCCACTATTCCAGCTCTAGCTTCAGCGAGTTGCTCTTTTCCCTTGGCAAGAGCAGCACGAGCTTCTTCGTCAAGATAGCATGCCTCAAGCTCCGCCTCATCATAGCCGGCCCCGCCAAGCATATCAACTGCGGCTTCCCACACCTCAGCCAGAGTGATCTCGTATCCAGGACCCAGAAAGGATAGACTCCCATGGCCCAGAACGCTGTGTAAATAAAAGTCGAATAAGGTAGAGCTGACGTTTGCTTTCGTTGCCTCATGAGATTGCTCAGCAGCTTCTTTTTCGGCAACGGCTGCAACTCGACCAGCAACAGCCTCATCACGCTCTTTCTCAGCTTTAGCAAGTCGAGACTTTAGCAATTCGATCTCCACGTTCTGGGAGTTAACTGTTTCCCGCAACTGAGCGTTATTTTTGCGGTATTCTTCAACGACGAATTGCTCAGCCGTAAATTTCATCTCAGCATCCCTCTGAGCAGCGTGCGCATCCCGCACTTGTTTTTGAAACACTTCTTCCTTTTGAGATTGTGAAGCGGAAGAAGCGGCGAGATCTTCCTTGAGTTTTGTGACCTCGGACTCAAGTCTCGCATTATCATCAACAATACTCGTCATCTCGGCGTCATGCTATTTGCAGATTTTGTCCCATTCCGTCTTGTCATTTTCCATGGTCAGCATGGCTTCAAGATTCGCACGGTTGACTCTTTGCAGCTCATCGACAAGCTTTTTCCATTCGGACACCCTTTCAATATTAAGTTTGACGGCATCTAGGCTACGCAACATATCCGATTTATCGATCGGAACCAAATCAAGGTCAAAACGCACCCCTTTCAAGCACCAATTCGGAAATCGGCTTTGAAGAACAGGAGGGGCGTCTTTGACCTGATACCGAGGCCTGCTGATGATCGACTGGATGTCAGATTTCTTTAAAGCAGGAGAGCCGGATGGAACATTAGGAGAGATGGGAGCATCGGTCTTCTTAGAAATTGCAGATGCATCACTTGGCTTGGATCGCTTGCTCGATTCGTCAGCAATATGAGTCTTCCCCTTGTCATCATAAGACTTTCGCTTAAGGGAATCGTCACTTCTGTGAGAAGAATCATATCGCTCTGCGTCTTTTCTTCTCTGCCACTGCTCGTAATCCCGCCTTTCTTGAGCCTTCCTTCGAGCCCTTTCCTCATCTGTCTCTCTCTGGTCACCAAGGTATTTCCTAAAGTCATAAGATCCACGGCCTCCATGGCGCTGAAATGAGTCATAGTATGAGCCGGTACGCCCCATCGGAGAATCTGAAAACGGAAAAGAAGTAAGTTTAGAAATTTCTAGAAAAAGAGGATAAGTGCTTATGAGTGCTGAAAAAATCCTAAGTGTGTGCGGCGTGCAAACTACGTGCGTCAGACTACAGACCACGCTTTAATGTGGAAACTGAGACGACTGGCGTAGAAGGCATCAAAGCTTGTTTCAAAGAGGAAGTCGCTTCAACGACAGGAGAAGTCGCTTTTGAAATATTATCCTTAAAAAGCTCTTGAGAAGTTATCATTATATCACTCAAGTCATCAAAGGTGTCATCGCCATGGTGCCTAGCAGAATTCTCCTCTTCAACTTCCGCATCGGCTGACTTTTCAAGAATTCGAGGATTCTCCTCCTCTTCAATAATTGGAGCAAGTGCCGGCTTGCTGGATGACCCCGCAACATCAGTGGATGCGGAACATTTTATCAAAGCAGCCTCTACGACAGGTATTTCTGATGCAACTTCTTCTGCAGAAGCTGGGGCATTCGATGCCTCTGCTTGAGAGCCCGAGGCAGCTAACGTTTCTGCATCAGAACTAGAAATTTCATGAATCTGAGTCGACCTGGAAGGATGTAAAAGTCCAAATTGGTGCAAAAGCTCATCATTTAGTAGAAATTTGGCGCTCCTCTCCTCAATAGCCACCGCACTGAGAGTTTCGAAGATTGGCTGGCGGATGGAATCCCTAAGCGGAGAAGGTAGTTCTACAAAAGGAAAGGGCGAGGTTAACACGACAACTCAAGCTTCGAAAAGTTCGGAAAAAAATAAGGAGCAAAGATAAAAGGTCTTACTTCCTACTCTCCAGTTGGTATAGAATCCCGAAGGACAGCGAACAAAGAAAAACTGGCTCAGGAACCCGGGAACGCTTTCGGGAAGACCGATAACCAGTCTACGGTTCCTGGCACTCCATACAAGTGTGATAGAGGGATGGTCTTTGTTTTTTGCAAATGTGCACAAGAAGCGAATTTCTTCAAAACTGGGAAAACGGTCCAGCGTTCTCCTAAAAAGCACACACAATCCCAGCAGGATGGCGTAGCCGTTAGGGTGTAGTTGAAAAGGGGAGATAGATAGTCGGAGGAGAAGTTCTCGAAGGCAGTCGTTAAATGGGGGGATAGCTCCACTCAAGCACATTTGGCGGTTAACTGCGACGAAGCCATGGGGCGGCCTATCAGCAGTATCATTTATTCCAGGGAACAAAGCGTCAGCTTCGGCAATGCCAAACTGAATGCACAATTGACGAAAAACTTTATGGCTCAGAGTGGTAGGAGTCCGTTCCGGAGGATCGTTCAATAGAGTAGCAATTGGAAAAACTTCTCCGGCTGGTTCCAAGTCTTCCTGCTGAGATGTCATTCTACACAAGGAACTGGATGATCAAATATAAGGTGCATGTTTCCTAAAATGTGTGAAGTGTTATGTAAAACTAGTGAAATAACAGGTAAATATAACTGGAATCAAACTGGTTGATGTTTGTCAATTAAAGAATTCCGGGACTTGTTATTAAAAGTACAAGTACAATGTTGATGCATACAAGTCAGCTTTAATTGATTATTTAGGCTTTACTTTAATGCTTCACCTGAACTTGTCAATTCACAACATTTCATACACATGCGTTCATTTAAGTTGCTTGTTTTTTATCGACTAATCTGTCGTTCGATATGGGCAGTCAACGGCAGTATATTTGCCCCGCTTTTCTGCAAATGTTATATTTAACAGGTTGACAGCTTTAAAAGTTAAAGTAATCTGCAAGGAAGCACAACAAAAGCTCAAGTTCAAACAGTTCGAAGTTCAAGCGGTTCACTTTGGCAGTTTAAAACTAAAGTTCAGTCAAGGCTTTGCGAATGTTCAAGGCACGTTCTCTTAAGATAGATTGTTCAAGTCCAAGAATTCAAGGCAGTGGGATTTGGTTAAGTAACTAGGTCGTTCAGATGCGCTCATGAGTTAAGAGTTTAAGTGCTAACTCGTCCGCGATCTATAAGATGTCGCAAGACAAGTTAGGTCGTTAACCTTTTAGGTCGTAAGCCGCACAAAGGAAAAGTCAAAATAGCCTCCCTGTCCTAGCTCGGCAATGACCTAAACCCTATATCGCGAGTGGTATAAACAACCAAAGTTAGGTCGAGCACGATCTAGGCTATGAAAATGTTAGGTTGTTTTCAGGGGATCTCGAGCTATCTCCTGCTCAAGCCAAAAGCTTCAGCTCCTCTCTCCAAATTCCTTCCACTAAGAAGCTCATTAACTCATCAATCTCCCAACCTGTCTCATTCCCCATAATTCTCCAACCCGATAATGGCCTCTTCATCCCCTCTAAAATCACAAATCAGTCAATCTAAAGCACTGAAACTCTTCCCCTTCTTCTCGCAAATCACCGAAAGCCAAATCAAACCATCTCGAATACATCGGCAATCGATTGAAAGAAAATCGTGAGGCGTGGCATAAGGCAAGTGAGATCTATAATTCAGTAACAACCAAGGATTGAGTAAAGAACGGTTTCACTTACGCAATGTCAAGTTAAAGATGATTGATGGTCGAGCAATTGAATTCGCCTTCGAGAGCTTAAAATCTTGTTAATGGCCAAATGAATGTTAGATCAGATGAGCTGAAGGAGGAACGACCTAAGTTATTTATACCTCGGGGCAATGAAATGCGAACCGGCATCATACGACCTAATTCTTCGCTAAGTCGTTCACGACATAACGACTAATCAGAGCACAAGAGAAGATCGAAGCACATGACCCACGACCTAGGCGTGTACTTCGAGGGGCAAATGTTAACTCCTCTTTGACAATGACCTACTAGTTAAGAAGTGAACGACTTAGGTTATGCCACGACCTATGGGAAGCTACGACCTAACGAGTTAAAAAGTTACCGGCCTACGACTTAAGAGGATCTACGACTTAAGAGAGCTAACGACCTAACTGCCGAAGGGACCTATGAGATCACGACCTACGACCTATGGGCGGTAGCGATCTAGCGACTTAAGTACTGGCTCCTGAGTCCTTAAAAACTTAGCGACCTGAGGAACTAAGGCTCTAACGACCTACGACTTATCTTAGGTCGTCCCCAACCTAAAGCTTCTACCCACCGACCTAAAACGGCACCGGTTTAATAAGCTACGAGTTAAGGAAAATCTACGACTTAAGAGATGCTCCGACTTAAGAGTCTACGAGATAGGAAAGACTTCGACTTAAGGCCTACGACCTTCTATAAGTCGCGTACGACTCATACTAACTCGTTCAGAGGAAACCATGTAACCCAAGACACACTTCTTAGGTCGTTACCGACCTACGACATATGCTAAGTGGCTGTTGGCTTATAACTTTAGCTCGTTCTGGACATTCAGGGGGAACTAATATAAACCCCTATCTCCTCGACGACTCACGACCTAAGGCCTCTCATGTCATCTCCTTATGTCGCTCACAACCTACCACTTTCCCCTTAGCCCGTTCATGACCTATGCCTTAGCAAATATGTGGAACCATTATGGCAGCTGTTAAAAGGTAGCTCAAGCTTCTTAGGTCGGGGACGACTTATGACCTATCTTGAGTCGTAAACGACCTAAGGACTTGGAAACTAAGTTCGGGCCAGATTCTTCCCCTATAAATATGAGAGCTACTCTAACGAGAAGGGGACTTTTGGACAAATCATTTCTAAAGCATCGTTACTCTGCCGAACTCTCAACTCATTCAACAATTGAAGATCTTCAAGCATTCGAAACACTACAACAAGCTTCAAGAGGAATTTCTTACGTCCAACACGGATTCATCGAATTTCATCATCAAAGTTTGAGCTAGTAGTCGAGATTGTCTTCAAGATCAAGTTGTACTATTTTCATAAGTGAATTGTATCACATTGTAACCAGATTCAGTAATAAAGAGATTCAAAGTGGATGTAGGCTCGATCTCAAGCCGAACCACTATAAACTGCTGTCTTTTACTGCTTATTTGCTATTTTACTGCTTACTTCTTATTCCCGTCACACGGGTGGTGCTTTCACAATTCTTCTACACACACCTGGTGTTAGCGTTCACATTTTATCGTTAACAATAGTAAAATATTAACATAAACAGAAAATATACCTACTCTAACGTCTAAAGTAACTGAATAAGACCCTTCAGATGGCACACATACCCACCCACTCCAACTTCAGCAAAGGTCTCTGCAAATTGATGATTAATTTTGCTGGTTTTCTCATCTGGTAGCAGTATGTTGTCCAACACCACTTTTTCATGTGTGGGTGGTACAGATTTCCCATGGATTTTGGACGATGTAGAATCTCGGCATATAGTACCTGTTGCAATAAATATGTTTAGATCTATCCAACAAAATATCTGCTTGAAAGCAACTAAAAATAGAAATCTTGTAATAAATACCTTTTGCTATTATATCTAAATCAGAGTTGAGGATTTCACATCTTTGATTGTTCGCTACATCGGTCGAATTCTGGAACTGCGAAGCAACGAATTCAGGAGCATTGAATTGTGTGGCGCGTCCTCCATCAGAAGAATTGACCGGTGCGCGAATTCCCTGTTCGATGTTTCCCACCATGTTGATCAGAACCTCCATTTTCCCAGACAAATTTCCCACTATACCCTCCAAACTTCCCACCCTCATTTTCAACTCATCATGCTCTCCATGAACATGTCTGAGTCGTTTCTATGCAATGGCACAAGCCTTAACTTTAGTCTCTGGTATAGCGGTCCCAACACCGCGGCTCCTACCCCTTGCATCCTTACCAAGCACTTGTAATAAGATGTCTTCATCCACTGTCAATTTTTCTTCATCACTATCAGTGATCTTTTCCTTCGCTTTCGCAATTTGATCCTGAAATATGATAATACTTATATGAATAAGGAATTTTAAAAAATATGCAAGTTAGTATTTGTTATAAGTATGAAGAAGTGGCATACGCATATTTTAGCATTTGAGTAGTATTTGTTTAACTTACAAAGTATGAAGAAGTGGCATCTGATATGCTACCATCTTTTTTCCTGTGTGTCTTCTCCCATACTTGACGACGACTGATATTTGTTGATGGACTAGCAGCTTAATTATCTGAATTTTTAGTAATACGCAATATAGCTCGAATATTCTGAACAAATTGTATTAATAACAGCTTAATTATCTGAATTTTTTATTTCTTCCTAAAATTGGTTCGTATTTTATTATATGACTTTATTTTTGTTTGTCCCGAATAGTATCTTTTTGCTTAATGTTACTAAATCATATTACCATTAAATTAGTGGATGTTTGTCTCATTTTCAATCTTTATGATTATTAGATTCCAAGTAAGAAAGAAGCATTTCTTTTATAATTTTACAACCATTATGCTCTTTGGTGTAGCTGGGACGCTTATCTCCTTCTCCATAATTATTTTTGGTAAGACCTTAATTTTAGGTTTTTTTGTGTTATCATTGTTACATTGTCATTTATATTAGGGAAATGACGTGTAAGCGAAATTTCTGACTATTTAATTGGTATATAATTAATTTGATATATGCCATTTATGGCGCTCTATTTCATCTATAATTGAAATGAATTATTAAAAATACGAGAAGAGATATTGATATAGACTATTTTCTATGATACTCTTAATTATAAAAATAGCATTTCTGTAAAAGTTAACATTAGCACCAAACTGTTTCCAAAAATTTTGCCATTACAATAGCGCTATTTTGTAGCACCGAAGTAACATCTATGCATTACCCCTCTCCTGACTTGGCTTGCACCATTAACAACAATTTTATCCACTTATACAACAATGTCAGAACCATATACAACAACGCCTTTTGAATATACAACAATGTCAGAACCATATACAACAACGCCTTTTAAATAGTTTTATCCCAACTATTTAATATTCCCAGCACCACTAATCCCAAAAGCAAATGAATCATTACTCATTACAAAGCATCATTATAGTAACAATCAAAGTCAACTACCAATCGAATAATATCACTAGTTGATATTATCCTACAACAATCAACTCAATCAACTACCAATAATTTATTAAACAGATCAAAATCACCACTACTTTAGTTATTATGGACTATAACAACTGCTAAATTTTATCAATCACATTTTGACTAATTGACTACAAATAATTTATTAAACAGATCAAAATAAATTGCTGGGCTTTAACCCTGCTTGTAGAATACCT
Organism: Allium fistulosum; assembly: GCA_030737815.1. Classification (NCBI taxonomy): domain Eukaryota; kingdom Viridiplantae; phylum Streptophyta; class Magnoliopsida; order Asparagales; family Amaryllidaceae; genus Allium; species Allium fistulosum. The sequence continues at coordinate 487,834,539 of CM060908.1, forward strand.
TGGAAATCTTCCCTAATTCTGACAAGGGATCAACTTCAGTAGAAGAAGTGGTTCCAACCTGAAAAACAAAGAAGGTGATTTTGTCAAACATATATTTCAGAACTTAACTAAAGGTGCATGTAATCTAACAAACAAATTTTGCCGCAAAGAAGGTGATTTTAATTGGAAACCAGATGTCCCATGGAACAAACGAACTGATCAACATCACAATAATACAGTAACCAAAGGGCAAGTGATCTTAATCGGAAACCAGATGTACTCAATTAAACCCAATTCAAACAGATTTAAAAAGTTTGTCTTTTAAAGTAGGTCATAGTCTGAAATACCAAATCATCAAAAATTTAATTCAATCTTGACCTAACAACTAAACAATTCGTGTTAGTGAGGTGTAGGTTGAGTTGATAGTTGGAATCAAACGTATAAACAAATGTAGTAAACAGTCGAACATGAAGAGTAGATACAATTTACGTACCAACAACGTTCAGTACTGAGCGGACGATGCTGTCTACAGGCATCAAACGTCAAAAATTGGTTAGCGGAACCAAGTACACAGTCGTTGATATGATGGCGGAGAGAGGAAGGAGACGACGATATTGAGGGCGTACATAATTTTGTTTGTAAACGAAGGAGGTGTTGGTTTGTACTAAGAAGAAGGAGCGAAACCCTATACGGCTAATTTGGGGGAAACGAACGAAATGAACGAAAGAAGGCGACCTGGTTTGATTGTAAAAAGTAGCACACAAAATAGATACGGCTAAAACACGTATCATGTTAGATACGGCTAAAAACCGCCAATTTTCTGGAGGGAAGCAGTGCGTATTGGGGTGGAAAATTTGAGCCAAAAATAGGCACGAAATAAGATACGGCTATTAGCCGTATCAAATTTTATACGGCTATTAACCGTATCTAAATAAGTGGGAAAGCCATTTTTTTGGAGGGAAGCAGTGCGTATTGGAGTGGAAAATTTACGCCAAAAATAGGCACGAAATAAGATACGGCTATTAGCCGTATCAAATTTCATACAGCTATTAACCGTGTCTAAATTTTTAGATACGGCTAATAGCCGTATCAAATGAGGCAGTAGGAGGGGTGGCTAAATCAGCTTTTTGGTGTAGTGCATGTTTAGAAGTTCGACCGGTGGTGATGAAAAGATGGCTTCTAAATAGGAGGAGGATCCAGTATTGGATGAACGAATCAGAAAGTTAAGGGATGTAATAAAGAGTAATGATTTAAAGGATTTTAGTCATGACTAGAATGGGTGGTTGAGAAAGAAAGGAAGATTGTGTGTTCTGAATGTAGGAGATATTAGGAAAGAAGTTTTGGTGGAATGCCATCGTTCAAAGTTCACTATTTATCCAGGAGAAACTAAGATGTATCAGGATATGAATTGAAGTTTATTCTGGGAAAGCATGAAGTGGGATGTAGGCTTATGGGTGAAGTAGTGTTTGAACTGTCAACAGGTGAAAGCCGAACATCAGAAGCCAAGTGGATCACTTCAGCCATTGGATAATCCGGTTTGGAAGTGGGATTCTATTTCTATGGATTTTATAGACAAGTTGCCAAGATCTAATAGAGGAAATGAAAGTATACGGGTCGTAGTGGATATATTAACCAGGAGTACCCATTTATTCCAGTTAAGTCAACTAGGACGACACTTGTTCTAACTAAGTTATTTATGAAAAATGTGGTTAGACTACACGGAATTCCTCGTAGCATAGTAAGTGATAGAGATTCCTTGTTCACTAGTGAATTCTGAAAGAGTCTACATGATATTTTAGGAACCAAGCTCAAGATGAGTACAACTTACCATCCGTAGATAGATGGGAAAACAGAGAGGGTTAACAAAATCTTGGAAGATTTGTTATGAGCTTGTGTGCTAGATTTTGGGGGATCATGGGTAGACCATCTATACTTAGTCGAGTTTTCATATAACAACGGTTATCAAACTAGTATAGGGATGGCACCGTTTGAAGCTTTATATGGAAGACCATGCAAATCTCTTGTTTGTTGGTTGGAGACTAGGGATAGGTTGGTTCTTGGTCCAGATTTAGTTAGAGAAGCTGCAGAGAAGATTGTATTGATTCGAGCTAGAATGAAGGAGCCTCGGTCTAGGCAGAAGAGTTATGCAGATAGAAGATGGAAAGACTTAGAGTTCTCTATTGGAGATCATGTTTTTGTTAAGGTATCACCGTGAAGGGTGTGATTCGATTCGGGAAATCAGGGAAGTTGGCTCCGGGATTTGTAGGACCGTTTCCTATTGTAAAGAGGATCGAGAAACTCGCATATAGATAAGAGTTACCGAACAGTTTGGTAGGAGTCCACGATGTTTTCCATGTTTCTCATCTAAGGAAGTGTGTTAGAGACCCGTAGACTAGTATAACATAGACTGTGTTAGATGATTTAGTAGTAGAGCCAAACTTGACTATAGTTAGAAAGCCGATTCATATAGTCGCGAGAGATAGAAAGAGGCTAAGGAACAAGACAGTCATATTAGTTAAAGTCCAATGGAGTGACGATGAGAGAGACTACACTTGGGAGTCTGAGAGCAGGATTTGAGACGCTTATCCTGATTTGTTTGATGGTATGTTTTACCCTTTTGATTGATTTGTTATGTACCTTATTGTAATTTCAAGGACGAAATTATTTAAGGAGGGGAGTCTGTAACGGCCCTAATTTTTAGTAACATTATTTAGGATATTTAGTTAGTTAAATTACATAAAATAATGTGATGATTTGAGGATTGAGATTTGTGGTTAGTAAGGGTAGCCGTGCCATGTTAATGAATAAAATAAAATGAATTAGACTAAATAGATAAAGGTAATAGGTGAGGGGCAAAGTAGGAATAATAAATAACCATATCCCTAAACCCTCACACATCTCATTCTACACGTTCATTTGCTAAAATTAATCAAAATAGAGGCCGACCGCCATTAAGGGAAAAAGAGAAGAAGATAAAGAAATCAAAGGAAGGAAGATTAATCAATTTAAATCCATTCAAATCTCAAACTCCTTAATCTCAAAGCTAAGGTGAATAATGACCACATCTCTTATTTTCTAATTGTTTTTGGTTTTAGGTTAAATCCGAATTATTTTGTAATAGTTTTGCCATGTTTTGATGGATAAAATGTATATAAATGCTTGTTGATTATTTATGCTAATTCATATAGATTTTAGGATATGTTTTTGACATGTAAACCCTAATATATGACTTCGAAATGCCTTGCGATTTTAGATTTGGATTAGAAATGATATTTTAGAGATGTGTTTCAATTTTCATAATTTTCTGCATCAATGTGGATTTAATATAATTTTCTAGTGAAAAAAATGATTATTTATGTTTAAAATTACAGCTAAATGACATATGTTTTGGGTCTGAAATTAATACAGTTAGAAAACATATTAAAAATGATTTACTAGAATTTTTGTAGAATTTTCCTAAGTGTTTTAATAGATATATAAAATTATTTAAGGAATGAGACTCAAATGCTTTATATATTTATAAAAGGAGAAGGGGTATTTTGTAAATGATTCAAGGTGTTTATTTCTAAAATCTCGGCAGCACTTTTAAAAAAAAACTAGCAACCAATCATATTTTGACAAACAAGGCAGGTTAGTCAAAAAGAATTTCTTTTTAAAGTAAAAATCAGGTCTTATAAGCTTTTTACCTGTTCCGCCACTTTCGACGCCTTGGGTTCCGACTGAGTACTTTCGTCTCCATCACCATCAAAACCAATGCATATAGTATCAAAGACTTGATACAGAGTGAATGGGATATAGGCAAAAGATACCGGGTCAAAACATGGGGTTCCGACAGGGTCGAAGTGTTACTTTGTGTTTAAATGAAAATGCGCCTGCATTGCTTTCAAAGGGAATGCTTTCGACTTGGTTGGCTTTCGACTAGATCAAAATGTTTTAAAGGAATGGTTTCGAAGAGGTTGTGCCTTTTGCTTTAAGTAAATGCTTTCGAAAGGGTCGAAACCCCTAGCTGTCGCTTTCTACATTTCGAAGCAAATGGTTTCGAAAGGGTAACTTTGTTTTTAAAATCCAAGTCGCTTCTCCAATGCTTTCGAAGTGTTTGTTTCGATAGATAGTCCATTTATTACTTGATTTGTATGTATACATGATAATACTTTATTGTTTTAACCAGTTTTGGTTGCAGGATTATGATTTGCAAAGGATATGTTTTAAAGGGATATTATTGAGGGGAACCCATTCCACTAAGCGGCATGGTCTCACTTAATATCAAATAACCGAGATGTATAGTATTATTCACAGCAGGCTTTATATTTGACTCGAAGTTTATGTTTTTCCCTTTAAACTCTCGGGTGCTCAAAATTGATTTGAGTAGGCCGAGGGTTGAAGTTTACAGATTTTAGTAGGTTGACGAATAAAGCTACCGGAGACGAGCAAGAGGCTGACGGATGGCTATTTAGGAGTTGCTATTTTTGTTTGTTTTATTTCACTGCATTGTATTAAGTTAGTTATGACTATATAATACTCTGATCAATCAAGGGGGCATCATCATATGTTGCTCTTGGTGTATTTATGTAATAATTATATTTGATCTGAACTTGGGAAATAATTATGGGATTATGTAATCTGGATATGAAACATGTGTTTTGAATATGATCAGAAATGTTGTTTTTAAAATCTGCGATTTTGTTTCATATTCAAGTACTTATGATATTATGGATACCATTAATATAGCCGTATTTTGTCGCCGGAAGTTAATACTATAGATGACTGCAACATCTGTAGCGCTTAGATTTAGGCCTCAAGATAGAGGATGTTACAACAATTGACGTTGCTGCTAATTTATGCCACGCTTCATTGATGCCATGACAACTTTTACCTACCAGAGTCGATATTCTATAGTTTCGATACATGAAGGGCGTTGTATATCTGAACATGCAATGTTGATGACAAGCATTGTAGATCTCCATGAAAGTTACCGCATCGTTCTTTATAACCATTAGTGTCTCCATTTATCAGCGTCACCGCTATTCATTTATTATCATCAAAGTAAGCTCGTCGCTAATAAAATTTTAATGATACAACTTGGGATAAATAACACCGTTGTTAGCATCACCATTGTCTCACGTTTTTGTTCTTATACGATACCATATGTGTAACACCCCTAATTTTATAGACACTATTCGGGAGATTTAATTAGAATAAATTAAATAGAATAATGTAGATAAGGGGATTGAGGTTGATTAATAAACTAGGTGGCCGTGCTTACCTAATGAACATAAATAAATGATTAGGAAATTAAACACAAGGGCATTACGGTAAATAGCCGCCCATATTTCCTACCCTTATACCATCCTTCTTAGTCTTACATGTTCATTATTCTCAAAAAAAAAACAATAGCAACCATGAGAAGCAAGGCCGGCCATTAGAAGAGAATAGAAAATCAACTAAAAGCTTAGGATTCAAGCCAGAGGAAAAAAATCTCAAACAATCTCTAATCTTCTTATCTCAAGTAAGGTGAATAATAGTGTAATCATCTCATTTTTACTTGTTTTGGTTTGGTTATAGATAGTAACTGAATGCATGTTGCTATTCTGATCATGTTTGGATCTAATAATCATTGTTTATATAGAATAATGATTTATGGTGATTTATTGAGATTTTTATGGAATTAAAACGATGAGTTTTAGAGTAAAAGCCTTAGTAAACGACCTCCAAACGACTTTATTTTTGGATATGTTGTGTAAAACATAATTTTGGAGATGGGTTTTTAATCTCATAATTTTCAGAATTAAAAGGAACATTTTATGAATTTCCTAAGGTGATAAAGGCACTTATTTTGGGCTTTTTTTTTGAAAAAGGGTTCAAACTTTCTATTACTATAAGTAAGAAGAATACAAAAGTCTAACAAGACCATTCACAAAACAAAACAACTCTCAAACAACAAAGACTGGCCCGATCCAAAATAAGATGCCAGCCCAAAGCCCACAAATCAGTAACAAAATACCAGAAGCTTCGAGACAGAACTCAAAGCAAATAAGGCAAACCGACTCTTCATTAATTCCTATCTCCTCTCGAAGAAAATAAAAAAAGAAACAATGGCGGCGAACGAAATAGCAGCTTCATCTGCTTCCACTTCGAAACAGCAGCCTCATCTGCTTCCATTTCGTAACTTCCTCCTTAAAGACCAAGGAGATTAGCAGCAGCAACACCTTGAAGGCCAACAGCCAACAAAGTCTCCGTTCCAACTAGAAAGAAGACAGGTAATAGATCTGACAAACTATCTATGAAAAGAAGAACCTCCAGTCTTCGAATTAATCCTCTTACATGAAACAGGTCAAAAGCCTACTAAAGCTTGGGAAATCGACTTCAACTTCCAGATCTAAGAAGCAAACAACACTCCCTCGAGAAGAACAAAGAAGAAAATATCAAGATAAGTCACTTATAGCCTAAAAGATGCTTCCTTTAACTTTGAATTCGAACTAACTTCTATCGTGAACAGGACAGGAAGACAAGAACTCGGAACTCTCCTGCAATTGCTTGGGGATGCAACTTCTTCTTCCAGATCTAAAGATATAGCGGGCATTCCCTCGAGAAGAACATGGAAAGCAGTAGAGAAGATAAGTCATTTTTAACCAGAAAGATGCTTCTTTTAATTTCGAGAAAAAATGCATTCTGAAATTTCTTATTTCTTGAATGACCAGGACAAGACTGCAACGCTCGGATCTACCTACAAACTGCATCCTTACAAGCTAATTCAATATTTGTTGTATCTTGTAAATAATAATGTAATTAAGTAAAAGGTGGGAAGAAAAAATGTAAATAATACAGGTTCACAAAACCTGGAGCCAAAGATCGTTGAACTGGAGAAAGGCAGAGGAATGATACTTATGATAAAGCAGCAGATGCCCCAATTCAGCGTTGGGAGGTATATCCCCATTTCAATGCTATTGTTCCGTTCAAGTCAGTGATGTTCTTGAAATGTTTAGATTTAACCATTCTAATATTCATAGTCTGGAATATACTATAACAGATCTGCATCCTATCCATAAAACGATTTTGAAAAATCCTGTCATTCCTTTCTTTCCAAATATGCCAAACACAAACAGAAAGGGATAGTTGAAACAAGTCTGAATTGAGGTTTTTTGAGCTAGATAAAGAAATAATTTTCTGTAAATCATCTTTCAAAGAAAAGGATAAAATACTTCTCGGTGATTTGAAAAATTTCTTACAACTCCACAGCCACACCTTTTCTGTAAAATTACATTGAAAAAATAGATGGTCTATGTTTTCAATGTGATTATTATAGAAGACACAGTTTTGATCAACGACTATCTGTTTCTGTAGTAATCTTTCTTTAGTTAACAGATAATCATTTATGGCTTTGAAAAGGCATACCGCCATCTTAGGAACGTGAATTTTGTTCCAGACCAAAGATGCCCAATTCTTAATTTCAAAACTGGAACGAACCGAATTCCAAACTTTCTTAAACTGATACAAACCATCCTTAGAACACTTCCAGGACCAGAAATCCCTCTAACTGTTCTTGTGTATCTTGACACCTTCAATTTTAGCATGAATTTGGAATAAAAAACTATACGAGTCCCACTTCCACTTACCATTACTTAAGATCTTACTGAGAGACAAGTTTTCCGTTCCAGTTCTGAAAGCTGTGTCTCTCCCAATACGTTCCATAATAGAACTACCATTTAACCAAGGATCAAACCAGAGAGAAGTAGTTTTACCGTCTGCAATATTAAGAGAAAGGCATTTCAAAGCTTCAAATCTGTTTTTTAAAATGAATTTCCACACCCCCGAATCGTCCGAACGCTGGTTAATTTCCCAAATACTTTTACGGCCAATATATTTACAGTGTATAAGTTCCGCCCAAATACCTTCTAAATTGATTACTTTCCATATCAGTTTGATATATAGAGCTTTGTTCATCTCTTCTAGATTTCTCAATCCATACCTCCTTCTTCTTTTTGCCTACACAGAACCTCCCAAGGAATCTTACTGCTACGACTTTTCCAAAGAAAATTCAAGATCAAGTGTTTAATTTTTTGAACAGTAGAAACTGGGAGGCAAAAACATTGCATCCAGAATTGAATAATAGGGTAAATGGTAGATTTGATAAGTTCAAGTCTCCCAGCTAAACTCAACATTCTATTTTCCCATCTATCAATCCTAGCCTTAATCTTCTCTATCAAAGGTAAACAGTCCTTATCCCTCAGATTAGCACTAGACAAAGGAATTCCTAGATATCTTATTGGGAGATCCGATTGCTGGATATTGAGAACCTTACTAATGTCGATACAGGAATCCACCCCTTTCCCAAAGAAAACATTAGATTTCTCAAAGCTAAGCTCCAAGCCAGTAACCCTCTTCATGGTCTTAAATACATCACTTATAGCAATTGCATTATTAGCATTGGCTTTAGTAAAAATAATTATGTCGTCAGCGTAGATAAGATGAGTCACTTTATTGTCAAAATCAGTAATTGGAGAAATAAGACCATCTCTGACTTTTCCTTCCATCAGGAGAGTAAAATACTCCATAACCAGGGTAAACAGTATAGGGGAAAGCGGATCACCTTGTCTAAGCCCATTAGTACTCTTGAAATAACCATGCGCTTCACCATTAGCAATAATAGAAAACACGGGAGTCTTAATTAAATTTTCTATAATTCTCACCCATTTATTAGGGAAACCCAGGCTTATTAGCATGTGTATGACAAAAGATTGATTTATCGAATCGTATGCTTTTTTTAAATCAACTTTAATACACATGTGTTTATTATCCTTTCTACCAAGACCCCTGATAATTTCATGAGCAAACAAAATACCATCCCCTAATGATCTACCTTTAATAAAAGTCGTCTGGTTCGGGGACACCAACTTGTCTAAGAAAACTCCCAGTCTATTACACATGATTTTGGTGAAAACTTTATATAAGGTATTACAACAGGCAATGGGTCTAAAATCTTGGATACAAGAGGAATGGTCTTTTTTTGGAATCAAGTGTATAAACGTATGGTTCCACTCGTTAATAATAAGACCCTTATGAAAAATATCATTCAGAGTTTTGAAAATCAAGTCTTTTGAAAGATTCCAATGAATTTTAAAAAACATCGAATTAAAACCATCCGGACCTGGAGAGGTAGTATCTTTAATATCCCACAAAGCAAATCTAATTTCTTCCAAAGATATACCATCATTCAAAAAATTAGCTCCATAATCAGAAATAATTGATTTACAAATGACCTCTGGAAACTGATCACCTGATGGAAGGTTAAAAATTCTTTTGTAGAAATCAATAGCCGATTCTACAAACTTATCTTCCGAAATTACCTTCCCATCAATACCAATATTGGTGAATCGCTTTCTACTTCTTTTACTAGACATTTTAGCATAGAAAAAAGAAGAAGCTTCATCACCCATCATCAGCCATTCACATTTAGCCTTTTGTTTGGCATCCAGGAACTCTTTCTTCAGAGCTATTTCCAAGTTAGTCTTGGCAGTATGAAATTCCATAGCCAAATTGTGATCATAAGATTTTCCAGCAATTTCTGAAATCTTGAACAATTCTCTCTCTGTACAATAACCTCTTGTTTGGTATCTCGAGATTTAGCACTCCATCTCTTAAGCTCTCTCTTGATATTCTTGAGGATACTAATGATTTGATACAAAGGCCTATCAATATAGTTAGAAACCCAATGCTTCTCAATCAAAGGAAAGTAATTATCACATAAAGACCAATGGTTCATATATCTGAACGGTCTATTCTTGACCCGTGGCGTTGCATAGAGCGAAACTAGGACTGCATTATGGTCACTCACAGAAGGTGGCAAATATTCAGCCGATAAGTCTGTAAATAAGTTGATCCAATCTAGATTTGCAAAAACCCTGTCAATTTTGGAAAATATGTTATGACTCGGACCAGACCACCATGAAAATTTGTAACCTTTAATATTAATCTCATTAAGACCAGTAAGATTTGACATATCATCTAATTCAAACAAGTTTCCAAAATTAACTGGGTTACCTCCCTTTCTTTCTAAAGGACTATGAATACAATTAAAATCCCCAAGAACAAGCCAAGGTCTAAAAATATTGATAGCATCCTCCTGTAAATTCTTCCATAGTCTGCTTCTTAATGCTACAAAATTATGAGCGTAAACAAAGGTGAGATTACATTTGAAATTCGAGGTATTAATCAATTCAATGGAGATGTGCTGATCACTCATACTTATAAAATTAAAATCCCAAGAATCTCCGTTAATGAATACCATGATCCTACACTTAAAGTAACAAGAGACATTACTAAATATTTTCCAATTGCCATCTAACGCTTTTTCCAACTTCAAAATATTTGACAACAACAACTTATTTTCCAAAATACCGAAACAACTGATTTTGTGCTTATCAATAAGTTTTCTCACTTCTCCCATTCTGTTGGGGTTATGAAACCCTCTTACATTCCAACAAGCTATAGACATTATAAAACCTTGTTATTGCGGGTCCTCAACGACCTGCTACTGGAGGATTCCCCTTTGTCTTCCGTTGGAATACCTAGCATCTGAACCCACTTGGGGTTCTTACGAACAAGCTTATCCTTCTGAATGTTCTCAAACTCTATATCTTGAAGGTTAGGAGTAGGGAGCTCCACAGGGACATCCTGATTTGGGTCTGCATTATCATTAGTATTCTATCCCTCTACCCTCTCTGACGATCTTGAATCCTGGTCCAGGTTGTTCTGCACCTGTAAATCAATACAAGCTTCAGTACCTCTTCTACAATTAACATTATTAGTTATACAATCATCAATAAATATATTATTAGAAAATAAAGATTTGGAAACTGAAGGAGTCTCCAATGATGACGAATGGCGTTTGAGAATAGATTTGTGGGGCGAAGGTGACTTCGGAGGAGATGGGCTCGTATCTCTGGCTCCCGGGGTAGTTGGAGGTAGGAGTGGCTCAAAAGTTCCTTGATCAGGCGGAACTTCCAACCTGGCTAGTGGGGCTAAGTGGCAATCTTCACTGACTCCTACCTCGGTGCGAGTGGCAGGTTCTGACTCTGAAACTTCTGAGGTTGCCCCCTCACCGCGCTTTACTGAGGATGCAGCTCCTTCTACGACCTGAACCGAGAGAGTAACTTCTGTTTGGAATTGTTCAAAAAGAGACTTTCCTCTAATTTCTGTCTCCGATCCTTCGGAAACTATCTGTGGCCTATCCCAAGTCCCTTCCTTAGGTAGGCATTCAACAATTAAATTTTGATTATCTTTAAAAGCTACTGACTGTAAAGTTACAGTCAGAGCCTCCCCATTAGAGACCACCTCCACAGGATTCCTACTGATTTCATTAGAAGAATCATTGGGGCATCCACCATTCAACTGCTTTTCAAGGTCAATAGAGTTCTCAGTTCCGCCCTCCACTCTTACATCTTCCACATTAGCATCCAAACTCTGAACCACAGGATTATCCTTATCAGAATTAGGATCTAGAGTCAATTTGGGAACCCAAGACTTAGTCATTGGGCATTCATCAGTTACATGACCAAAACACACGCACTTACCACAAATGGGAGGTGGATTCTCGTATTCCACTTCCTGGGTAATGCTCCTCCCATTGTCATCCATACCTTCTATAAAATTGGGCATGCCATAAGTAGCATTAACTTCAACCAGGACTCTGGCATAAGCTAATCTAGATTTATTTTTCGTGGCCTCATCCATCTTAATTGGAATTCCAATGGTACTTGTTAGAGCACTAATAGCCTTATTGCCCCAAAGATTAAAACTTAAACCCGGAAGTCTGACCCACATAGGTAGAGAAATAAGTAGATCTCTATCTGTTTTCATGTCTGGAGACAATCTCTTCATAATGATCAAATTCTGGTCCATAAACCAAGGACCAGACTTCAGTATCTTATTGCAATCCTCGTCAGAGCCAAATCTCACTACAAAAAAACCATTATTTCTAGAATGAACAGAAAACGTTTTCTTTGTAACCCAAACCCTATTGGCATACCCCTCAAAAGTTCTCAGCCATGGTTTATACCCTACCACATACAGTAAAATGCAAAACTCCCAGCCTCCCTCCGCTTCTTTGATAGCGTTAGAGGAGAGGGAACCAATCCTTTTACCTTTCTCTATTTTAGGCTCAATAAACTCAAGATCTAGATTACCTAGTTCCCCTACCGCTCCTACTTTCACTGCCTCACTGTACGAGAACTCTTTAGCGTTATCAGAAACAGTGAATTTGATTTTCGGGATGTTACCAAGCAGCAAGCCTTTTTGCTTCATTGGTTTCATAGTCTGCCCGGCAAAGTTCGCCTGCACTTTCTTCCCCTTATTCCGATCTGGTTGAGGTCCAGATCTGCTCGGTTTTTGCCCTCCCAAGTTAAGCCTTTGTTCAGGACCCAAAGACGCTGGAGCTTTGCCCCTTTTCCTTCTCACCTCCTCCCATCCTTCATCATCCCGCAAAGATCCCATCCTTCATTTTGGGCTTTAATTATTAAAAATAATAAAATAATGAATTCTGCCACGAAATTTTTATATGATGTGAAAATTTTATTTTAGATTTTTGATGAATATTTGAGGATTTTCCCAAGTGATTTCAGTTTATTTAAATTTTCTAAGCTAAAAAGGCTTAATAATTATATTAAAATATTAATATAATTAATTATTTTGAAAATAAATTTCTATAATAATAATTTTGATCTGTAGTAGATTTTCTACAAAGATATGTCTTTATCCAACATAAATTTTACAACGAATTGATAAAGTATGTTGTTAACCAATAGGAATTCGACAAAATTATGTGTGGCAGTTTTCAAGATATTTACGACTCTGCCACTGAACCTTCCATCTTAAAACCCTTCGTCATAGAACCTTCCGCATCATTTTTGCACCTTTCTACAGCGTTTTTGACGGACTTTTCGTCATAAAACCTTCCGCTTAAAAAACCCTTCGTCATAGAACCTTCCGCAACATTTCTGATGCTTTCTACAGCGTTTTTGACGAACCTTTCGTCATAAAACCTCCCGCCTAAGAAACCCTTCGTCATAGAACCTTCCGCAGCATTTCTGCACCTTTCTGCAGCACTTTTAGTGAACCCGTCGGCCTTGCCGAAAGCAACCCTTCGACCTTGTCGGAAACTACCTTTCGATAGTAGTTGTAAACGTTGCGGAAGCCCTTTCGTAGCAGTTTTCTCTAGCTTTGTTTGTAAACTTCAAATAGGCATAACTTTATAACCGTAAGTCCATTTTTTCATTGTGACCATTGTACGGAAAGGCAAACCATCATTTGAACATGATGGAATAGGTTAGAGACCTTGTTTCTACACCAATAAAAAGTTATGGCTATAACAATGTTTTATATTTCCGAAGGAGGTTATTTTCTTTGCTTTCGAAAATGTTTGCTTGGTTTTATTTGCCTTCGAAGGAGATACTTTCAAAGGGGTTGTAAAATTGTTTTTTTTTGACCAAGTTTTATATTTTCGAAAGGTAGAATTTAAAGTATTATAAGGCAGGAGCCTAATGTTTTTAAGAGCTTTCAAAGGAGGTTACCCTATGAAGTCGAAAGCTAGGTTTCGAAGTTATCGAAAGGTTTTATGACCGAAGTTCTGTTTTTAAAGGAAAAACATGGCTATGTTAAAGTTTTATAATGGTTTGAGAAGGATCTTTGATAAATTAAACCCACATGAGTGGTATTGCTATGTTATTATATTGCTTCTTCTAATGTGAACATATTCACTTTATAATAGACCCATAATTGTATTTTGGGAAAAAGGGTAGGAGAACCAGTTAGGTTAACCCAGTAGTGAATATAAATTGAATAAACTTCTGAATGAGTAAAATATATAAAGGAAAGATATTGGTAGGGGACGATAGGTTTCCAGGAAACCCATGAAAACCGTATGATATTGGCAGGGGCTAATATGTTAATAGTTAGCCCATGAAAACTATGTGTAAATGAAGATGTCAGATAGACAAGTTCATAGTTAGCCCATGAAAACTATGTGCAAATGAAGATGTCAGATAGACAAGTTCATAGTAAGCCCATGAAAACTATGTAATTGGACAGGAAGTCCTTAAACGTTTAACCGGTTATTAGTTAGCCCATGAAAACTATTAGGTTAATAGTAATCCTAGAAACTATAATTGAGACAGATAGTCAGAATAAATGGGGATGGAAAATCCAGATTTGATTTGCCTGTTTTGCATATCATCATAATGTTTAAAAATATTATGTTTTTAACCATTGTGGATGCAAGAGCACAATATATGGTTTTATAAAGGTTTTAGGATACCAACGAGGGAAAAACCCGTTCCGCTATGCGACATGGTCTCACTAGATATCTAATTGGTTTGAGATAATAGACTATTATTCATACCAGGCTTTAAGTCTGACTCGAAGTTTTTGTTTTTTCTTTAAACTCTCGGGTACTCAATTGATTTTGAGTAGTTTGAGGTTTAGGGTTTTCAGGTTTTTCATACACGAATAAAGCTTCCGGAGGTGTGCAGGAGGCAGATAGTTATTTAGAGTTTTCTTTTCCGCTGTGTATTTGGATGTAAAGGCAGATTTATTAGCCTTACTATATACTCTGGTCAACCAAGGGGGCATCTTCATATGTCGCTCTTGGCGTATGTGTAATAATTATATTTTGCTGAACGTGGTTAACGTTTTGGGATTATGTAATGAACATGAAATGTTTTGATTTGAATGTGGAAATATGTTTTTGAATTGTTAAAATTTTCCATATTCTTGTGATCTGTTTATCAATGTATTTAGCACCGCCGTATTTGGTCGCCGAAGATTAATAACTATGGATGACTACAGCATTTGTAGCCATTAGTTTTGGGCCTCCAAGTAGGAGGACATTACAAGTTGGTATCAGAGCATAGGTTTATGAAACTTTAAAAGAAAATTTAAACCTAAAAGCTTTTTTCAAACATAATCCAATGAATTTAAAAATATGATCGGGGTTTTGGGTTAACGCTATAGTAACGTACTTGTATTTGATATATAGATATATATCTAGGTACGTATTCTCCTCTCTCTTAGACCGTTCTTCTGTATCTTATTAAGGATTGTATGTAGATTTATGAGAAAGAAGATATGGAAACAAGAAACAGAAGAGAAAATGTAGGTGGCGGAAGCACCACAACCAATGGTAATGCTCGACCTAATACCAGGAGGAACCAAGGTCGACAGGCTAATGCTAATCCAGGTGCACATGCCAATGTAGGTGCTGGAACCCCACCAGTAGATATGAGGATGATGTATCAGTTCTTCATCAACTTGATGCAAGCTGGTGCAACTGCAGGGGTAGCTGGAGGTAATGTTGTGAATATTGGAGGAGCCAATCGTTTGGCTCTAGTTGGCAATAACTATGCCAAGTCGAGCAAGGATTATACCAGTTTGGGAGGAAAGCCTTTTCATGGAACAGAGGATGCTGTTGAAGTTGAGAACTGGATTTTGAACTGTGAAAGGATCTTTACAGACTTAGGCTTTGATGATGGAGAGAAGATAAGGCTAGCCTCTAGACAGTTGCAAGGGTTAGCACTTCACTGGTGGAACAGTGTGACAGTCAGAGTTCAGGAGGAAGAGCCGACAATGGCTGATTTTAGAAGAAGGTTTGAGTAGAGGTTCTTGTCCGAGGTTGCCAAGTCGGCATTGATGAAGAAGTTCATGGATGTTGTTCAAGGAGAGTTGTCAGTGATCGAGTATGCTGCTAAGTTTGATGAGCTATCTCGATATGGTCATGCTTTGGTTGACATTGACGTCGGAAGGAATGAAAGATTTATTAGAAGATTGAGGCTAGAGCTTGGAAGAATGGCCATGACTCATATTAGGGAGCCTTGTCATGTAGTGGTAGAGATGACCATTCGCCATGAAGAGATGTTTGCTATGTCTGTTAGGGAGAAACCAGTTGAGTTCCAGGGTCCTCAGGGAAAGAAAAGGAAATTCTTCAAGAGCAAAGGAGCCCAAAAAGTAGATGCTGCCAAGAAAGCAAAGGCTGATTTAGTGTGTTATAAGTGTGATAAGAAGGGCCATTATGCCAACGAGTGCAGATCTGGTAAAGGAAAGAAGCCTGCAGAGAAGAAGAATGTGAAATGCTACAACTTTAACCAAGTTGGGCATCATAAGAAGAGCCAGTCCGACCGGATAGGGGGAAGGTGTTTACTATTGGACCACCGTCTTCTTCTAGACCTTTTGCCGCAAAGAAAGGGAAAACTGTGATGGAAGGTACGCTTTTGATTAAGAGTATACCAGTTAGAGTACTTTTTGATACTGGTACATCACACTCATTTATATCACAGTTTTTGGTTGATAGGTTATGTATAGAACCCACATACCTTGTTACTTCCTTAAGGATTGAAAATTCAATAGGAGGGCATGCAACTCTTGGGATGAGATGTGACTAGTTAGAACTTGATTTGTTAGGTCATAAGTTTGCATGCAGTTTGTATGTTTTTGATTTCGTAGATTTTGGGATCATTTTGGGTATGGATTGGTTGGGTAAGTATGAGGCTAGGATATTTTGCCAAGATCGAGAAATATCGTTGAGGCACTCAGATAGTCATAACCGAATCATTTTCCCAGTGGAGAATTCTAGTAAGAATGTTTGTGCTTTGTTAATTGCCTTGAGGTGGGAGATGACCTTAGTAGGACTGTCAATGGATACCCGAAAAATCTGAAATCCATCCGCATCCGCATCCGAAAAGCGGATAAATATCCGATATCCGAAAAAACGGATGCGGATACGGATACAAAGACATCCGTATCCGAAAATTATTCATCCGGTTTATGTCATGATTATAGTTCAAATTATGTGTATTTTAATGCAGTAAATGATATTCGTTTATTATTTTATTAAGTTAGTAGTTTATATTATGTGCATTTAATGCTTATTAACTGCTCGAAACTATTTATTATAATCATATTTGTTAATTTTTAATACTTTTATAATCCATGAGATTGGAAAATATTTATGTTAAACTAAAATTTTCTTTTTCTAATTCATGATTTATCGATCGTTGGCGGATAGGATAATTATCTGATATCCGTCCGTATTCGCGGATGTGGGTATCCGATATCCGAAAATGATTTCGGATGCGGATGCGGATATGACACTATCCGCATCCGAAAACATCCGTTGACAGGCCTAGACCTTAGTCAGGTTCATGTACCAAGAGAATTTGTAGGTGTATTTGAACCGGTCACTAGATTACCACCGAAACATGCTGTAGAGTTTTGGATAGGCCTTGTACCGGGAGCTGAACCTATTAGTAGCCAACCTCGCAGAATGTCGCTGACATAGATGAAGGAAATCATTTATTGAGTTATAAATTATTTTCGGTTAAAATAATTATTATTTGGGTTTGAGATTTTAATATGTTAGGCAATATATTAAAATAGATTTTCTGGAATTTTTCTAGAATTTTCCTAAGTCATTTGAGGGATATATATATAAAATTATTTAAGGTATAAGACTTAAATGTTTTATATATTTATAAAGGAGAAGGGGCATTTTGCAAAATAAAAGGATTTATAAATTTTGGTAATTGCGGCAGCACATTTCTGAAAAGCATTTTATTGACCAATGATAATTTGACAAACAAAGGCAGGTTAGTTGAAAAGTTTCCTTTTTTTAGTTTGAAAACAAAAATCAGCCTTTTTCCAAGTAGAGATCGAATTATATACTCTATAGAGGACTCGAACTTTGATGTTTGCACTTTGTTGGGTGCAATGTAGAAGGAAGACGAGTTGAATTGAGGTTTTATCGCTAGAGAGTTTGCAGATGTTTTGAACCAGTAACAGGACTACTGCCAAAATGAGCTATTGAGTTTCGAATATATCTTTTACCTGGATCTAATCCCATGAGTAGACCGTCAAGTAGAATGACACATGTTATCTACGTAATTTCAATCTAGAAAAATGCAACAAGTGGCTACATCAAGAAGAAGACAATGCTGCCAAGTCTACAACACCACGTCTAACCAATGAAGTGTTATAAAAGGATAATCTCTATTGCATCTCATGCAACATCGCTACTCAACTGTATCGCATGTCATAGAACGTTGCCACTTACCATTATTAGCATGCCTATTCAAGGAAGTAAGGGTGTCGAATATGATCATATTGATAAGCCACCAATCGGTGTCAATATAGCCGACACCCTGTCTCGTTGATGGCGACATTCACCAAAACATTGCGCATGTAATCAAAACCAAAGTCAACAGCACTTCGGAGCAGCATCGAAGACAATTGACGTTGTTGCTAATTTATGCCATGCTTCATTAATTCCATAACAACTTTCACCTACTAGAGTTGATATTTTATAGCGTCGATACATGAAGGGCGTCATATATCTAAACATGCAATGTTGATGACAAGCGTCGTTGATCTCCATGAAAGTTACCGACGTCATTCTTTATAACCATCAGCGTCTCTATTCATCAGTGTCGCCGCTATTCATCTATTATCACCAAGGTAAGCTCGTCGCTCATAAAGTTTTAATGATACAACTTGGGATAAATGAAACCGCTGTTAGCATCGCCATTGTCTCACGTTGTTCTTATACGATGCCATATGTTGGAACCGAAGGTCATCAATGACGCCGACAGAGTACTAAGTGAAGCCGCTTCATGCCAATACTACACCATATCGACACCACTCGTCATCGATGTTCAATATTGCTTCCAACCAATGCCACCAACAATCAATCAAGAGCATTTCAATGCATAGGAATGCCACGTGTCGTAAGCCATTAATCGGTGCAGAATTTCATGGATAAGACATGAATATCAAAGTTGTACAACATTCATGCTATGGGACATCAAAGATCGTACAAGGAAAGAAGGATGAGATCATTTATGAAAGCTAATTTAAGATGACTTAGAGCATTTTCCTTCATAAATCTTCAAAAGCCTTCACATTTCACTACATGCTCAATGGCATCAAAAGTCCCACATCGTCAACTTAAGCAAGTCAACCTTCTTCCAACCACTATAAATATGGATGTGCTCCCTCGTGGAAAGGGGCTTTTAACTTCTTTCTCTCTATCAACACCCTTTTCTAGTAGGATCTTCTCTAAGCTATCTTCATTACGATGAAGAGAGCTCGGGTATAGACTCATGGAAACTGGATAACGAAGGAGAAAGAGACATATTTGTCAACTAAGGCTTGAACAATTAAGAAATTGCATATTTGCACTTTTGTATCATATTCATGATTGAATAAAGAACTTGTCTATTGACTTATGGACTTGCATATATGACTTATTAACTTGCATGTACGACTAATGAACTTGCCTATTTGCATATTGACTATTGGACTTGCTTATTCTATCTTTTAAACTTTGGACTATGATTTAAACGAACTTGTGAATTATCACAAAACAAAGGGGTATAGTTGAAATTTCTTCGAATATACCACTTTATACAAGCTTTTGGGTGTTAATGAATTTACTTGTTAAAATTTTGGCGCCAGAAAGAGGGCCTGAACCTCCGAATGTTAAATAATGACTGAAATACCCTAAATAAATTTGAATTTCAAAATTATTCTTTATTAATTTTTAATCTGGAAACTAATCCTTGCTAATGTTTAAACATTTGCAAGAATAATAACCAAGACATATGTTAACGCAAAAAATTCAACGCTAACACCTCGGTGTAAGTAGGTATAAAGTGAAAGCACCACCCGTTGGTGCGGGAACTAGAAATAAGTAGAAAATAGCAGAAAGCAGTAAAAAGACAACAGTTTTATAGTGGTTCGGCTTAAGATCTAGCCTACGTTCACTTTAATCACTTTTATTGATGATTCAGTTACAATTCTTTACAATGCACTTTGATTACAACACACTTGAGACGAGTAGCTAGAACTTTGGTGTATGAGAGCTCTTTGAATCCATGTTGGATGTGTTAGATCTCCTCTTCAAGTTCGTTGAAGCGTCTTTGGTGTTTGAATTGTCGGATGAGTCGAGAAAACAGCAGAGTATAGGCGTTCTAGAAGTGAGCCAAAAGTCCCCTTCAAGTTGGAGTAGGTGGGGGTATTTATAGGGAATTCTGGAATTAGGTCGTAGGTCGTGAGCGACCTTGGATAGGTCGTAGGTCGTGAGCGACCTAGGGAGCATGGGCTACGGCTTAACAGGTTTGCACTTGGCCACTTGAACAAGCTGGTAGGTCGCGAGCGACCTAAGGTAGGTTGTGAGTTGCACTTGATCTGTCTGAATGGGTTGGTAAGTTGTAGGTCATGAGCGACCTAGGGGAGTAGTTGGCGACTTAACCATGTTGAGGTTCCTTGTGGAGCGACCTTTGATAGGTCGTGATAACCTTAGATCGCTAGGTCGCTTTCCTTCTACCTCGTTAGGTCGTTGGGTCCTTAGGTCGCTAACTCTGCTGCTTTGTTAGCTCGCTGTAGAACTTCCTCCTCACTAGGTCACTTGTGTGTTAAACCGTTAGGTCGTCGAATGGCTTAACTCGTTAGGTCGCTGGACCTTTCAATCCTTTAGGTCACTGAGTCCGCTATGATCTCCAGAATCCTTAGCTCGTTAAGTCATTAGGTTGCTGGGTCTATTAGGTTGTTAGGTCGCTTATGAAGTTAGGTCGCTAGGTCGCTTTAAAAGAGGAGTTAACACTTGCCCCTCGAAGTGCATGCCTATGTCATAGGTCGTGTGCTTCGACATAACTCCGCTAGGTCGTGAGCGACCTAAGAGATCTGTTAACTCGCGTGCCCATTCACCTTCCTCTTTTTGCCTCATATAAACTGCTAGGTCGTTTCTTCCTATTTACTCAACTGTTTTGATAACCTTCTCTGCCATTAACGAACCTTCGAGCTTCCAAGGGCGAATCCAATCCATCCAATCGTCAATTCATCTTTACCATCATATTGCGTAAGTGAATTCGATCTTCATCTAGCCATGATCACTGCCGAATTGCGAATGCCCATCCTTTGATCCTAGTCCAACTCCGCGCGTCGCGCTTTACTTTTGAGTCATGTTGCGATCGATTTTTCGATCGCCATCAGCTATGTTGTTATTGTGATTCGCGAGAGTACAGCTAGGGTGTTGGACGAATTACAAATCTAAGATGATTTGAATTGGTTTTGGGTGATTTAGTGGTATGGAGAGATAACCGATTTCACTGAGAGAGTGATGGATTTCATTGAGAGAGTGATGGGTTTCATTGAGAGAGTGATGGATTTCATTGAGAGAGTGATGGATTTCATTGTGTAGGTGATAATGGTTTATCGGGTTTGCGAGTTAGGGGATTTGCTGAGTGGAGGGGAGTGAACGGGTATCACACGACTTAACTTACTTGCGACCTAACTTGCTTGCGACCTAACATGCTTGCGACCTAACTTGCTGGAATAACGTAAAGCTTAAAGAAGAGCGACTTAACAAATTAACGACCTAACTTCTTGCGGCATAAGTTTTAGGTCGCGGCCGAGCTGGCACTTAGACGAATTTGCATTATCTTGACCTGAAGCCTTATTCCTTAATATGCATCATAACTTTAACTTGTAGGAACATGAATAATGAACTTTTGATTGAACAGAACGACTTAATGGAACTTCGACCTATGCTAAGTCACTTGAACTTGTTTACTTGCAAAAATATGACAGCATTTACCTTGAATCTTCAACCTGAACTGTCGAGATAACTTGCCTGAACTCGTTGCATTTCTTTATAGATTATATTAACTTTAATGCTAAT
The DNA here is from genome assembly GCA_030737815.1 of Allium fistulosum. Lineage (NCBI taxonomy): Eukaryota > Viridiplantae > Streptophyta > Magnoliopsida > Asparagales > Amaryllidaceae > Allium > Allium fistulosum. Next base: position 487,856,236 of record CM060908.1, read on the forward strand.
AACCTGTTAAACACAATATTTGCAGAAAAATGGGACGAATATACTCATCATCGACCGCCCACATCGAGTGATGGATTAGGTTAAAGAACTCGTTATTTTACTTAAGCAAAATAGTATGAAACTGGCTAAAGATGAAGTGATGTGAATCAACTGATTAAATGAAGTATCAATACAAGATTCACACAGTTATAACTGCTTATTACTGAAAATCATCTGCATTGATACCACACTTAACTTTGGTTTGATAACAAGCCTCGAAACTTCCTGAATTGATGTGCAGCAATTAGTACTATTTCAAGTTTTATTTTATTTACTTGTTATTTCAGTAGCTTTGCACAACACTTCACACGCCTTTAGGAAACGTGCACCTTCATATTTGAATATCCAGTTCCTTGTGTAGAATGTCTTCTCAACAAGAAGAAATAGAACAAGCTGGAGAGGTCTTTCCAATTGCTAACCTGTTGAATGATCCTCCGGAAAGAGTTTCGACCACTTTGAACCATAGAGTTTTTAGTCAGTTGTGCACCCAGTTCGGCATTGCTGAAGCAGACGCTCGACTGCCTAGGATAAATTATACCGCTGATAGGCCACCTCACGGCTTCATTGCAGTTAACCGACAGATGTGCTTGAATGGAGCTATTCCTCCTTTTAATGACTTTCTTCGAACGCTCCTTCTCCGATTAACCATCTCTCCTTTCCAACTACACCCAATGGCTACGCCATCTTGATTGGGTTGTGTGCGCTATTCAGGAGGACACTTGACCATCTTCCGAGCTTCGAAGAAGTCTGTTACTTGTGCACATTTGCAAAGAATAAATATCATCCCTCTATTATACTTGTGAGGGGCGCACGGAACCGGAAACTGATTCTAGACTTGCCCGAGAGTGCACACGGGGTTTTAAGCCAATTTTTCTTCGTTCGCTGCCCCCCGGGGTTCTATGCCATATGGAGAATCAGAAGTAAGATTGTTTATCTCCGCTCACTTTATTTTTTTGAATTTCTTGAAACTCGAATTATCAAGTTCTGAACTTCATTCTTTACTTCTGTAGCACTTCCTCCTCCGCTTAGAGATCCCAGCCACAAGCCAACCTTCGAAACATTAAGTGCCGTGGCGGCTGAGGAGAGAAGCATCAAGTTTTTGCTGAAAGACGAGTTTCTTCACCAATTCGGACTTTTACACCCTTCTCGGACTACTCAGCTTCATGATGCCCCTGGTTCTCAAGTAGAGACATCAGATGCCCCAGTTTCTGCAGAAGAAAATGCATCGAAAGAACCCGCTGTAGAGGCTGCATTGGTGAAGTGTTCTACCCCCGTCGATATTGCGGGATCGTCTAGCAAATTTACGCTTTCTCCGGTGATTGAAGAAGGAGTTGAAAAAGAAAGCTCCGTTGGTGACGATATTTATGGTGAACTCAGAGGCCTGATGATAACTTCACAGGAGCTTTTTAAGGATGACCCCGTTACTACTAAAGTTATTTCTCCAGTAGTTGAGGCGACATCCACCCTGCAACAAGCTCCGTCAGCTCAAGAGTTGACACCAGTTGCAAAAGTCGACATTACCCCCAAGCCGAAGAGTGGTTTGTAGCTTGACACACATAGTTTACACGCCACACACACCGAGAATTTTTTGGCACTTGTACGCAATTAGCTTCTCTACTCTGAAATTTTTTAAGACTTGTCTTTTTCACTTTCAGATTCTCTGATGGGGCGAAGTGGCTCGTACTATGACGACTTCCGGCGCTATGGAGGGCGTGACACTTATGATCATAGGCGCTATCTCCCTACCCGTAGGGAAACCGACGAAGAAAGAGCTGCTAGGAAGGCTCAAGAACGAAGAGCTCATGAGGAGCAATACGAGAGAAGGGATGAACGATACGACTCTTCTCACAGAGGTGATGATTCCCATAAAAGAAAATCCCATGATGATAAAGGGAAGAGTCGCATCGTTGAAGATCCAAGCAAGCGGGCCAAACTTAGCGACGCGTCTGCAATTTCTGAAAAGACCGCTGCTTCTATCCCTCTTGACATTCCCTCCGGTTCTCCTGCTCTCAAGAAAATTGATATTCAGACAATTATTAACAGGTCTCAGTACCGAGTTGAACAAGGTCCGGCTACTCTTCAAAGTCGATTCCCGCAGTGGTGCTTGAAGGGAGTGCGTTTTGATCTTGACTTGATTCCCATCGACAAACAAGCCATGTTAAGGAACCTTGATGCCGTCCGAGTTGATATCAAAAGAATGTTCGGATGGCAAAAACTCGTCGACGAGCTTCAGAGAGTAAACCGTGCCAATCTTGAGGCCATGCTGACTATGGAAAACGATAAATCCGAGTGGCAGAAAGTTCTCGACCAACACGATGCAGAAATGAAGAGCATCGTTGATGATAATGAAAGACTTGAGGCTGAAGTTGAAAAACTCAAAAATGAGCTTGTTGCTTCTTCTACTTCCTACACTCAAAAGGAAGAAGTGCTTCAAAAACAAGTTCGCGATGCTCATGCCGCTCAACGGTATGCCGAGGCTCAACTTGAAGCTGAACAAAAGATGACAAAAATCTATCGCACCGACATTGCCCAGCTACGGGAGAAGGCAAGTTCCCATGATTTGGAAATCATGCGGTTGCGAGCTCAACTGTCAAAAACTGAAAAAGAGCGTGATGAGGCTATTGCTGGAAAAGAAGCAGCTGAACAGTCGCGTGAAGCAACAAAGGCCAACGTCAGCTCTACTTTATTCGATTTCTATCTTCATAGTGTTTTGGGGCGCGGAAGCCTCTCATTCTTGGGCCCGAAGTACGAGATCACTTTGGCTGAAGTGTGGGAGGCCGCAATTGATATGCTCGGAGGTGCTGGCTATGCTGAAGCAGAGCTTAAGGCGCATTATTTTGATGATGAAACTCGTGCCGCTCTTGCCAGAGGAAAGGAGCAACTCGCTAAAGTGCGAGCCGGATCGACGGAAGAGGAGCATCCAGGGAAGGAAACTTTGACCGACCCTGCTCTTCCTTCGGCTTCGGCCGAAATTGATATTGTTGGCTCCAGTTCCCACTTGCCTTCTCCTGCAAAAGCCGAGACTGAAATTACAGCTGCTCCCACCGAAGAAGAGGCCCCAGAAGATGTCAAGGCCCAAAAGTTCAAGATCGATCTTGCGAAGCCGAACTCTCCAGGTAACTTCTACGTTGAACTAGGTCAAGCGGATTACTTGTTTGCTTCAACTGAGCTTGATGAATTTCTCGCTTATTACTTAAGTCTCGATGAGCCGCCTTCTCCTCTCTTTACGAGGAATACTGATTTTGACTTTTCTTCTTCTGTAGCGGAAATACCAAGTGCTGCACAAACTTCTCCTCCTCCAGCTGCTGTTCCTTCATCTTCTCAAGTTACTCCTCCTTCTGCTTCTCAACCGGGGTCGCAGGAAGAAAAAATAGAAGCTCTTCGAGACTTGGACGATCCAGCTGCTTCGCAAGAACAGAAGGCGGAAGAACTTGAGGAGGGCGAGAAGACCTCGGAGCAACCTTATGACGATGACACAAAGCTTTCTGCATTGATTACTCTGGGAAGTGAGTCTTCTTCAAAGAAGAAAGGGAAACGCTCAGTTTCAAAGAAGAAAAAGAAAAGCGCTCCGGCTGGTGAAGAAAAAGTGGAAGCAGATCCAGCTACACCTCCTTCTCCTTCTTCCCCGACCCGTCCACGCCGGATTCAAAAATTAATCATCAAGTCGGGCAAGAGCTCTAAAGGTGGCGGGAAGAAGGAGTAATGAGCTTAACTTTACGCTTCTTGTTTTGCTTTTTGCTTGTACGTAGAAGTTTGTATTGACTGGAGATTGTACGGGTGCCGGCCCCCGTCTTTTGGAACCTGTACATGTACAAAAAATTAATAGTATGGAATAAAATGATTCTTTTTACTTGTAAACTTTCTTGTCAGTATATGTGTGAATGCATTTATTCCTTGTTTTTGCACAAGTTTCTTTATTTACTTTATATGATACTGCAGTGAGCTCGTGGTATGATGTTTGAGCATTGTTTTTATTAATATAGCTATATGCCCCCATACCAGGGCTCATTGCAATATTCTGAAAAGACTTGTACTCTTATTTTAGAGAATAATTCTTCCGTTTCGAGGAAATATTATTCTGCTTTTAGTAGAGTATGCCTTGTATTGGAGAAGTTTTCTTTTTCTCTTTTTCTTTTTATATACTTCAACTTTCGGAGATGGTCACTTTTTGTTTTTTGAAAAGTGGACTTCCCCATATAGTGAAGTGAGCTTCCGAAGAAAACTTCGATCTATTTGCCAAAAGATTATATTTCATCGTTGAATGGGCCCACAGGACGGTCGTCAGCTGTTTTATCGGGTATTTGTTTGTACAAATAATCATAAGTATTCAGCTGCGGCCTGGAACCCTCTTTTTGAGAAGGTCCCCCTTTAGTGGTTCCATCGACGAAGTTTTTGGATGTGCCTTGTTTAAAGGGATTCACTTGTTTAGTGCTTCCGAAGAAGGCTTTGTGCCTCCGAAGAGGGCTTCTTGGCTTATGCCTCGGGAGAGGGCTTGCTTGATATACCTTTGGGAAGGGCTTTTTTTTTGATTTGTGCCTCGGGAGAGGGCTTTGTGCAGTTTTGCTAGAAAGTTACTTTCTCCCAGTTGAATGGTCCCACGGAGCAGACGCAAGCTACCCGACCGGATGTTCGTTTGCACAAACGATCACAATCGAGTAACAAGGGCCTGGAACCTTCTATCTTGGGAAGGTGCCCCCTTGGGTGGTCCCACCAACATTCTTGGGTGAGAGAAGCATTTCGATTTGGGCATGCCTCGTTGGAGGGCTTTGTTTTGCACTTCAACTTTTTTTGGGGAAGATCGTTCCCATGAGATTAGAAGAGTGCCTCTGAAGAGGGCTTTATTTATTCGCCTGAAAGTTATTTCTCACAGTCAAATGGACCACGGGGCGGACGCAAACCTCTTAATTGGACGTTCGTGCACAAACGATCGCAATTAATTAGCAAGGGCCCGGTGTCTCCCTTTAGGAAGGTGCCCCTTTGGTGGTACCATCAACCTTATTGGTTGAGAAAAATGTTTTCATTTACAGCGTGCCTCGTTGGAGTGCTTGATTTTGTGCCTCCGGAGAGGTCTTTGTTGGCCTCCGAAGAGGAGCATTTGGCCTCCGAAGAGGAGCATTTGGCCTCCGAAGAGGAGCATTTGGACTCCGAAGAGTAGCATTTGGACTCCGAAGAGTAGCATTTGTTGCTCGTGTCCTTCCACCATCTGCTACTTAGCGACTCCTCGTTATCACTTCAAGTACATGTTCCATTCTTTTGCAATTTTTGCTTTTTGCCAGAGAAGTGTACTTTATCGTTGAGTGAATCCACGGGGAAAACGCAAGCTACTTTACCGGATGTTCGTTTGCACAAACGATCGCGATTGGTTAGCAAGGGTCTGGAACCTTCTCATCAGGAAGGTGCCCGCTTTGGTGGAACCATCAACTGTTTGTGAATAGCACTTCCTTTGTAGGAGTTGAATTTTGGAACTTTTGTGGCTTGTCATTTATTTACCTAGTGATTTGTAGGAATCGCTTGGCTTTGTGATGTGTTGAATAGGTAAGCTTTGCTTTGATAGCCTGCAATATTAAATCGACATTTTAGCAATATTTTTAATATATTTGCATATCGCAATGAGACAGGCATCTTATAGTATTAAAGAACACAAGATTTATAGTTCTTTATTATTAATTCGCACTGATTTCTCAGTGGTTTACAATACAAGAGTTATACATCCATCATCATTTTACAAATTTAAGCAAAGCTGTTAAGTAAAATATGGACGCAAGTGATTGTTGTTCCAGAATCTCGGGATTGAATTTCCATTTCCGCTGGAATAATTGTTTCTGATCCATATGCCAATCAGAATGGAGTGTGGTCAGACACTGGGTGAGGACCCCCTGTGACAATATTAATGACAAGCCTTTCATATTCCTGCGCTGCAGTTTCGTTGCCTGAGCCGGATTGATGGGCAGGAAGTTGTTGCCCTTGAGTGGATGAGGTTGGATCGACTCTGTTTTTCTTCACATATTATTGCAGTTTATTATGTTTCAGCAACTCTTCAATCACATTCTTTAACTGGCGACATTGGTTAGTGTCATGGCCAGGTTGATTATGAAATCAACAGAATTTCCCATTACGCACTACGCCTCTCCTCATCTCAGGTGGTTTGGGATACTCGACAACATCCTTCGTTGCGAAGAAGATATTTTCCGATGTATCAGTTAAGGGAGTAAAATATGAAGGATTAAAGCGCCGAGGTTTCTTCTCATTCCCCTGCTTCTTTCCTCCGTCATTTTCCCTTTTCTGGTTTCCAGATTCTCTTTTGTTAGAAGAAACATCGTTATTCTTGACTTCGGCAACAACTACTTTTGCTGGCGCAGAAAGGCTTTCTAGGCGCATGAATTCGTCGGCCTTTTTATAAAACTTCTCAAGTGAATTCGGTTCCTTCATTTTTAACCATCTTCCGAATTCACTTGATTTGTCGATGGCTCGCATCAAGTAAGTCAGGATCATACGGGGTTCTGCATTATCCACTTCAGCCAAGGCTATATTGAAACGGTTCAAGAAAGATTTGATAGATTCTCCAGGAGCTTGTTCGAGGTTGGACAGTGACATCATATCCTTAGCCTTTGAAGCATACAACCTGAACTGATCCTTGAATTTTCGAGTTAAGTCGGAGAATTGATCTACGGACCGAACTGGTAGCTTTGTGAACCAAAGTAGAGCCACCCCTTCCAAGTACACTGGAAAGTATCGGCATTTAATCTCATCTGATGCTCTTGCACTGGTCATATGCCAGTCATACTTATATAGGAAATGATTAGGGTCACTTGTCCCCCTATAGGCCGGGATAGTAGGAGGTACAAATTTCCTTGGAAATTATGCTTTCAGGATCCTTTCAGTAAACGGAGTTTTGCTTGGAGCAAATCCCCAGTCACTCTCATTTTCTTCCCTCTGCATGCTCTCTTTCATGATTCGGCGAACCATCCCTGATAGGTACTCCTCATTGTTCTGAGGCATCGCCGGGCAGACGTCAGCTATTCTTTCGGAAGTTTGCCTGGGCAAATGTTCGCGAAAAGTTGGCTGCGGCTTTGAACCTTCAGCTTGGAAAGGCGGCACTTCGGCGGTGCCAGTTGCTCTTTGAGGAATACCATTCTCTTGGGAATTATGGGCATCTTCGGCAAAGGTTGTTTCATTGTTTTCTGGTTGTCGATTTGCTCCAAGCAGAGCGTTTAATCTTTCCATCATCAAAGCATTTTGAGTTTCCATTTGTTGGTATAATCCCGACACAACATCATCAAGTTCGGCCCTTGTAACTCCAACAGTGGGAGTTGCCTGATTTGGCGCCGGAGAAGAGGCAGCCCTGTCATTAGCATTCCCGGATCTTGTAGATCTACTCTTTCTTCCAGGAGCCATGATTTTAGACAGACTTCTGGTTTTTAAGGAGATTCTTTCCACAAATCTTTGCGAAGCAATGGTGAGAACACCGCTGAGTTCGATTCTCAGTGAAAGCACCAAAATGTTAACGCAAAAAATTCAACGCTAACACCCCGGTGTAAGTAGGTATAAAGTGAAAGCACCACCCATTGGTACGGAAACTAAAAATAAGCAGAAAATAGCAGAAAGCAGTAAAAAGACAACAGTTTTATAGTGGTTCGGCTTAAGATCTAGCCTACGTCCACTTTAATCACTTTTATTGATGATTCAGTTACAATTCTTTACAATGCACTTTGATTACAACACACTTGAGACGAGTAGCTAGAACTTTGGTGTATGAGAGCTCTTTGAATCCATGTCGGATGTGTTAGATCTCCTCTTCAAGTTCGTTGAAGCGTCTTTGGTATTTGAAGTGTCGGATGAGTCGAGAAAACAGCAGAGTATAGGCGTTCCAGAAGTGAGCCAAAAGTCCCCTTCAAGTTGGAGTAGGTGGGGGTATTTATAGGGAATTCTGGAATTAGGTCGTAGGTCGTGAGCGACCTTGGATAGGTCGTAGGTCGTGAGCGACCTAGGGAGCATGGGCTACGACTTAACAGGTTTGCACTTGGCCACTTGAACAAGCTGGTAGGTCGCGAGCGACCTAAGGTAGGTTGTGAGTTGCACTTGATCTGTCTGAATGGGTTGGTAAGTTGTAGGTCGTGAGCGACCTAGGGGAGTAGTTGGCGACTTAACCATGTTGAGGTTCCTTGTGGAGCGACCTTTGATAGGTCGTGATAACCTTAGATCGCTAGGTCGCTTTCCTTCTACCTCGTTAGGTCGTTGGGTCCTTAGGTCGCTAACTCTGCTGCTTTGTTAGCTCGCTGTAGAACTTCCTCCTCACTAGGTCGCTTGCGTGTTAAACCGTTAGGTCGTTGAATGGCTTAACTCGTTAGGTCGCTGGACCTTTCAATCCTTTAGGTCGCTGAGTCCGCTATGATCTCCAGAACCCTTAGTTCGTTAAGTCATTAGGTCGCTTATGAAGTTAGGTCGCTAGGTCGCTTTAAAAGAGGAGTTAACAACATAAGCCCTGTACCGCTTCACACACGCTCGACATCAAATTGTTTTGCTCGACGTCAATTTTAGCACGTGACCTTCCTCTATTTTATTCTCGAGGAAGCAATTTTATTTCCTCCCATCCCTTTGCAACTATTAATTCAAGATCCATCCGATACCAAATTCAAATTCAGCGACCGCAATTCCTCAACCGATTTTAGACCCTGGGTGGAATCAGATTTTAGGATCTAGGCGATGTTGAGTCTCCAAATTCAGATGTTACAGAGTTTGTAGATCCGAACCATATCGAGATTGTAGATCTAAATGAAAGCAAAGAATCTTATGTGTATAAGGATAGAAAGAGGTCGAGGATGTGGATGCCAAAGGATTATAATGTCAATCCCTAAATCAATGTGTCGAGATTGTTAGAGTTGATGCCAAAGTATGGCATCGCGATTGCCAGAGTCAATGCCGAAGAATGGTGTCAAGATTGTCAGAATTAATGCCGAAGTTATGATATTCAAGTCGACAGCTTGGTGCCAAGTTTGGTAGTATTTATGCTGCCGAAGCTGATGAAATTCGATGCTGAGATTGGTGATATCCGTGTCGCCAATACTAAAAGTAGATGGATGTCGCGATTCAAAGTTACGTCAAAGTCAGAAATCATTGTCGCTATCAGGGCGATGCCGAAGTTCAAAGTTTGATGTCGCCCTTCATTCAATTAATGTCGCCAACCTATCTAATGCCGTAAGTAAACAAGTAACAGAGCAGGTAACATCGTGAGTCAAGATTAATGCTGAAGTTAATGCTGATGCTGAATTACATGATGAGCGATGAGGTTTGTAGCTAATATCGAAGTTAATGACTGGCACCAAAGCTCATAACTGATGGCGAGATTAAATGGTTAACATCGAAGCTCATTATAACGCCATGAATCATCAATTTCGTGCCAAAAGCGGAAGACTTCAAAATAAGGTTAATGGTTTCATTTTGGTATCTTCTAGATCTAGAAAATCAAGTATTTCACAAATCGAAGATTTCAAACAGGTGATTTTCCAAACACCTCAAATTTCGAAACTACTGGTTATTGATTTCAAGCTCGCTGATTTTAAATTTATTAAATTCAAATTTACTGATTTTTAAGCTTACAATTTCAAAATGTATGTGGATTCAAGTGCATAAAGTTTTTAACACATATATTCAGTTTTAAAATGATGTAGTCCAGAAAGATGAAGTCATAGGTCGTGTGCGACCTAACATGTTGTTAAGTCGAGTACGACCTAACGAGGAAAATAGCGAGCTAAAGCAGAGGAGTAGGTCGCTGGAACGACCTAACAGGGTGCTCATTGACGCAAGCCAAACAGACCAAGTCTTAGGTCGCGAGCGACCTAACATACTGATAAGTCGGCTCCGACCTAACGAGCTTCGACCTAACAAGCTCCGACCTAACGAGCTTCGACCTAACAAGCTCCGACCTAACGAGCTTCGACCTAACAAGCTCCGACCTAACGAGCTTCGACCTAACAAGCTCCGACCTAACGAGCTTCGACCTAACAAGCTCCGACCTAACGAGCTTCGACCTAACAAGCTCCGACCTAACGAGCCACAGGTCTTAAGTCGAACGAGACATGATGACGAGTTACGACCTAACTCTACCGAGATCAAGCTTAGGTCGCTTGAAGAGTTCCTAAAGCTAGATTGACTTGTGCCGCATTACTCCTTAGGTCGTAGGTCGTTGAAGTCGAATGAAATGTTGTAGTTGTATTCCTTTCTTAGATCGTAAGTCGTTCTTGTATGTTGCTGTTGTAAATATGTGTTGTAATAAGTGATAGGTCGTTCACGACCTAAGTGTGTCTGTGTTAGGTCGTTCATGACCTAAGTGTTGTCGAGGTTAGGTCATCGCCGACCTAGGTGTTGTATTGTGGAAGGGTGTTGAGTTGTAAGCCTATAAATAGGCGGGTGGTGTCATTTGTAAGGTTGTTGATTTTTGAATAAAATTCTTGTTTGAGAGCTTTGTGCCTCTTCTAAAATTGGTAGTTGAGTGTAATCTCCTATCTCCACTTTCGGCATTCGAGTGCGCTCGAATCAACGATCGTTGAAGCCAATTCACGGTATCAAGTGCGCTTAATCAACGTCTGAAGAATTGCAGATCTTCTTTCACGGCATCGTGCGCGATCAACGTGACGAAGATAGCTAGAATTCGGTATCTTCGGATCAACGAATTTGGGCCATTCAGTATTTCACATTCCATCGATTGCTACTTTCACAGAATCATCATTTTGTTATTCCGCTGCTGCATCATTTGGTATCGGAGCTAGACTTAGCCAATCATAGCTAAGCCGAGTCTTGGAACCAATATTCTATTGAGAGTTTGAGGTTGAAGGTCGTGCATCATCTTTATTTGTTCAAGCCGAGAATTGAAGTGTTTGTGAAGTTTCAATCATGCCGCCGAGAAGAGCTAATCGCCATCAAAATGTTGAAGCTTTGTATAGAAGAGAAGAAGCTGATGAGATGGAGCAAAGAATAAACGAAAACTTTAGTGAGAAGCTCAATGAAGGGATTGGTCGATTAGAGAAGATGATGTTGGAAATGAATCAAAATAAGAGAAGGGTTTCACCTGAATCTAATCATCGGAGAAGTAGAGTTTCGCCACATTCCAATCGAGAGAGAAGCGTTGATAATGATCGTAGGAGTATGAGCCGAGACAGTTATAGAAATGTTGATGATCGAGAGCGTGATAGGAATATGAATGATCGTGATCGGAGGAATGTAGATAGAAGGGATGTTGGTGGAAGGAATGATGGTAGTAGAGATGTTGGTGGTCAGGATCGACATCGATATACATCAGATTTTGAAGAGGAGTTTGATGGTGGTAGTGTTCATGGACGAGGTCAAGAAAGAAATCAGCTGGAGTATGATCACAAGTGGGAGTCGGGGATGAAGACTGAAATACCGGAATTCAAGGGAGGTATGCAAGCCGAGGATTTTCTTGATTGGTTAGCTTATGTTGGGGAAATTTTTGACTTCAAGGAGGTTCCGGAGAATCGTAAAGTGAAGTTGGTTGCTACTAGGTTGAGGGGGAGAGCTATGGCGTGGTGGCAGCAAACCAAACTTACTAGAGAGCGAATGGGGAAGTCAAAGATTGTTGCTTGGGAGAAGATGAAGAAATTGATGAAGGCTACGTTCTTGCCCTACAATTACCAATCACTAATGTATCAGAGATTACAGAACTTGAGGCAAGGGACGAAGACGGTTGCTGATTATGCTTATGAGTTCTACCAGTTAATTGCTCGAAATGATATTATGGAGACAGAAGAACAATTGACCGCTAGGTTTGTTGGGGGACTTAGAACACAGATCCAGGATATGGTGAACATGTTCGACCCTAGATCTGTGGCAGAAGCACATCAAAAGGCGTTGGCTTGGGAGAAACAAGGTAGACGTGGGGGAGGTGTGTTTCCAGGTTTTACAGGGCAAAGCAAAGGAGCGAGTAGTAGTTCTAATGTTCCTAAAGTGTCGAATAAGCCGGTTGTTAATGAAGTTTCTAAGACCAGATTCAATAGTGGGATCAAATGTTTCAATTGTCAGGAGATGGGTCACAAAAGCAATGAGTGTACGAAACCAAAGAAGCGAACGATGATTGCTGAGGTAGAGGAAGATGAGGATGTAGAAGCTGAATGTTCTAATTCACCACATGACGAGGAGGAAGATAATGTGTCGGGAGATGAAGGCTATTCATTGATGATGAAGAGATCGTGTTTAACACCAAAACAGGAGGAGGAAACTAGCTGGTTGAGGAGTAACATCTTTCAATCAACATGCACTATCTTGGGAAGGGTATGCAAGTTTGTCATCGATGTGGGAAGCTGTGATAATATTATCTCTATAGAAGCTATGAAGAAGTTATCATTGAAGACAGAGAAGCATCCGAAACCTTACAAGTTAGCTTGGTTGAGGAAAGGTGGGGAGGTGAAAGTTGGACGAAGAGCTTGTGTTAATTTTTCAATTGGAAAGAAATACAAAGATGAAATTTGGTGTGATGTTGTGGATGTGGACGTGTGTCATCTGTTGCTGGGGAGACTGTGGCAGTATGATAGAGCGATGCAACATGATGGACGAACGAACAGTTATACTTTCATGTTTGAAGGAACTAAAATCACTTTAATTCCTAAGAAGCGACCACAAGAAGAAATCAAGTTGGAGGAGATTGAAGAGCTTAAAACTTTGCTATCTTTGAAGGAGTTTGTTAAGGAAGTCGAAGCGGAGCCTGAAGTATTTTTGTTGATTGGACGTGAGAGTAATGAGGTGGTTGAGATTCCTGAAGGAGTAAAGCCAGTACTGAGAGAATTTGACGATGTATTTCCTGAGAAACTACCAACGGAGCTACCGCCGTTGAGAGACATTCAACATCAAATTGATCTTGTTCCAGGAGCTGTGTTACCTCATAGACTGCATTACAGAATGAGTCCTAAGGAACACGAGGAGTTGAGAAGGCAAGTGGAAGAATTGCTTGAACAGGGACGTGTGTAGGAAAGTTTAAGTCCTTGTGCCGTGCCAGCTTTGTTAGTTCCGAAGAAGGATGGAACGTGGAGGATGTGCACAGATAGTAGAGCACTGAATAAGATTACAGTGAGATACAGATTTCCGATGCCGCGACTTGATGATTTGTTGGATCAGTTGAGCGGGGCTACTATCTTTTCGAAAATTGATTTGAAGAGTGGTTTTCATCAAATTCGAATCAGACCAGGGGATGAATGGAAAACAGCGTTTAAGACACGTGAGGGGTTGTACGAATGGCTGGTGATGCCGTTTGGTCTTTCAAATGCACCAAGTACATTCATGCGGGTGATGAATCAGATTTTTAGACCATTTATTGGGAAATTTGTGGTGGTGTATTTTGATGATATACTGATATATAGTGGAAGTCCAGAAGAACACGTGCAACATCTGAGAGAAGTGTTGATGGTACTGCGACAGGAACAATTTTATGCTGCAACGAAGAAATGCGTGTTCATGACGCAGAGTGTTTTATTTTTGGGATATGTTATATCAGGAGGAGGTATACATGTGGATCAGAATAAAGTTGAAGCAATCAGAAATTGGCCACAACCCAGGACGATAACAGAAGTTAGAAGTTTTCATGGTTTAGCGTCATTCTACCGAAGGTTCATTCCACATTTCAGTAGTGTGATGGCACCAGTTACTGATTGTATAAAGGGGAAACAATTTTCATGGACGGAGGAAGCAGGATTTTCTTTTGAGAGAATCAAGGAATTATTGACGACAACACCCATTCTAGTGTTGCCGGATTTTCAGTTGTTGTTTGAGTTACATACTGATGCGTCAAAGGTCGGAATTGGAGGGTTATTAAGTCAGAAGGGACGTCCTATTGCATATTTCAGTGAGAAGTTATCAGGAGCAAAGATGAGATATAACACTTATGATATCGAATTTTATGCTATCGTGCAAGCTGTGAAACATTGGAGGCATTATTTGTTTCATAAAGAATTTGTTTTATATACTGATCATGAAGCGTTGAAGCATATGCAGGGACAGGACAAGATTGCAGCTAGACATGCTTCATGGATTGCATACTTACAACAAATTACATTTGTGGTAAAGCATAAGTCGGGAATTACGAATCGAGTGGCAGATGCATTGAGCAGAAGGAATCATGTGTTGACTACAATGAAGGTTGAGGTGGCAGGATTTGAGGTGTTGCCAGAATTGTTTGTCGATGATTCTTACTTTGCGAAGTTTGTAGACGAAGTCAAGGAGGGAAAGACGGATGAGTTTGTATTGGTGGATGGTTTTCTTTTTAAAGGGAATCGATTATGTATACCGGAGTGTAGCTTACGATTGAAGATTGTGAAGGAGTTACATGAGGAAGGACATGTGGGCAGAGATCGTACTCTACAATTGATTTCTCAGTCTTACTATTGGCCTTTGATGAAACAGGAAGTAGGAAAGTTTGTGGAAAGATGTCATGTTTGTCAGGTTTCGAAAGGGACAACTACAAATGCGGGATTGTATATGCCTTTGCCTGTTCCTACAAAACCGTGGATAGATATTAGCATGGATTTTGTTTTGGGTTTGCCTAGAACTCAAAGGGGAAATGATTCTATATATGTAGTGGTAGACCGATTTTCCAAAATGCCACATTTTATTGCTTGTAAGAAGACAGCTGATGCCGTCCGTGTTGCCGAATTATTCTTTAAAGAGGTATATTGCTTACATGGTTTACCAGAATCCATTGTTTCGGATCGGGATACCAGATTTCTAAGTCATTTTTGGCTGAGTTTGTGGAAAATGGTGGGAACAAAGCTAAATTTCAGTAGTGCTTACCATCCGCAGTCCGATGGTCAGACTGAAGTTGTTAACAGATCTTTGGGAAATTTGTTGCGGTGCCTTGTGAAGGATAATCTGAAGAGTTGGGATGTGAAGTTATGTCAAGCAGAGTTTGCTCATAATCATGCTATAAACCGTAGTACGGGTTTCAGTCCATTTCAGATAGTGTATTCCAGCTTACCAAAGGGGCCGTTGGATTTGACGATAGTACCACAACCAAAGGGAACCGTTAAACGGGCTGTTGATTTTGTTGATGGATTGGCAGAATGTCATAAAATCGTTCAGGAACGATTGGAGAAAGCGAATGAAAAGTATAAACGATCTGCAGATTTGAAACGAAGAAGTGTCGAATTTAATGACGGAGATTTAGTATATGCTGTACTGACGAAAGATCGTTTTCCAGTGGGGACATACAATAAACTTAAAGCTCGAAAGATTGGTCCTGTAACGATCGTGAAACGGATCAATGAGAACGCTTATAAGTTGAAGCTACCGGAGGATGTGTACACTTCTGACGTATTTAATGTTAAACATCTTATACCGTATCATGGGAATGAGTTTGTTGTGGAAGAAGAGGGCGCAAATTCGAGGACGAATTTTTCTCAACCAGGGAAGGATGATGCAGCCCAGAAAGATGAAGTCGTAGGTCGTGTGCGACCTAACATGTTGTTAAGTCGAGTACGACCTAACGAGGAAAATAGCGAGCTAAAGCAGAGGAGTAGGTCGCTGGAACGACCTAACAGGGTGCTCATTGACGCAGGCCAAACAGACCAAGTCTTAGGTCGCGAGCGACCTAACATACTGATAAGTCAGCTTCGACCTAACGAGCTTCGACCTAACAAGCTCCGACCTAACGAGCTTCGACCTAACAAGCTCCGACCTAACAAGCTTCGACCTAACAAGCTCCGACCTAACAAGCTTCGACCTAATAAGCTCCGACCTAACGAGCTTCGATCTAACAAGCTCCGACCTAACGAGCTTCGACCTAACAAGCTCCGACCTAACGAGCTTCGATCTAACAAGCTCCGACCTAACGAGCTTCGACCTAACAAGCTCCGACCTAAGGAGCTTTGACCTAACAAGCTCCGACCTAACGAGATTCGACCTAACAAGCTCCGACCTAACGAGATTCGACCTAATAAGCTCCGACCTAACGAGCCACAGGTCTTAAGTCGAACGAGACATGATGACGAGTTACGACCTAACTCTACCGAGCTCAAGGTTAGGTCGCTTGAAGAGTTCCTAAAGCTGGATTGACTTGTGCCGCATTACTCCTTAGGTCGTAGGTCGTTGAAGTCGAATGAAATGTTGTAGTTGTATTCCTTTCTTAGATCGTAAGTCGTTCTTGTATGTTGCTGTTGTAAATATGTGTTGTAATAAGTGATAGGTCGTTCACGACCTAAGTGTTGTCGAGGTTAGGTCGTCGCCGACCTAGGTGTTGTATTGTGGAAGGGTGTTGAGTTGTAAGCCTATAAATAGGCGGGTGGTGTCATTTGTAAGGTTGTTGATTTTTGAATAAAATTCTTGTTTGAGAGCTTTGTGCCTCTTCTAAAATTGGTAGTTGAGTGTAATCTCCTATCTCCTCTTTCGGCATTCGAGTGCGCTCGAATCAACGATCGTAGAAGCCAATTCACGGTATCAAGTGCGCTTGATCAACGTCTGAAGAATTGCGGATCTTCTTTCACGGTATCGTGCGCGATCAACGTGACGAAGATAGCTAGAATTCGGTATCTTCGGATCAACGAATTTGGGCCATTCAATATTTCTCATTCCATCGATTGCTACTTTCACAGAATCATCATTTTGTTATTCCGCTGCTGCATCATAAAAGAATTAGGATTCGAACATTACCCGATGTGGGATATATGAACGGCTCCAATGTATATACTTGGTTCAATATATCAGTTTTCAAAAGCTTTTGGATTATAGATGTAATGTATTTGGATTTATTTGAGGATTGAATAATTTATTGAATCCACCAATTAGATTCAAATATATCAGCTTTTCAAATAAATGTGATTTAATACCTATTAAAGTTTCGGGAAAATTATTTTGATTCCAGTTTTTGAATATAAAAGCTTTTCATGTATCGGGTTTATAAAAGTACCTTTTTATACGTATTTGCTAATGTCAAGCGCAAGTTGCCTCGTGCCCATATGCAGTTTTATATGAATCAAAGTCTTGAATAAACTGTCCAGTTTTAAATGCGAGAATGTATATTTACAGTTTTGTATGAATACAGTATCACATATATGTTTGTATATGTGTCAGTTTTAAATATATAAAAAAGTTTTATGAACGATTTTATATATATACTAGTATGGAGCCCTATCGGCACCGATGCATATTTTAATTTGTATATAAACTTGGATGTTATTTGTTTTATGGATCAAAAGTTTTGTGTGTGTATATGCATATAAGTATGGAGTAGTTATATGTTTTGTAATGCTTTTCAACCATGCGATTTCCATTAAATCGTACACACAGCTTATGGCACTATATGTTGCAATGATGCAAATTTTGAACATTGTACACAATGTTTTATAAAAAAATGAAAAAAATATAGTTTTGTTTGTGTAATGTATTTGAAAAATATAACTAATCAAGTGATGCATGGAATTTAACATTTGTCGATCACATTACTCTTCAGAATATTTATGAGCAAATAAGCTCTTGGAGGACCTTCTCTTAGACGAAGGACTATACTGTTGGCTGATGAATCAAATTATAAAATGAAACGAACTTTCGTTTTGATCTATAGTTTGACCTTTTCTTATCCCATTGAACACAATGAGCAATCTTATGCTTATGTTACCTTATTTATATATTAGTGTCATGTTCATATATATAAGGGTGATCACTATAGTTCATATCTTTCTAATATTTAGTTATTAATTGAGGAGTTAGGAGATTAAAATGTAGTACAATACGGGCATGACAGACCAAAATTTTATTTTACTCACATAGTTTGTTGTTACCACGCTCCTACACCGGATTCATGACAAATAACAATATACATTATTTATCTTCCATCCATTGCATTGAAACTTACTTTGACAGTAGGTTTTTCCTTGTAAGAAAATACTAATATTGTTATTAGTAATACAACTTACAGAAACTTAATTTGACACAAGCTTTAAATTTAAGACTTTCAAATCAAAAGTCCACAAAATATAACATACAGAAATATCATGTAGCATCATTGTAGCTTCCACTATAAAGCAAAAATAACACATTCCACTAAAACCAAGCAAGGTTTATATAATAATAAAAATCTAATATTTGGTATTATATTTCTACCATTTTTTAATACTTCCACAACAATATCATTACAACTTTTCTCAATGAAACCATATAAAGCAATATCAAAAGAAACTAATTCATTTTGCACAGAAACAACAATTAATCTCTCCATCTTAGTTCTTCTAGCTTTTACCATTTAGTGTAGGAATCTAACTGATTTTCTTTCTTCTCAGCATTGCTCAATTGTGGCTGCTCCTTCTCCTTCCTTCTCCAAAGCATCGTTCTCCCTGATTATGCACTAATCTTTGTTCCCTTTAGAAAATAAAAAAACTAATTAATTTTGTAGGAAATTGGAGTGTCGTCTTCGTCGCGTTATTCATTCAATCAAATTTTGTCAATTGAAATCAGTGAGAATCATCAGCTGCCATCATGGAAGGCAAATCTCATCATCGTGGACCCTTGAAACTGCAAATGCTGGTTGTGTCATCAATACAACTTTGTATTAATCAGGCCCATTGCAATATTTATTCAACTATCAATACACCTATGCATTAAACATGGTGTCCTGCTTTGCAAAGTTTTATGAGAATCCCATCATTTGTTAAAATTTCACACATGTTTTGATTATAACTTATTAGAATAGTCACCGAAATAAATGTAATCAAACAATTGATGATATAGGCTTTACGTTCATCATGACAATTTTTATATGCCTTCACTTGATATATGTCTTTTTCCCAGATTTTCGTAGCAAAATAGTTAAATTGTTTTGAACATGAGAAATGAATAGAAGTTGCACAATAGACTAATAGGTGATGGTAGTTACGAACATGAAAAGTGGAAAGGAATACCAACTATGCTTTTGACTAAAAGCAAAGTAATAGATACAACATGAAAACTAAAAAGGAATCAACTATACATTTGTAACATATACTATTTCAAGTTTTTATTATTACCATGTATTTTTTGAAACATGATATTATACTTTTAAAAAAATACAAAAGGCTATAGATTAAAATGCATAGGCATTTAGACTCGAATGAAAAGTAATGGATCAAAACGGAATACAATGGACTATGTTATGTGCTAAATTATCAAGTATGGAGGATGCATCAATATAGCCAATATCAAAATATGATTGTCCGTATTCGTTAATGTTATCTAACCTAAGTGTGACAAATTTTAAACTACATCTTCACCTCGGTTTGAAGTAACGATTGTGATAAAAAAATTCAAATCCCAAATAGCAGATATAACAAAGAGTAATAAGTGAGATCAAACAACTTTTGCTATGTAGACAAATATAAGCACGTTTCTAACAGTAGGATACATGCATGCATACATATATATGCTCAGATTGAAAATGAACAGAGACTAACCTGAATGAAAGTGGGTTAAGAAGCAGCATCACATATTCGACTAAGTTCACTTTGTAAAGCATCTAATAAATTGGTATCCCCTCTGCTTCAACTTTCACTGCAATGGTGGGGTCAACATTCTTGCCCTTCGCTTCTCTCTTTTTAGGAGTTGTTTTCTGCCATATTAGAAGAATAAACAGTGAGGAAAGTAAGTAAAAGTGTTGCACAAATTTGAAGGAGTATGAAAGTACCCGCTTCCAGGGTTTTAAATATCGGATTTCGATCACGTTTTGTCTCGGAATTTTTACACAAGTTATCTCGTATCGGGGGAGATCTTGGATGAGATGAGTACATATCGGGTGTACATCTCGGATTGACATCTCGGGTCTTATAATGCATCTCGGGAATATCTCGGATGTACTTATGTGTCAAAAATTTATTTAACGGTTATAACTTTCTCAATAAAAATAAAAATAGTAACACACTTGATTTACATGGCAAAAGGAATATTTTTAGAAGAGTAGTAGTTTGATTAGCTTAATTGATTTGGTAATGATTGAATAATATCCTTTTATTTGAACATAATAAAAAAGTGAAACCTTTCGCTATGACTCATTAAGATAAAAAGTAAAGAATATGTTCAAGAAGTTGGTAATTATAATTGGATTGAGTAGTTTCTTTTGAATCAATATGAAAATAATAAATATTATGCAAAATAAGAAAAATGTATAAATTCGTGTGAGATCTCGGATTGAGATTTTGATCCATATTAAGGGTGAGATTTGAATATCTCGGACGAGATGAGTGTCGAGGGAGATATGGAGGAGATTTGATGTCTCATCTCGTTTAAATGTGAAAAGGAGATCTCGAGAGATATATAAGAGATTTAAAACCATGCCCGCTTCATAGCGAAACTTTTGTTTGAACTATCAAGAAACTGAAGAAACAAAAACAAGCAGAGTTAGTAATCAGTTTACTTTTTTATATATGTACTCAAATAATTCATGTGCAGAAAACGAAAATGAGTAAAACAGAAGCTACAACTGTAAAAAATTTAAGGGTGGAAGAAGGGTGGTAAAAGGAAGAAGAATCAGTACCCGAGAATTTGCGATGAAGGAAGAGGAGAAGCTATGATGGGTAATATGACTTGAAACTGCTACAGTATAAGTATAGATGGAGAAGGCTGAAGGAAAGTGGGCAGGTAGAGATTTGCATGGGAAGTGGAGTGAAGTGTGTCAACCTTGTAAACGTGGGCTGGAGCACTACTGTGAACTGGGTTAACGGAGGTATGTAAGCTGATACATGGATTAGTGTACTACCTTCTGATGACCATCTGATGTCTATTGAAGCTTAAATCAGAACCGTTCTTTATGTTTTGTTTGTCTTCCGTTAACTTACTCCGTTAAATCTGCTCTATTTTGCTATATATATGATAATTTTTCAAAGTAAGCTCCTCAAAATAAGAAAATACTGTTTTAGGCTCAACTAAAAACTAATTGCAAAACTAGACCTGGTTTTTTTAATGCTTGCGCAATTATGAATTGCGCAAGCATTAAATTTTTTTAATACCTAAAGCTTGCACATTCCACAAGTGCGCAAGCTCTAGGTATAGAGTTTGTGCAATCCACAAGTGCGCAAGCTTTATACGTAAAGCTTGCGCACTTGTGGATTGCACAAGCTCAAATTCGAGCATCAAAAAGATAGACAGCCCAGATCTGCACTCATTCCCCTACCTCCTCATTTTCTTCCCAAAACCATCCTCAATTCTCATTCAACACCCAATACAAATACAAATAAATATCCTCAATTGCATTATTCTCCACTATTCCTTGAAGCAACTACTTGATTACGCTAAAAATGGATGGAAGTTCTTCATCTACGGTGATTAGAGGTAAAAATAATTTAAGTGTAAATTGATTATTAGTTAACAAGTGATTGTTGTTGTTAATGCAAGAAGTAGTATTGATGATGTCGATGACAATTTACTCTTATGGTTGATGTCATTATTGAATATGCAAATAGCAATAAAGTAATCCTAAAACCAAAACCCTAGATGGGAAATAGATGTTTGATTGATTAATTGGTTGATGTTTATAATGTAGAATTGGCTCCCGGACCCGAAGATAGAAGTGTTCTCTATCTTCAAGAACAACATAGAAGCCAAAATGATGCTCTAATGGAGGTAATTTTTCCATGCACAATGCGTTAATGGTAAACCAAAATGCAAGTATGAATTACTAATTTAAATTCTTTGATAATTATTAGGATGTGGAAACAGTTAAGCTTTGCGAGCATTCGAGCAAGCTAAAGGAAATAGACTTTAAAGATCCTAGGTTGGAGCAGAACCTAAGAATTGCTGGTTTTGGAAAGCTATGCAAATTGACTACATTCGACTAGATCATCACCTTATTACAGCTTTGTGCGATAGATGGAGGCCGAAGACAAATACTTTTCATTTGAGAGTCGGTGAAATGACGGTAACTCTAGCCGATGTTTATTTTCTTTTTGGTCTAGGCGCATACAGTTCTTGGTATGTTCACAAAATTTGGATATCGATCATTTGGAGTTGTGTCATGACTTGCTTGGTATTTTTCCACCTAGACAGGCTGTTAAGTCTAAAAGTGAGCTAGCAATGACATGGTTTAAAAGTGAATTTTCTGAACTATTACCTGAAGGTGCGACCGATTTAGATATACTTCGTCACAGTCGTGCTGTCATATTATACTTTTTAAGTTGCCGTCTTTTTCCAAATCATTAGAAAGGTAGATTAAATTTGAAATTTTTACCATTTCTGGATGATTTAGCAAACTGTGGTTACCATTCTTGTGGCAGTGCTGTACTTTGCTATTTGTACAGTGAGTTGACAAACGTTGCCTTGCAACAAAGAAAAGTTTTAGGGGGTTCTGCAACGTTGTTGCAAATATGGTCTTGGTCTCATATTTCTATTGGACGACCGTCTGTAAGAATTCCTACTGATTTAGATCCATATCTTCCATTCGAATGTAGGTAGAATTGTGCTAGGAGTTGGCGTGAAACGCCAAAAAATGTACAGTTTTACCGAAATGAATTGGATTTGTTGGCGGATGACGCCGTTACATGGGAATCATATTCTTTGGTGAACAAATTTGGGCATCCAGACATTGAGTATATGTTTGGTGGTTGGATCGCTAAGAGCGGACTGATTCTTTTTTTGGACTTTGAATTATATGCTCCTGACCGAGTAATGAGACAGTTTGGCTTTGACTATCAACACATTCCCGATCCCGTTGCGCCCTTAGACCCAGAACCCCCTAGTTGGATGGCATTTATGCAGGAAAGTATTGCGTTATGGAATTCCAGAATTGATCGTGCCGAACGAGCACGTGAGTCCCCAACACCGCTGAGCGAGTACGAGTATTAGAATTGGGAAATTACTCACCGTTATATTATAAAAAAGTCGGCAAGGAAATTGGTTGCGTACATTTCCAGTGCTTCACTCGAGTGTGATGTGGTTAGTATTGTAATTTATAAATTTTGATTGTTCAATTTTTTAGCACATATTTGTTGATACATTGTTATGAATTTGGCGTAGGTAAGCGGGATGTATAACGCTTTGAATGTGGTCGACGAAACCGAAGATAGTCGTATGGAGCCGGACAAGGTGAAAAGCAAATGCATTGACCTACGACGTATACTTGATATGATTCTAGGTCGAAACAAGCTAAGAAGGCCGGCAAAAGATTTGCGCATTGTAGAAGAACGACCACGTTCTACGGAGGAGACACATACAACAGTGGAGGGAGGAAAAACGAGATGGAGGGAGGCACATATGGAAGGGAAGGGATCATAACACGCCATCGGGGAAATTCAAGCTCAATGGCCCGCTTGGCATGAAGGAGAACAACAACACGTCGATGGAGAAATTCAGGCTCAATGGCCCATTTGGCATGAAGGAGAACAATACTTCAGATATCTTGGTCAATCCACACAAGAGCAGACGGAAGAGTGGCCGCAGTGGGAGAGACAACAAGAAGAATTAATTTTTGGGCCCAGTCAAGAACAAGAAATCTCGGTTCCAACACCTGCTCCAACATTTGAAGAAGGCCAAGGTTCGGCTCCAATCGTGTATAGAAGGAAGAAGAAGCAGAGAGACACACCTGTTGAGTTTAGAAGGCTTCGCGATTGAGGTGTATTGTTGTTTGCCCAACATATGTTGTTGTTCCTTTAGTCTGAAAGGAGGTTGTTGATGTATATGTCGTTGGTTGATTGTATATATTGTTGAACCTAGTGTTGATGATTTTCAATTACATTTTGGATGTTATTTTTTGTTGCTGACGATGTTTAGTAGTGGTGATGATATTCAATTGCAGTTTGCATGCTATATTTGTTGTTGATTATAGTTAACGTTGAATGTTGTGTGATGGAGAAGGTTGCAGCAGCTCTCTGTCAAAGACAGAGAGCTGCTGCAACCTTCTCCACCACACAACAATCATAGGAAGGGAAATTAGCAATGCAAAGAAATTAACAATGAAAAGAAATAAAGATTCACAGTAAAAATTTAACATGTGAAGTAAAAAAAAACATATGCAATAGCAAGTTAACACACTTCTTAGCAAGTTAACACACTTCTTCCGTTACAAATAAATAAAAATATTGAATAACAAAGATATACAACAACTCATACAATTCAACGCAGACATGTTTTTTCCTTATGGCCAATTGAACCACATTTTCTACATCTATTATGGCCGGAAGAAGATGGCGGATCCATGAAACATTTGATTCGTGTTGACCGCGGACGTCTTGAATTTCTGCACACTGGTGGTGGTTGTATAATAGGACCATCATAGACATCCCAATGTCGACTATCTGGTACAGGGTGGAATAAAGGAGCATAAGCTGCGATATACTTAGCCGTCGTGTACCACGTGGAGATTAAGTCAAAATATGCTCTATTAGCACCACTCGAACCACATGAACAAGCTGCTAATACGTGGGAGCATGAAAAATGATCTAACGTTGGCATGTTGCAAGAACATTTGGCGACATTATCTTCGATATTCACCGTATAATCAAACATATGAACATCTTTCACCTGCCATTCTATGAATCTATATCTCTCTATGGACATGAGCCTTGATTCTTCCATTTTTCTCCACGCTAATGCTTCCCACCTTGGTGCGAGCAGTGACGTCCACTCTTCTCCTTGAGTTCGACGTTCGATAAAGTAATGGTTCAATCGATGAAACGTACGTGCAACCAAGGATCTAACAGGTAAATTCTTGGTTCCTTTCAGCACACCATTAAAGCTTTCGGAAACATTAGTTGTCATCATATTGAATCCTACGTCGCCGTCATGACAAAGAGTCCAGCTTGATTCCTGATTTTTCAAACTTCTTTCAATCCACGCATCGGCATATCGATTTACACCCTTCAACTGTTTTCGAAGTTCATTATATTTTACAACCTCCGATGCCGTGGCACATGCATGTAACAAATTTTGTATCTCATCCGTGCCAAACCCCGCTTTCTTGAAATTTGCTTTAATATGACGAATACAAAAGTGACGATGATGTTCAGTGGGCCAAGTTTCTCTAAGCGCATGTGGAATTCCTTTCATACGATCTGAGATAAAGGTAATACATCTGGTACGGACGGATGGAATATAATTCCATATGCAACGAATAAACCAACTCCACATTTGCCACAACTCTGTTTGTACAATAGCAAAGGCTAACGAAAATAGACCTTGGTTTGCATCCACAACAGTAGCTACTAGTAATGTACCCGGATACTTCCCGTATAAATGAGTGGCATCAATAGAAAGTATAGGTTGACAGTGGTTGAAACCATGAATAGAAGGTCCGAAAGCCCAAAAAGCAACATCAAAAACACCATGACTATGAATAACATCATACACGGTTCTAGGGTTGGTACGTTGTAGGGCTCGAAGATATTCTGGCAATTCCACATATAACGATTCCCAATCTCCATAAATCATTACAATAGCTTTCTGTAGTCCGTGCTAGGCTCGAGGATAGCTCACTTTAATATGAAACATATTAGACATTGTCTCTTGAACAGTTCTTGCAGTCATGTTTGTTTCTGCTTTAATCAATGGAAGTATTTTGCTACATATAAATTTTGAAGTTGCTTGTCGATGGTTTGAGTTGACTGTTGCATTTAAACAAGTGTGATCGCTGCCATATGTAGTTATTTTCCAACAATTTTGAATTTTTTCTCACCGAAAGGCTTGCATGCACTCGCCAAGGACATGTTTCATCAACATCACAACGAACTGTGTATTGATTTGCACGCGATTTCAAAACTTGAAAAGAAACTGAACATTTAGTCGCCCATTCACATAACTGTTCAACAAGCTTCTGCTTACTTTCAAAAATTAACCCAACTCGTGGTCCTTTCTCAGCACATTCTCTTCCAAACACTTGCACGTCTAATTGACAATTTTCCATTATCGATTTCACCATCATTGTTCCAGTGCATAAATCATCGGCTAGAGCCTCTTCATAAGTGATTTGTTCTTCTTTGACATTTACATCATCAGCCTCCTCAATGTCTGCATATATGATTGCATCATTGTTAACTTCCATTTTATGGATCCAAGTTCTATCTACATCATCCGCACAAGCTACTTCCATGCTATCCAATTGCACTCCGCTCTCGTTTGCAATATCAACATGATCATCATCGTTGTCGTCAGCACAACCAATTAATGCTTCTTCGACACTACGAATACAAAAAACAGTGGTAAGATATTTTGCATGAACATAAGTCAAAATACAAGTGCTAGAGTATAATATTACTCACTTTCCCAATGGTTGCGATTGATTTGGATGTATAGAGTTATGTATCATATTTTGTTCTTGACTAGAAGTGACTTCAACCATTCCGCTCTACCTGTTAAGTAAGTTTGTAAACTCTCCGCCTTGATGACTTGTAAGATAAAACAGATACACCAACCATTGTGTTTCTTGTAACTGTGTGGTGGGTACATACTCATCCATGGAAATTATTGTTGGTTTTGTTTCTACCACATTATCATGTTCCACTTTCGCAACATATATTTCTATCACTCTCATTCCAACCGAAAACGTAGAGTTCAAATCATCGTCATCTTCCAAATCAATAGCGGATGAACCATCATCTCGAACCCATTTCACCTCTCTTTATTTCATTTCGATTTTCTTCCCCTTTCTTTTCTTTTTATTTCCTTCCATCATTCCTTAAGCCCCATAAGGTTTGGTGATCCTAATTTTAAATCATACATCACAGGATTGACTTTTGTCACTTCAAATGCCCTTTGTTTAAGCTCTTTAAAACTACAATGACTTTTTATTGTCGATCCTTTTTGCTTTCCGCCAACATATCTCGGTTTACCTTCATTATAAACCAACAATTCTCCATCATAGTAAAATATAGTTGGAACCTTCGACATTATCTACAAAATCAGTTGCAATACCACATTCAAAATCTTGATTTTGTGACATAATTCTAAACATAAATTTGTTGAATTAATACCTTATTTTCCCAAGTAGATTTTGTTTCCGTAGGCAATCTTCAACCCAAAGCTGTTAAATCAATCTTTAAGAAAATACAAACAAGCGAATCAATATAATATCGTAACCACTGTATTTCAATAACATAATCAACACCACCAAATGTATTTCACCAACATAATCAACTACTTAGCTAGCACACAGTATGTGTTAAAACAAAAACAAACATTTTTGGAACATCATATTAAAAATACTACAATTCAACAAAAAAACCAAATATGACAACGTTAACCTAGTCCCAAACGTCTAGCAAAATCATAGCCTCCCACTGCTTTCCCTTAGTTCTTCATTTACCTTTTTGAGACGACTGATTTCGGCTTGCAATTCGTACACATACTCGAGTCCCCTTTCGCATAAGGGTTGATCAATCCATTTAAAATAGTTACAACAATCAACTTCACGAGGGTTCATTCTGTGTTCGTTGTATGAACTACAACCGAAAAATCTTCGCCCGACATTCTTTTCCTTTCTGCAAACGACCACTACACACATATCTCCACAATAACAATTTGAATATGGTCGTTGTTCCCGTGCCATGGATGGATCAACAGGATGTATAGGCGTCAACATATTTCCGTCAACGCGAATTTGATGACCGGGTCTTTCGGTAGAAGCAACTTCACGTAAACGAGCGTGTAAGGTTGATGGTCCAGAAATGGAATTTACGTGGTATTGTTTCGAACTGTGTTTCCGAAACATGATCAACGTCAACGTCGATATGACTTGAGCTTGCACCACCGATTTTCGCTTCAAGTTCATCATAATGTTTCATCAACGTTTCATCATCTATCTCCCAAACATTCATGTCTACCGTCAAAATAAACAATAAAACATTAACATATCAATTAGGGTTTCCAATTTACTACTAGGGTTTCCTATTTTAGCAATCATTACCAAATGATTCAACAATAAGAACATCATTACCTAGTAATTAACATCACTAACAACAATAACTCTTAATTTTCAACACCAACAAAAATAGCAAAATTTGAGCACCGTTTTGATCGACATAAATTTTTACCTTTGTTTTGTATGGATGAAGAAGAGTATTCCATATATATTTTAGCAACTATTTGGTTAACAAGGTGATTGAAGATTTGGATTTGGTAAAAAATTAGGTTTGGGATGAGAGTTTTAGAGGATTTTGAGAGGAAGATAATGAAATGAGTAAATGAAGACAGATCTGGGCTCTTTGTCTTTTTAATGGTCGAATTTGAGCATGCGCATTCCATATATGCGCAAGTTTTACATATAAAGCTTGCACATATATGGATTGCGCAAGCTTTATACATAGAGCTTGTGCACTTATGGATGCGCAAGCTCTACGTATATAAAAAATATCTTGCTTGCGCAATCCATAATTGCGCAAGGCATATTCAAAACGAGGCTTAGTTTTGCAATAAGGTTTGGATGAGGCCTAAAACTAAAATACGTTATTTCTACAGGTCCCTTTTGAAAAATTGTCCATATATATATATATATCAAGATTTAAGTAAGATCGAATATGGTTTTAAATATGTAGCCCTTCATTTATATAAATATTTTCACTTATATTTGGTTTTAATTTTGTCAATAGACTTCCCACGAATTTTCAGATATATGTTAAACGCATATTAGTTTTTGCAAAAACAAAATTTCATGTGTATGGTCTCACAAGTATATATAAAGTTTTGTATACACCCAAATTTCCAAATATACGCACTAGGTTCTGGAAATATTAAAGTTTCAAGTATACATATAAATTTCAAGTATGTGTTAAGGGTTCGAAAAACATGTCTTATCCAGTTTTAAGTTTATATAGTTTCCTAAATGTATAGATTTCAAGATTTTATGAATTCCAATACTTATTTCCAGTACATACCAGTTTCAAGCATATATGGAAATTATTACACAAGGATTTAAATGCATATGGGTTTCAAATACATGGTTTTGAGCATAAGATTTCGCATGTATGTAATTTCAAACATTTATAAAAAATGTATAAGGTTCCATATACATGTGATTCTGAAGAGTGTGCCAAGCTTTTGAACATATGCCTGTTCCAAATATATATTAATTTCCAGATCTACATTGAGTTATACATAACAGTCTCATGTAAGTTAATGCTAGATGTTGATTTTAAAAGTAAACATATAATGCTTTCAAACATGCATTAGATTTTAGTTTCAAATATAAAAATAAGATAGATTCATATTCACCTTAATTTCCAAAAGCAAAAAACTTCAAATACGTATAGAAGATTTCAAAGATATCAAATTTCAAATACATGAGTTTTAAGTGCATGTGCGTGTATGGTTTTCAGATTCCCAAATATATATGTTTAGTTTCAGATATAAACGTAAAAGTACAAATATATATGAGTTTTTAAATACAGATTTTGACAAGCTAAGATCCAATATATGTGTGGTCTCAAGCTCTAATTGTATGTGCATAATGTTTAAGAAATGCTAAGTTTTAAAGTCTATTTGATTTTTAATAAAACCAATTCGAAAATGCATATAAGAATTCCTATATATATACATATGTATACATATGTATATATATGTATATATACATATGTATACATATGTATATATACATATGTATATATATGGGTTTTAAGAGCTTGTGGTTTCAAGGAGGACAAAATTTCAAAGGTAGTATAAGGTTTTGAAGGTGTGAAAGTTCCGGATATTGTTCGACTTTAAAACAACAGATTTCATATGTATACATAAGCTTTGAATTTAAAGGTCTTAAGTGGTTTATACAATCAGCCTTTTGAAAACACAGATTTTGAAGTTCATAAATAAAAGCTAGAAATGTAAAAGTTTCAAATGGGTAATGATTTTGATTAAAACTTACATAGCTTGATTTGGTAAGGCGAAAAGTTTCAAGGGATTCATATTTAAACATATATAGTTTCAAAATATGTGTAAGTTTCGAAAAATATGAACTTTGAATGCATATGATTTCGAGGAGTATTAGGTTTAAACAATGTATTTATTTTGAGTATATGTTTATGCTTTTGAGGATTTACGTCGGTTTTTACCTCAAATGAATACATGACTTTGAAGATGAATACAGCTGGAAGGTACCGAATTTCAAGAAAGTGAAAATTTCAGAAGGATTTAGTATATGTATCTATTTTTAAGCTTCATATATACAAGATCTAAGTATATGTTGGGTGATGTGCAGTTTTATGAATATTTAATGAGTTTTCCATAATGCATAGCTTTGGATATATATTGATTTTGGGACTGTTAATTTTCAAATATAAAATTCCCCATATACGAAGGTTTATAAAAATAATTTCAAAATGTATTTTCAAGTTTTAGATACATACCAATTTTTGACAAGATCCTGATTCATATGAAGTTCCGTTTGCACACATACTTGATCTCGATACGTATATGCGCAGTTTCAATTGTACAAATTTTTAAATGAATATCGCTTTTATATATGAGTTTATAGTTTCATAAATATATGTATAAGTATGGTTTCAAAGGCACAAGGGTCTCATATATATATATATATATATATATGCAATTACTTAAATATACGGTTTCAAAGTTATAAACTATTGGATATATGTAAATATTGATTTTCATGGGTATTAGACATCCTATGCGTATAAAGCCTTGTGCATCTGAGCTTTCAAAATTTTATAATTCCAAATTTATTAGATTTATGTATGTATGCTAAGGTTCCAAGAAATGTCCATTTTTGTACATATGCAAGTCTTCAAATAAATGTTCGGCTTTGAATGTATATAAAAGCTTAACTTTGAAATATATGATAATTTCAGATGTATATATGATTTCATGCATGTATGATTTCAGACACACACACACACACACATATATATATATATATATCAATTTTAAATATATACCCTATCAAGCTCTAAAAAAAGTGAGTTAATACACATGCACGGTCTCAAGTGTGCATAATTGTAAGGTGTATACAAGATTCCAAGTCTAGGAAAGACTTCAGGTTTTGGATAAGACACAGGTGTAAAGTGATTTTCGATATTAGCACATGACTTTGCCTGGCTCAAGTAATGTCGTATGCATAAGTGATGACTGATCGGGTCAAATGATGTCATAAGTATCAAGAATTTTTGGACATCGCAAGTGATATTGGATGATACCAATAGTAGTCAGAGGTATTATCCATGGATCTATGTCGCAAGTAACAGATGACTTCGACCATATTAGATGGCATTAAGGGATCTTGACTACATTAGCAGATTCATGCACATTGTCCCAAATAGATATTATTTATCATATACAAATTTGTATAATGTAACTTCAAATATGTAAATTTCTATAAATCAAGCCTTCTTATAATAGTGGATTTTCTCATGATATATAGAATTCTAATCCCCTATCTCAAAACTGAGATTTATGTAACGATTCTTCATTGTGAATTATCTTTTAGACAAAAATTATTTCAAAAGAAAGAATTCTTATAGAAAGACATATTCTTGTGTATAGAGTCTATTAGTTCATAGATCTTGACCTCTCAGACCTACAAACAAGATATTTCTTTCCGTTAAGTAAAGCTCGAAGTGCTATAATTTTACAAAGCTATAATAATATTTATCTTGGTAAGTAATTTCATTCAAAGAATTTTACCATACATATGTTTGATAAAAATAATCCTTGTGAATCAAAAGAGCTATTGCCGATTATTCCATATGTCTATTTATTTCAAAAGGGAATTTGCAAAGTCCTTGAAAATATATACAATTGAGAATTATGAAATTTTTTCAAAACTATTGTGATCTATTTTTATTATTGAAACTCTAATAACAAGAGTCTATTCCAAATTAAAGGATTATTGATTCATGTATCATGATCATTCAATCCCATATTCAAAATTTATGTTTCTATTATGAGATTACAAGTTTTACAAAATTCCCTTTGAACTTTGGATATTGAAAACAAAATCTCTTATCTATGCCATAAAGATACTCTAAACAATTTCCGAAGAATGAAAAAGTATTCATCATGATCATAAGCAATTACTAGGGAATGAACCCATCAAATTAGAACTTGTTAAGAAATGAAAAATTTAGGAAAGGATTGTTATATGGATTATCTTAGTCAGGTAAAATAAAGCAAACGATAAATGATTATTAGTAAGATGACCACTAAATCGAAATCAAATAAGGAAGGAATTCAAGTAAATTTGCAACCCAGAGGTAGAATTATTACCCAATGTTGTAATTTTCAAGCTATAAGGACCATACTAGGTTTACAAAGACCATTAAGAAAAGGATAATAAGGTTACAAAGGAACAAAAGATACCTCGGATTATAGCTCACTTTGAGTTCCAAAACAATCGTAATCTTGATTTCTACTTGGAGAAAATTATTCTACAAAGATTGACTTCGAAATCGTGTGGTTCCATCCTAACTATATCGAGTTCTATAAGCATTCATGATCCTTACCTTAATATGGATCTAGCACATGATCAAAATGAAGTATCAAGAATAATTATGGGATTTCCATTTACAATGGCGAGAGTGTTAGTTACCAATACAGTCACAAAGTACAATGAAATAAAAAGTTACTCCTAAAAGGCATGGATTCACCAAAGGGTCATACATACATACATACATACAAACATACATACGTGTTCCATATATTAGAATAAATATCCGACGGGGTGGAATCATCTTAATTTAATAGAGATGACAGGGCCGTTCTCTGTATTATCAATAGGATCAATTATAACAAGTCACACGCTCATATTCCGGAAATACCGAAAAAAGAAATACCACAGTCGAACTACCAAAAAGGTCTATAAATCCAAGTTTGAAATAAAAATTTTTTGATTGACCCCAAGCTCTTACTACAAAGCAAACTGAATGAGATGACTACCACCCATACTTTGGACATTTCAAACCACAATAGGATAAATTTCCTATGCTTCCAATCGAAGTTAAGATTGAATTCCATCAAAGGGTCACAAGACAAAAGCATGTCTCCAAATGTGATCAATGGACTAAATAGGCCAAGTAAAGGCCCGAACATCAAAGAAGGATATCTTAGTATTACAATTCTAAGATTAGAGGAAGATCATTCCAAAAAGGGGATTTAACATTCCAAAGAGTTATGGCAAATACTAAGAATCTAGTGAATGGATAACTCGGGCCAAATTGGGAAGGACCCCTAACCGTACACAAAGAATCCCAGTTGGGACTTATAAACTTTGTCGACCAGATGGCAACGTCGTAGAAAAAACATTGAATGCTGAACATTTGTGGCCAATTTTCCGACAATGGATAAATAAAAAAATTTATTGGTTCAATCGTAGAAAGGAGTAGGAACCTCCTAAACCCATCAAAGGCTCCTGATTGCAAGAGTTCCATGGCCATAAAAGGCCCCAACCATCAAAGACTCATGACTGCAAGAAGTCCCTGGCCATCGAAGACCCCAGCCATCGAAGGCAAATAACTGCCAGAGGTTCCTAGCTATTAAAGGCCCCAGTCATCAAAGGCTCATAACCGCAAGAGGTCCCTGGCCATCAAAAGCCCTAAGCCTTTAGTGCCATCATAAAAGGCTTCACTGAAGTACCTCCTAGAGGGAGGACGGAGTAAGCCTTCAGTGCCATCATCAAAGACCTCAATAAAGCACCGGGAATGCCTTCAGCCGTTATCAAAGTCTCGCTGAAGCGCCTTCTAGAGGGAGGTCGAAGTAAGCCTTTAGTGTCGTCATCAAAGGCCTCGCAAAAGAACCAGAAAACCCTTCAACCCTTTCCTATGTGGCCTGGTAGAAGCGCCTCCTAGAGGGAGGACGGAGTAAGCCTTTAGTGCCGTCATCAAAGGCCTCAATAAAGCATCGAAATCTTCAAAAAGGAAGATTAATCAAAATCAGAGCCAAGTAGTGCTCCTAATCTATCAAAATCAAAGCCAAGTAGTGCTCCCAATCTATCAAAATCATAGCCAAGAAGTGCTCCCAATCTATCAAAATCATAGCCAAGAAGTGCTCCCGATCTATCAAAATCAGAGCCAAGTAGAGTTTCAAACCAAACAAAGTCTTCAAAAGGAAGATCCATCAAATATGAGCTATTTATGCTTCCCAACAAATGCCTTTTAGGCCATTAGGTATGAATTTCTGGTCATGTGTTATTCCCAGATTTGGATTTCTGGTCTTCTATTATTATTGGTAGATATGGATTTTTGGTCTTTTGTTATTATCAGATGGGTTTTTGGTCTTCCATTATTATTAGGAGATGAGTTTCTGAACTTTTATTATTACTAGATGGATTTTTGGCCTCCTATCATTATTGGATGACTTTCTGGTCTTTTATTATTATCAGATGGATTTCTGGGCTTCTATTATTACCAAATGGATTTTCGGCCTTCTATTTTTATCCGCTGAATTTCTGGACTTCTACTGTTACCAAATAAATTTTTAGCCTTCTATTATTGTTAGATGGATTTCTAGTCTTCTGTTATCTGGCCTTCTGTTATTTCTAGTCTTTTATTATTGTAAAATTGATTTCCGGTTTTCTATTATTGTCAAAAGGATTTTCTAATCTTTCATTATTGCCAGACGATTTTCTAGGCTTCCGTTCAGGATATTTATCCTATGGCCAAAATGAATTGCCAGTCTTCCCTCCTATAATATTATCAAACAACTTTCTAATTTAATTATTTAGGAAATTAAGATCAACATGTGATTTCCTAAGCTTTTATTTGGGAAATTATTAGTATTCAATAATATATTGAAAATAATCTCTTATATAAAAGAATGTCGGAAAATTTCCCAAACCACATGTTAATGCATAGGCTGATAAAATATAAAAAGGATCACTAGAGATTTATTATTAAGTTATAATGAAAATTGTTGTTTTTTTGTATTGTGTAGGAAAACATGATTAGAAGGAAAGCCATATGAAGAGTTGACAATGCAAAAGAATTCTTGGTTCTACCCTAAAGAGTAAAAAGCTTCTCTTATACGGGGAGCGGGGGTCTAAATGTTATCCATATAATTTCAATCTGGAAAAATGCAACAATTGGCGTTATCAAGAAGAAGACAATGCTGCCAAGTCTACAACACTCTGACCAATGAAGTGTTATAAAAGGATAATCTCTGCCACATCTCAAGCAACATCTCTACTCAACCGTGTTGCATCTCATAGAACTATGCTACTTACCATCAGTGGCATGCCTATACAAGGAAGTAAGGGTGTTGAATGTGATCATATGATAAGCCACCAATAGCTGTTAATATAACCGACACCGTGTCTCATTGATGTCGACATTCACCAAAACATTGTCGCATGTCATCAAAACCAAAGTCACCATCACTTCGGAGCAATGTCGAAGACAGTCAACATCGCTACTAATTTACACCATGCAGCATTAATGCCATGCCAACTTTCACCTACCAGAGTCGATGTTCTATAGTGTAGATACATAAAGGGTGCCGTATATCTAAATATGCAATATTGATGACAAGCGTTGCCGATCTCCACGAAAGTTACTGGCGTGATTCTTTATAACCATCAGTGCCGCTATTCATTAGCATCACCACTATTCATCTATTATCACCAAAGTAAGCTCGTCGCCAATAAAGTTTTAACGAACAACTTGGGATCAATGACACCGTTGTTAGCATTGCCATTGTCTCATGTTGTTGTTCTTATACGATGCCATATATTATAACCGAAGGTCTTTAGTGACGTCGGCAAAGTACTGAGTGCAGCTGCTTTATGCCAATACTACACCATATCGACACCACCCGTCGTTTGTTCAACATTGCTTCAAACCGATGTCACCAACAATCAATCAAGAGCATTTCAGTGCATAGTGCCACGTGTCGTAAGCCATCAATCAGTGTTGAATTTCATGGATATGACATGACTATCGAAGTCGCATAACATTCATGCTACGGGACATTAAAGATTGTACAAGGAAAGAAGGATGAGATCATTTATGAAAGCTAATTCGAGAGGACTAAGAGCATTTTCCTTCATAAAGCTTCAAAAGCCTTCATATTTCACTACATGCTCAATGGCACCAAATGTCCCACATCGCCAACTTGAGCAAGCCAACCTTCTTCCAACCAATATAAATATGGATGTACTCCCTCATGGAAAGAGGCCCTTAACTTCTTTCTCTCTATCAACACCCTTTCTTAATAGGATCTTCTCTAAGCTATCTTTATTACGATGAAGAGAGCTCAAGAACAGACTCATGGAAACTGGTCAATGAAGGAGAAAGAGACATATTTGTCAACTAGGGCTTGAACAATTAAGAAATTGCATATTTGCACTTTTGTACCATATTCATGATTGAATAAAGAACTTGCCTATTGACTTACAGACTTGCATATATGACTTATGAACTTGCATATATGACTTATGAACTTGCCTATTTTCCTATTGACCATTGGAATTGCCTAATCTATCTTTTAAACTTATGGATTATGATTTAAATGAGCTAGTGAATTATCACAAAACTAAGGGGTATATTTGGAATTTCTTCCAATATAACACTTTATACAACCTTTTAGGTGCTGAGAAATTCATTAGTTAACAACACCCACTGAGATGAAAGAGTTAAAGGTGTAGTTGGTGGACTTAGAAGGAAAGAGTTTTATTAGACCAAACAATTTGCCTTAGGGAGCAACCATTCGTTTGTGAAGAAACCGAACGGGTCGTTGAGGATGTGTATTGGTTATCGTAAGTTGAATGAGAAGATGATAAAGAACAGATATCCCTAGCTAAGATTAGATGATTTATTTAATTAGTTGAGTGGAGCCAAAGTATATTTCCAGTTGGATTTGGCGACATGGTTCCATCAATTGAGAGTGGCGGAGGATAGTTGACGACATTTTGAACAAGATATGGTTCATACGAATGGTTTGTAATGCCATTTGGATTGACTGATGCGCCTGCTTTCTTCGTAGATTTGATGAACCGGATCTTCTGAGAGCATTTGGATAGGTTCATGTTAGTATTTATAGATGACATTCTGATATATTCTAGGAATGAGCAAGACCATGAGACTCACCTTAGAATAGTGCTTGAGACGTCAAGGCAGCATCAACTGAAAGCATAGTTCTCGAATTGTCATTTTTGAAAGAAAGAAGTGAAGTTACTTAGCCATGTAGTCTCAGAAAAAGGGTTGTCGGTGGACCCAACTAAGATTGAGGCTATTAATAATTGGAATAGACCCAAGATATTGATCGAAATAATAAGTTTTCTTGGATTAGCTAGCTATTACTGGAGATTTATCATGGACTTCTCTCGTATATCATCACCGATGACTAAACTAACTAGGAAGGATGTGAAGTATGTTTGGACCGATAAATGTAAGGAGGCATACTTGAAGCTGAAACATTTATTGACCAATGCGCCTGTGTTAGTTATTTCGGACGAGAATCAAGACTTGGTGTTGTATACTAATGCGTGTGGAATAGGATTAGGAGTTGTGTTGATGCGAAGGGGTAAAGTGATTTCCTAAGCTTCTTAACTGCTTAGATCGCATGAAGTTAGGTATCTGATCATGGTTTGAAGTTAGCAGTAGTAATCTTTGCTTTGAAAGTGTGGAGAGTAATCTTTGCTTTGAAAGTGTGGAGACACTTTCTTTTAGGAGAAAGATTCGAGTTGTTCACAGATCATAAGTCTTTAAGATATTTATTCTCTTAAAAGGAGTTGAATATGAGACAATAGAGGTGGTTGGAGTTCATAGCAGCTTATGATTTTGGATTGAGTATACACTGGGGAACTGAAATAAAATCACTAATGCACTTAGTAGAAAACATCAGAATGCAGTATTAGCTATGCTAGCAGAATGGAAAGATTTAGAGGTGTTGACTACTTGTAGTGCACAGTTCAGATCGATGGCTAAGTCTAGTCATAATACTGCAATGTTATGTTGTTTAGAAGTTCGACCAATATTGATCGAGAGGATTGCTTCTAAACAGAGAGATGATCCATGGTTAGCTGAACGAATTAGAAGAATTAAAAGTGGATTCGAGATTGATGATTTGAAGGATTTTTATCTTGATCAAAATGGATGGTTGAGAAAGAAGGGACGATTATTGTAAGGACTCGACTTTTCGACGCTCGAAAGTCGACATTAATACGTCCACTGTATCAAATGCCGCGCAATCGAATGCCGGAAAACCGAACCATTAGGGTTAAAAGAAGAGGTAGAAGAAGACAGAAGAAAAAGAAAGAACAGAAAAACCGAAACAGAAACAATATTAGAATCTCACATTCTCAGCGGAACAATATATAATAGATAATCACTAGTCTTTTAAACAAAGAACTATATCAGTTTATACATACATCAATCAGAGTCAATATACAACTCAATACAAAAATGGACAGTTATATAAACTTGTCTTTATACAGAATACACAGCGGAATAAATAAACAAGTACGGTAGTACGTCTCGCCATCCAGCTCATCTCCAAAGCTCCAGAATATCCATAATATCCTGATAACATAACTCTAGACTGCCCATGTGGAAAATTATGGGCTGCCCGTATATTATTTTTTTCTTCAGTTGTAAATTAATTTATTAAAGGGAAATGGGTTTAAAAATTTGATTTTTAGTTAAATCAAACAAATCTATTAAATGGAAATTTATTATTCGATTATTTCGAATATTAATCAACTGTATATAAATTGTTGTTACAACTTGTAACGACTCGGAACCTTTTCCGGCATTCGATTGCGCGGCATTTGATACAGTGGACGTATTAATGTTGACTTTCGAGCGTCGAAAAGTTCGAGTCGTTACAAGCCGGTTAAGCGATAAGCCTGGCTCTATTGGGTGTTACTCATTAGAGATAGAGTCAGTAGTACTCTAGAATGAGTGTGAGTGTAATAATAGATATGAGCGCGTATTTGTTAGTGAATACAAAATTTGTTCTCTATTGTGTTGACTTATCGGTTGATTGTTTATAGATTCTGGTCCGTGCAGTATGGCCAACTGTAATCGATAGGGGTTTCTAAACTCTTAAACAAGATAAACTGACACAGTATTGTTTTCAAAGAGGGTAAATGAAATAATTTGCCCGAAACTATTTTTGTATAGAAAAGAAATGATTTTCTATGAATTATTATAGTATATATATGCTTGGTTGTTAGGAAAGGATAATATTGAATTATTATCATTGTTGTATGGAAATTGAATAAGAAATAATGGTATAACCAAAGATTTGGAGATAAATTCATTAACAAATGAAATTTATAAATATGAATTGAAAGATAAGGAAACGAATTCATATACAAATGGGAATTGTAAATGTGATTTATCGTTGGAAATAGAATTCCAGGAAAAATATTTGAAAATAAATTCATTAATGGAATGAAATTGGTAATGTGAATTTATAAATGAGTTTTATAAATTGAAATGTGAGTAATTGTTAAAAAGATTCTGGAAATTCTTTAAAGTGTTATGGAATGTAAATAAGTTCGATAACTTATAAAATATTTGAAATTTGACTTGAATAAAAATTCAAATGGAAAGGAATGAATTTGTGAATGAACAAATGAGGCTATATTTGTAAATAAATGAATTGGAATTGAATAATGAAGTGAGATTTGATTTGAATCAAGTTAAAGAAAAATCCAAACTTGGAAAATAAAAATAAAAATGGTTTGAATTTGTAACATTGATCTTTCAAACAAGGGATATATAAACTGTATACAAAATGAAAAAAAATAGGTGTGTGTTGAATTTTATATGCACAATAATTCATTATAGAAATACAAATACTTTAAAATTAATAATTGGATATCTTAGGATTGTAGGAAAATATTATCACTTCATAATTAAAAAAAACATCTCAAAACTGAGATTAAAACCAGACACTGCCTCAGTTAAAACTAGACACTGCTACCATTGATACTGAAAATACATTTAAATCTGTCTATAGTCACAAAAAAAACTGAGAAAGGGATGTTGCATCCTCTGCCCCGAAACTTCTGAGACCGACTTTCAGTGTTGTGTCATTATTCAAATTCTGGAACTTTCTACACTACAGCTCCAATTGCCCTACATTATTTCTAGTCATTTGAACTATTTCATCAATTTTGAATATGGTTATATGCAAATATAAGAACCAAGTGCAGTTAACATAGATGGGTAGCACCTAACCCTGTGGTAAAGGAGGAAAAATATATATTGAAACAACGGACACCATATTTAGCTCTTCATCAATGTAGCTGTGTGTGCATAAGAAAGAAATGGGTTTTTATCTGCATTTAGTACTTTGTATCTGACATAATTTTTTTTCCAATCTTACATTAGAAAGGAGTGATTGAAAATAGCAAGTAATCATGCATTACCACAGCGATCTAAAAATTTATTCTCTTACTAATCTGTAAAATCTCAAACTAAGTTAGATTACATTTATTATATAGTATTTGATTATTTGTGTTCAATCATACTATTAGTAAACCAATCCTACACTAACTGTAAATTTCAATTTATTTAACTTGTCATTAATGAAATAAAGTGAAACTAAGCAGAAGATGATGTGAACCCTAAATTGTATCATTTAAGTCATTAGAGTAGGCTAACACTATACATCATACGGTGAATAATATGGCCTAGAAACACCATGTGTATAACCTATATATCACTGATTTGAGTGTATATATCAAATACTTACAGATAACATAATTCTGTGGCCCATACTGATAAACTCTATACTAAGAAAAGTAGTCAGGCAAATGAAAAGGTTAAATCAACTTTGAAAAAATGATAAGCCTTCTCATATTCGATAAGGCCTATCATTGGCCACTATGACAATAGCTGATAAAGCGACTAG
This sequence comes from Allium fistulosum, assembly GCA_030737815.1. Taxonomy (NCBI): domain Eukaryota; kingdom Viridiplantae; phylum Streptophyta; class Magnoliopsida; order Asparagales; family Amaryllidaceae; genus Allium; species Allium fistulosum. Next base: position 487,897,015 of record CM060908.1, read on the forward strand.
TGGAGTGTATTGAAAAATAGTGCTAAGAATAGGAGAGCCAGCATCACTAAGAATAGGAGAACAAGAGGATTGTAAAGGCTAAGGAAAGTGGAATTGGATTTAGATTTCGAAGATGAATTTGAATTTCTCAACGATAAGGTATGTATTTAAATTTCAGTATGAAATTTGATGAGATTCTGGTTTTGCCATTTGCCATTTTGTTTTATTTTGGAAATTGGGAGTCCGTAGGGACGTTTTGTAGTCATACCAAGCTAGCCGCGGAAAGGAGACGCTGGTGAAATTTTTCGAAAATTTCGAGAGTTAGAAAATTTTTGAGAAAATTTTGAATTCAAAATTTGAATTTGAAATGAAATTTGAATTGTTAAGAAAACCATATCATTTGGAACTTATGGTTGATTTTGGGAAATTAGTTAAAGTAATAATGGATCTTTTATGATAAAAAGATTTGGGTTGATAAGTTGATAAAACTGTTTGGTTTTGGTAAAATGATAAACGGGGATTGGATCATTTTTCTTGACTTGTAATTTCGGGACGAAATTCTTTTAAGGGGGGAAGATTGTAACGACCCTGAATTTTTGACATTGGAAATATGAATATTTAATTGAGTTTAAATATTCAAATGATAGTTTAATTTGAAATTCAAACATTAGAATGAATTTGGCAATTTAATTATTGTATTTAATTATTACCATTGGGTAAAAATTTGAATCTTCGATTTGAAGTTGATTAAAAATAATCTGAAGGCTTAGAAAATTCATATTGATTATATTGAAGATAATAAAAGTTTCAGAATTGAATTTGGAGATGCTTTGTTCAGTTTTGAAATTTATCGTTTAAATCGATATTTAAAAATAGCGTCCCGGGGCACAGTCTCGGAATTCGACGAAACAAGTTTCATTGGATCCGTAATATTGTATTATTATCGGATTTCAAATTTCGTAATGTTTGTAGTGATCGTTTGGCCGTACGATAAGCAAACGCACTGAAATTAAATTGAAAATTTAATATTATAACTGGTTCGAAAAAGCTATCTTCTCCATACAATCGAATTTGGACTCGGAACCTTTTCCATTGCGTTCGAAATAGGCGTATAACATTATAAACGCCTAGCGGCACACCTCGATAGGAAGTCAAAATTTTTAGTTGACTTTATCGGAACGATTTGAATTTGAATTTAAATTGGATATTTATATTAGTCCAACCACAGTTGAATTTCTTTCATTTCGTTGACATTGTAGCAAGCTTGTGCAGTCACGCAACCTTTCATCTCAGATTTAATATCATGTCCTTTTTGTCTCCTTCGTACCCTTCCTTCTCTGTTAAAAATGCACGAGAAGAGAAAAGAAAAAAACCTATCTTCATTCGTTCAAAATTAAAAATGGCCGAAGGAAATAAATCGCGATCCCTTCTTCTCATTTCCATTCGATATACAAAATAGAAACGCATGTTTTCCCCTTCGTTCAAATGCTAAACCACCTCTTTCCTGTTCTTCTTCAAATCAGAAAAAAAAGAAAACCCAAATTAAATGCTCGAACCCTGGTCACCAAATTGCCCTAGAAGCCTAAATCAAAATCGCGAGTTCTCAGTTCGAAACCCTATCGAAGCAAGGATCGACAAACACAAGGTGTGTAGCCGCGAGTTGGATGCTTGTCGCGCACGCAGGAAGATGGCGTACGAGCGCAGTCGAGTTGAGGCGATCGAACTTTGGGAAGCGCGACAGCTCTGGCGAAGTCGGGGTCGGCGATTAACGTGAGGGGGACGCGATCAGAAAATGCAGGACCGCGAGCGAACGATTAAAAGGGGGGTTTGCGAGCACGATGCAGGAAGGAACTGGTAGCCTTGGGTGCGATTTTGGTAAGCGAATGAGAGGTGTCGGCTTTGGTCGGAGGTGACGACAGCGTCGATGAGATAAAATTGAAAATTGGGTTGGAGGGCTTCGTTCTGTGTTCGATTTTGTCAGTGAGGTAGTTTTTCCTTCTTTTTATTAAATTTAATAAAAGCAGTAAGTCATAAAGTAAGGTTATTTAGCAGTTTTTAAATTTAAATATATATTTATATATATGTTAGAAAGAATTACAGTAAGGTTATTCGTGAATAAACATGCAGTAAAGTAGTAATCTATTCAGTTTTTGAATTGGTAAATATATATATATATATATATATATATATTTAGACAAGGTTTTAAAAGAAAAGAAAATATATAGAGAAATATATATATGATAAAGATAGATTTGTTAATAAAATTTATTTAATGGTTTTAGTGGCTGAAAATAATTATTAAAAGGAAATTTAATAATTAGTTAATTAAATCTATTTAAAAGAAATAGATTGTTCGATTAGTTCAAAGTGTTAATAAACCTTATAATGTTGTTACAAGGTCAAAATTGTGAAGAAAACAGTCAAAATTGAAGTGGACTACAAAATTAAAAGCAAAGGTGAGATCTTCTAACTCAAAATGAAAGTTGGATTTTCAGTTATTGATTGCTATTTGGATGTGATACTATATATAGTAGTATATAGCAATATATATATTGGCATATGTATATATTGGTGATTGATTTTCCCGCATTATATAGCGGATGAGACCCTATGCGCCGCATAATAGCGGATGATATTTTATAAATCCCATATACTGTGATATTCCACCACGAAGTGGGATTGGTATTGTGCCAACGTCTGTGGATGCAGGAAAATAGGTTGGAGGGATCCAATTGGATTCCTCAAATTATATGAATTTGTTTCATATGTTGTATGAATTTGTTTCATATGTTGTGTGATGAATTATTTATAATCTGTGTATGATTATATCTGTGATTGGATTTGTTGAAGGCTATAATTTAGCCGAATGTATTTTTGGTATCGTTGGATACCAGAAATAAATAAAATTGGATTTTTGAAATTAAAATTGGAAATTTTAAGTAAATTCTTTTGAAAGAATTGGTTGAGTTTAAAAGAAGGAATTTAAAAGCATAAAGTTGATTTTTGAAATCTTATCGAATTATTTCCAAAATATGGGGAAAGATTTTTATAAATGGATTTTGAATAGTATTATTCGAAAGTTGGAAAATTTATTAAAAAAATGGATTTTTAATGGTTTGGAAGAGATAAAGGAATTTATTTTAAAAGGTGATAAATTTGTTTGAAATCCAATTGATAATTGATTTAGTATTTGAAGATAAATCTTTGGGAAATCGATATGAAAATTTATTTAATGTTGAATGAAAAATTGATTTGTGTTGAAATAAATTGGAAATCGATTTGTAAAATAATTTGGAATTTGGAAATAAACTTAGAAATCAATTTATAATTGATTTGGGGTTGAAATAAATTTAGAAATCAAATTAGAAATTGATTTGGTGTTTGAAAGTGAATCTTTGGAAAACGATTTTTGAAAATCGTATATAAGTGGATATTTGGAAATTTAAATTCACAATGGAATTTATAAAGGAAAGGGAAATTTGGTTTAAAAATAAACATTGATTTATTTTTAAAGTGTGGAAAATGTGATTTGAAATTTGTTTTCAAAATGATGAAGTGTGGAAATAAATTTACAAATTGGGATGTAAATTTGAAATAAATCGATAAGGATTTATTTAATTGGTTTAAATGAAATATTATTTGAAATTGGTTTTCAAATGTTGAAGTGTTAAACCATATCTCGCGAAGATATTTGAAATTTAATAATTTGGGAAAACTTATTTAAATTGGTTGGTTGTTGTGAATGTTGATTGATAATTAAATAACCGACTATCAATATTTGCCTTTGAAATGGCGCTTGATTTGTTTTTAAAACAAACGCTCATTATTCGGTTTAGCCGGGAAAAGACCTTTGTGTCATATAACCCATTCCGAATAGTGATACGTCGTGAATGGATAACATTGAAGACCGGTGTGAAGACCGGGTATTTTCAAAAATGAAGGGACAACCTGTCGAATGTCTCTGCACCGAGTTGCTCCGGTATAGAGATTTATATCACTCTTCTTGTGATGGGAAGTCCGGACGTGATTAGAAATTACCTGGATTGCAAGGGCTTCTTTGGAAGTGCCTTCGGTTCCGTTCGATCCCGGAACGGACTTGTATGGATGTGTGTCTGACGTTACACTTTGAGATGTAAAGCTGGTTTCTATCAAATACATTTCTGTTGGTGGCGGAGAATTTATTCTCTTAGCTTAACACCCTTCTCTGAGACGTATGAGCTCAGAGGTTATGTAGTTGATGGTTACTAGTGATACATTCCCAATTTGGTAATGTGGCATACGAAGTGTTGTTGATCATTTGTTGATCAAAGCGTGGCTTTGTGAAAAAGCATGGCTTTGTGAAAAAGCGTTGCTTTGTGAAAAAGCGTAGCTTTGTGGATGAGACTTCGTCGAGCCTCACAACCCGGTAATGGTCAGAACAGGAATGTTGCGGCAAAGGTTTTTAGGGGTAGCGCCCCTAGGGTATGCCATTTCCTTCTGGTTAAAAGGTGATATCATGGTATGGTGCCCAGATATTTTACCTATGTTGATGCTGCACAGTTATTATACTTTGTGGTTGTTGCTTTGTGATTGAGGATCCTCGGATAAAGGTCGGTAACGACCGGGGAATGGCATAGCTCGTGCGTTAGCTACCTAGTTACAGCTTGGTTAAAGCGTGAGGTAGCGTCGGCCTTGTGTTTGCAGAGAGCAGGTTGACTCTTGGGGCATCTTTCCAGAGGCATTTCCATTTCGGTGTAAGGAAGTTCCTTTGCCTGACCATTTGTTGGAAATCCAAAAAAACAATACGAACCCTGTACGGTTTTAGTTGTATTACCTGCTATGGAATGTGGCGGTAACCTGCTATTGAACATAGTAGCTATAGTAGGCATACAATAATGGTTGTATGCTGGCTAAGATTGATATTATACTTTCGAAATGTTTTCCACACTAGACATTAATAATAATATCAACTGATTTTGCATAGTAAGCATTTTTGACTATCATAAGGAGAAATCTCCTCCAATTCTGCATTTGCATTATGTGTGTGGTGGGAGGCCTTATGGTAGTTTCATTTTCCAAAAGCATTGCGAAATTGTTTTATTTTCTTTGTGAAAATAAATGTTTTACAATCTCACACCAGTCACCGTGACTGACTCGGAGTTTATTGTTCCCTTTCTAAACTCTGGGTGCCCATAATTTTCCACACGGGCAGCCTAGAGTTATGTTATCAGGATATTCTGGAGCTTTGGAGGTAAGCAGGATGGCGAGACGTACTCCCGTACTTTTTTATTTATTCCGCTGTGTATTCTGTATGAGGAGAAGTTTATATAACTGTCCATTGTTGTATTGAGCTGTATATTGACTCTGATTGATGTATGTATAAACTGATATAGTCTTTTGTTTAAAGATTATTGATTCATCTATTATATATTGTTCCGCTGCGAATGTGAGATTCTGATATTGTTTTTGTTTCTGTTTTTCTGTTCTTTCTTTTCTTCTGTCTACTTCTACCTCTTCTTTTTAATTCTAATGGTTCGGTTTTCCGACATTCGATTGCGCGGCATTTGATACAGTGAACGTATTAATGTCGACTTTTGAGCGTCGAAAAGTCGAGTCGTTACAATTATGCATTCTAGATGTGGGTTGCCTAAGGAAAGAAGTACTTACGTAGTGTCATTGATCAAAGTTTACCATTCATCTTGGAGGAACTCAAATGTATTAGGATATGAAAAGGAGTTTCTTCTGGAAAGGTACGAAAAGGGATGTTGGCTTATAGGTAAAGCAATGCTTAAACTACCAATAAATGAAAGCCGAGCATCAGAAGCCAAGTGAATTGCTACGGCTTTTAGATATGCTAGTGTGGAAATGGGATTCTATATCTATGGACTTCATTAACGGATTTCCAAGGTCGAATAGGGGAAATTAAAGTATTTGGGTTATAGTGGATAGATTGACCAAGAGTGCACATCTTATTCCTGTTAAGTCGACAAGGACGACACCCATTTAGGCTAAGTTATTTATGAAGAATATTGTTAGACTACAGGGTATTCCTAGTAGTATAGTCAGTGACAAAGTTACTTTATTCACTAGCGGATTCTAGAAGAGTATATAAGAGATGTTAGGTACCAAGCTCAGGATGAGTACCACTTATCTTCCACAGATGGATAGGAAAATGAAAAGAGTTAAAAAAGTCATGGAGGATTTGTTAAGAGCTTGTGTGCTAGATTTTGGAGGATCATGGGAAGACCATCTACAATTAGTCGAATTTTCCTATAACAATGGTTACGAGACTAGTATAACACTACAACAATTTGGACTTTTAACAACATTTAAAAAACGCTATTAAAAGCTTTTATATCGTTTTTATGAACGCTGTATATCAACATGTTGTTATAAGTATGCGACTTATAATAGCAACACAAAAACGCTATAAAAGAAAAATTTTAACAGCGTTTGGAAAGTGCTATAACTTGTTTTAATGACGTTTTTGCACATGCTGTAAAAAACATGTTATAAATAGGAAGGGTTATTAGACAGCAAGAATAAAATGCTATAAAAAGTTCCAAACAATAGCGTGTTACCAACGCTATCAAAACTCCCTTAACAATAGCATTTTTTGACTGCTATCAACAATTGCATATTACAGCGCTTTAAAAACGCTATTGTTACCTTTTATAGCATTTTTTAATGCTATTATCTTATTGCATAAAATTTTCTACGCTTCTCTTTGACGTTTCAATGCATATATGTAAAATGAATTTAAATATCACTAAAATCACATTTGATTACCAATACGTTACATGTAACAAATAAAATTACACCAAAACATGTGTTCAATATATTTCATAACTACGTATGAAGATTACAAATGCAAGTAAACAAAACTAATATTATACATAAACAATCTTACCAAAACGATACATAGAAGCATTCAAACACTAGAGATACACACAATGCTATATATTTCTTCAAATCACCTTGTTGCTACTTGCTAACACCAAACGTATTAGTTACCTGTAAAGAAAAAGTTCGATAATTAATCGTAATAGACATGATTCATGAAAAATATGCATATAAAGTGACACTTTTGAACAACAATATATGATGTTTATGAACTTATTCAATTCTAAACCACTATTGTATTTAAACGAGTACATATACCATTAATTTTGTAAAACTTGATTTATTTCTATAATACCAGTTTAATTTTTGGTAACTTAATTAACTTAGCTAAATCTTTACGATGCTTAATAAATTCTATAGAAACTTTGTTAATTTAGTTAACTTTTTATAAAACACAATTATTATTTTTTCATCAAACTTGGATAAATTTTACAAATTTAATTAATTTAGTCGAATGTTTATAAAACTTGGTTAAATTTTATAATAATTAGTAAAATTTTATTAACTTGTTATTTTTATAAACTTAATTTATATTAAAAACTTAACTAAAGTTTATAAACTTAGTTATTTTTTGTAGACTTACTTAATTTGTATAAAATTAGTCAACTTCTATAGAAATTAGTTAATTTTTATAAATTAGGTTGAATTTTATAAATTTATTTAATTTTTATAAAACTTAGATAACTTTGCTAAATTTTTATAAACCTAATTATTATTTTCTAACTTTGCTTTCCTTTTACAAAATTTTGTCAATATTTAGATAATTATTTAATATATATACAAAATGTTTAACTTATTTAAATTTTTATACAACTTAGTTAATTTTTATAAATTTACTTTTAGTTTTCTAAAACTTAGTTAAGGTAGAAAATTATTTACTTTTTATTAAACTTGGTTAACGTAGTTAATTTTTATAATTTATCTAACTTAGTTTAATTTTACAAAATTTAATTTAATTTTTATAAAACATAGTTAGCTTTTTATAAAACTTGGTTAAAATTTACAAAGTTAATAATTGGATGTTACCAAGTTTTATAAAACTTAGTTAAATTTTATTAACTTTGTTATTTTTATAAATTTAGTTTATTTTGAAAACTTAAACTTAATTATTATAAAACTTAGTTGACTTCTATAAAAATTAGTTATTTTTTATAAAGTAGGTTAATTTTTATAAACTTATTTAATTTTTATAAAACTTAGATACTTTGTTAATGTTATATTTTATTTTAAATACTTTACTCAACAATTGCATGTCGATTGTTATAAACTTATTAATTTTATAAAACTTAGAAATTTTATAAACTTATTTAATTTTAAAAAACTTAGTTAGTTTAGTTAATTATTATAAAACTTAATTAATTTTAAACTTAATTAGTTCATTATCTGTATCTAGTTGAGAGGTACCATTCGCAAAAGCTTACTGAACTACTGTTGTATATATTTTTTGCTTCTAACAGTGGAGAAATGAAAGAATATCAATTTGACAGTGGATATTTTAGAAAATTCATTGAAAGGGAAAAAATAATTACTTCAGGTGCTACTAATATTTGACTGCACTAAACTGAGCATGATATTCCTCCATCAACTATAGTGATAAACAGTTTCAAAGTAATGACCGAATTCAAGACCTATGGCTATATTAACATGAAAGTGAATGCAACAGTTGTAGATCTAATGAAAGTGGATCATTAGATCAATGATCGCCAAAGAAACATGGAAAAAATTAAAGCTACAAAAAGAGCTAATATTACAGTGATAGTATGCTAGCATAAATTGAAGAAAAGAGAGAAGTATACATACGTAGGAGAAGAAATAACATGTGTTGTGCACTGCAATGGATGATGTACTGAACCACAACGGATGAAGTACTGAACTGCTGAAGATGATGTACTGAAATGCAGTGTGCCATGAAATGGCGGGTCCAAATGCATCACAAACAATATTGATTTGAACCCGCAACCTGTGAAGGCTGAAGTGTGTACTGACCTGAATTGGAATGTCGGACAATGGGGGTGGCTGCTTCATAAATAAAGTCGGTAGAAGCAACTAGTGTGGGAGCCCAGTGAACAGGAATGTCCATAGAATAACCCAGAACTGAAATGGTGAATTGACATGTAGACTGAGTAGAAGCATGTTGCATGGAGCAATTGTAGGTGAAGCTTCTATGAATGAATCTGAACGAGCGTCAAGGTAGACTGGCTGGCATGAAATAAGGCCAACTGACTGAAGAAAGAGATCAAAACAGTTACACATAGTTCACACTCAAACTGAGCAGGATGGGTGCAGACGCAGTTGGATCTCTGACCAGAGGAAGAAGTATTGATGCCTGAATGGGAGCTGAAACAGAATTAAACCCGATAGGCGGTGGGCTGAAGCTAGAAGCAACCAAATTGAGTTGGTCTGAACTCTGAACGGAAGCTTGATTGATGAAGATCTGATCCCAGAGCAAAGGTAACAGGACGGGACAAAGGATAGAACAAACCAAATTGAGTTGATGTGCTCTAAATAGTAGCTTGATTGGTGAAGATATGAGCGCTGAGCATCGACAACAGGACATGATTGAAGCTAAAAGCAAACCAGACTGAGCTGTAATGCATTTGACATTGTGCTAGCCTGTTGTCAACATCAAAGCCACTCTCTAAAGCAGACTTGAAAAATAGAGGTTTTGAGGCTGTTTTCCAGCAACTGTGAGTGTTAGTTTTGTTGTAAAAGAAGTGGAAGGTTAGTGTATGGTGGACTTCTACTTAGTTAATTTCATGTTAATATAGCCAACAATATCAAAGAGATCAATTTCATTCCTAACTGCCAAAGTAAATATATTTTGTAAATCAACATCCATTGTTCCTTCGTAACACCACAAAAGTTATTTTCCATAGCCTATGTTCCAAAACACATAGGAGAAATAGACAGTGGACCAATTTTCACCTGAAATTGAATATGCACTGAGATAATTTTTTTTTACTTTTGTTATGTAGCTTGGGCTTTATAAATTCACTAGCGCACCGAGTCTTTTTAGTGAACGATGACTAGTTCATTCACATCTTAAAATTTTCAAATAGGAATATTGAACATTTTCTCTTAATGAAATAGCGGTTTTAATCACATCTAGCTTGTAAGCTTCATGTGTTATTAGATTAAGACTATTTATCCATTCATGTGAAAACGAGCTTCCATGTCGTAATTTTTACTTACTGTTAGTGGCTTCCAGGTTGTAATTTTTGCTTACAGTCGCAAATGGCTAGCTTAGTTAAATGGAACTTGGTAGTCCCATCTGACTATGATTTGTGAATGAAGCTTAATTAGGTCTAGGTAGCAATTTCAGTATCCGAACTAGTTTTAGATTATGAAGCAAATTAATTTGGATGGAAATTCACTAAGTAATCTTAATTCTGGTTTGGGTATCCCATTCTGGAAAACTTATATGCACCACTCTAGAAGCTCCTATACATGAACTGATATCTCAGATTATGTATCGAGTTATGAACAATTTTACCTTTTCTGTTTTATAAGATATGTTTTCTAGTCTAGTTACAGTTTACCTTTCGTCGAGCTGAGTAGGATTGAAATTCTTTTAAATTACTTGTACTATTCTCATTGTTCAATACTTATGCATGATTGGATCTCGTGTTACTATAGTTTTCAGATTCTCTCTAGCATATGATTTTGTAATTTATTTTTCTTTTAATTAATTATTATAAACTTAATTAATTTTTGTAAATCTTAGTTAACATAGTCAATTTTATTTTTATTATAAACTTAGTTAATTTTCATAAACTTAATTAATTTTTATAAAACTTAGTTAAGTTATTTAATTTACTATTATTATTATTATAAACTCAGTTAATTTTTATAAACTTAATTAATTTTATAAGATAGTTAACTTAGTTAATTTTTATAAAATTCAGATAATTTTTATAAAACTTAGTCAATTTTTTTAATTACTATTACTATTAACTTAGTCAGTTTTCACAAACTTAATTAAATTTTATAAAACTTAGTTAACTTATTTAATTTACTATTATTATTATTATAAACTTAGTTAATTTTTGTAAACTTAATTAATTTTTATATCTTAGTTAACTTAGTTACTTAGTTACTTATTTTAAACTTAGTTAATTTATTTAATCCATGTATACTTTAATTTATTATAAACATAATTAGGTGCATATAACTTACTTATGCCATCATGATTATACTTAATTACTTATTATAAACACAGTTAATTTATTTAATCCATGATAAACAAAGGTAGTATCAAGATATCCCAATTATACTTCCCACTTGAGGTACATTTGCTTCATCCCAGATATTGGGCAATTTGTGCCCCAAACTCCATCTTGTCATGAGTTTCTTCTCTCTAACAGTCCATTCTTGCTTTGTAAATGGGAAAAAAAATTATGTTAATGTTCTGTTTGATTTAAATAAAGTCTGATTATTGAACGTTGACTAATTTAAATGTGTCCATGGATTTCTATCTATAGAAATAAACATAAAACCTTAATGGTTAACGGTTAACACACATCAAATATGTTAACAAATGTTCATTAAGCATATGTGTTATGTTATCCAACAGGGGAAAAAAGAAAAAAAAGAGGAACTTAAAAATAAAATAAAATAAAATGTTTATAGTTTCTTTTTAAGAAACTTTACATCCACACATTCTTTTTAGACATCCAACAAAATTTCACCGACCTATTCATACGAGAACAATCAATAAAGCGTTCATAAAGTTTGTTAAAAATTACGAATCATGACTTGAGATTCTCATATGAAGGATGTTTCATGATTTCGTAATCAACTATAAACGAAAGTATCAGTTGGTTGAATTGGTGTAAACAATTTTCACAGAATAATTCAGTACAGTATTAGGCAATGCTTAGGGATACAAATAAGCAATGCATATGCAATATCACTAAAAACAGACATGCACATATAAACAGGTATGTAATATCTCAAATACAGACAGTGATATACTACATAGGCAATCATAGGGATACAAACAGGCATTGCTTAGGGATACAAATAGGATATGCATGGGCAATATCACTAAGAACAAACAGGCACGTACAAATAGGTACTTGATATCTCAAATACAAACAATGAATATAAACAAGCCATGCTTAGGGATACAAATAGGCTATGCATAGGCAATATCACTAAAAACAAATAGGCGCTTAATATCACAAATACAAACAGTGAAATACAAACCGTCAATGCATAGGAAATATCACTAAAAACAATAGGCATGGACAAACATGTACGTAATATCTCAAATACAAACAGTGAAAATGTGAGTAAACAACAAACACGAGTGTATCTCAAATGTCTCCTCTTATCAGTACCAAGCTTCAACATAAAAGGAATGTCTTAACTCCAATATACGATACATGACAACGAAAATCAAAATACAATCACATAATGACTGTTTTTTATGTTGCAAACATGAAATCAACATATAACATAGGACAATGTAACTGTTATGTTTATGCAACACTTTATGACTTTATTATGCAACTGAATTGCACTTTAAGGAGTTTATGTTCATTCAAAATAGTGGCTAACCAATAAACAACAAACAGATAGTGATAGTGTGCATGTTTAATAAAATACAACTTAGGATTTTTGTAGTGATGGTTAATTGATGCAACCATAGAAAATTATGGCAACACATTCTTTCAATTGAAACATTATGTGTTATGAATAGTAAAATCGTGTATTTGTGTAATGATAGAATTATCCGGTCAACTTTCTTGTTCTTCTACCTTATCACTTATGAATTGTTTTATAATATAACAATAAAAGATGTTTATGAAATTTACCAAATTCAGTCCATGGGATGAGACACCTAGAGCAGTGAGCCATATCAAAAGAATTGGCTGGAAAAGGAAGACGGTGCATAAAAATGATGCCCAATATTGCTGAATACCACGCTCTAACGCGAACTGCACTTGAGCCTTATGGTTGTCTCTAGGAGCAAGAGAGACGGTTAGAATTCCCCTATCCAGCAGATCACCTCCCCAACATGCAAATTGTAAAATAGGACCTCAATTTAAATACAAGGAACATTATAGATAAAAACAAGTACGTTCAGACTTTCTTCGCTCAATTTTTTTTTGCGTTGTTGGAGAAGTAAACCATATAATAATTTCTAAAGCATAACACACTTTGTACTTTTTGAAAAGTGAAAAGGTACTATTTTGAAAAGTGAAACACTACCTTTGCCGGACACCTAGAACAACTAATATAAGAGATTACTTTTTCTTTCTTTTTTTCTGTTTTTGAACTGGATATTAGTCTTTAAAACTAAACAAAAATCATATTTCAGTCGACCATTTAACTTCTGTGTTTCATCTCTTAATCAGTATCTAATTTTCATAACGAAGCAGAACTGCAATTATGCAAATATATATCACACATAACTTTCCTACACATCCTACAATAAATGTGGGATGGGTAGCCCGCATGGAGAAAAAATGGAAGATTCATCCAATTGGACCTGTGAGACTGACCCATTCATTTTCTGAACGAGGGATAACTGAACTACATTTTTGTGGAACACCAAGGATTTTTAAATCAGAATTACTTACCCCACAGCCAGTATCAATGGCAGTTCTTACACTTCCATCTTTCATTCCTGGAACAAGATCTTGCAACAAATCAACATATGCACCAACTTCATTTGGAAACACGGTCTTACCACCAAGGAATAGGAACTTATCTCCTTCCTTTTTAAGCCAATGCTGATTGGATTTTTGATTGTTTATCCATTCATATGGGACGTTTCTAGTTGATAAATTGAACAGTGTAAATGTGAATTCTTTTGGATTTTAAGCTAGAAATGGATTAGCTAAAAGATATGGAAAATGTAATACCAGTACCAACATTGATCTCTGCTTTTTGGCCACTTAATGGGAGGTTTGTAACTAGTTGGAGGGGGCACTAAGCACTGTTTTCTCTCAAACTTAGGTGGGCAATGCCTTTCCAGAAAACTAAATCTATAATTTATGTATCTTCTCCATCTCTGCCAAATCAATAAACATTAGTTCATTGTTGTGTTCCAAAAGAAACATGAGTAAGTGATCAACTGTGAGAGAGATACATGTCAAAACATGCTTGAAATATTTAACCATTAGCGTGCTTTAAAGAACTTCTTCAAAATGGTATGATTATTAAGCTGTGAATTTTTTTAGACGATGATAAAATGATCCAAAATTGTAACAGAAAAATGACAGAATCGTTGTAATGTTTTCTTTACATTTAAAAATCTTAAGCCCACAACGTCTTCAAAAATATAAATAAATGGATAAAATCTTAAACCCATAGCAAATTAACATTCAACAAATGAGTTAGACTAGTCTGACTACCACTTAGTAATGATATTTGGACACATATGCAATACAATGATAATAATAACTGAAAGAATATTTTTGTCCAACTATATGCAATTATAAATGAACCTGACCCAGATAATCATACAATATTCTACAAGACTAATATATTGTTTAACATTATATTTTCTGCACCACCTGAGATAAACTTTGTTGTGATTACCTAGCAGTACTGCAGGCATTGCATAATATTTAATGATTGTTTCAACTAAATGTATCGTCTTTCAAGAAAAGTTAGCTATTAACCTTCTTACTCTTATAATACTTAAACATTTGTCAAAACATGTAGAAAACTTCTAACAAAATGTAAAATCTTATTCAGTAATCCTTTCACAATCTTATTTAGTATTTACATGCAGATTTGTATCACAACATACTAGAAATATAAGAAAGACTCATTAGACATAAATTAATTTTTATCATTTCTCAAATAATTACTCGTAAAAATTTCTTAAAGACCCAACAATATCAACATATACAATGTTCTATTCCTGAAATTTACCTAAAATATTATATGTAAGTCTAATCTTTGAAATTTGATTATTGCTTATTCAAACCTTTACGTCCAATATTCTGCATTGAATAATAAAAAATGTAGATATCACTAGTGATTCAGTACATAGAGTAGATGAAAATGTCTTTGATCATAATTCAGTGTTTCTGACATCAGTGTTCATTAACAAGTTCAAACAAATTAGACCACTTGAGCTGTTGACCAATTAGCTTGCACACAATTGATCAAGTAAAAATGAACATCCTACCCCGCTTCAGCTTTTTAAAGTGAACCAACCCAATTGAGTTGAATTAGTTCTGCTGTCCCCAATTATTCAGCTGAGCTGAATATTCTGACAAGTTATCTCCTATTCTGTCAACTTTTGCAGCTAAAACATCATGTTAAAATCTAAAGAAAGAAATAATGATCTACAATATGTGATTGTTTACTATCTCATATGGTCGAAAATAAAATAAAAGAGCATACACTGATCAAGTAGTTTTTGCAACAATATTGTCTACTTCTATCTCCACGATGCTTTCTTTGCCAAACAATGTGAAACCAAAAGATGCCTACAACGATAAAAAGGTAATTTGTTAAATGTTCTTCAAAACGTGAAGGTGGATCACTATAGTCAAGATGAACAAGCTTGGTAATGTACACAAGTTCTATAAGTGAAACCAAAATAAAAAGTGTGGAGAAACTGTGATATTGGCTTTCTAAGTTAAATTGTTTTTGCTAGGTTCTTCAAACGAAGGATTAATATTAATTTTATGTCTGTAATAAGCATATAGTAAGCCAAATTATGCCAACAGGGAATAGAGCCGATTCCAGATTAGAATTAAAATATCATCAAAATGAACTAAAATACTAAAAGTAATAATTAAATAATAAAAATTGCCTCATCAAGTAACTAATCCTCAACTACTTTCAAGCGGTTACACAGCCAGTTTCTACATGACAAAAGTCTATATATATATATATAATGCTGGAAAATGATATTATCTATAAGATAAATATGCATCATATATAGATCTACTTGAATTGCTAAGGTGAAATACAATAAAAACTTTTTTCCGAGAGCACTATGTTAAGTTCCAAAATGTTTTCTATGACAAAGGTCCAAAAATATGTTGACGATATTTAGTTTTAAAAGGGTTTAATACTAAAAGCAAGACGGATATTGAAACTTGTTTATCACCAACACAATTCAATTAGATTTAATTCAACTATACCATGTTTCATCTTTCCAAACGTCAATAAATAATCTCTAACATGTAAAAAGAACAAAAGAAACTTAATTACCTGATGTAGTAGCTTTAAAAATTTCTATAACGTACAAATAGAATCATATATTGAAAAATTTGTCGCATTCTTACACTCACTCTTTCCTTAATCTTTATTCCTTACCCACCATTTCAAATCACAGCTCTTCTCTCATCCTATATTAAATAAATAAAAATAAAAATAGTCATTATTAGCATCGATATGAATAAATGGAAGAACTAACAGATCTAATTAGTACCTGGTGGGGAATAACAGGCCAGCAATCCTACTCAAATATCTCCTTTCTCCTTAAATGCGGAAGGCAATGGACTAGAGTCGCACGACTGAGATGGTCAAGGCGATCTATGGACAAACGGCAGAGGTGGAGCAATCGATGTCGATGGTTGTGTTGGAATGGCATTTGATTTGGTTAACCTTCGATATCGAGAAAGTCCAGTATCGAAGGATGATGCAGCCCAAGTGTTAGGTCGCGAACGACCTAACGAGTCCTTTAAGTCGTTCCAGGATGATGCAGCCCAAGTTGGTGAAGTGTAACGAGTCCTTTAAGTCGCTCCATCGACCTAGTGGAGACTCGCGAGCTATCGAGCTAAAGGAAAAGGCGCTCGAACGACTTAACGAGTTACGACCTACTTTAGGTCGCGGAGATATGTTTCGACCTATGCTAGGTCGCAGAGAAGAGCTACGACCTAAGTTAGGTCGCGTAAACGAGTTACGACCTAAGATAGGTCGCTCCGGTATTTCGAGTGAAGACTATCTCGAGCTACGACCTACGATAGGTCGCGTGAACGAGTTACGACCTAAGTTAGGTTGCGAAGAAGAGTTACGACCTACGTTAGGTCGCGGAAGCGAGATACGACCTATGTTAGGTCGCTGATGAGGATGCCGCTTTGTTTTAGGTCGCTCGACCTTATGTACTGAGGAGTTAGGTCGCTGCCGACTGTTGTTAGGTCGCTCACTACTGCATTTCTTTAAGTCGCTCATGGATAGGTCGCATGAAGAATTCCAGAAGCTATTCCTTAAGTCGCGGTCGTGTATTTTTAGGTCGCTTGACCTTTTGTGATGCTGTAATGATGGTCTGTTAGGTCGTTAACGACCTATAGTAAGTCGTCTGTTTTAGGTCGTCTGTTTTTAGGTCGTGATGTTTAGGTCGTGAACGACCTATGTGTTGTACATTTTTTTTCTGTTGTGTGAGTTGTAAGCCTATAAATAGGCGGGTGGTTTCATTTGTAACTCTTGGTTGATTTTGAATAAAAACTTTTGTTTGTTAGCTTTGTGCTTTCATTAAATTAGTAGTTGAGTGTAATCTCCTATCTCCTCTTTCGGCATTCGAGTGCGCTCGGATCAATGATCGTAGAAGCCAATTCACGGTATCAAGTGCGTTTGATCAACGTCTGAAGAATTGTAGATCTTCTTTCACGGTATCGTGCGCGATCAACGTGACGAAGATAGCTAGAATTCGGTATCTTCGGATCAACGAATTTAGGCCATTCAGTATTTTTCATTCCATCGATTGCTACTTTCCCAGAATCATCATTTTGTTAGTCCGCCGCTGCGTCATTTGGTATCAGAGCGAGGATTAGCCAATCATAGCTAAGCCGAGTCTTGGATCCAATTCTTATCGAGAGTTTGAGGAGTTAGTGAAGCAGAGCTACATCAAGCGAAGCCGAACTAAGTAAAGAGTTTGAAGCCGTGCAACATTTTGAAGTTCATTAGAAGTTGAAGGTTGTACGTCATTTGGTATCGAGAATTAAAGTTTGAAAATGCCGCCAAGAAGAGCTAATCGCCATCAAAATGTTGAAGCGTTGTATAGAAGAGAAGAGGCCGATGAGATGGAGCAAAGAATTAACGAAAATTTTAATGAGAAGCTTAATGAAGGAATTGGTCGAATCGAGAAGATGATGTTAGAGATGAATCAAAATCAAAGAAGGGTTTCACCTGAATCTAACCATGGGGGAAGTAGAGTTTCACCATATCCCAATCGAGAGAGAAGTGTCGACAGTAATCATAGAAGTATGGGTCGAGATGGTTATAGAAATGTTGATGATCAGAATGTGAATGGTCGAGATCGAAGGAATGTAGATCGAAGGGATGTTGGTGGAAGAAACGATGGTAGTAGAGATGTTGGTGGTCAGGATCGACATCGATATACATCAGATTTTGAAGAGGAGTATGATGGTGGTAGTGTTCGTAGACAAGGACGAGGTCAGAGAAGAAGTTATTCAGAATATGATCACAAGTGGGAGTCGGGGATGAAAACGGAAATTCCAGAATTCAAAGGTGGTATGCAAGCTGAGGAATTTTTAGATTGGATGGCTAATGTTGAAGAGATTTTTGACTTCAAGGAGGTTCTAGAACATCGTAGAGTGAAGTTGGTTGCTATGAGGTTGAGGAGTAGAGCTTTGGCATGGTGGCAGCAAACCAAACTTACACGTGAACGGATGGGGAAGTCAAAGGTTGAATCATGGGAAAAGATGAAGAAGTTAATGAAAGCTACATTCTTACCTTATAATTATCAATCGCTTATGTATGAACGTTTGCAAAACTTGAGGCAAGGAACGAAGTCTGTGAATGATTATGCAGATGAATTTTATCAACTTATTGCCAGGAATGATATCATGGAGACGAAGGAGCAACTGACAGCTAGATTTGTTGGAGGGTTGAGAATGCAGATTCAAGATATGGTGAATATGTTTGATCCCAGATCTGTTGCTGAAGCACATCAGAAAGCGTTAGCTTGGGAGAAGCAAGGTAGACGAGGAGGTGGTGTGTTCACAAATTCTAACAATCCAATGAAAGGGGCTAGTAGCAACGTGAATGTTTCCAAAGCTGTTGCAAAACCGATTGTTAGTGAAGTTGCTAAGACCAGAGTCAATAGTGGTATCAAATGTTTCAATTATCAAGAAGTTGGTCACAAAAGCAATGAATTTCTGAAGCCAAAGAAACAAGCAATGATAGCTGAGGTTGAGGATGAGGAGACTGAATGTTCTAATTCATTACCGGTTGAGGAGGAAGAATTATTGTCACGAGATGATGGGTATACATTAATGATGAGAAGGAATTGCTTGACACCAAAGCAGGAGGAAGAGACTAGCTGGTTGAGAAGTAACATCTTTCAGTCTACATGCACTATCTTGGGAAGGGTTTGCAAATTTGTCATTGATGCGGGAAGCTGTGATAATATTATCTCTACAGAGGCTGTGAAGAAATTGGCATTGAAGACAGAGAAGCATCCTAAGCCTTACTGTAACGACCCTGAATTTTTGATATTTAAAAAGTGAATATTTAATTGAGTTTAAATATTCGAATGATTGTTTAATTTGAAATTCAAATATCAGAATGAATTTGGCGATTAAATTATTGAATTTAATTATTGAAACTGGGTAAAAATTTGAATCTTCAATTTTAAGCCTGTTAAAAAATAATTTCAACGCTTTGAAAATTCATATTGATAATTCTGAAGGTACTGGAACTTTCAGAATTGGATTTGAAGCTGTTTTGTTCAATTTTGAATTTATATCGTTTAAATTGAATTTGAAAATAGCGTTCCGGGGGACAGTCTCGGAATTCGACGAAACCAGTTCCATTGGATCCGTAATATTGTATTATTATCGGATTTCAATTTTCGTAGAATTTGGAGTGATCGTTTGATTGTACGATAAGAAAATGCGCTGATATAATATAACGGATATTTTTGAAAAAAAAATATAAATTTTTAATCAACTTTTAAATACCGACTTACTTTTTCTCTACAAAGTCACGTACTCCTTGTCTCCCCATTCCTTTACAAATCTTATACGAAATCATTTCATTCAAAACAAAATCTGTTCGTTTTCAAATCAGAAGAAAGAACAATGGCCATTGTTAAAACGCAAGCTTACCTTCTCTTTTCCCCTTTCAGTTCAAACGAACGAGGAAAATAAAAACTTGCCTCTCGATCCTTCTACTTTTCAACATCTCGAACCCATTTTCTCTTATCGTCCAGTACGAACGAACAAAGTCGATCGAAGAAAAAAATATACTGCTATGATTCTCGTGAGGCGCGACGTCGTTGAGGCTGCTCGGCCTTCTCAGTTCTCGGCTAGGGTTGGTGTTTTAGCATTTTGTGGTCTTCAAATCGAGGAGTGGTGATGGTGGTTGGTTTTGTCGAGGTTAGGCGCGCCTTTGGGCGGAGTTTGGAAGAGCTCGATGGAGTCTTGCCTCGTGCGATGGTTTTTGGTAGCACGGTGAGGCAGAACTGTCGCGTCTTTCGTGGAGTTAGGGCGCGTTGTTCGATGGCGAGCAGGCGAACAGTATGGTGGCGACGCGATTTGGGGAGGTCAGCGACGTGGAGTCGAGCATGAGCACGAGATGCTTGTCCAGTCGTACGCTCAACTGGGGTTTTGCGAGTTCGTCTGAGTGATGGCAATTGCGATTGCATGTGAGGTATTCTCTTTCATTTTATATACCTATAGATTTTCTAATGTATATATACAGATTTGAAGAAAGATATATATATTCACCTGCATTTTATATAATGTATATATATAGGTAAACATAAATTATTTTATATATATAGATAGATTTTGGAAAATAATAATAATAATAACTTGTTAAATTTATTTTTGTTATCAAGAAGATTATTTAAAAGGAAAAATTAGTTAAATTAAATTAATAGTAAATTAAATTTACCAAATGGAAATTAATTGTTCGACTGATTCGAATATTAATAAATTTTATAATTGTTTATACAAGGTTTGAAACAGTGAAGAAATGATCAAAATGGAAATGGGATTGCAAAATAAAAACAAAGGTGAGATCTTCTCACTCAGTTTTAAAATTGAATTGCAACTATTGATTGTGTTGATTGCTGTTTGGATGTGATATTAGATATAGTAGGATATATCTATATATATAGCAATATATATATATATATATATATATATTGGCATATGTATATATTGCATTTGTTGATTTCCCGCATTATATAGCGGATGAGACCCTATTGCGCCGTTAGTAAGCGGATGATATTTTATAAATCCCATATACCGCGATATTCCACCTCGAAGTGGAATTGGTATTGTGCTAACATATATGGATGCAGGGAAACAGGTTGGAGGGATCCAACTGGATTCCTCAAATCGTATGAATATTATTCCATATGTGAATGATGTGATTTATTGATAATCTGTGGATGATTTATTGATAATTGAAATTGTGAAGGCTAAAATTTAGCCAAATGTATTTTTGGTATCGTTGGATACCAGAAATGAATATAAATTGGATTTTGAAATTAAAATGGAAAACTTTCAATGAATTTATTTTTAAGAATTGAATTTATTTGAAAGAAGGAATTTTAAAAGTATTAAAATGGATTGTCGAAATCTTATTGAATAAATTCCAAGATATGGGAAAAGATTTTATAAATGAATTTTGAATAGTATTATTCGGAAGTTGGAAAATTTATTTGAAATGGAATTTTAAATGGTTTGGAAGATATAAAGGAATTTATTTTAAAGGCGATAAATTTGTTGAAATCCAATTGATAATTGATTTTGTATTGAAGAAATAAATCTTTGGGAAATCGATATAAAAAATCTAATTGTTGTTTGAATGAAAATCGATTTTTGGTGTTGAGAATAAATGTGTAAATCGATTTGTAAAATGATTTGGTATTTGGGATTAAAATTAGAATCAATTTGAAATTTGATTCGGTGTTGAAGTAAATTTAGAAATCGATTTGGAATTTGATTTGGAGTTTGAAATAAAATTGAGAAATCAATTTGAAAGTCGATTTGGTGTTGAAAATGAATATTTAAGAATGTAAATTCCGAATAGAATTTATAAAGGAAAGGGAAATTTGTTTTAAAAATAAACATTGATTTATTTTTAAAGTGTGAAAAAATATGATTTGGAATCGGTTTTCAAGGTAATGAAGTGTGGAAATAAATTTACAGATTTGAAATGTAAATTTGAAATAAATCGATAAGGATTTATTTATTTGGTTTAAATGGACCATTTTGAAATGGAAGTGTATTTTCCTTGAAAAACCGAGTATATTCTAAAGTATTTTTTAAAATATAAATTAAAGGTTTTTGAAAAGATATATTCGGAAATATATTCCGCGTAAGGAAATTGATTTGAAATTAATTTTCAAAAGTTGAAAGGTGAAATTGTGATTTGAAATTGGTTTTCAAATGTGAAATGTGGAAATATATATATCTCGTGAAGATATTTTGAAATTAAATAATTTGGGAAAATTATTTAAATCTGATGATTGTTGTGAATATTATTGATAGTTAAATCACCGACTATCAATATTGCCTTTGAAATGGCATTTGAATTTGTTTTTAAAACAAACGCTTATTATTTGGTTTAGCTGGGAAAGGACCTTTATGTCAGATAACCCATTCCGAATAATGATATGACGATATGGATCGTATTGAAGACCGGTGATGAAGACCGGGTATTTGTGAAAATGATAGGATGACCTATCGATTGTCTCTGCACCGTTAGCTACGGTATTGAGATTTCCTTTGTGATGGGAAGTTTTATCGGGATTATGAATATCCGGATTGCAAGGGCTTCTTTTGGAAGTGCCTTCGGTTCTGTTCGAACCCGGAACAGACTTGTATGGTTACGTGTCTGACATTACGTTTTGAGATATAAAGCTGATTTCCTTCAAATACATTTCTGTTGGTGGCGGAGAATTTATTCTCTTAGCTTAACACCCTTCTCTGAGACGTACGAGCTCAGAGGTTATGTAGTTGAAATTTATCAGCGATATATTCCAATTTGGTAATGTGACATGCTGAGTGTTGCTGTGAAATGATCATTGTTTGATCATTTGTGATATGATCATTTATCTTTGTGATCATTACTTTGATCATTTGTTTGACCCAAAGCATAACTTTTGTATAAAGCGTAGCTTTGTGGACGAGACTTCGTCAGGGCCTCAACAACCCGAAAATGGTCGAAACAGGAATGTTGCGGCATGGTTATGAGGGTCGCGCCCTTTAGGGTATGTCATTTCCTTCTGGAAAGGGGTGGTATCATGGTATGGAGCCCAGATACTTACTCATGTGGACACACCTTAATTATTATGTGTGATGATTGGTTACCGAGCGCTCGGATAAAGGTCCCAAAGGACCGGGTGATAACATATTCGTGAGTTACCTAGTTACAGGGGTAACCCGGCCTTGTTTGGCAGAGAGCAGTTTGTCTCTCGGGATGTCCAGCCAGAGGCGATCCCATTCGGCAGTAGGAAAGGAAGTTCCTTAGCCTGACCATTTGTTGGAAATCCATTTCCCAATACGAAACTTGTACGGTTTTAGTTGTGGAACCTGCTATTTAACATAGCAGCTATAGTAGGCATAGTATAATGGTACCTATGCTGGCTAAGATTGATATTATACTTTCGAAATGTTTTCCACACTAGACATTAATAATAATATCAACTGATTTTGCGTAGTAAGCATTTTTGACTATCATAAGAAGAAATCTCCTCCAATTCTGCGTTTGCATTGTGTGTGTGGCGGGAGGTCTTATGGTAGTTTCATTTTCCAAAAGCATTGCGAATTAATTTCATTTTCTTTGTGAAAATAACTGTTTTACGATCTCACATCAGTCACCATGACTGACTCGGAGTTTATTGTTCCCTTCTAAACTCTGGGTGCCCATAATTTTCCACACGGGCAGCCTAGAGTTATTTTTATCAGGATATTCTGGATATTCTGGAGCTTTGGAGATAAGCTGGATGGCGAGATGTACTTTCGTACATGTTATTTATTTCCGCTGTGTATTCTGTATGAGGACAAGTTTATATAAGGGGCATTTCACCAGAAGGACAAACTTTGCAGTCCAATTAGTTTCTAGGACACTCATTCAAAGAAATTACTTTCAAGGCCAAAGTCAGCAGAATAATTACTTTCAAGGACAAAGTCAGCAGTCCAATTATTTTCAATGACATAATTTCATAGATTTTTAGGCCCTAGAAACTAATTATTTTACGTTTTGTCCTTTAAAGTAATTATTTCAGTTGTGTGTCCTAGAATTTAATTTCACTTGCTAAAGAGGCCCTTGTGGCTAATTTCCACTTTATATAATTGTCCATTGTTATATTGAGTTGTATATTGACTCTGATGATGTATTGTATAACTGATATAGTTCTTTGTTTAAAAGACTAGTGATGATCTATTATATTTTGTTTCGCTGCGAATGTGAGATTCTGATATTGTTTCTGTTTCTGTGTTTTTCTGTTCTCTTTTTCTTCTGTCTTCTTCTTCCTCTTCTTTTTAACCCTAATGGTTCGGTTTTCCGGCATTCGATTGCAAGGCATTTGATACAGTGGACGTATTAATGTCGACTTTCGAGCGTCGAAAAAAAAATCGTGATCGTTATATTTGGTATCAGAGCATATGGTTAAGCGACAACCATGGCTCTGTTGGGTGTTACTCATTATAGATAGAGTCAGTAGTACTCTAGAATGAGTTGAGTGTAATAATAGATATGAGTGCATATTTGTTAGTGAATATAAAAAATTTGTTTTGTATTGTGTTGTCTTATCGGTTGATTGTTTATAGATTCTAGTCGGTGCAGTCTGGCCAACTGTAATCGATAGGGGTTTCTAAACTCTTAAACAAGATAAACTGACACAGTATTGTTTTTAAATAGGGTAAATGAAATAATTTTGCCCAAAACTATTTTTGTATAGAAAAGAAATGATTTTCTATGAATTATCATAGTATATGGATGCTTGGTTGTTAGGAAAAGATAATATTGAATTATTATCACTGTTATATGAAAATTGAATAAGATATAATGGTATAACAGAAGATTCAAAGATAAATTCATTTAATAAATGAAATTTATAAATATGGATTGAAAGATGAGGAATTGAATTCATATACAAATAGAATTTGTAAATATAAATTGTAATGAGATTTATAATTGAAATAGAATTCCAGAGGAAATATTTGAAAAATAAAATTCACAAATGGAATGTAAAATAAGTTGATAACTTATAAAATATTAGACATCTAATTGGAATAAGGTTCAAATTGAAAAGAAATGAATTTGTGAATGAACAAATAAGTTTACATTTCTAAATAAATGAATTAAAGAAATGGAATGAAATTTGATTTGAATAAAGTTGAATAAAAATCCAAACTTGGAAAAATAAAATAAAATAAAGTGGATTAAATTCAAGTAAACTAACTTGATAAATTGTTAATTCATAAAGTAATGAATTGGAAGTTAGTTAAATTAATTTGAGTTGTGAACTAAATTTAAAATGGGTTGAATTTGCAAATAAATTCAAGTAAGCAGAAATTAATTGTAATTTCCTTGTTATTGATAAAATGAATTCACGATGAATTGAATATGGAAGTTGAAATTTAAAATGAATAAGTGAATGAACTAATTGAATTAAATTAGTGAATGGAATAGATTTGATAAATGAAAATCAAATCAAGAATTGAAATTGGAAATTGTTTATAAGGAAATGAACTTGAGTTTTGAAGTGAAATAGCTTAAGTAAATATTGAATAAATGCTCGACTTAAGAAAATTTTTGTGAAATGGTTTCAAATGAAATGAATGAGAATATGGAATGTAAATTTAATTGAAGTGGAATCAATTTAAATGATTGTTAGCTCAAGTAATCATTTAGTTGCATGAATATTAACAAATCTGAATAGAAAGAATTATCGTTTGACAAAAACGAGATTGTATAAATTCTATGAGTTAATAAAAGCAAATAGAAATTGATTTTTGTATCAATTGAAATAGATATGAGTTAGATTCACTTAGAAATGAATTGAATGTAAGAAAGTGAGTTGTTAATCACTTGAATTGAATAGAAATTGAATGTGAATTAGATGAAAGCGATTTAAGTTGAATTGAAACCTTATGAATTGCTAATGGAATTTATTTTGGATGTATTGCTAATGAAATCTATATATTGTTATTGGAAATGAGTGAATTGTTAAATAGATTTCCTATATTTATCACTTACCTGTTTAAATTGAGTAAGTGCAGGTTTTGAAGCCGTTTGGCTGCAATTTGAGTTCCGCAAATGCTAATAATAAACCGCTTTGCTTAAAAATGCTAAAAAGGTACGCCTACGCAATAAAAATAGGAAATATGAACTGTTTTCTGCTTTTCCGACCGAGTGGGTCGATGTATATATATTTATATCTTTGGTCAAATTGCAAAAGCTCCTCCGTACAAAGGAGACTCCGCCAAAATTTTTTGAAAATTTTGGGAGTTAGAAAATTTTTGAAATTTTTGGAAATTTTTCACTAATGACAAAAGATTTAAAATTAGAATTTGGAATAAAGGTAAATAAAACTCAATATTCAGAATTAGAAGATGAATTGAATTCAAGTAAAATTCGAAATGAAAATCTGAATGAAATTTTTTGGAAATAAAAAGTATTGAGATTTGAAATAAATTCAAATAGAATTGAAATTGTAATTGAATTCGAATGGGATTGAAAATGCAAAGTTAAATGGAAATGAGTATATAACTTTGTTTGTGAAATGAAAATAAATATAAGAGGTATGTAAACACTTATATTGAACTTAAGAAATGAATGAATGAAATTCTTAAGTAAATTGGTATTGGGGAATCCAATAAGTGAATTTGGACATTATTGTTCAGTAAAATATACAGGGTATTTGGGATTGGATTTTGATTTTGAAGATAAATTTGGATTTGCTCGGCAAAGGTATGTATTTGAATTTCAATATGAAATTTGATGAGTTTCTGATTTTGCCACTTGGCATTTTGTTTTTTTTTTGAAATCTGAGGGTCCGTAGGGACGTTTTGTAGTCGTACCGTGTTAGCCGCGCAAAGGAGACGCTGGCGAAATTTTTCAAAAATTTCGAGAGTCAGAAAATTTTTGAGAAATTTTAGATAATTTAAAATTCGAATTTAAATTTAAATTCGAATTGTAAAGTAAAATAAAGTTGTTTGAAACTTATGGAAAAGTTTGGAAAGTTAGTTGAAGCAATAGTAGGTTGTTAATAAAAAGATTTGTTTTGATAAGTTGATAAAACTATTGGATTTTGAAAAATAGTAGACGAGTTAAGGACCATTTTTCCTAACTTGTAATTTCGGGACGAAATTCTTTTAAGGGGGGAAGATTGTAACGACCCTGAATTTTTTATATTTAAAAAGTGAATATTTAATTGAGTTTAAATATTCGAATGATTGTTTAATTTGAAATTCAAATATCAGAATGAATTTGGCGATTAAATTATTGAATTTAATTATTGAAACTGAGTAAAAATTTGAATCTTCAATTTTAAGCCTGTTAAAAAATAATTTCAAGGCTTTGAAAATTCATATTGATAATTCTGAAGGTACTGGAACTTTCAGAATTGGATTTGAAGCTGTTTTGTTCAATTTTGAATTTATATCGTTTAAATTGAATTTGAAAATAGCGTTCCGAGGGACAGTCTCGAAATTCGATGAAACCAGTTCTATTGGATCCGTAATATTGTATTATTATCGGATTTCAATTTTCGTAGAATTTGGAGTGATCGTTTGACCGTACAATAAGCAAACGCGCCGATATAATATAACGGATATTTTTGAAAAAAAATATAAATTTTTAATCAACTTTTAAATACCGACTTACTTTTTCTCTGCAAAGTCACGTACTCCTTGTCTCCCCATTCCTTTACAAATCTTATACGAAATCATTTCGTTCAAAACAAAATCTGTTCGTTTTCAAATCAGAAGAAAGAACAATGGCCGCTGTTAAAACGCAAGCTTACCTTCTCTTTAACCCTTTCAGTTCAAACGAACGAGGAAAATAAAAACTTGCCTCTCGATCCTTCTACTTTTCAACATCTCGAACCCATTTTCCCTTATCATCCAGTACGAACGAACAAAGTCGATCGATGAAAAAAATATACTGCTATGATTCTCGTGAGGGGCGACGTCGTTGAGGCTGCTCGGCCTTCTCAGTTCTTGGCTAGGGTTGGTGTTTTAGCATTTTGTGGTCTTCAAATCGAGGAGTGGTGATGGTGGTTGGTTTTGTCGAGGGTAGGCGCGCCTTTGGGCAGAGTTTGGAAGAGCTCGATGGAGTCTTGCCTCGTGCGATGATTTTTGGTAGCACGGTGAGGCAGAACTGTCGCGTCTTTCGTGGAGTTAGGGCACGTTGTTCGATGGCGAGCAGGCGAACAGTATGGTGGCGACGCGATTTGGGGAGGTCAGCGACGTGGAGTCGAGCTTGATCATGAGATGCTTGGCTAGTCGTACGCTCAACTGGGGTTTCGCGAGTTCGTTTGAGTGATGACAATTGCGATTGCCTGTGAGGTACTCTCTTTCATTTAATATACCTGTAGATTTTCTAATGTATATATACAGATTTGAAGAAAGATATATATATTCACTTGCATTTTATATAATGTATATATATAGGTAAACAGAAATTATTTTATATATATAGATAGATTTTGGAAAATAATAATAATAATAATAACTTGTTAAATTTATTTTTGTTATCAAGAAGATTATTTAAAAGGAAAAATTAGTTAAATTAAATTAATAGTAAATTAAATTTAACAAATGGAAATTAATTGTTCGACTGATTCAAATATTAATAAATTTTATAATTGTTTATACAAGGTTTGAAACAGTGAAGAAATGATCAAAATGGAAATGGGATTGCAAAATAAAAACAAAGGTGAGATCTTCTCACTCAGATTTAAAATTGAATTACAACTATTGATTGTGTTGATTGCTGTTTGGATGTGATATTAGATATAGTAGGATATATCTATATATATATATATATATTGGCATATGTATATATTGCATTTGTTGATTTCCCGCATTATATAGCGGATGAGACCCTATTGCGCCGTTAGTAAGCGGATGATATTTTATAAATCCCATATACCGCGATATTCCACCTCAAAGTGGAATTGGTATTGTGCTAACATCTGTGGATGCAGGGAAACAGGTTGGAGGGATCCAACTGGATTCCTCAAATTGTATGAATATTATTCCATATGTGAATGATGTGATTTATTGATAATCTGTGGATGATTTATTGATAATTGAAATTGTGAAGGCTAAAATTTAGCCGAATGTATTTTTAGTATCGTTGGATACCAGAAATGAATATAAATTGGATTTTGAAATTAAAATGGAAAACTTTCAATGAATTTATTTTTAAGAATTGAATTTATTTGAAAGAAGGAATTTTAAAAGTATTAAAATGGATTGTCGAAATCTTATTGAATAAATTCCAAGATATGGGAAAAGATTTTATAAATGAATTTTGAATAGTATTATTCGGAAGTTGGAAAATTTATTTGAAATGGAATTTTAAATGGTTTGGAAGATATAAAGGAATTTATTTTAAAGGCGATAAATTTGTTGAAATCCAATTGATAATTGATTTTGTATTGAAGAAATAAATCTTTGGGAAATCGATATAAAATAATCTAATTGGTGTTTGAATGAAAATCGATTTTTGGTGTTGAGAATAAATGTGTAAATCGATTTGTAAAACGATTTGGTATTTGGGATTAAAATTAGAATCAATATGAAATTTGATTCGTTGTTGAAGTAAATTTAGAAATCGATTTGGAATTTGATTTGGAGTTTGAAATAAAATTGAGAAATCAATTTGAAAGTCGATTTGGTGTTGAAAATGAATATTTAAGAATGTAAATTCCGAATAGAATTTATAAAGGAAAGGGAAATTTGTTTTAAAAATAAACATTGATTTATTTTTAAAGTATGAAAAAAATATGATTTGGAATCGGTATTCAAAGTAATGAAGTGTGGAAATAAGTTTACAGATTTGAAATGTAAATTTGAAATAAATCGATAAGGATTTATTTATTTGGTTTAAATGGACCATTTTGAAATGGAAGTGTATTTTACTTGAAAAACCGAGTATATTCTAAAGTACTTTTTTAAAATATAAATTAAAGGTTTTTGAAAAGATATATTTGGAAATATATTCCGCGTAAGGAAATTGATTTGAAATTAATTTTCAAAAGTTGAAAGGTGAAATTGTGATTTGAAATTGGTTTTCAATGTGAAATGTGGAAATATATATATCTCGTGAAGATATTTTGAAATTAAATAATTTGGGAAAATTATTTAAATCTGATGATTGTTGTGAATATTATTGATAGTTAAATCACCGACTATCAATATTTCCTTTGAAATGGCATTTGAATTTGTTTTTAAAACAAACGCTTATTATTCGGTTTAGCCGGGAAAGGACCTTTGTGTCAGATAACCCATTCCGAATAATGATACGACGATATGGATCGTATTGAAGACCGGTGATGAAGACCGGGTATTTGTGAAAACAATAGGATGACCTATCGATTGTCTCTGCACCGTTAGCTACGGTATTGAGATTTCCTTTGTGATGGGAAGTTTTATCGGGATTATGAATATCCGGATTGCAAGGGCTTCTTTTGGAAGTGCCTTCGGTTCTGTTCGAACCCGGAACAGACTTGTATGGTTACGTGTCTAACATTACGTTTTGAGATATAAAGTTGATTTCCTTCAAATACATTTCTGTTGGTGGCGGAGAATTTATTCTCTTAGCTTAACACCCTTCTCTGAGACGTACGAGCTCAGAGGTTATGTAGTTGAAATTTATCAGCGATATATTCCAATTTGGTAATGTGACATGCTGAGTGTTGCTGTGAAATGATCATTGTTTGATCATTTGTTTGATCATTTATCTTTGTGATTATTACTTTGATCATGTGTTTGACCCAAAGCATAGCTTTTGTATAAAGCGTAGCTTTGTGGACGAGACTTCGTGAGGGCCTCAACACCCGGAAATGGTCGAAACAGGAATGTTGCAGCATGGTTATGAGGGTCGCGCCCTTTAGGGTATGTCATTTCCTTCTGGAAAGGGGTGGTATCATGGTATGGAGCCCAGATACTTACTCATGTGGACACACCTTATTTATTATGTGTGATGATTGGTTATCGAGCGCTCGGATAAAGGTCCCAAAGGACCGGGTGATGACATATTCGTGAGTTACCTAGTTACAGGGGTAACCCGGCCTTGTTTGGCAGAGAGCAGTTTGTCTCTCGGGACGTCCAGCCAGAGGCGATCCCATTAGGCAGTAGGAAAGGAAGTTCCTTAGCCTGACCATTTGTTGGAAATCCATTTTCCAATACGAAACTTGTACGGTTTTAGTTGTAGAACCTGCTATTTAACATAGCAGCTATAGTAGGCATAGTATAAGGGTACCTATGCTGGCTAAGATTGATATTATACTTTCGAAATGTTTTCCACACTAGACATTAATAATAATATCAACTGATTTTGCGTAGTAAGCATTTTTGACTATCATAAGAAGAAATCTCCTCCAATTCTGCGTTTGCATTGTGTGTGTGGCGGGAGGTCTTATGGTAGTTTCATTTTCCAAAAGCATTGCGAATTAATTTCATTTTCTTTGTGAAAATAACTGTTTTACGATCTCACATCAGTCACCATGACTGACTCAGAGTTTATTGTTCCCTTCTAAACTCTGGGTGCCCATAATTTTCCACACGGGCAGCCTAGATTTATTTTTATCAGGATATTCTGGATATTCTGGAGCTTTGGAGATAAGCTGGATGGCGAGACGTACTCTCGTACTTGTTATTTATTTCCGTTGTGTATTCTGTATGAGGACAAGTTTATATAATTGTCCATTGTTATATTGAGTTGTATATTGACTCTGATGATGTATTGTATAACTGATATAGTTCTTTGTTTAAAAGACTAGTGATTATCTATTATATTTTGTTTCGCTGCGAATGTGAGATTCTGATATTGTTTCTGTTTCTGTGTTTTTCTGTTCTCCTTTTCTTCTGTCTTCTTCTTCCTCTTCTTTTTAACCCTAATGGTTCGGTTTTCCGGCATTCGATTGCGAGGCATTTGATACAGTGGACGTATTAATGTCGACTTTCGAGCGTCGAAAAAAAAATCGTGATCGTTATACTTACAAGTTAGCTTGGTTGAGGAAAGGTGGGGAGGTGAAAGTTAATCGAAGGGCTTGTGTAAATTTTTCGATTGGGAAGAAATACAAGGATGAAATTTGGTGTAATGTGGTTGACATGGACGTCTGTCATTTGTTGCTGGGGAGACCGTGGCAGTATGATAGAGCTGTGCAACATGATGGGCGTACCAACAGTTATAGTTTCATGTTTGAAGGCACGAAGATTACTTTAGTTCCAAGGAAACGACAACAAGAAGAAAGCAAGTTGGAGGAGATTGAAGAGCTGAAAACTTTGTTATCTTTGAAGAAGTTTGTTAAAGAAGTCAAAGAGGAGCCTGAGGTGTTTTTGTTGATTGGACGTGAGAGTCATGAAGTGGTTGAAATTCCTGAAGAAGTAAAGCCAGTGCTGGAAGAATTTGAAGATGTATTTCCTGAGGAGTTGCCAACGGAGTTACCACCGTTGAGGGACATTCAACATCAAATTGATCTTGTTCCAGGAGCTGTGTTACCTCACAGACCACACTATAGAATGAGTCCAAAGGAGCACGAGGAGTTGCAAAGGCAGGTGGAAGAATTGCTTGAACAAGGGCGTGTGCAGGAAAGTTTAAGTCCATGTGCTGTACCAGCATTGTTAGTACCAAAGAAGGATGGAACATGGAGGATGTGCACTGATAGTCGAGCATTGAATAAGATTACAGTGAGATACAGGTTTCCTATGCCTAGATTGGATGACTTGTTGGATCAACTTAGTGGAGCTACTATATTTTCGAAGATTGATTTGAAGAGTGGTTATCATCAAATTCGAATCAAACCAGGGGATGAATGGAAAACAGCGTTCAAGACACGTGAGGGGTCGTATGAATGGCTGGTGATGCCGTTTGGTCTTTCGAATGCACCGAGTACATTTATGCGGGTGATGAATCAGATTTTTAGACCATTCATTAGGAAGTTTGTGGTGGTGTATTTTGATGATATTCTGATATACAATGGAAACGCAGAAGAACACTTGCAACATCTGAGAGAAGTGTTAATGGTACTGCGACAGGAACAATTTTATGCTGCAACGAAGAAATGCGTGTTCATGACGCATAGTGTTTTATTTTTGGGTTATGTAATATCGGGAGGAGGTATACAGGTGGATCAGAATAAAGTTGAAGCAGTCAGAAATTGGCCACAACCCAAGACGATAACAGAAGTTAGAAATTTTCATGGTTTGGCATCATTCTACCGAAGGTTCATTCCACACTTCAGTAGCGTGATGGCACCAGTTACTGATTGTATGAAGGGGAAGCAATTTTGATGGTCAGAGGAAGCAGGGGTTGCTTTTGAACGAATCAAAGAACTTTTAACGACAGCACCAATTCTAGTACTACCAGATTTTCAGTTGTTGTTTGAACTACATACTGATGCATCCAAGGTTGGAATCGGAGGGGTGTTAAGTCAGAAGGGACGTCCTATCGCATATTTCAGTGAGAAGTTATCAGGAGTGAAGATGAGATATAGTACGTATGATGTGGAATTTTATGCAGTTGTGCAAGCCATTAAACATTGGAGACATTACTTATTTCACAAGGAGTTTGTGCTATACACTGATCATGAGGCTTTGAAACACTGCAAGGACAGGAGAAAATTTCAGCAAGGCATGCATCATGGATTGCATATCTGCAGCAATTTACATTTGTTGTGAAACACAAATCTGGAGTGACAAACCGTGTGGCGGATGCGTTGAGCAGAAGAAATCATGTATTAACTACAATGAAAGTTGAAGTGATGGGGTTCGAAGTACTTCCAGAGTTGTGTGTTGAAGATCCTTACTTTGCAAAGTTTGTAAATGAAGTCAAGGAGGGAAAGTCGGATGAGTTTGTATTGGTGGATGGTTTTCTGTTTAAAGGAAATCGATTATGTGTACCAAATTGCAGTTTACGGATGAAAATTGTCAAGGAGTTACATGAAGAAGGCCATGTAAGTAGAGACCGTACATTACAGCTGA
This sequence comes from Allium fistulosum, assembly GCA_030737815.1. Lineage (NCBI taxonomy): Eukaryota > Viridiplantae > Streptophyta > Magnoliopsida > Asparagales > Amaryllidaceae > Allium > Allium fistulosum. The sequence continues at coordinate 487,930,992 of CM060908.1, forward strand.
TTTCTCAATCTTACTTTTGGCCGTCAATGAGAAAAGAAGTGGAGAGATTTGTGGAAAGATGTCATGTTTGTCAAGTTTCGAAAGGAACAGCTACAAATGCAGGATTATACATGCCTTTACCTGTTCCGACAAAACCATGGGTGGATGTGAGTATGGATTTTGTGTTGGGTTTGCCTAGAACTCAAAGGGGAAATGATTCTATATTTGTTGTAGTTGACCGGTTTTCAAAAATGGCACATTTTATTGCTTGTAAGAAGACGACATATGCAAGGCATGTGGCACAATTGTTCTTTAGAGAGATATATCGTTTGCATGGATTACCAGAGTCCATAGTTTCCGACAGGGACACCAGATTTCTGAGTCATTTTTGGCTAAGTTTGTGGAAGATGGTGGGAACAAAGCTAAATTTCAGTAGTGGTTACCATCCGCAGTCCGATGGTCAGACGGAAGTTGTTAATAGATCTTTGGGAAATTTGTCACGGTGCCTTGTAAAGGACAATCTGAAGAGTTGGGATGTGAAGTTATGTCAAGCAGAGTTTGCTCATAATCATGCTATAAACCGTAGTACGGGTTTTAGTCCATTTCAAATAGTGTATTCAAGTTTACCAAAGGGGCCGTTGGATTTGACGATAGTACCACAACCAAAGGGAACCGTTAAACGGGCTGTTGATTTTGTTGATGGATTGGCAAAATGTCATAAAATCGTTCAGGAATGATTGGAGAAAGCGAATGAAAAGTATAAACGATCTACGGATTTGAAGCGAAGAAGCGTTGAATTTAATGAAGGAGATTTAGTATATGCTATACTAACGAAAGATCATTTTCCAGTGGGAGCGTATAATAAACTTAAAGCTCAAAAGATTGGTCCTGTAACGATCGTGAAACGGATCAATGAAAACGCTTATAGGTTGAAGCTGCCGGAGGATGTATACACTTCTGACGTGTTTAATGTTAAACATCTTATACCGTATCATGGAGATGAGCTTGGTATGGAAGAGGAGGGCGCAAATTCGAGGACGGATTTTTCCCAACCAGGGGAGGATGATGCAGCCCAAGTGTTAGGTCGCGAACGACCTAACGAGTCCTTTAAGTCGTTCCAGGATGATGCAGCCCAAGTTGGTGAAGTGTTAGGTCGCGAACGACCTAACGAGTTCTTTAAGTCACTCCAACGACCTAGTGGAGACTCGCGAGATATCGAGCTAAAGGAAAAGGCGCTCGAACGACTTAACGAGTTACGACCTACTTTAGGTCTCGGAGATATGTTTCGACCTATGCTAGGTCGCGGAGAAGAGCTACGACCTAAGTTAGGTCGTGTAAACGAGTTACGACCTAAGATAGGTCGCTCCGGTATTTCGAGTGAAGACTGTCTCGAACTACGACCTACGATAGGTCGCGTGAACGAGTTACGACCTAAGTTAGGTCGCAAAGAAGAGTTACGACCTACGTTATGTCGCGGAAGCGAGATACGACCTATGTTAGGTCGCTGATGAGGATGCCGCTTTGTTTTAGGTCGCTCGACCTTATGTACTGAGGAGTTAGGTCGCTGCCGACTGTTGTTAGGTCGCTCACTACTGCATTTCTTTAAGTCGCTCATGGATAGGTCGCATGAAGAATTCCAGAAGCTATTCCTTAAGTCGCGGCCGTGTATTTTTAGGTCGCTTGACCATTTGTGATGCTGTAATGATGGTCTGTTAGGTCGTTAATGACCTATAGTAAGTCGTCTGTTTTAGGTCGTCTGTTTTTAGGTCGTGATGTTTAGGTCGTGAACGACCTATGTGTTGTACATTTTTTTTCTATTGTGTGAGTTGTAAGCCTATAAATAGGCGGGTGGTTTCATTTGTAACTCTTGGTTGATTTTGAATAAAAACTTTTGTTTGTTAGCTTTGTGCTTTCATTAAATTGGTAGTTGAGTGTAATCTCCTATCTCCTCTTTCGACATTCGAGTGCGCTCAGATCAACGATCGTAGAAGCCAATTCACGGTATCAAATGCGCTTGATCAACGTCTGAAGAATTGTAGATCTTCTTTCACGATATCGTGCGCGATCAACGTGACGAAGATAGCTAGAATTCAGTATCTTCGGATCAACGAATTTGGGCCATTCAGTATTTTTCATTCCATCGATTGCTACTTTCCCAGAATCATCATTTTGTTATTCCGCCGCTGCGTCAAAGGATCATTCAGCAATGAGGTATCAGAACTTCAGTAAGTTGGAAAAAGTGGCACAACGAAGATGAGAACTGATAATTTAGGGTTTAGGAAGTGAATGGTGAAAAGAGGGATTCGTGGCGAGAAAGGAATAGGAACGATGGAAAGTAAAAATTGGGCCGCCAAATTTTCACGTTGATTAATAATGGCATGAATTGGAGCTATATTTTAGTCTAAATGGCTATTAAATATCTAACAATAGCAAGTCATATTTCAATGCTATTATCACTTGCCATTAATAGACCATTTTCTTGTAGTGTAAGGATGACACCTTTTGAAACTTTGTATGGATGGCTGTTAACGCTGAAAAGTGAACGCTAACACCCGGTGTGTGTAATATAATCGTGAAAGCACCATCCGTGTGACGGGAACAGAGTTTAAGCAGTAAAATAGCAGAAAAGCAGTAAAAGACAGCAGTTTATAGTGGTTCGGCTTGAGATCGAGCCTACGTCCACTTTGAATCTCTTTATTACTGAATCTGGTTACAAATCGATACAATTCACTTATGAAAACAATACAGTTTGATCACAAAGACAATCTTGACTACTAGCTCAAACTTCGATGATGAAACTCGATGAATCCGTGTTAGATGTAGAGAATTCCTCTCGAAGCTTGTTGTAGTGTCTCGAATGTTTGAAGATCTTCAGTTGTTGAATGAGTGGAGTGTACAGCAGAGTATCGACGCTTTGAGAAATGATCGGCCCAAAAGTCCTCTTCATGTTGAAGGTAGGGGTCTATTTATAGAGAAATGTGGACAGAAGTTTCTGCCAAGTCATGAGTTGTGGCCGACTTAAGATGAGTCGTGGTCGACTTAAGATGAGTCGTGGCTCGTGGTTGACTTAAAGTATCTTGTGGGCGACTTACTGAGTTCAGTTTATGGCTTGGTAGGAGTCAAGTCTTAGGTCATGGTCGACTTATAATAAATCATAAGTCGTGGCCGACTTATCAGATAAAAATGGCATAGGCACAGGCACTGGATTTTAACCCGATAGCTTTTAGGTCGTGGACGACTTAAGCTAAGTCTTAAGTTCCTTAAGTCGTAAGTCCTTTAAGTCGTAAGTCGTCTGGCTCTGTAAGTCCTTTAAGTCGTAAGTCGTCTAGGTTGGTAACTCCTTACAGTAGTTAGGTCGGAGCTTCCCTTAAGCCGTTGAATCTCTTAAGTCGTTTAGACCTTAACTCGTTGAGTCGTTGATACCTTAACCCGTTAAGTCGTTCACACGTTAACTCGTTAACTCGTTCACACGTTAACTCGTTAACTCGTTCACACGTTAACTCGTTAAGTCGTCTGGACCATGAGTCGTAGGTCATGAAGTATTCCGAGTTGTTAGGTCGTACAGCTCTTGAGTCATACACTTCTTGAGTCGTACACTTCTTGAGTTGTACACTTCTTGATTCGTACACTTCTTGAGTCGCAGAAAATTAAGGGTTAACATTTGCCCCTCGAAGTACACGCCTAAGTCGTAGGTTGTGTGCTTCGACTTATCTTAACTCGTGTGTGCCTTTTCGTGTTCCACTGTCCCGAGGTATAAAAAGCTTGAGTCGTTCCTTCTATTCATTGCCTATCTCCTGAGTCGTATCTGCCATTAATATTCCTCCGAGCTTTCTCAAGGCAATTTTTTCCCTTTTTAACAATCAACCAATCCGACCCTCGATTCTACGTTGCGTAAGTGTTCCTGCTTCCTTCTCGATCCTTAATCATCATTAATTCGTGAATTCCCCTCCTTGTACTTAATCCATCCCCTCGTGCAATGTTTTGTTGCGAATTCTACTGTATTGGCAGTCCGTGAACCTGATTTTGCTCGATTTTAGCTTTAGATGATTGGGGCGATGGAGATGAGGGATTACTGTGTTTTAGGCTTAACTGACTAGATTGGCAAGGCTTTGGCGATTTAATATCGGTTTTCTGGATGATTTAATCTGTGTGAAAAATGAAAGTTTTTGCTCACAGGGATTAATGGGTTAACGGGTCAGGAGGATAATGGGTTAGGAGTTTAGGAGAAAAGTCAGTGAGATGTTAGCTTGGTCACGGTTTAGCAGCCTTGTACAACCTACGACATAAGCTTCTTACGACATAAGCCTTGAGTCGTGGACGACTTAGGACTTGGGAATTTTACACCACTTTGAACTGAAGCCTTTTTTCTTCTTTTACACGACTTACAACTTGAAGTATTGCCGACTTAAAGCATCAACGACCTAAAATCGAAACGACTTGCCCTGACTTTCCTTGCAATCCTTAAGTCGTGGACGAGTTAACACATGAGTCGTTAGCGACTTAAGACTTGTGCTTTGCATGGACTTCGAACTGCTGAACTTTGAATCGTTGCATTTTTTCATGGATCACTCTAACTTGCAAACTAACAACTTGCTTAATACAACATTTACAGAGAATTGGGACGAATATACTGTCACCGACTGCCCACATCAAGTGACAGATTAGTTAATAACAGATAATCGACATAAATAGATTATGTGAACGAAGTGCTTTAAATCAACAAGTTCAAGCAAAGTATTAAAGCAACATTGAAATAGTCAACTGAAAATGACCGGTTTGCACTAATAATGTACCTGAACTTTAAATTAACAAGTCCTGAAATTTGATAATCGATCAATTACCGACTAGCTTAATTCCAGTTGTATTTGTTATCTTTACTAGTTTTGCAAAACACTTCACACTATTTAGGAAACGCGCACCTTCATATTTGAATACCCAGTTGCTTGTGTAGAATGACTTCTCAACAAGGAGATGTAACAGTCCAGACCGGAGAGTCCACTCCTATTCCAGCTTCTTTAGTCAATCCTCCAGAAAGAGCTTCTACCACTCTATCGTATAGGCTTTTTCGGCAATTGTGCATCCAGTTTGGCGTTGCTGAAGCTGATGCCATTCTTCCTGAGAGAAATAGCACTGCTGATGTAACGCCTCCTGGCTTTGTAGCGGTGAATCGACAAATGTGCCTGAATGGAGCCATTCCTCCTTTTAACAATTTTCTCCAGCATCTTCTTCGACAACTGGCCATCTCCCCATTTCAGCTACACCCCAATGGCTACGCCATTCTAATGGGGTTGTGTGTGCTATTTGGGAGAACTCTCGAGCAACTTCCGAATTTTGACGAGATTTGCTATTTGTGCTCTTTTACCAAAACCAAAGATCATCCTTCTATTACTGTCGTGAGAAGTGCCAGAAACCGTAAATTGATTGTTGGCCTTCCCGATAGTGCTCATGGGTTCTTGACTCAATTCTTTTACGTTCGCAGTCCCCCGAGATTTTATGCTGTGTGGAGGGAAGGAAGTAAGATTATTTATCTTTTCTTCTTCTATTCTCCGAGTTTTGTGAAGTCCGAATCACCAAGTGTTAACTTTGCTTTCTCATTTCAGCGCTCCCTCCTCCTTCTAGGAATCTCAGCCACAAGGAAACTCTGGAGAGGCTCATGGCTGTACCGATTGAAGAGCGGGATGCTAAATTTTGTTGAAAGACGAATTTCTTCACCAGTTTGGGCTTCTTCACCCTTCTCGCTCCACTCAGCCTCACGAAGTTCCCAACTCTCCTACGAAGGCGCCAAATGCCCCACTTTCTATTGAGGAACCCATACTGAAGGAGTCTGCTACTGAAACTTCACTGGTGAAATGCCCCACACTTACCGATGTCGCGGGACCGTCCAGCAAACCGGCACTTGCTCCAATTATTGAAGAGGAAGAAAATCCTCGAATTTCTGAAAAATCAGCCGATGTGGAAGTTGAAAAGGAGAGTTCTGCTGGATATCATGGTAATGACACCTTTGATGACTTGAGTGATATAATGATAACTTCTCGAGACCTCTTTAAAGACGACGCTCAAAAAACAACTTCTCCTGTTGTTGAAGCGACTTCTTCTTTGAAACAAATTACAACACCTTTAACACAAGCCATTGCCATCCCTACACCACAGAGTGGTTTGTAGTCTGACGCGCGTAGTTTGCACATCACACACACTTAGGATTTTTCGGCACTTATACGTACCTAAATTCCTTTTCTCCGAAGATTTTAAGACTTGTCTTTTTTCTTCAATTTCAGGTTCTACAATGGGGCGAAGTGGCTCATATTTCGACAACTTTCGGCGCTACGGAGGGCGCGATTCTTATGATTACGGACGCTATCTCCCCACTCGCAAAGAATCTGACGAAGAGCGAGCAATTAGAAAAGCTCAAGAAAGGCGAGCTTATGAGGAGCAACAGAGAGAAGGGACGATGACTTTCATAAAAGGAAATATCATGATGATAAAGGGAAAAGCCATGCTGCCGGAGACCCGAGTAAGCGGGTTAGACTTGATGAAACGGATGCATCTGCAATTTCTGGAAAAACTGACGCTCCTATCTCTTCTAATATCCCGGCCAGCTCTCCTCCTTTAAAGAAATCCGACATCCAAGCGATCATCAACAGGCCCCAGTACCAAGTTAAAGACGGCCCTCCAACACTTCAAAGCCGATTTCCAAATTGGTGCTTAAGAGGAGTGCGTTTTGACTTAGATCTAGTTCCGATTGATAAACAAGCCATGCTCAGAAATCATGACGCAGTTAGGCTTGACATTGAGAGGATATCGCACTGGCAAAAGCTTGTTGATGAACTCCAAAGAGTCAACCACATGAATCTCGAAAACATGCTGACTCTGGAGAACGATAAGGCTGAATGGGATAAATGGTGTAAGCAGCATGACGCAGAGATGACAAGCATCGCGGATGACAACGCGAGGCTTGAATCTCTAGTCAAGCAACTTAAAGAAGATCTCGCCTCTTCTTCTGCATCGCATACTCAAAAAGAAGAAGTCTTTCAGAAGCAAGTGCGGGATGCACATGCTGCGCAAAGGGATGTCGAGATGAAGCTTGCAGCTGAGTAGCACATTAATGAGAAATACCGCAAAGAAAATGCTGAGCTGCGGGGTACAACTATTTCCCAAAACGCGGAGATTGAGATGTTAAAGGCTCGACTTCTTAAATTTGAGAAAGAGCGCGACGAGGCAGTTGCTGGACAAGTTGCAGCTGAAGAATCTCATAAAGCAACCAAAGCCATTATTGATTCTACTCTATTTGACTTCTACATCCACAGCGTTTTAGGGCGTGGTAGTCTCTCATTCTTAGGACCAAAATATGAGACTACCTTAGCCGAAGTGTGGGAAGCAATAATGGACATGTTCGGAGGTGCTGGATATGCTGATGCAGATCTTCAAGCGACTTATCTGGATGATGAGGCGCGCGCCGCCCTTGCTAGGGGAAAAGAGCAGCTTTCTAGGGAGCGAGCCGATGCAGCGGGAGGAGAATGTTTAGAAAAAGAAACTGTAACTGACTCTGCTTGTCCTCCGGCTTCGGTCGATCCCGAAAACATTGGCTCTAGTTCCCATTCTTCACTTCCTGCAAATGCCGAAGCTAAAATCACAGCTCCTGAGCCTTCCATTGCTCAAGATGAAGAGGAGACTCAAGACGACGTTGAAGCAGAACAATTTGAAATCAATGTGATTAAACCAACTTCTCTAGGTAACTTCGATGTTGATCCAAGTCTAGCAGACTACTTATTTGCTTCAACCGAGTTTGATGAATTTCTCAATTGTTACTTAAGTGTCACTGAACCAACATCTTTACTTTTCCGGAGAATACTGATTTTAACTTCTTTTCTCTATAGCGGAAGCACCGAATACTGCACAAACTTCCACTCCTCTAGTTGCCGTTCCTCCAACTTCCCAAGTTACTCCTCCTTCTGCTTCTCAGCCGGGATCACAGGCAGAGAAAATTGAAGCTTTTCAAGGTCTGGATGATCCGGCCGCTTCACAAGAGCAGAAGGCGGAGGATCTTGATGACTCTGAGAAGACCCCAGAGCAGTCTCTTGATGATGACACCAAGCTCTCTACACTGCTTGCTACTCCGGGGAGCGAATCTTCTTCAAAGCGGAAGGGGAAGCGTGTCATTAAGTAGGAGAAGAAGAAAAGTATTTCCACTGGAGAAGATAAAGCAGAGGAAGATCCGGCTGCCCTTCCTCCTTCTCCCTCTCCGACCCGTCCACGCCGGATTTCAAAACTAATTATCAAACCAGGCCATGGTACTAAGGGCAGCAAGAAGAAGGAGTGACAAGCTAGGCTCTTATTTTTCTTATTTTGCCTTTTGCATGTATTGATCGGAGATTGTGCAGGCACCGGTCCCTGCTTTTGCTTTTTTGAGATATCTACACATGTAAAGAATTTTCATAGTACTGAATAAATAGTTATTTTACTTGTACAAATTCTTGTGTGTGTGAGAATGCATCTGTTTCTTATTTTTAGTGTAGAATAAACGATTCTTTTTACTCGTACAAACTTTTTGTCTGTGTTTGAGAATACATTTATTCCACATCTATTTTTTGTGGTATTGCAATGAATTTGTGGTATGTTGCTTGCGTGTTACTTTTATTAATGTAACCGAATTGTATAGTGTTTCCCCCCATACCACAAGTGCATTGCAACATTTCGAGCTTTTATAAGACTGAAACTCTTATTTCAGAGAGTAACTATTCCACTTTTAAGGGAAGAATCATTCTGCTTTTAATAGAGTATATCTCGTTTCTTTTTTTTTGGAGAAATTTTTACTTTCTCTTCCTTTCTTGAAGGACACTTCACTTTCAGAAATAATCATTTTCATTTGTTGAAAAGTGGATTTTCCTTCACAGTGAAATGAGCTTCTGAAGGAGATTTTGATTTTGTGCCCCAGTAAAAGGGCTTATTTTTGGTACTTCCAGCACGGTGAAGTATGTCTCCGAAGAGGTCTTTTTTGTAGCGTTTCAACTTTTTAGGAAGAACTTTTTGAGATGAATAAGTTAACCTTCCTTTGAGAGTTGAAATGTGCTTCCGGGGAAGGCTTTTTTGTTTGAGTATTCTTTTTTGGGACATGCCTTCGGAGAGGGCTCCTCTTAAAGAGTTGTGCCTCCGAAGAGGGCTTGTGCCTCCGAAGAGGGCTTGTGCCTCCGAAAAGGGCTTGTGGTTCCTCGGGAGAGGGCTTTCACCTCCGAAGAGGGCGTGTGCCTCCGAAGAGGGCTTGTGGTGCCTCGGGAGAGGGCTTTTGCCTCCGTAGAGGGCGGGTGCCTCCGAAGAGGGCTTGTGCCTCCGAAGAGGGCTTGTGCCTCCGAAAAGGGCTTGTTGATTGCCTGGAAGTTACTTTCTCATGGTTGGATGGATCCACGGGGCGGACGCAAGTTGTTTGACTGGATGTTCGTTTGCACAAACGATCGCAATCAATTAACAAGGGCCCTGTTCCTTCGGCCTGGGAAGGTGCCCCTCCGATGGTTCCACCAATCTTTTTTGATTGAGAGAAGCACTTTCATTTTTTGGCGTGCCTCGTTAGAGGGCTTTGTTGACCTTTGGGAAGGAGCATCGGTTGGTTGGTGTGCCAGGAAAGTTGCGTCTCAGGGGCGAGTAGATCCACAGGACGGACGCAAGCTGCCTGATCGGATGCATCACGATAAGTTAGCAAGGGCCCTGTTCCTTCTGCTTAGGAAGGTGTCCCTTTGGTGGTTCTACCGGCCCTTTTATTGAGAGGCATACCTCCTTTCGGCTACTTCTTTGTTTGCTTGGCCATGTTCTCTTATCATCTGCTTATTAGCGATCTTTTATTATCGTTTCCAAGCGCATCTTCTTTCCTTTTGCAAGTAAATTGCCTTATCCGAAGAAGTGGACTTCACTGATGAACGACTTCACGGGACAAACGCGAGTTACCTAGTTGGATGTCTGTTCGTATTGACAATCACAACCAGTTAACGAAGGCTTGCCGCAGTGGAGTCGCCAACTTTTTATGAGAAGTTCTTCTTGTATAGGATTTGAATTTGGAATTTTCGTCGCTTGGTATTTGCTAAATAGGTGATTTATAGAGGTCGCTTGGCTTTGTGACGAGCAAGCCTTGTTTTAATGTCCTGCAATTTTGAATCGACTTTTTAGCAATACATTTAAAGTATTTACATATCGAAATGAAACATGCATTATGAAATAGTAAAGAACACAAGATTTATAGTGGTTCGGCCAAGAATCGGGCCTACATCCACTTTATAGCTTTCATTCATTTACACTGATTTACAATGTCTTTCAATACAACTGATACATTCATCACTATTATACAATTTTGAGCAAAGCTTTTTTCAAGTAAAATAAGGACGTAAGTGGTTGCTGTTCCAGGCTCTTGGAATTGGATCTCCTTCAACAGTTGTGAGTTTGAAAGTTCCATCAAGAAGTTTACTGCCTATAACATATGGCCTTTCCCAGTTTGGCCCAAACACCCCAGTTGCTGTCATGATCCTTTTCAAGACTAAATCTCCGATCTCAAAGCTGCGTTGGCGAACTTTAGAGTTGAAGTGCCTGGCTATCCTTTGCTGATAAGCTGAAACTCTGAGCCTAGCTTCTTCTCTTTTTTCATCAAGAAAATCAAGTGCTTCAAGTTGCAGCTTTTCGTTTTCAGTCTCGTTGAAATGAATTCTCCTGTGTGAAGGAACTTCTACTTCCACTGGAATCATTGCTTCTGATCCGTATGCCAGTGAAAATGGAGTGTGCCCCATCGCAGTTTTGTGAGTAGTTCTGTATGCCCATAGTGCTAATGGAAGCTTATCAACCCAACCACCTTTTGCTTTTTCGAGTTGCTTTTTGATGGTTGACTTGATGATTTTGTTTACTGCTTCCACTTGCCCGTTTGCCTGCGGATGAGCCACTACTGAGAAGCTTTTTCGAATTCTGAACCGTTTGCAAAAGTCTTGGAATTCTTCACTTTCAAACTGAGTGCCGTTGTCTGTGATTATTTTCTACGACACACCATACCTGCAAATGATATTTTTAGTTACGAAATTTATCATCTTTTTAGAGGTAATAGTGGCTAAGGGTTCAGCTTCAGCCCATTTTGTGAAATAATCCACAGCAACAATAGCATATTTGATTCCAAATTTAGCGATCGGTAAAGGTCCAATCAAGTCTATTCCCCAAATGGCGAATGGCCATGGGCTGACCATTTGTGTGAGTGCGGTGGAAGGCGCTTTTGGGATCTTTGCAAATCTTTGGCACTTGTCGCATTTTCTGGAGTAAATGGCAGCGTCTCGATTAATATCCGGCCAGAAATACCCATATCGGAGAACTTTCTTAGCTAGAGTTTGACCGGCTGAATGATCTCCACATTCTCCTCCGTGTATCTCAGCTAGAATTGTCTTGGCTTCTTCCTTAGTTACACATCGGAGCAGTGGCATTGAAAATCCCCGTCTGTATAATCGGCCGTCTTGAATTATATATCTTGACGCTTTCCTTAACAGCTTTCGACGTTCCTTAGAACTTTCTGGTAGTGAATTATTGAGTAGGTATTCTTTGATTGGAGTCATCCATGATTCATGCTCTTGAGATGCAACCACAATCCAATCAACATCCATTTCATCAATGCTTGGAGCTGACAGAACTTCTACAGGAAATAATCCCAGTAATTGAGCTTCTCCGGAACTTGAGTACTTTGCTAGAGAATCTTCTTTCATGTTTTCTATCCGAGGAATATGACTTATCGTGTAATGATTGAAATCTTCAAGAAGCTCACATTCCTTTGACAAGTATGCGGGCAGATTTCCACCTTTAGCCTGAAACTCTTTCTTTACCTGGCAAACAATAAGTTGAGAATCGCTGAAGATCTGTAACACTTTGATGTTTAGTTCCTTGGCAATTTTCAAGCCAGCAATAAGAGCCTCATACTCCGCTTCATTGTTCGTTGAAGGAAATTCCAGTCTCAATGCATAACACAACGATCGTCCTTCGGGGGTTTCGAGCACAACCCCTGCCCCGGAACAGTAATCATTTCTCGATCCGTCAACATACAACTTCCACTGGATTGGAATGCCATCAGTTATTTCATTCTCACTATCACCTTTGTCAGTAGATTCTACGATGAAATTTGCTAAAGCTTGTCCGTTGATTGCTCTCCGGGGATGGTAAGTGATGTCATACTGGCTGAGTTCAATGTTCCATTTCAAAAGATGACCCGAAGTTTCAGGACGAAACAGGACTTGCTTTAGAGGTTGATCAGTAAGAACCTTGATAGGATGAGCTTGAAAGTATGGTCTCAATTTCCTAGAAGCAATCAGCAAACAATAAGCGAGCTTTTCTATCTTCGAATAATTCATCTCTGCCCCAGTGAACCGTTTACTGATGTAATAGACTGGACGCTGTACTTTCATTTCTTCCCGTACAAGTGCTGCGCTGAGAGCATGAGATGAAATTGCTAAATAGATGAAAAGATCTTCACCATCACTAGGCTTGGAAAGAACTGGAGGCGTTTCCATATGATGAATTAGTTCATCGAAAGCATTCTGGCATTCGGTAGTCCATTCGAAATTTTTCTTTCCTTTCTTTAGAGCGTCAAAGAAGGGAATGAATTTGTCTGTGGCCTTGGAAATGAAGCGACTCAGAGCAGCGACTTTTCCATTGAGACTTTGCATTTCTTTCTTTGTTTTAGGGGCTTTGACCTCCCTTAGAGCTGTGATTTGAGTAGGATTGGCTTCGATGCCCCTGGCGCTCACAATGAAACCCAAGAACTTCCTGGACTCTACTCCGAATGAACATTTCAATGGATTGAGTTTCATCCCGTACTTCCGAAGAATTGCAAACATTTCCTCCAAGTGACCCATGTGGTCTACAGCTTTCTTTGATTTTACCAACATATCGTCAACATAAACTTCCATGGTTCTGCCAATCTGAGGTTTGAACATTGCATTGACGAGCCTTTGGTAGGTTGCCCCAGCATTCTTCAATCCGAAAGGCATAACTTTGTAGCAGTAGAGACCCACATCTGTGATAAAGCTTGTATCTTCCTGATCTGGCTCATGCATCATAATCTGATTGTATCCGGAGTAAGCATCCATAAATGATAATAACTCATGCCTAGCTGTTCCATCCACCAATTGATCAATCCTGGGCAGTGGGAAGCAATCCTTGGGGCAGGCTTTGTTTAGGTCCGAAAAATCGATGCAAACTCTCCACTTTCCATTTGCCTTTTTAACCAGTACTGGATTTGAAACCCAATTTGGATAAGTGGAATTTCTGATAAAGCCGTTTTCCATGAGCCGGTCGACTTCTTCCTTTAGTGTTGTCGACCTTTCTGGACCTTGAGTTCTTCTTTTCTGTTTCACTGGCGTGAATTTTGGATCAATGTTCAGAGTATGTACAGCAATTTTTGGGGAGATTCCACACATATCAGCATGACACCAGGCGAACACATCTAGATTGGCTTTTAAGAATGATATCAGCGTGTTTTGAACTGCTATGCTTAGCTGTGAACCCACATTGAGTACTTTGTTTGGGTCTTTTGAGTCAACAGATATTGGTACCGTTACCTCCACAGGTACCACTCTATTCTCCCCTGTATTGGCTTTTCTGGGATCCATTTCTTTCCTTGCATTGCTGTTGTTAACGATAAAAGGTGAACGCTAACACCCGGTGTGTGTAATAGAATCGTGAAAGCACCACCCGTGTGACGGGAATAGAATTTAAGCAGTAAAAAACAGCAATTTATAGTGGTTCGGCTTGAGATTAAGCCTACGTCCACTTTGAATCTCTTTATTACTGAATTCGGTTACAAATCAATACAAATCTCTTATCACAACAGTACGACTTGATCAAAAGAAACAATCTTGACTACTAGCTCAATCTTCGTCGATGAAATTCGATGAATCCATGTTGGATGTAGGGAATTATCTCTTGAGGATTGTTGTAGCGTCTTGAATGTTTGAGGATCTTTGATTGCTGGATGAATGGAGACTTCGACAGAGTAACGGCGCTTGAAGAAATGATTTGGCCAAAGTCCTCTTCATGTTGGAAATGGTGGCCTATTTATAGGAGCTGGTTTCTGGGCAGAAAATTTGACTAAGTCTTAGGTCGCGTACGACCTTAGTTAAGTCGTAGGTCGCGAGCGACCTAAGCTAGGTCGCAGTCTCCTTGCGGCTTAAGAGATTAGCTGGTGAAGCAGTACTTGGCTTTATTTGATCAAGTGGTAGGTCGCAGGCGAGTTAAGGAACAGCTGTGGGAGCTCTATGTCGTTGAAGCCATAGCTTGTTAGCCTCTTAGGTCGTAGGTCCCTTAGGTCGCAAAACTTTCCGGTAGTTAGGTCGCGAACCATTCCTGTAGTTAGGTCGCAAACCTTCCTGTTTTTAGGTCGCGAAGCTCTTCTGTTCTTAGGTCACGAAGCTCTTCTGTTCTTAGGTCGCGAAGCTCTTCTGTTCTTAGGTCGCGAAGCTCTTCTGTTCTTAGGTCGCGATGTCCTCTTAGGTCGCTAACCCCTTTTAGGTCGCTAAATTCTAGGTCGCGGAGATAATGGAATTAACATTTGCCCCTCGAGGCATATGACTATGCCATAGGTCGTATGCTTCGATTCAACCTTGCTAAGTCGCAAACGACCTAGAACTTTACGCCTGTCCGCCTCCCATTCTCAGCTTCATATAAATTGGTTAGGTCGCACCTTCTTCCTCACCTTACTGTTTCGAGCCTCCATCGCCATTAACGATTTTTCGAGCTTCCAAAGACAAATTCGACTCCTTCAACTGACGATTCATTCTCACCAATCATAATTCGTAAGTGGATCGACCTTTATTTGTCCATAGTCACTGCTTTGATCACGAATCGTTGTTACTCGTCCTAAGCCCAATTTCATGCATCATGCTTTCTGAGCGGTAGTCTCAACTGACTTTCGTTCGTGTCGTGGTGATTTGCGATCATACGAAAGCTTCTACTACAGTTCTGTAGGGTTTTCCATTGATTTGTTAGTTAATCGGTGGTACGTTGAGGTAGGGTGAAGGGGAAGATGAACTCTTTTTGAACTGGCGGTATTGGGTTATTGGACTCAATATGATGTTGCTTGGAGAGGAAGTCGACAACCTATCAGATTTGAATGACCTAAGAGTTAGGTCACGTGGGAACGCCTAGCGACCTAAGCCTTTGCGACCTGACAACATTTGCGACCTAGAGAATCTCCAACCTAAAAACAATTGTGCACGACCTAGGACTTAAAGAAAATTGCCTCATCTTAATCCATTCAACTGCAACGTGCGACTTGCAGAAAGCTTGACCCATGATAGGTCGCTGAACGACCTAATACTTAGACAATTTTTATCAGCCCTGAACTTTTAACCTGAACAACTCAGCATAAGAACGTTGCAACCTTTGTTAGGTCGTAAGCGACCTAACACTTAGAATTTTTTAGCAGGACTTGACTGATTTTCTGAATTTGAATTGTTTTGGACTTTGTACTTCTTTTCAGATTGCTTCAACTTTAATGCTGATAACCTGTTTAGAAGCAACATTCACAGAAAAATGGGACGAATATACTGCTATTGATTACCCACATCAAACAACAGATTAGTTGACAAAGAATATCAAACTTAAATGAACTTCGTGAATGAAATGCTGTGAACTAACAAATCTAAGTGAAGTATTAAAGCAAAATTGAAATGATCAATTAAAGCTGATTTATTTGCATCAACACAACACTATTCTTGGACTTAAGATATCAAGCCCTGAAACTTTATAATTGACAAGTGTCAATTAGTTTAGTTTCATTTACATTTGCTCGTTATTGTATTAGTTTTGCACAACACTTCACTCTTTTTAGGAAACGTGCACCTTAATATTTGATCGTCCAGTTCCTTGTGTAGAATGGAATCTCAACAGGAAGACTTGGAAATGGCCGGAGAACCTTTTCCAATTGCTATTCCACTAAACGACCCTCCGGAAAGGACTCCTACCACTCTAAGTCATAAAGTCTTTCGACAACTGTGCATCCAGTTTGGCATTGCCGAAGCAGATGCTTTACTTCCTGGGTCAAGCGACACTGCTGACAGGCCGCCTCTTGGCTTTGTTGCTGTGAACCGGCAGATGTGTTCGAGTGGGGCCATTCCCCCATTTAACGACTGTCTTCGAGAACTTCTCCTTCGGCTAACTATTTCTCCCTTTCAACTACACCCTAATGGATACTCCATCCTACTGGGATTGTGTGTGCTTTTTAGGAGAACGTTGGACCGTTTTCCCTCTTTTGACGAAATTCGCTTCTTGTGTACATTTGCAAGGAACAAAGACCATCCCTCCATCATACTTGTAAGGAGTGCCAGGAATCGTAAACTAATTCTGGACTTGCCTGAAAGTGCCCATGGATTCTTGACTCAATTCTTTTATGTTCGCTGTCCTCCGGGATTTTATGCCATCTGGAGAGTCGGAAGTAAGATTACCTTTTACCGATTCATTTTCTAGATTTTTCAGAATTCGAACCGTCAAATGCTTAATTCCATTCTTTCTTTATGCAGCACTTCCTTCTCTTCTTCGAGATACCAGCCGCAAGTCGATTTTAGATACTTTGAGTGCCGTTGATGCCGAAAAGAGGAGTGCCAAATTCTTGCTGAAAGATGAATTTCTGCACCAGTTTGGTCTTTTACATCCTTCTAGATCGACTCAGATTCATGAAATTTCTAGTTCTGATGCGGAAACGTTAGTTGCTTCGGGCTCTCAAGCAGAGGCCTCGAATGCCCCCTCTTCTGTAAAAGAAATTGCATCAGAAGCACCTGTTGTAGAGGCTGCTTTGATAAAATGTTCCGCATCCATCGATGTTGTAGGGTCAGCTAGCAAGTCGGCACTTGCCCCAATTATTGAGGAGGAAGAGAATCCTCGAGTTTCTGAGAAATCAATCGATACGGAAGTTGAAAAGGAGAAATCTGCTGAGTTCCAGGGTGATGACACTTTTGATGGCTTGAGCGATATCATGATAACCTCTCAAGAGCTTTTCGGGGATAATAATCCAAAAGTGACTTCTCCCGTTGTTGAAGCGACTTCCGCCCTAAAACAAACCCTGACGCCTACTACGCCAGTCGTCTCTGTTTCCACACTAAAGCGTGGTCTGTAGTTTGACGCATGTAGCTTGCACGCCGCACACACTTAGGATTTTTCAGCACTTATAAGCATTTATCCTCTTTTTCTGGAAATCTCTAAACTTTACTTCTTTTCCATTTCTCAGATTCTCCGATGGGACGTACCAGCTCATACTACGATAACTTTCGGCGCTACGGAGGGCGTGATTCTTACGATTATGGACGTTATCTTCCCTCCCGCAAAGAATCTGACGAAGAGCGGGCAGCTAGAAAAGCTCAAGAAAGGCGTGCTTACGAAGAGCAGCAAAGAAGGAGAGACGATGACTCTCATAAAAGAAAATATCATGATGACAAAGGGAAGAAGCATGCTACCGATGACCCAAGTAAACGGGTTAAACTTGATGAGAAGAACGCGTCTGAAATTTCTGAAAAGGCTGACGCTTCTATTCCTTCTAATACTCCGGCCGGCTCTCCTCCTCTAAAGAAGTCTGATATTCAAACAATCATTAACAGGCCACAATATCAAGTTAAAGACGGCCCTCCAACGCTCTAGAGTCGATTTCCAAATTGGTGCCTAAAAGGAGTGCGCTTTGACTTGGATTTGATTCCAATTGATAAGCAAGACATGCTTAAAAGTCTTGACGCGGTCAGACTTAATATCGAGAGGATGTCGCAATGGCAGAAACTTGTCGATGAACTCCAAAGGGTTAACCACATAAATCTTGAGGCGATGATGACCATGGAGAATGATAAATCGGAATGGGACAGATGGTGTAAGCAACATGATGCGGAGATGACAAGCATTGCAGACGACAACGCAAAGCTTGCATCTGAAGTCAAACGACTAAAGGAAGATCTGGCCTCATCTTCTGCATCGCACACCCAAAAGGAAGAAGTCTTTCAGAAGCAAGTGCGGGATGCACATGCTGCGCAAAGGGACGCCGAAATGAAGCTTGCAGCTGAGCAGCACATTACTGAGAAATATCGCACAGAAAATACTGAGCTGCGGGGAACAATTGTGTCCCAAAATGCAGAGATTGAGATGCTGAAAGCTAAGATTCTTAAAGTTGAGAAGGAGCGTGATGACGCGGTCGCTGGACAAGTTGCGGCCGAAGAGTCTCACGACGCCACTAAAGCTAGCATCGATTCTACTCTATTTGACTTCTATATGCACAGCGTTTTGGGCCGCGGCAGCCTTTCATTCTTGGGTCCCAAATATGAGATTACACTTGCTGAAGTTTGGGAGACCATACTTGATACATTTGCCGGTTATGCGGAAGCAGACCTTGTAGCGCTTTATCTAGACGATGAAGCACGTGATGCGCTTATTAGAGGCAAAGAGAAACTTGCCGAAGTTAGAGCCGGGACAGCGGTAGAAGAATATCCAGAAAAGACAACATCACTACCTGCCCCTATCCATACTTCAACTTTGACTGATGTTGATATCATCGGTTCTAGCTCTCAATCTCCACTTGCTGCAAAAGATGCTGAAGCTAAACTCGATACTTCCGAGACTCCTCTTTCCCAAATTGAAGAAGAAACTGAAGCTGATAAATATGAAATTGAGCTTGCGAAACCAACTCCTCCAGGTAACTTTGGCGAAGTTCCGGGTCTAATGAACCAGTTATTTGATTTAACCGAGTTTGATGACCTTCTTACTTGTTACTTGAACTTTGGTGAACCGATACCTTCTCTATTTTCGGAAGATGTTGATTTTAACTTCTTTTCTTCTACAGCGGAGGCACCAAACACTGCACAAGTTTCCACTCCTTCAGTTGTCGTCCCTTCATCTTTACAGGTTACTCCTCCTTCTGCTTCCCAGCCGGGATCACAGGCAGAGAAAATCGAAGCCCTTCAAGGCCTGGATGACCCGGCAGCTTCGCAGGAACAGAAGGCGGAGGACCTTGAAGACGTCGAGAAGACCCCGGAGCAGTCCCTTGATGATGACACGAAGCTTTCAACACTGCTTGCTACTCCGGGGAGCGAATCTTCTTCAAAGAGGAAGGGGAAGCGTGGCATAAGGAAGAAGGAGAGAAGTGCTTCAACTGGGGAGGAAGCAGAAGTTGATCCAGCCGCGCCTCTTTCTCCTTCTGCCCCGACCCGTCCACAACGGCTCCAAAAACTAATCATTAGGCCGGGGAAAGGATCCAAAGGTGGCGAGAAGAAGGGATAACAAGCTAGATTTTTTTTACTCCTTACTTTTGCTTTTTGCATGTAACGACCGGGGATTGTGCAGGTACCGGTCCCTGCTTTTGCTTTTTGAGATATCTGCACATGTAAAGAATTTTCATAGTACTAAATAAAACAATTATTTTACTTGTACAAACTCTTGTGTATGTGAGAATGATCTGTCTTTTATTTTTAGTGTAGAACAAACGATTCTTCTTACTTGTGCAAACTTTTTGTCTGCGTTTGAGAATGCATTTATTCCACATCTATTTTTCGTGATATTGCAATGAACTTGTGGCATGTTGCTTTTATTAATATAATTGAATTGTATAGTGTTGCCCCCATACCACAAGTGCATTGCAATATTTCTAGCTTTTACAAGACTGATATTCTCACTTCAGAGAATAACAATTCCACTTTTAGGGGAAGAATCATTCTGCTTTTAATAGAGTATATCTCATTTTTTTTTTGGAGAAATTTTTATTTTTTCTTTCTTTCTGAAGAACACTTCAACTATCGGGGATGATCACTTTCATTTGTCAAAAAAGAAAGTAGATTTCCCTATGCAGTGAAATGAACTTTTCTAAAAGAATTTTGTAGCATTTCAACTTCCTTTTTTTTAGGAGGAACTTTTTGAGATGAACAAGTTGATCCTTCCTTTGAGAGTTGAATTGTGCTTCTGGAGAATGCTTTTTGTTCGAGTATTTTATTTTGGGACATGCCTCCGGAGAGGGCTCCTCTTAAAGAGTTGTGCCTCCGAAGAGGTCTTGTGCCTTCGAAAAGGGCTTGTGCCTCCGAAGAGGGCTTGTGCCTCCAAAGAGGACTTGCGGCGCCTTGGGAAAGGGCTTTTGCCTCCGAAGAGGTCATGTGCCTCCGAAGAGGGCTTGTGGTGCCTTGGGAAAGGGCTTTTGCCTCCGAAGAGGTCATGTGCCTCCGAAGAGGGCTTTTTGATTGCTTGGAAGTTACTTTCTCATGGTTGAGTGGATTCACGGGGCGGACGCAAGTTGTTTGATTGGATGCTCGTTTGCACAAACGATCGCAATTAAACAACAAGGGCCCTGTTCCTTCAGCTTGGGAAGGTGCCCCTCCGGTGGTTCCACCAATCTTTTTTATTGAGAGAAGTACTTTCATTTTTTGGCGTGCCTCGTCAGAGGGCTTTGTTGAACTTTGAGAAGGAGCGTTGGGTGGTTGGTCCGCCAGGAAGGTTGCGTCTCAGGGGCAAGTAGATCCACGAGACGGACGCAAGCTGCCTGATCGGATGCATCACGATCTGTCAGCAAGGGCCCTGCTCCTTCTGCTTGGGAAGGTGTCCCTTCGGTGGTTCTTACTGGCCCATTTATTGAGAAGCATACCTCCTTTTGGCTGCTCCTTTGTTTGCTTGGCAATGTTCTCTCATCATCTGCTCATTAGCGATCTTTCGTTATTGTTTCCAAGCGCATCTTCTTTCCTTACATTGCTATGTTCGAAGAAATAGACTTCACTGTTGAACGACTTCACGGGACAAACGCAAGTTATCTAGTTGGATGTTTGTTTATATCGACAATCTCAACCAATTAACAAAGGTTTGTCACAGTGGAGTCGCCAACTTTTTATGTGAAGTTCACTTTGTATAGGATTTGTATTTGGAATTTCTTGTCGCTTGGTATTTGCATAACAGGTGATTTATAGAGGTCGCTTGATTTTGTGACGAGTAAGCATTGTTTTGATGTCCTGCAATTTTGAATCGACATTTTAGCAATACATTTAAAGTATCTACACATCGAAATAAAACAGGCATTATGAAATAGTAAAGAACACAAGATTTATAGTGGTTCGGCCAAGAATTGGGCCTACATCCACTTTATAGCTTTCATTCATTCACACTGATTTACAATATTTTACCATACAACTGATACATGCATCATTATTTCACAACTTTGAACAAAGCTTTTTCTTTCAAGTAAAATAAGGACGTAAGTGGTTGCTGTTCCAGGCTCTTGGAATTGGATCTCCTTCGACAGTTATGAGTTTGAAAGTGCCATCAAGAAGTTTACTGCCAATGGCATATGGTCCCTCCCAGTTTGGTCCAAACACACCAGTTGCCGTCATGATCCTTTTCAAAACTAAGTCCCCGACCTCAAAGCTGCGTTGGCGAACTTTAGAGTTGAAGTGCCTGGCTATCCTTTGCTGATAAGCTGAAACTCGGAGCCTAGCTTCTTCTCTTTTCTCATCAAGAAAATCAAGTGCTTCAAGTTGCAACTTTTCATTTTCAGCTTCGTTGAAATGAACTCTTCTATGTGAGGGAACTTCTACTTCCACTGGAATCATTGCCTCTGATCCGTATGCCAGTGAAAATGGAGTGTGCCCAGTTGTAGTTTTGTGAGTAGTCCTGTATGCCCATAGTGCTAATGGAAGCTTATCAACCCAACTACCTTTTGCTCTTTCGAGTTGCTTTTTGATGGTTGACTTGATGATTTTATTCACTGCTTCCACTTGCCCGTTTGCCTGCGGATGAGCCACTGCTGAGAAGCTTTTCCGAATTCTGAATCGTTTGCAGAAATCCTGGAACTCTTCACTTTCAAACTGAGTACCGTTGTCTGTGATTATTTTCTATGGCACACCATATCTGCAAATGATATTTTTCGTTACAAAATTTATCATCTTTTTAGAAGTAATGGTGGCCAAAGGTTCAGCCTCATCCCACTTGGTGAAATAATCAACGGCTACGATAGCATATTTGATTCCTGATTTGGCAACTGGTAATGGTCCGATTAGATGTATACCCCAAATGACGAATGGCCATGGGCTGACCATCTGTGAGAGTTCGGTGGAAGGTGCTCTTGGGATTTTCGCAAATCTCTGGCACTTGTCGCACTTTCTAGAGTAGATAGCAGCATCTCGGTTAATGTCAGGCCAGAAATACCCATATCGGAGAACTTTCTTGGCTAAAGTTTGACCAGCTGAATGATCTCCACATTCTCCTCCGTGTACCTCGGCTAGAATTGTCTTGGCTTCTTCCTTAGTTACACATCGGAGCAGATGCATTGAAAATCCCCGTCTGTATAATCGGCCATCTTGAATTATATATCTCGATGCTTTTCTCAATAATTTTCGACGTTCCTTAGAATTTTCTGGCAGGGAACCATTGAGTAAGTATTCTTTGATCGGAGTCATCCATGATTCATGCTCTTGAGACGTAGTCATAATCCAATCAACATCCATTTCATCAATGCTTGGAGCTGACAGAACTTCTACAGGAACTAATCCCAGTAATTGAGCTTCTCCAGAACTTGAGTACTTTGCTAGAGAATCTGCTTTCATGTTCTCTACTCGAGGAATATGGCTTATCGTGTAGTGATTGAAATCTTCGAGTAATTCACATGCCTTTGACAAATATGCGGGCAGATTTCCACCTTTAGCCTGAAACTCTTTCTTTACCTGGCAAACGATGAGTTGAGAATCGCTGAAAATTTGCAACACTTTGATGTTTAGTTCTTTGGCAATTTTTAAACCGGCGATAAGTGCTTCATATTCTGCTTCATTGTTTGTTGAAGGAAATTCCAATCTCAATGCATAACACAATGATCGTCCTTCGGGGGTTTCAAGCACAACCCCTGCACCAGAACAGTAATCATTTCTTGATCCATCAACATACAACTTCCACTGGATTGGAATGCCGTTAGTTGTTTCGTTTTCACTATCGCCTTTGTCGGTAGATTCTGCGATGAAATCTGCTAAAGCTTGTCCGTTGATTGCTCTTCGGGGGTGATAAGTGATGTCATACTGGCTAAGTTCAATGTTCCATTTCAAAAGACGACCCGAAGTTTCAGGACGAAACAGGACTTGCTTTAGCGGTTGATCAGTAAGAACTTTGATAGGATGAGCTTGAAAATAGGGCCTCAACTTCCTGGAAGCGATTAACAAACAAAAAGCAAGCTTTTCTATCTTTGAATAATTCATCTCTGCCCCAGTGAACCGTTTGCTGATGTAGTAGACTGGACGTTGTATTTTCATATCTTCTCGCACAAGTGCTGCACTTAGAGCATGGGATGAAATTGCTAAATAGATGAAGAGGTCTTCGCCATCACTAGGCTTGGAAAGAACCGGAGGTGTTTCCATGTGATGAATTAGTTCATCGAAAGCATTCTGGCATTCTGGAGTCCACTCAAAAATTTTCTTTCCTTTCTTTAAAGCGTCAAAGAAGGGAATACATTTGTCTGTGGCCTTGGAAATGAAGCGACTCAGAGCAGCGACTTTTCCATTGAGACTTTGCATTTCTTTCTTTGTTTTAGGGGCTTTGACTTCCCTTAGAGCTGTGATTTGAGTAGGATTGGCTTCAATGCCCCTGGCGCTCACAATGAAACCCAAAAATTTCCCAAATTCTACTCCGAACGAACATTTCAATGGATTGAGCTTCATTCCGTACTTTCGAAGAATTGCGAACATTTCCTCCAAGTGCCCCATGTGATCTACATCTTTCTTTGATTTTACCAACATATCGTCGACATAAACTTCCATGGTTCTACCAATCTGAGGCTTGAACATTGCATTGACGAGTCTTTGGTAGGTTGCCCCAGCATTTTTCAACCCGAAAGGCATAACTTTGTTGCAGTAGAGACCCACATCTGTAATAAAGCTTGTGTCTTCCTGATCCGGCTCATGCATCATAATCTGATTGTATCCGGAGTAAGCATCCATAAACGATAACAACTCATGCCTAGCTGTTCCATCCACCAATTGATCAATTCTGGGCAGCGGGAAGCAATCCTTGGGGCATGCTTTGTTCAGATCTGAGAAATCTATGCATACTCTCTAGTTTCCATTTGCCTTCTTGACCAATACTGGATTTGAAACCCAATTTGGATAAGTGGAGTTTCTGATAAAGCCGCTCTCCATGAGCCGATCAACTTCTTCCTTTAGTGCCGTCGATCTTTCTAGGCCTTGAGTTCTTCTCTTCTGCTTCACTGGTGTGAATTTCGGATCTATGTTCAGAGTATGCACATCAACTTCCGGGGAGATCCCACACATATCAGCGTGACACCAAGCGAACACATCTAGATTGGCTTTTAAGAATGATATCAGTGTGTTTTGAACTGTTATACTTAGCTGTGAACCCACATTGAGTACTTTGTTCGGGTCTCTCGAGTCTACAGATACTGGTACCGTTACCTCCACGGGTACCACTCTATTCTCCCCTGTACTGGCTTTCCTGGGATCCATTTCTTTTCTTGCATTGCTGTGTTCGCCAGTACAGGGGCCGCTCCGTAGTTGCTACAGGGTCGGTTCCTTGATGCGGAGCGGAGCTGCCGCATCTTTCCCCATTTCTCTTCTCCTGGCCTCTCGGAGTTCTACAAGATAACATTCTCGTCCTGCGTTTTGATCTCCTTTAATAACAGCAATCCCATTATCAGTAGGAAATTTCATTGTTAAGCACCAAGGAGCGAGGACGGCCCTGAAAGCAGCAAGAGTAGGCCGGCCCAAGAAAGCGTTATAGGCGGAGAATCCATCAACAATTACAAAAGTTTGCTTCCGAACCAATTTCTTGTGTCCTTCGCCCATTTCAACAAACAAGTCCACCGTTCCAATCGGCTATTTCAGCTCCCCTGTAAACCCGGCAATCTTGTGTGAAGAAGCTTGTACATCAGTCATCGGGATTTTCATTTGGCCAAATGTCCTTTTAAAGAGAATGTTGCATGAGGCACCACTATCTACCAACACTCTTCTGACAATAGCCGGCCCAATACCGACAGAGACAACCAAAGGGTCCTCGGTAGGAGCTTCCACATTAATAGAATCCCTGGCTCTGAACATAATATCATCATGAAAAGTCTTCTGCTGCTTTAGAGGTGAAGCATCTTCCAAGATTAAGACACTTTCTTCGGTTGGTGCATACTTCAAAGCTTTTGCATACCTTTCCATTTCACCCCAACTCCTGCCAGCCGGGTGAGGTCCCCCTGTGATCACATTGATAACAGGTCTTTCCTTTCCAGCAGGCCTCTCTCCTGAATCAGATGAATTAGTTGGAGGTAACTGCCCTTGGCTGGATGAAGATGGATCCTTTCTATTCCTCTTGACGTATTGCTGCAACTTATTCTCTCTTAGCAATTCTTCAATTAGGCTTTTCAAATGGCGGCACTCATTGGTATCATGCCCTGGTTGGTTGTGAAACTTGCAAAATCTTCCGCTTTGAACAGCATTCTTCCCAACTTTCACGGCCGGTGGTTTTGGAAATTCAACAGCATCTTTAGTGGCGATGAAAATATTCTCCGGAGTATCGGTCAGAGGAGTAAAGTCTGAAGGTTTAAGGAAGCGGGGATTTTTGAAGTCTTTCTGCCTTTTCCCACTATTACTTTCCCTTTTCTGATCTGCCGGTACTTTCTTGCTTTGAACAGTAGCATTATTTTCCACCACCGTTGTCACAACTTTAGCTGGTGCGGAAAGATTCTCTAAGCGTATAAATTCGTCAGCCTTTTTGTAGAATTTCTCGAGCGAATTTGGCTCCTTCATCTTCAGCCATTTTCCAAATTCGCTTGATTTGTCGATAGCACGCATCAAATAGGTCAAGATCATTCGTGGCTCTGCGTTATCGACTTCTGCCAGAGCTAAGTTGAAGCGGTTCAAGAATGATTTAATAGGCTGTCCCGGATTCTGTTCAAGACTGGACAGTGACATTATATCTTTTGCCTTTGAAGCGTATAGCCTGAATTGCTCTTTGAATTTTCGGGTCAGATCAGAAAACTGATCTACAGATCGGACAGGAAGCTTGGTAAACCAGAGAAGTGCCACTCCTTCTAAATAAACTGGGAAATATCGGCACTTTATTTCGTCGGTTGCTCTTACGCCGGTCATATGCCAGTCGTATTTATACAAGAACTGATTTGGATCACTTGTTCCCCGATAAGCAGGAATGGTGGGGGGAACAAATTTTCTAGGAAATTCAGCCTTCAGAATCTTCTCGGTAAACGGAGTTCTACTTGGTGCGAATCCCCATTCGCTTTCGTCTTCATCTCTTTGCATGCTCTCTTTCATTATTTGCTTGATCATACCAGAAAGATATTCCTCATTGTTCAGAGATTTCGCAGAATAGACCTCAGCCATCTTTTCGGGGGTTTGTCCAGGTAAATGCTCATGAAGAACTGGTGACGGCCTGGATCCTTCGGCCTGGAGGGGTGCCCCTTCGCAGCACCTGATCCCCCGTGAGGAATATTTCTTCCCTCGGAATTGGGAGCAGCATTAGCAAAGTTTCCCTCATTATTTACTGGTCTTTGATTCGTACCAAATAGAGCATTCAGCTTTTCCATCATCAGGTTATTCTGAGTTTCAATCTGCTGGTACAGTCCGGATACAGCAGCATCTAACTCCTGTCGCGTAACACCGACGCTTGGAGCTGCCTGATTTGGAGAGAGAGAAGTGGCAGTATTATCATGGTCGTCATCAGTTCTGACAGACTTTCGTTTCCTTCCAGGAGCCATTATGTCTGATAAACTTCTGGTTTTGTAGGAAATTCTTTCAGCAAACTCCTGTGAAGCAATGGTGAATGGTAGCCTGAGTTGGGTTCTCAGTGAAAGCACCAAAATGTTAACGATAAAAGGTGAACGCTAACACCCGGTGTGTGTAATAGAATCGTGAAAGCACCACCCGTGTGACGGGAATAGAATTTAAGCAGTAAAAAACAGCAATTTATAGTGGTTCGGCTTGAGATTAAGCCTACGTCCACTTTGAATCTCTTTATTACTGAATTCGGTTACAAATCAATACAAATCTCTTATCACAACAGTACAACTTGATCAAAAGAAACAATCTTGACTACTAGCTCAATCTTCGTCGATGAAATTCGATGAATCCATGTTGGATGTAGGGAATTATCTCTTGAGGATTGTTGTAGCGTCTTGAATGTTTGAGGATCTTTGATTGCTGGATGAATGGAGACTTCGACAGAGTAACGACGCTTGAAGAAATGATTTGGCCAAAGTCCTCTTCATGTTGGAAATGGTGGCCTATTTATAGGAGCTGGTTTTTGGGCAGAAAATTTGACTAAGTCTTAGGTCGCGTACGACCTTAGTTAAGTCGTAGGTCGCGAGCGACCTAAGCTAGGTCGCAGTCTCCTTGCGGCTTAAGAGATTAGCTGGTGAAGCAGTACTTGGCTTTATTTGATCAAGTGGTAGGTCGCAGGCGAGTTAAGGAACAGCCGTGGGAGCTCTATGTCGTTGAAGCCATAACTTGTTAGCCTCTTAGGTCGTAGGTCCCTTAGGTCGCAAAACTTTCCGGTAGTTAGGTCGCGAACCTTTCCTGTAGTTAGGTCGCAAACCTTCCTGTTTTTAGGTCGCGAAGCTCTTCTGTTCTTAGGTCGCGAAGCTCTTCTGTTCTTAGGTCGCGAAGCTCTTCTGTTCTTAGGTCGCGATGTCCTCTTAGGTCGCTAACCCCTTTTAGGTCGCTAAATTCTAGGTCGCGGAGATAATGGAATTAACAGCTGTGTTCACCAGTAAAGGGGCCACTCCGTAGTTGCTACAGGGTTGGTTCCTTGATGCGGAGCGGAGCTGCCGCATCATTCCCCATTTCTCTTTTTCTGGCCTCTCGAAGTTCTACAAGATAACATTCTCTCCCCGCGTTCTGATCTCCCTTAATGACAGCAACCCCATTGTCAGTGGGAAATTTCATTGTTAAACACCATGGAGCAAGGACGGCCCTAAAAGCAGCGAGAGTAGGCCGACCCAAGAAAGCATTATAGGCGGAGAATCCATCAACAATTACAAAAGTTTGCTTCTGAACCAACTTTTTATGTCCTTCGCCCATTTCAACAAACAAGTCCACTGTTCCAATTGGCTGTTTCAGCTCTCCTGTAAATCCGGCAATCTTGTGTGAAGAAGCTTGTATGTCTGTCATTGGAATTTTCATTTGGTCAAACGTCTTCTTAAAGAGTATGTTGCACGAAGCGCCACTATCAACCAGCACTCTTCTGACAATAGCCGGCCCAATACCGACAGAGACAACTAAAGGGTCCTCAGTAGGAGCTTCCACATCAATAGAATCCCTAGTTCTGAACATAATATCATCGTTAAAAGTCTTCTGCTGCTTCAGAGGTGCAGCTTCTTCCAAGATTAAGACACTTTCTTCAGCTGGGGCATATTTCAAGGCTCTAGCATACCTTTCCATCTCACCCCAACTCCTGCCAGCCGGATGAGGTCCTCCTGTGATCACATTGATAACAGGTCTTTCCTTTTCAGCAGACCTCTCTCCTGAACCAGATGAATGAGATGGGGGTAGTTGCCCCTGGTTAGATGAAGACGGGTCTTTTCTATTCCTCTTAACGTACTGCTGCAACTTATTCTCTCTTAACAATTCTTCAATCAGGCTTTTCAAGTGGCGGCACTCGTTGGTATCATGGCCTGGTTGGTTATGGAATTTGCAAAATCTTCCGCTTTGAGCAGCATTTTTCCCAACTTTAACTGCCGGTGGTTTTGGAAATTCAACAGCATCCTTAGTGGCGATGAAAATATTCTCCGGTGTATCAGTTAGAGGGGTAAAATCTGAAGGTTTGAGGAAGCAGGGCTTTTTGAGATCTTTCTGCTTCTTTCCACCATTACTTCCCCTTTTTTGATTTACGGGTTCTTTCTTGTTCTGAACTGTAGTATTATTTTCTGCCACTGTTGTCACAACTTTAGCTGACGCGGAGAGATTCTCTAGGCGCATGAACTCATCAGCCTTTTTGTAAAAAATTTCGAGCGAATTCGGTTCCTTCATTTTTAACCACTTTCCAAACTTGCTTGACTTGTCAATAGCCCGCATTAAGTAGGTCAAGATCATTCGCGGTTCCGCGTTATCAACTTCTGCTATGGCTAAATTAAAGCGATTCAGGAAGGATTTGATGGGCTCTCCAGGATTCTGTTCAAGACTCGAGAGAGACATTATATCCTTTGCTCTTGAAATGTACAATCTGAATTGTTCCTTGAACTTTCGGGTCAGATCGGAAAACTGGTCAACAGATCGCACAGGAAGCTTGGCAAACCAAAGTAACGCCACTCCCTCCAAATAGACCGGGAAATATCGGCACTTAATCTCATCGGTGGCTCTAGCGCCAGTCATGTGCCAATCATATTTGTATAGGAACTGATTTGGATCACTTGTTCCTCGATAAGAAGGAATGGTAGGAGGAACGAATTTTCTGGGAAATTCTGCTTTTAGGATTCTTTCAGTAAATGGAGTCTTACTCGGAGCGAATCCCCAATCATTCTCATCTTCGTTTCTCTGCATGCTCTCCTTCATTATTTGTCGAACCATGCTAGAGAGATATTCCTCATTATTTAGAGACTTCGCGGAATAGACTTCGGCCATTTTCTCGGAGGTTTGCCCAGGTAAATGCTCACGGAAAACTGGTGACGGCCTGGATCCTTCAGCCTGGAGGGGTGCCCCTTCAGCAGCACCTGATCCCTCTTGAGGAATATCTCCCTTCGGAATTGGGAGCAGCATTAGCAAAGTTTTCTTCATTACTTACTGGTCTTTGATTAGCCCCGAGCAGAGCATTTAACTTTTCCATCATCAGATTATTCTGAGTTTCAATCTACTGGTACAGTCCGGACACAGCAGCATCCAACTCCTCTCGCATCACCCCGACGCTCGGAGCTGCTTGACTTGGAGAAAGAGAAGTAGCAGTATTGTCACGGTCATCATCAGATCTGACAGACTTACGTTTTCTTCCAGGAGCCATTATGTCTGATAGGCTTCTGGTTTTGAAGGAAATTCTTTCAACAAACTTCCGTGAAGCAATGGTGGATGATCGCCTGAGTTGGCTCTCAGTGAAAGCACCAAAATGTTAACGCTGAAAAGTGAACGCTAACACCCGGTGTGTGTAATATAATCGTGAAAGCACCACCCGTGTGACGGGAACATAGATTAAGCAATAAAATAGCAGAAAAGCAGTAAAAGACAGCAGTTTATAGTGGTTCGGCTTGAGATCGAGCCTACGTCCACTTTGAATCTCTTTATTACTGAATCTGGTTACAAATCGATACAATTCACTTATGAAAACAATACAGTTTCATCACAAAGACAATCTCGACTACTAGCTCAAACTTCGATGATGAAACTCGATGAATCCGTGTTAGATGTAGAGAATTCCTCTCGAAGCTTGTTGTAGTGTCTCGAATGTTTGAAGATCTTCAGTTGTTGAATGAGTGGAGTGTTCAGCAGAGTATCGATGCTTTGAGAAATGATCGGCCCAAAAGTCCTCTTCATGTTGAAGGTAGGGGTCTATTTATAGAGAAATCTGGACAGAAGTTTCTGCCAAGTCATGAGTCGTGGCCGACTTAAGATGAGTCGTGGTCGACTTAAGATGAGTCGTGGCTCGTGGTTGACTTAAAGTATCTTGTGGGCGACTTACTGAGTTCAGTTTATGGCTTGGTAGGAGTCAAGTCTTAGGTCGTGGTCGACTTATAATAAATCATAAGTCATGGCCGACTTATCAGATAAAAATGGCATAGGCGCAGGCACTGGATTTTAACCCGATAGCTTTTAGGTCGTGGACGACTTAAGCTAAGTCCTGAGTTCCTTAAGTCGTAAGTCCTTTAAGTCGAAAGTCGTCTGGCTCTGTAAGTCCTTTAAGTCGTAAGTCGTCTAGGTTGGTAACTCCTTACAGTAGTTAGGTCGGAGCTTCCCTTAAGCCATGGAATCTCTTAAGTCGTTTAGACCTTAACTCGTTGAGTCGTTGATACCTTAACCCGTTAAGTCGTTCACACGTTAACTCGTTAAGTCATTCACACGTTAACTCGTTAAGTCGTTCACACGTTAACTCGTTAAGTCGTCTGGACCATGAGTCGTAGGTCATGAAGTATTCCGAGTTGTTAGGTCATATAGCTCTTGAGTCGTACACTTCTTGAGTCGTACACTTCTTGAGTCGCAGAAAATTAAGGGTTAACAATGGCCATGCAAATCAATTGTATGTCGGTTAGAGACCAAAGATAGACTAGTTCTTGGTCCAGATTTAGTAAGAGAAGCCACAGTTAGGATGAAGGAAGCTCAGTCTAGGAAGAAAAGTTATGCAGATAAGAGACAGAAAGACTTAGAATTCTCAGTGGGAGATCATGTCTTCGCCAAAGTATCACCGATAAAGGGTGTAGTAAGATTCAAAATGTTAGGAAAATCAGTACCTATATTTGTTGGACCATTTCCTATTATAGCGAGGATTGGAAACTTGCGTACATGATAAAGTTACCGAACAGTTTGATAGGAGTCCATATTGTGTTTCATATTTCTCATCTTAGGAAGTGTGTTTGTGATTCAGAGACTACTATCACTCTGAGTGCATTGGAAGGCTTAGTGGTGGAACTAGACATGACTATTATTAGGCAACCAGTCCGTATTGTGGTTAAGGATAAGAAGAAGTTAAGGAACAAGACAGTTAGATTAGTGAAGGTCTGATGGAGTGACAATGAGAAAGACTATACTTGGGAGAAAGGATAGTATTAGAGACACTTATCCTAATTTATTTTGATGGTATATTTAATGTCTATGATTATATTTGATGTTATGTACTTTATCGTAATTTCAAGGACGAAATTCTTTAAGGAGGGGAGTCTATAACACCCTTAATTTTGATTAATATTATTTAGTATATTTAGTTAGATAAATTAAATAAAATAATGTAGGGTAATAAGGAGAATGAGATTTGATAATCATATTGGTCGAGTGTAATGACCCTAATTTTGATTAAAATTATTTAGGGCATTTAATTAGATAAATTAAATGAATAATGTAGATGGTTAAGGGACTAGGATTTGATAAACAATAAGGAGGGTTGTGCTTTAATTAATGTATAAATAAAAGTGAATTAAAAATAAGAAAGTAGGGGGAATATGATAAGGGAAAAATAGGAATAGTCTTCATTCTTATACCCTAAACCCTTCTTACCTTCACTTCATACTCATTTCAACATTTACAAAAAAAACCAAAACATTATAAGCTTGGCCGGCAACCATTAAGAAGAATCAAAAGAAGATAAGCTAGAAATCTAGTAGAAAGCTCGAAGAACTTAAGCAAAGAGCAAATCTCAACCTTTTTAACATCAAGCTAAGGTGAATATTTTTATTTACATCTCACTTTTGTTGACAATTTCCGTTTCAAGGTTTAACATGAATTAATTTTGCGAAGAATATGCCATGTTATGTTGTTTGAATGGATATATATGTTTGTTGGTGATTTATAGCGTTTCATATAGATTTTATGGTAATTTTTAGATTGGAAAACCTGTTAAACGACATCCAAACGACATGCGTTTTTGATATACGTTTATTCAAGGAGAAGGGCTTATTTGTTAAAACATTTTAAACTAATAATTTTTGAATTCGGCAGCACTTTTAGAAAAAGAATTGGCAACCAATTACTTATTGACAAATAATGCAAGTAGGTGAAAAGAATTTCCTTTAAAGGCTAAATATCAGATTTACTTAGATTTACTGCTTCGCCATTTCCATCTGGTGCCTTCGATACCATACATCCGCTAGAACCTATTCGAAACCAATGCACATGGTACCAAGAAATTGATACGTAGTGCATTGGAGAAAGGCGGAAGGTACAGTGTCGAAACCTTGCTTTAGAAAGGGTAGGAGCTATTTTTATTAACGTTGAACTATTCCTGTTTATAAATGATGCTATCGAAGGGGTTGTTGCCAACTATATTAGCTTTCGACTTAATCAACTTGCCTTTTTTTAGAAAAGACTTTCGAAAGAGTTGTCGCCTTTTGTTTTAAAAGAAGCTTTCGAAAGGATAGCCGCTTCGAACCTATTCGAAACCCATGCTGCAACATTATACCTTTCGAACTAGTTAAGGCCGCTTTTCCATACAGCCTTAAAACAATGGGTTCGAAAGGGTGCTTTCGCCTTTTACTTTGAAGCCACCATCTCAATGCTTTCGAAAGGGTCCTGCAGCTGTTTTTGAAATGGTTTCGAAGGCAATGGTTTCAAAAGGGTTGGTGTAACATCCCCTATCTGGAGGCCCAAAAGTAAGTGCTACATATGCTGCAGTCATTTAAGTATTAGCTTCCGGCGACTAAATACGGCTATGTTAATGGTATCTATAATATCAGAAGCACTTGAATATGAAACAAAACACAGATTTTAAACAACTTTACTTCATTACATTTAAAACAGATGTTCCATATTCAACTTACATAATCCCAATACATTCCCAAGCATAGATAAAATATAATTATTACAAATTACGCCAAGAGCGATATAAGAAGATAACCCCTTGGAAGATCAGAGCCATATAGTCATAATAGACTTAATACAAACACATCGGAAATACAACAAAACATAAAACTGAAACTCCTAAATATCTATCTATTTGCCTCCTGCATGCCTCCGGTAGCTTTATTCGTCATCCTACTAAACCTGAAAAAGACATTAACCCCTCAGCCTACCCAAATTAATTTTGAGCACCCGAGAGTTTGAGGGGAAAACATAAACTTCGAGTCAGACATAAAGCCTGGTATGAATAATACTATACATCCTAATTTAGTATGTTAAGTGAGACTACGCCGCTTAGCAGAACGGGTTTCCCCTCACTAACATCCTTTTAAAACATTCATCAAACCTTTCGAAACCATTCATTAAACCTTTCAAAACCATTCATTAAACCTTTCTAAACCATTGAAAAGCAAACCTTTCGAAAGCGATAAAACTTTGGACATCCTTCTTTAAAAATCACTTTAAAACATTGCCTTAGAAAAACATTGGAAAACCTTCCATCTCTAACCTTTTGAAACTATTGAAATCAAACCTTTTGAATCCATTGAACTAAAACCTTTCGAAATCATTGACCTTAAACCTTTCGAAACCATTAAAATCAAACCTTTCGAAACCATTAAACAAAAACCTTTCGAAATCATTGAACTCTAACCTTTCGAAACCATTGAATAACCAA
Organism: Allium fistulosum; assembly: GCA_030737815.1. NCBI lineage: Eukaryota > Viridiplantae > Streptophyta > Magnoliopsida > Asparagales > Amaryllidaceae > Allium > Allium fistulosum. The sequence continues at coordinate 487,965,114 of CM060908.1, forward strand.
ACCTTTTGAAAGCATTAAACTAAAACCTTTCGAAATCATTAAGTAAACAAACCTTTCGAAGACATTAAACCTTTTAAAACATAAACCTTTCGAGAATTACAGGGTTTAATTTAAAACAAGTGGAAAATCCTCCTTTAAAACCTTTCGACTTCATTGGAAGCAACCTTTCGACTTTGTCGAAAGCTCTGCTTCAAAAGCTCTAAATTTTAACAATTAAACAATAGGCTTCAGCCTTTAAAACACTCCTTCGAAAGCTTGGGTTATACTTTACTTAGAAAAACAAAGATAAATCACCTAAGTCGAATGCTCTCTTTCGAAATCATGGAGAAGCGGTTGGTTTTAAACAGGCAAACCTTTCGACTTTGTCGGAAGGTTCAAAAACAAAACAAAGTGGCAGTAACCTTTTGACTTTGTCGAACGGTTTAAAAACCTTTATTTTAGGCATTTGACTTGGTCGAAAGCAACCAAGTCGAAAACTCTTATTCGAAAGCGAAGCAGGTGAAAGCTTTTGGTTTATAAAAATAACATACCCCAACCTCTTTGGCCATCAACCTTTCGACTAAGAACCCTTCGACCTTGTCCAATTCATTACGTACCAAGTAACTTGATACCATATGCATTAGCTTGACCTTATCGAGAGCTTTATATCTTTCGATTTTGTCGGAAGGTCCGGGTCGGAAGGTTTTATGCCGTAAAAGGCCGAAACATGTTAAAAGTATGATTTCTTTGTTTTTTAACTTAAAAAGGATAACTTTTCAACTAACCTACTTTGTTTGTCAAATTCTCATTGGTTAAATATATTTTTCAAGAAAGTGCTGCCACTATTTTTAGAATTAAATAATCAATTTATTTTATAAAATGCCCCTTCTCCTTAATTAAAAAACATTTAAGTCCCATTCCTTAAATAATTTTATATATTCATCAAAACACTTTGGAAAAATCTGAAAAAACTACAGAAAATCTATTTTAATACGTTTTCCAACATATAAAAATTCCAAACCCAAAAAATCATTATTTTAGCTGTAAATAATTAATAACCCAATAAATCATTTCCTTCACTATAAAATTAATATAAAATTCACATTAACTCGGAAAATTATGAAAATTGAAACTCGTCTCTAAAATATTATTTCTGACCTATATTTAAATTTTCAAGGCATTTGGATGTCATTCAATAGGGTTTTCATATCAAACATATCATAAAAACTAATATGAACATGCATAATTAACCAACAAGCCTATTTATAACTTTGATCATCAAAAACATGGCATAAGCTTAGAAAATCATTTCGGATCTAGTCTTAAAACCAAAAACCAAAAGAAAATGGGATGTAGTAATTATTCACCTTAGCTTTGAGATTAAAAGATGTGAGATTTGATGTTGATTATGTTGATTATCTTCCTTTACTTGAATCCTAGCTTTAATCTTCTCTTGAGAACAATAATGTTGACCGGCCTTAGATGTTTTAGTTTGCTAAAATGAAAATGAACGTGAGTTCTGTTTCCTAAGGGATTAGGGTATAAGCCTTTTCTATTTCTCATATTGCCCTTACTCCTTCCTAACGCCTTTGTTTATGTTGTTTTATTTTAATTAACACACTAACATAGCACGACTACCCTTAGTCTAGTCAAATCTCAACCTATTAATCTTCAAATTATTTTATTTAATTTACCCAATTAATTATTCTAAATAATGTTATAAAAATATGGGGTATTACAGACTCCCCACCTTAAAAAATTTCATTCTCGAAATTACTATAAGGCACACTCAAAACAATCAAAGGTAAAACATATCATCAAACAACTCTGGATAAGCATCTCTTATTCTGCTCTCAGTCTCCCTAGTACAGTCTCTAGCATCGTCACTCCATTGAACATTACTAACCTGACTATCTTGCTCCTCAACTTCTTCTCATCTTGAGCCACAATCTGAATTGGCTTTCTAACTATAGTCAAATCCGGCTCTATTACTAAATCCTCTAACACTGTAGGTGCTATGCTAGTCTTCGGGTCTCTAACACACTTTCTAAGATGAAAAATACGGAAAACATCATGGACTCCTGCCAAAACCACTGTAACTCCACTTTATAAGCGAGTTTCCCAATCCTCTCAACAATACAGAAAGGTCCTATGAATCTAGGTGCTAACTTTCCAAATCTAATCACACCTTTCATCGGTGAAACCTTAATAAACACACAGTCTCCAACAGAGAATTCCAAGTCTTTCCTCTTACTATCTGCATAACTCTTCTGCCTAGACTGAGCTTACATCATCCTAGCTCGGATTAACTCAATATTCTCTGCGGCTTCTTTTACCAAATCCGGACCAAGAACCAATTTATCCCTGGTCTCTAACCAACATACGGGAGATTTGCATGGCCTTCCATTCAAAGCTTCAAACGGTGCCATCCCAATACTAGTCTGATAACTATTGTTATACGAGAACTCGACTAAATGGAGATGGTCTTCCCATGATCTCCCAAAATCCTGTACACAAGCTCTTAACAAATCCTTCAAGACTTTGTTAACTCTTTCCGTTTGCCAATCAGTCTGTGGATGGTATGCGGTACTCGTATTGAGCTTGGTTCCTAAAGCTTCCTGTAGACTCTTCCAAAACTCACTAGTAAACAAAGAATCTCTATCACTAATGGTACTACCAGGAATCTCGTGCAGTCTAACTAAATTCTTCATAAATAACTTTGCCAAAATGGTGCCATCCTAGTTGACTTTACTAGAATGAAATTGGAAATCTTATTCAGTCTGTTTACTATGACCCATATGCTTTCATTTCCTCTACTAGACCTTGGCAACCTATCGATAAAATCCATAAAGATAGAATCCCACTTCCAAAATGGAACTTCTAGTGGTTGAAGCAATCCACTTGGTTTCTGGTGTTCAGCCATTGCCTGCTGACAATTCAAGCACTGCTTAATACATAAACCAATGTCCCGCTACATACCTTCACAGAAGAAACATCTCTTTATATCCTGGTACATCTTCGTTCCTCCTGGATGGATATTGAACTTCGAACGATGGCATTCATCCAAAACTTCTTTCCTCATGTCCCCTACATTCGGAACACACAACCTTCCCTTCTTTCTTAACCACCCATTTTGGTCAAGACTGAAATCCTTTAAGTCATCGCTCTTTGTTCCTTCCCTTGACTTCCTGATCCGTTCAACCAAAACTAGATCCTCCTCCTGTCTAGAAGCTATCTTCTCAATCATTACTGGTCGAACTTTTAAGAAAGACAGTACAACACTTCCTGCACTAGAACCTGCCTCGGATCTATACTACACTCCACAAGCTGATAATGCTTCCAAATCCTTCCACTCAGCAATCATAGCCAATATTGCATTCTGGTGTTTCCTGCTAAGTGCATCTGCCACCTTATTTCCTTTCCTGGGTGTGTACTCAATTCCAAAATCATAAGCATCAATAAACTCCAACCACCTCTGCTATCTCATGTTTAGCTCCTTCTGTGGGAACAAGTACTTCAACGACTTATGATCTGTATAAAGCTCAAATCTCTCTCCCAACAGATAATGCCTCCACCTCTTCAAAGCTAATATAAAGGCAGCTAACTCCAAATCATGCGTTGGATATCTAACTTCATGTGGTCTGAGTTATCTAGAAGCATAAGCAATCACTTTACCTCGTTTCATCAACACAACTCCCAATCCGGTTCCACACGCATCAGTATAAACAACCAAATCATGATTTCCCTTCGAAACCACTAACACCGGTGCATGGGCCAATAAGTGTTTCAAGCTCTGGAATGCTTCCTCACACTTATCAGTCCACACAAACTTCACATCTTTTCGCGTAAGCTTAGTCATTGGTGCTTCCATCCACGAAAATTCCTTTATAAACCTTCGATAGTATCCGGCTAATCCAAGAAAGCTCTTTATCTCGGTCACCATCTCGGGTCTCTTCCAATTATTCACCGCCTCAATCTTATTCGGATCTACAGACAACCCTTTCTCTGAGACTACATGACCAAGAACTTCACTTCCTTCTTCCAAAAATGACACTTCGAAAACTTAGCCTTCAATTGATGCTCCCTTAATGTCTCAAGCATAACTCTAAGATGAACTTAATGCTCCTTCTCATCATTAGAATATATCAGAAAGTCATCTATGAAGACCAACACAAATCTATCCAAGTGCTCTTGGAAAATTTGGTTCATCAAATCCACGAAGTATGCTGGCACATTAGTTAGTCCGAACGGCATAACTAACCATTCGTACGATCCATATTTTGTCCTAAATGCTGTCAAAGGAATACTATCCTCTGCCACTCTAAGCTGATGAAATCCTATTACCACAACTGAGAGAATACTTTGGCTCCGCTTAACCGATCAAACAAATCATCAATTCTCGGCAATGGATATCGGTTTTTATCATCTTCTCATTCAACTTATGATAATCGATACATAGCCTTAATGATCTATCCGGCTTCTTAGCATACACTGCAGCAGCTCCCCATGGTGAACTACTCGGTTGAATAAAACTCTTGCCTTCCAAATCCACCAATTGCACCTTCAACTCTCTCATCTCTGTAGTTGTCATCCTGCTTGGCAGCCTACTAACTGGTTCTGATCTAGGCACTAAATCAATTCGAAACTCAATGGCTCAGTTCGGTGGCAGTCCAACTACCAGCTCAAACACATCAACAAACTCTCTAACTACAAGGACTCGATGCAACTCATCCTCCAACTCCATAATACCCAATAAAGCATTCACTTTGCAACTAGGGTTCTCTATGGTATAAACTATCCGATCACTACAATCCGGGTGACTAAGTGATATTTTCCTATCATGGCAAAATATCTGAGCATCATATTTACTTAACCAATCCATCCCAAGAATAATCCCAAATCCCACAAAGTCAAACACATACAAACAGCAATCAAAAGTATGACCTAGCAAATCAAACTCTAAATGGTCACACCTCATCCCAAGTGCTGCATACCCTCCCATTAGATTTGCAACCCTTAAGGAAGTAACTAATATGAGGGTTCTATGTTAAGCTTATCTACCAAACATCGAGAAATAAAAGAATGTGATGCACCAGTATCAAATAGAACGCTAACAGACATACCGTGAATCTGTAGCGAGCCTTCCAAAACAGCCTTCCCCGTCTCCTGTATAACCGGCCTTGAAATTGCAGGCTCCAATGCATAAACTTGCCTCTTTCCTTCTTTAGCAGGCTCCTTGCATTGGTTCTTATAATGGTCGATCTGATCACAATTAAAGCATCGGATGTTCTTCTTCCCAATCACCTCCTTTCCTTTCTCTTTTCCTTTTCCAGTACGACAGTCATTAGCATAGTGTCCTTTTTTATCACATCTATAACAATCCACTTCCGCTTTTCCCTTCTTCTATGCTCCTCCCTTCTGAGCATTCTTCTTCAGGAAAAACTTTCTTTTCTGGCCTTGTCCCACCTGGGCCTCCTTCATTTTCTTCCTCAAGCAAGCTAACGCCTCTTCTTGTTTCAGTGCCATTTCTACCACTACATCACTTGGATCTCTTTGGTGCGGCAAAGTAGCACTTATCAACTCCGGCCTCAAGCCTCTTATAAACTTCTCATTTCTCCCGATCATCATATCAACCAAAGCTTACCCGTACCGGGCCAACTCTTCAAATTTCCTTGCATACTCTAAAACAGACATCTCTTCTTGCTCTAATTTAGCAAACTTCCTAACCAATGCCGACTGCACCATCACCGACATGAACCTTTCTTGAAACCTTCTCCTAAACTCCTCCCAAGTCATGGTTTCCTCATCAACACCAGCTACAACAGTATTCCACCAAAATAGAGCAGTTCCTTGAAGATGTCTCGAAGCTAATCTTCTCTTCTGCTCATCATTCAATCCTAGGTTAGCAAAAATCCTCTCGCAATGCAACAACCAATTTTCCACCTCGATCGCATCCTCGGTTCTAATGAACGGATTCCCTCCAAACCTAGTATAGTCTCTGCTCAAGTTAGCATACTGGTAGACCATCAGAGCTTCCTGTACTCCACCTCCAGCAGCATTTCCTCCAACAACTCCAGCTGCAATTCCAGCTTGCTTCATGTTTACGAAAAACTGATACATAGCTTCCGTGTCCACTTGGGGAACCCCAGCACCAACATTATTAGCTTGAGCCTGACCTGGACCACTTCTAGCATTTGGTCGGGCATTTCCATTAGTGGTGGTGCTATCTCCTCCAAGATTAACTCTGCCTCTTCTTCCTTCCATATCTGAATTCAAATCTCATGAGATACAGATGAATAGCCTAACTAAGATAGGAGTCTAGAGATATAACATACACTTATATATAACAAATACAAGTACAAAACTATAGTGTTATAACATACCCCGATCTTAATTCTAATTACTAAGGGTTATGTTTTCAAAAACCATTTTTAGTTAAAGTATTTCATAAACCATGCTCTTATACCAAGCTGTAACATCCCTATCTAGGGGCCCAAAACTAGCGCTACAAATGCTGCAGTCATCTATAGTATTAGCTTCCGACGACTAAATACGACTATGTTAATGGTATCTATAATATCAGAAGCACTTGAATATGAAATAAAACACATATTTCAAACAACTTTACTTCATTACATTTAAAACAGATGTTCCATATTCAACTTACATAATCCCAATACGTTCCCAAGCATAGATAAAATAAAATTATTACAAATTATGCCAAGAGCGATATATGAAGATACCCCCTTAGCTGATCAGAGCCATATAATCATAATAGACTTAATTCAAACACAACGGAAATACAACAAAACATAAAACTTCAACTCCTAAATAGTTATCCGTTTGCCTCCTGCATGCCTCCAGTAGCTTTATTCGTCATCGTACTAAACCTGAAAAAGACATTAACCCCTCAGCCTACTCAAATTAATTTTGAGCACCCAAGAGTTTGAGGGGAAAACATAAACTTCGAGTCAGCCATAAAGCCTGGTATGAATAATACTATACATCCCGATTTAGTATGTTAAGTGAGACCATGCCGCTTAGCGGAACGGGTTTCCCCTCACTAACATCCTTTTAAAAAATATGTTTGCAAAACCTTTTCTCTACAATCAAAATTGATTAAACACTGTAAAGCCTTATTATGTAAACATACATAAATATCAGGTAATAATGAACCATCTGTTCAAGCACATAAGTTTTGTTTGGATAACTTTTAACCTTTGGCTGACTCGGGCCTACCAGACAATATAATCAAAATTAATCTAACACCCGTTAGCTATTCTTCTTCTGGATTACCTATCCTAAACTATCTGTTAAATACTTCACTTCTGGACGGTCTGTCCTTAGCTGTTTGTTAAATACTTCGCTTTTGAACTATCTGTCCATAACTTAATCATCTCCCTGGTCTTCCTGATCCTAATGGTTTTTCGGGCTCACCAGTAACCCATCTGTGTAAAACAGATATTTCTTTCGGTGTGTAATCATAATTTTAGTCTACCTATGACAAAGCCCTACACACTGGAATTTTGGACATCAATTAGCTGGGGCTAATAGCTAATGTATAGGGCGCGACCCCATACTAGTCCCATCTGGTATTCTAATATCTAAGTCAATTTAATTTAAGGATCTTCTCCCATAATTCTTCTTGAAAACATTTTCAAAATGATTTAAAACTTTTAATCAAAATTATACAAGGAAAATATATTCTTTATGCTTTACTCAAAATCGCATTACCATGTTATATATATATATATATATATATATATATATCTTCTTTATTCAGACCTTAGTTGATGAAAACATTTGAAAGTTCTCCTTTCAAAATCTTTGGAAGTACCCTTTTCCAAAACCAAGTGAAAACCTTTTAATTATCTAGGCCAATATGCCAAAACCTTAACTTTCGAAACCATTCATCAAACCTTTCAAAAGCAATAAAACTTTGGACATCCTTCTTTAAAAATCACTTTAAAACATTGCCTTAGAAAAACATTGGAAAACCTTCCATCTCTAACCTTTCGAAACTATTGAACTCAAACCTTTCGAAACTATTGAACTAAAACCTTTCGAATTCATTGACCTTAAACCTTTCAAAACCATTAAACTAAAACCTTTTGAAACCATTGAACTAAAACCTTTCAAAATCATTGAACTCTAACCTTTTGAAACTATTCAATAACCCAACCTTTCGAAAGCATTGAACTAAAACCTTTCGAAATCATTCAGTAAACAAACCTTTCGAAGACATTAAACCTTTTAAAACATAAACCTTTCGAGAACTTATAGGGTTCAATTTAAAACAAGTGGAAAATCCTCCTTTAAAACATTTCGACTTCATTGGAAGCAACCTTTCGACTTTGTCAAAAGCTCTTCTTCGAAAGCTCTAAATCTCAACTTTTAAACAATAGGCTTTAGCCTTTAAAACACTCCTTCGAAAACTTGGGTTATACTTTACTTAGAAAAACAAAGATAAATCACCTAAGTCGAAAGCACTCTTTCGAAAGCATGGAGAAGCGGCTGGTTTTAAAACAGGCAAACCTTTCGACTTTGTTGGAAGGTTCAAAAACAAAACAAAGCGGCAGTAACCTTTCTACTTTGTCGAAAGGTTTAAACACCTTTATTTTAAACATTTGACTTGGTCAAAAGCAACCAAGTTGAAAGCTCTTATTCAAAAGCGAAGTAGGTGAAAGCTTTTGGTTTATAAAACAAACATACCCCAACCTCTTTGGCCATCAACCTTTCGACTAAGAACCCTTCGACCTTGTTCAATTCATTACGTACCAAGTGACTTGATACCATATGCATTGGCTTGACCTTTTCGAGAGCTTTATACCTTTCGAATTTGTCGGAAGGTTTGGGTCGGAAGGTTTTATGCCGTAAAAGGCTAAAACATGCTAAAAGTACGATTTCTTTGTTTTATAAGTTAAAAAGGATAACTTTTCAACTAACCTGCCTTTGTTTGTCAAATTCTCATTGGTTAATAAATATTTTTCAAAAAAGTGCTGCCACTATTTTCAGAATTAAATAATCATTTTATTTTATAAAATACCCCTTCTATTTAATTAAATATATAAAACATTTAAGTCCCATACCTTAAATAATTTTATATATTCATCAAAACACTTAGGAAAAATCTGGAAAAACTCTAGAAAATCATTTTAATATGTTTTCCAACATATAAAAATTCCAAACCCAAATAATCATTATTTTAGCCGTAAATAATTAATAACCCAATAAATCATTTTCTTCACTAGAAAATTAATATAAAATCCATATTAACTCGAAAAATTATGAAAACTGAAACAAATATCTAAAATATCATTTCTGTCCTATATTTAAATTTTCAAGGCATTTTGATGTCATTCTATAGGGTTTTCATATCAAACATATCATAAAAACTAATATGAACATGCATAATTCACCAACAAGCATATATATAACTTTAATCATCAAAAACATGACATAAGCTTGCAAAATCATTTTGCATCTAGTCCTAAAACCAAAAACCAAAAGAAAATTGGATGTAGTAATTATTCACCTTAGCTTTGAGATTAAAAGATGTGAGTTTTAATGTTGATTATCTTCCTTTACTTGAATCCTAGCTGTAATCTTCTCTTGAGAACAATAATGGTTGCCAACCTTAGATGTTTTAGTTTTGCTAAAATGAAAATGAACGTGAGTTCTATTTCCTAAGTTTTAGGGTATAAGCCTTTCCTATTTCCCATATTGCCCTTACTCATTCCGAACATCTTTGTTTATGTTATTTTATTTTAATTAACACACTAACATGGCACAACTACCCTTAGTCTAGTCAAATCTCCACCTATTAATCTTTACATTATTTTATTTAATTTACCTAATTAATTATTCTAAATAATGCTATAAAAATATGGGGTGTTGGTTTCAAAATTATCCTCTTTTTTTTACTTGGAATAAATGCTTTCGAAAGTAATACTTTCACCCTAGTTCTTTATGACCCTTAGTTATATTAAAGGTTAAACCCAATGGTTTCAAAAGGAATAATTATTAAAGATTTTGAAGCAACGTTCCACGATTCTTTACTTGAACCTAATGCTTTCGAAAGATATATAATATGTGTTCCGAAGAGGAGATACCCAAGGTTTTCGAAGGTTTATTTTGAGTATTTGAATGGAGGGTTTCCAATGCTTTCGTAAGACAAGTCTAAATGGTTTTAAAAGTGGATGTCTAAGGTTTTAATAAAGCTTTCAAAAGGATTGTTCTTAATGATTCCGAAAGGCATTTTTTAAAGTTTATAAACAAGGGTTTTGAAGATTTTACCTTGGCTTTATAGCCTAAAATTTTTTGAGTTAAAAAGGGTTTTAACTTACTTTGAAGGGACGAATAGTCCCATAAATAACGTTTCATCAACATTGCTTTGTGTAAAGTGTATATCATGGCATAAGTATTTTGAGTAAGCAAAGTATATGATTTCCTTGTTTTAAAAAGGTATGATCTCAGTGGTAAATCATTTATAAAGATTATTTACAAGGAAATGAAGTTTTAACAGGGTAGTTAACCCTAAGACATGAAATGAAACATGAATAAGGTAGTTAACCCTAAGACATGAAATGAAACATGAATAAGGTAGTGAACCCTAAGACATGAAATGAAACATGAATAATGTAGTTAACCCTAAGTTTATGACTTAGATATTAGGAGACCAGATGAGACTGGTATAAGGTCGCTCCCTATACTTTAGCTATTAGACCCTAGCTAAAATAAGTCCAAAATTTCAGTGCGTAGGGCTTGTCACAGGTGGGACTAAAATGAGGTTACACACAGAAGGGAATATACAGAGTAAAGATAGGTTATTGGTAAACCCATAAAACCATTAGGTTCAGTTGATCCTAGAAAAATAGAAAAAGAAAGTTAAGGGAAATCAACCCAGTATTGTGTCTAACAAAAGTTGGAATCTTGATTACGTCTGGTAGGCCCGAGTCAGCCAGTGGTTAATAGTTAGCCAGATAAAACTATAGTATGGACAGATAGTCCATTGATTTCCTAATTTTTGTGCATATATGTATTTTCTATTTTGGTTATAATCAGTTTGATTTCTGACTTTGATTTGCAAAAGATATAAAGGGATATTAGTGAGGGAAACCCATTACGCTTAATGGCATGGTCTCACTTAATATCAGTAAATCGGGATGCAATAGTATTATTCACACCAGGCTTTATGTCCGACTCGAAGTTTATGTTTTCCCCTTAAACTCTTGGGTGCTCAAAATTTAATTTGAGTAGATTGAGTGTTAAAGTTTTTCAGGTTTAGTAGGTTGGACGATTATGCTTCCGAAGATGTGCAGGAGGCAAAGTTAGCTATGTAGGAGCTATTTAGTTTTATTTTCGCTATGATGTATTTATGACTGATATGTCTATCTAGTACTCTGATCATCTAATGGGGCATCTTCATATGTCGCTCTTGGAATAATTTGTGATAATTGTATTTGATCAAAACCTATGATTCGTTTTGGGATTATGTCACGAATATGAAATATGGTTTTGAAATGTAATTAGAAAAGTTGTTTTTGAAATTTGTGATTTTATTTCATATTCACATGCTTCTGATATTATGGATACCATTAACATTACTGTATTTTGTCACTAGAAGTTAATACTATGGATGACTGCAGCATTTGTAGCACTTAACATTGGGCCTCAAGATAACGGATGTTACAACTTGGTATCAGAGCATAGGTTAATGAAAAACTTAAAAGATATTTTAAACCTAAAATGATTCTAAAAACATAATCCTAAAGAATTAGTGATAAGGTTGGGGTATGGGATAACACTATAGTAATGTACATGTATTTGCTGTATATATAAATATATGTTTTATCTTTATTCTCTCATCTCTCTTGGGCTATTCTTCTGCATCTTACAAAGACTCGAATGCAGATTTTAAGGACGTAAGATATGGATGCTATGAGTGGAAGAGTTAACATTGGTGGAAGAAGCACCACAACCAATGGGTATGCTAGACCTAATACTAGAAGGAATCCAGGTCGGGTACAAGCTGCTAATGTGGGTGCTGGAGTGCCGCAGCTGATATGGGAACTATGTATCAGTTCTTCGTTAATATGATGCAGGATGAAGTTGTTACGGGTTTAGTCGGAGGAAATGTTGAAGGAGGAAATCAAGGAGCTCTAGTGGTCAATAACTATACAATATTGAGCAGAGACTATGCTAGGCTTGGATGAAACCATTTATCAGGACTAAAGACGCATTTAAAGTGGAGAATTCGTTACTTCATTGCGAAAGGATTTTCGCTGATTTAGGGCTTAATGATGAGCAAAAGAGGAGGCTTGCTTCTAGACATTTGTAAGGAGCAGCACTGTACTGGTGGAACAGTGTTACTATGGGAGTTAATGAGGAGACCATGATTTGGGCTGAATTTAGAAGGAGGTTTGAGGAAAGATTCATGTCAGAGATTGCTAAGTCAACCCTGCTCAGGAAGTTTATGGAGTTGGAGCAGGGAGACATGATAATGCTTGAGTATGCAACCAGATTTGAGGAGCTATCGAGATACAGATATGCTACGGTTGATACAGTTATCAAAAGGAACGAGAAGTTCATCCACAGACTGAAACCTGAACTAGCTAAAGCAACACTGCCACATATCAGGGATCTGTGTGACGTAGTTGTTGAGATGGCTTTGAGGCAGGAGGAGATGCTTGCTTTTCATGATGGTAACAAAGCAAGGGAAGCTCAAAGTGGGCAGAACCAGAAGATAAGTTTTTTCATAAGAAAGGCGCTCAGAGAGGAGGAGCAGCCAAGAAAAAGAAGGCCGATGTAGTTTGCTATAAGTGCGACAAGAAGGGACACTATGCTCACTAGTGTCGGACAGGCAAAGGGAAGAAAGCTGCTGACAAGAAAGAAGTGAGGTGCTTTAACTATGATCAGATTGGACATTATAAGAACTAGTGCAAGGAACCGGCTAAGGATGGAAAAGGCAAGATGTTTTCATTGGAACTAGCTACCTCAAGACCAAAAGCTGAGGGGAAAGGAAAAGATGTGTTGGGAGGTATGCTTTTGATTCATGGTGTATCCATTAGAGTTCTATTTTATACTGGTGCATCGCATCCTTTTATATCTCATTGTTTGGTAGATAAGCTTAAAACACTCGCATCTAGTTACATCCTTAAGGTTTGCGAATCCGATAGAAGGGTATGCGACTCTCGGGATGAGATATGACCACTTAAAGTTTGAATTGTTAGGTCATATATTTACTTGAAGTTTGCATGTATTTGATTTCGTAGGGTTCAAAATTATTTTGGGTATGGATTGGATGAGCAAATATGGTTCTAGGATATTTTCCTATGATAGGAAAATATCACTTAGACACCCTAGTTGTAGTGATCAGTTTATATACTCCGTAGAAAACCCTAGTTTTGGGGCAAATGCTTTGTTGGGTGTTATGGAGGAAGAAGACGAGTTGAACCGAGTTTTCATTGTTAGAGAATTCACAGACGTCTTTGAGCCCGTAGTAGGACTACCGCCGAAATGAGCCATTGAGTTTCAGATATATTTATTACCAGAAGCAGAACCGGTGAGTACACCGCCAAGCAGAATGACACCTACCGAGATGATGGAGCTAAAGGTGTAGTTGGTGGATTTGGAAAGTAAGAACTTTATCAGACCAAGTATTTCTCCTTGGGGAGCAGGCGTAGTGTTTGCAAAGAAATCAGATGGATCGTTAAGGTTGTGTATCGATTATCGTAAGTTGAATGAGAAGACGAAAAATAATCGTTATCCGTTAGCTAGAATTGACGATTTTTTCGACCAATTGAGTGGAGCCAAAGTATTTTCCTAGTTGGATTTGGCAACAAGATTCTATCAGCTTAGAGCAGCTGAAGATAGTATTCCATTGACGGTGTTTAGAGTAAGATATGGATCATACGAATGGTTAGTAATGCTGTTCGACAAACTAATGCGCCAGCATTTTTTGTAGACTTGATGAACAGAATCTTCCGAGAGCATTTGGATAGATTCATGTTAGTGTTCATAGACGACATTTTGATATACTCTAAAGATGAAAGGGAGCATGAAGTTCTTCTCAGAATGGTGCTTGAGATGTTGAGGCAGCATCAATTGAAAGCGAAATTTTCGAAGTGTCATTTCTGGAAGAAAGAAGTGAAGTTTCTTGGTCATGTAGTCTCAGCAAAAAGGTTGTCCGTAGATCCGGCTAAGGTCGAGGTGGTGAATAATTTAAAGAGACCCGAGACAGTGACTGTGATAAAGAATTTTCTTGGATTAGCTGGTTATTATCGGAGATTCATTAAGGATTTTTCATGGATAGTGGCATCGATGACTAAGCTAACTTGGAAAGAGGTGAAGTTTGTCTGGACTGATAAGTGTGAGGAGGCATTTCAAAAATTGAAACACTTATTGATAAATGCACCTGTGTTAGTTGTTCCAGAGGGGAATCGGGACTTAGTGGTGTACAAGGATACATGTGGAACAGGGTTAGGAGCTGCGTTAATGCAAAGAGTTAAAGTGATTGCCTACGCTTCACGATAGCTTAGACCGCATGAAGTTAGATATCCAACTCATGATTTGGAATTAGCTATGGTAATTTTCGCATTGAAGGTGTGGAGAAATTACCATTTGGGACAAAAACTCGAGTTGTATATGGATCATAACTCACTGAGGTATTTATTCCCTTAGATGGTGTTGAATATGAGACAACAAAGGTGGTTGGAGTATTTAGCCGCTTATGACTTTGAAATTGAGTGCACACTGGGGAAAGGTAATAAAGTTGCAGATGCATTTAGCAGGAAACATCAGAATGCAATATTGGCAACGGTAGCTGAGTGGAAAATTTAGAAGCATTGACTGCATGTAGAATAAAGTGGAGATATGAAGCTAGTTCTATTAAGGAAAGTGCTATATTGTCATGTTTAGAAGTTCAACTAGTGATGATCGAAAGGATTGGTTCTAAGCAAGGGGAGGGTCAATTATTAGCTGAACGGATCAGAAAACTAAGGAATGGAACGAAGAGCGATGACGTGGAAGATTTCAATCTTGACCAGAATGAGTAGTTGAGGAAGAAAGGAAGATTATGTGTTTCGAATGTGGAAAACATTAGGAAGGAAATTCTTGGAGAATGCCATCGTTCAAAGTTCACCATTCATCCTGGAGGAACTAAGATGTATCAGGATATAAAAAAGAGTTTCTTCTGGGAGGGTATAAAGAGCGATGTAGGCTTATGGGTGAAGCAGTGTTTGAACTGTCAACAGCTAAAAGCTGAACATCAGAAACCAAGTGGGTTACTTCAGCCTATGGATGTTCCAGTTTGGAAATGGGATTCTATCTCAATGGATTTTATAGACGGTTTTCCAAGGTCAAATTGACGAAATGAAAGTGTATGGGTCATAGTGGATAGGCTAACCAAGAGTGCCTATTTCACTCTAGTTGAGTCAACCAGGACGACACTTGTTTTGGAAAAATTATTCGTGAAGAATATGGTTAGGCTGCATGGAATTCCTAGTAGTCTAGTAAGTGACGGAGATTCCTTACTCACTAGTGAGTTATGGAAGAGTCTATAGGAACTTTAAGTACCAAGCTCAAGATGAGTACCGCTTACCATCCACAGACAGATGGACAAATGAAAAGAGTTAACAAAGTCTTAGAGGATTCGTTAAGAGCTTGTGTGCTAGACTTTGGCGGATCATGGGAAGACCACCTACACTTAGTTGAGTTTTCGTATAATAATAGTTATCAGACTAGTATAGGGATGACACCGTTTGAAGCTTTGTATGGAAGGCCATGCAAATCTCTCGTTTGTTGGTTAGAGACCGGGGATAGGTTAGTTCTTAATCCATAATTATATTCACCAAACACTTAGAAAGATTTTCTATTTCAAAATCATATTAAAATGATCAAACCCAAATGTCATTTAAAACGAAGATATGAATAACCCAAAATACAATTCCTTTCCATAAATCTCTTTTATTTTATAAATTCCTCCTTTATAAATTTCCAAAATCTATTTATAAAACTTCTTTATAAATCTCCAAGTTTTATTTATAAAAATACTCTTTTATAAATCTCAAAAACCCTTTTATAAAACTTCCTTTTTAAATCTTTAAAATCATTTATAAACCTCCTTTTTGAAATCATTTAAAAACCAAACTTCTTTTCAAATCTCCTTTAAATTCATAAACTTCTTTAATAAATCTTTTTTATAAAAAAGGAATCCCTTTATAAATAATTTATTATTTAATTATAATGAAATAAAACTTTAACATCATAAAAATAAACTTTAAACATTCTTAATAATATAATAATACTTTAAAAGCATTATTAAAAATATAACAATTAAACTATTTTTAAAATGTAATTACTTAACTTTTAAACAATAAACTAATAACGTAATTAACTAGCTTTAAACAATCATTAGTAAAATAATTAATTGTCCTTATACAACCTTAATAAGTAATTAATTATCTTTAAACAACATTAATAAGTAATTAATTATCTTTAAACAACACTAATGGAATAATTAATTCTAAAATATTATAAGTATAACAATTGATGTTAAAACATTTTAAATGGTATAATAATTGATTTTAGCATAGAAAAAATTATATAAAACACTTTGTTAAAAATAATAATTAAATACCCACTTTACTTCAAATTATAAAATTGAAGTTAATTTAACTCCATAACTTTCCAAACTCAGAAAGAGGCTTAGCAAGCATAGCGGTACATTACCACTAAATTCAATTTAACTTCTCAAGTTAAATTATAGCTATTTACATAAGCAGGCATATATATAACAAATCCATAATTAATAATCAATCGTTAACATATCACTTATCCCATAGTAATCAATCGACACTTAATAAATGTCCAAATTAAGATAATAGCACAACGAGGATCTATTCTGCGAAACAAATATCATTCAAAACAAACTCTTCCGTTTATTATTAGATGGTGTTTATTTATCCAAATAGATAATACCAAAGAAGTATGTTTAAATTATTACATTATTATTTAAACAACGTAATTATATTAAATTAGTATTATTTTATCACCTTATATATTATCCATTTTCAAAAATGATAATTTATCCAAACCAAACAACCAGCAAATACAACAACCAATCATACAACCAATTTTTATCTACTATATAACAAATTGATTAACCAAAAGGTGAGTTTTACTCACCAAAAATTCTGTCATCGCCGAAGCGTTCTAGTTCCTCTGAAATCGAACAGCATACGATTTTAGCTTAAAATTCTACAAGCTCCAATCTCAACCAATCCAATTTCATAATGTAGATATTGTTCCTAAGAATGCAACATGACTAACCGTGTTCCATTTGGACCTTGTGTGGACAAGTTAATGGGTATATAAGATTTCAAATTAAAACAATAATTAAACAACTAATTACATTATTAATCCCCTAATTAACAATTAACTAACCCCTAATCCTCATCGCTAAACAACCCAGGCTACACCTTAACTTCCTCCATTCAACACCGCCTAACTGCCCCCACTGGCCACCATACATCGTCGCTTGCCTCTCATCGCGAACCCTGACCAAGACAAACCTCAATTGAGGTGTGCTCACAGATGTTCCTAGCTAAATACCCTTATTCCAAACTCAAAGGAACTATTTCTGGGACCTAATTCCATCATATATAAAAGTTAGCTTTTCGAATCGCTCGATTTAGAAACCGAACTTGACCTCCTAACTCGAAATCAAACGGTTGGAACATATTAATGCCTATACTCATTTTGGCTCGCTCGGACCATCTAGACCCAATAGAATTAATATCGAGTCCTAAAAAGTCCGTTTGCAAAAATCGAGTTCTTTGACTCATCGATAAAATAAAACAATTAAATATTTAAATATTCAAAATTTAAACATTTATAGCAACGTAAAAATATAGATTATTACAATTTATAATAGCTATTTTATTAATTTTGAATGAGTTTAAAAGCTTTTGTAGATAAATAATTCTTTTTAAAAATAAATTTGAGGATTTAAAAGTGATTTTGGAAAATTATATCTTTATATATATATATATAATTAAATTAAAACTCTTTATTTTATTTATTATGGATTTGATTATTGTATTGAGATTTCATGCTTTTCTATGAAATGAGGAATTTTAATAAACGATTGAATAGTATAGATTGGTATGGGAAATTTTTGTACCATTCTTCTGCTTATTTTTATAACTTGTCGAATAGAGTATATTGAGTGGAATTTACTAGCTTTTAGCAAGTACTTGAATAGCACTAAGTGGTATGGGACATTTAGTGAAATTCTAGTAAGTGCTAAAGTGACAGTGATTAATACTTTAGAGTTATACTATCTTGGGTGTTTGGTTATATGGGCTGATAGATCCCTAAGAAATATATAACTCATGATTTTGACAATCATGATTATTGTTTGATTTTGATGATTCGGTTGATCATTCGTGATCCTGGCAACTAGCTAGATGGTTCGGGGATGCTATCTTCTTTTAGAGATCAATTGATGGTCGCCATAGGCTTTTGTGTGTGACTAGCTATCACCAGTCCAGAAGGGGACCGTATCTCATCTAGGTGGGGATTGTACCTCTGTCTAGGAGAGGACCGTACCTCTATTTGTGCATTTAGTAGCTTAGTAGTGGCTACATTCGTGATTTCGTGTTGCCTAAGAAGAGAGAGCAATTATTAGTAGCTTTCTAGCAGCTACATTCTTGTTTCTGTGATTTGTCCAGGAGGGGATCGTACCTCTATGTTTCGTCCAGGAGGGGACCGTACCTCTATGTGTTATCCACAAAGGGGACAGTACCTTTGATTTGGTGAAATCCTTATGTGGATTTATTTTAGTTCCATTGATCTGAAATGGACATATGTGAATCACCATACTGTGTACGATAATCTACGAGAGACTTGAGTGTTTTTGAAATGGTGATTATTTTGTGATATATCTTTTCGGGTTAATTTGGATTAATGGTGATTATTTTGTGATATACTCTTTTGGATTGATTTGGATTGGCATATTTTATATGACTTAGTAATCATGTGCAGTCATATATTATTATGAAGTATTATTCTCACATCTTTAATGAAGATAAAGTCTGACCTGTTTATTTTTATAATATTCGGGTCAGGCTAAGACTCTACAGGTACCAGGACTCGCTGACCTTGGACATGTTTGCCAGCGTAGGGATAAACTATTTTTGACAGTTTGAGTTTACCTCGTGTATGTATGTATGTATGTATCTGTGTGTGTATGTATATGGATATATTTTGTATGGGATGTTATGTAAATATTCGATGTGTGGGTCTTGTATTATCATTTTGTAGACTCGCTTTTGTAGTTGTATATGACGTATATTATTCCCCTGTTATATGTTATTTTTATGGCTAATATTGTATATTATTCTGATTTATTTTAACCTATGTGGTTATCTTTGTGCCCAGACTATACACGTCAATTATTCAGTTCATATCCTTAATTTTTTTATAAGAATGACGTGTCAGTGTTAGCCCAAGTATTAGGTCACTCTTAACAAACCTCATTCTCTATATTCCCAAATGGTATTACTTAGTAATACTCTTTAGTAGTATAGGTATAGAGGCGAGGAGTTATACACCGTCTTCGTCGTTGAACTCGTAGTGAGATTATCTACGTCATAGTTTGGCTTGGGATTGGGTGAGTTATCTTGCCATTTAATTTGTATGTGTTGTGTGTGTATTTGTTTTTGTTAAAATGTAAGTTAAAATAAATAACAATCCAAGTTATTACTTTTTGACCTCTCTTGCTTTGAAAAGAAAGTGACAACATTATATGTAGTATAATCTCTCTTATAACCCTCTAAAACATGCAACATGACCTGAACTTGTTGTTTGAATGTTTGATATTATTCTGTGAAAAGCTGAAGTGTGATGTAAGTGGTTGAAGCGAAATAGTCGCTATAAACGCACCTTGAAATCCCTTTTATTTAGCATATATTAAATTGGTTCAATATGAATATATTATGAAAGTATATATTTGGTGGTTCTCGATGCATATTTTAGTGCACGTGTAGCAAGGAATTAGTTAGGGAAGTAATAGAAATTTTGAAACAATGTGTGAAAGTTAGAAGCGAAAAGATTGCTATGGATGCACTTTGAAAATGCCTTGTGTTCGGCAATTTTTAAAGTTAACTTTGAAAGACATCATAGGGGCTTTTGCATTTTTAATAAGTATAATATATGTACTTATTGTTGGAAAATATCAACGTATAAATAAATTTTTAATAAATATTTATAAAATTTTAAAATAAAGGGTTTTAAATGATAGAATACGCTTTTTATGCTTTTTAAATAAATGATAAAATAAGTACTTTCTAGGGATATTTAAAATAAATGTTTAAAATCATAGTGTAAGTATTTTTAAAGTATTTTAGATATATATAGTTTGTATAAATTTAGTTAAAGATTTTATTATGGTATTACAAAGCTAATGTAATATAATATCTTTCAAATTATTTTACAATTTCATTAATTTAGCGTATAAAAAAATTATTATATATACACATCATTTTAGAAAGGTATTTTTAGTAAATATATAGATTAGGGAAAAATAAATAGGTCATTCACAAAGAAAGAAAGGAAGATTTGGATCATAAACTTAAGTTAATATAAATTATTTTGAGAAGTTACCTTAATTAATAAGTGTGGATATGATTTGATCTTTAAAACGAATGTTTTAAATTTAATGATAAGTATAAAATGGTTTTGGGTTGCAGTAAACAATGTTTGAGTAACAGTTATTTTTAACACTTACTAATTATACTTAAGAATGTAACTAGATATTTAATAATGAATATTATAAAGATAACTATAAGTAAATATTACCGGGTTGTAGTAAAAAATGTTTAAGCAAAAATTATTTTTGACCCTTATAAATATATTTAAATCTTAGATAGTAAAGAAAATGTTTAGAGTAAGAAAAGTTTTAGGCTAGTAGTAAGCAATGTTTTAATAACATTGCTCTTAAACCCTTGAATTATATTTTAAAGTCAGCACACCAGAAATGTCATTTCGTAATGGCTTTCAACCGTTGCAAAAGCATTTTGTAGCGGCCCAGAGCCGCTGCGAAATAAGGATAGCAAAATTTCGCAACCGCCCTGAGCAGTTGGAAATTTGTTTTTCGCAATGACTTTGAGCCGTTGCAAAATACTAAATACAAATTTGCAACAGTTCAGAGCCGTTGTAAAATTAAATCATGAATTTTTTTAAAAAACTTTTGATTATGTATCATTTATAGTTTCAGGTCCGGAAATTAAGGCATAAATTTGTGCGGACAAGAATCCAACAGTTTACCATCAATTAAGTATTTAAAATACATAGCCTCCCTGATTTCTGCACCAACCTGTACCAATATTCTTTGGACCTTCTGGCATTGCCCTTATTGTTTTAATATAATCCATAGAAAACAACAGCTCACAGCATAAAACCCAAACTGATAAACATAACATAAATTCAGGAAAGTAAATTTCATAATACACCAGACATCATAGCATACAAAGGATTAAGTACACAGTAGACATTTAGGTAGCCTGAAGTGACCTCAGTTTCCAAGTAATGCAAGAAGAAACTTCTTATGATCTCCATGAGTTGCATTTGCGATTATAGCATCAAGTTGCATTTGCGCTGTTGCATAAATCACACACGTTAGCGCATCCTCCCTTATAGAGTTGCCAACTGCACTACACAGAACCTACAGCGTTTTTGCATATAAAAATTCATATTATATCCATATTTTGCTTTGTTATAAGATTTTCAACTGGTTTAATATTGGTTTTTACCTTCTCAATACTTCTTTGGGAAGATAATGCATCTAATTATGCATGAAGAGCTCCTGCTAATTCATTTGAATCTTCACCAGACAGATTCTTGTATCAGTGTAATCACTAAATTAATGTCATATGATATGAACATTTTATTGAACAATCATTTATGTTTTGAAGTTTACCTGAGTGATGGAGGCTGCAAAATCATCCTTGTACTGATTAAATATAGCATTGAGCTACGCTTTGTTCCTTGTACTCAAGATCTAACGATCTCTTCATTACTATTGTTCTTCTGTTTAATGGCTCCATGAAGAATCTTTGCTTCTGCTTTTGCTCAGCTGGCGTTAATTTATGGTCCATCGTATCCATTTATGCTCACAAGTGGAACCAAAAGCTAATGCATAAGTATAAAACAACACTACATGAATACTACAGACCTTACTAACTGTGTTAATTGTTCTAGACTGATAACTAATGATTTTGCTATAGCAACGTTTTTCTCTAAAAAAATAACTTCAACAGCATAATTTATGCTGAGAAGAAATATATATTTGTTGCAGTTGTGCTAGACTGATTCATAAAATAACTATAAAAATCAATTTTTTACCATAAATTATGCTTAGAAGCTTGCCAAAATCAAGATATAGCTAAAATACATGTTATTGAAATTTCTGTTTTCAACATGCTTTGAAGTTCATTAAATAACAAAAAATTTCTACTAATTATACAAATACCTTGAGGAAATCTCCAACAATGTGTGAAGTAACATCCTTTACAAGAGAACACTTATAAGAAGCTTGATAAGCTTTTTTTACAATCATGAGTCCATTTGGGGAATCAACACAAGCTAATTCAACGATCACACGATAGTCAGTTTCTTTAATCGCGCTATTGAGAATGATTGCTTCTCTTTCAGCTGGTTCAAACTTCAATCTGTAAACTGCTCTCTGTATTTTCAAGCATAACGTTTTAAAGTAATTAGACTTATACGACAATATTCATAGCTTTTTTGTGGGTGAAAGTTTCAGGTGTTCCTCAAAAGAAGATAATTTGACAACTTTCGAAATATGTTCATGTGACCAATATTATCAATGATTGTGTTATCATAAAGTTCAACCATATAAATCACTAGCATGGAGTTTCTTCTTTCTCAAACATTGCATTGCCACTTTACAAAATTAACAAACACACATAACATGTAGATATATGAAAATAATGTAGGACCGATTGACAAATTAAGCAATATATAATTAACCTTGTTGGTTGTTCTCTTTTGCAAATTCTTTTGCCCTTTCCACCTCTATTAACATCTTCTTTTCCAATATTTCCTCATTTTCCTTTAATTCTTCGACTGCCTACAAATAATTACATATTGGCATGGCTATTATAGTTAACAATATATAAACACACTAGCCAATTTATATACGTATTTACTATTTAATATTAATTTATTAATACACACACAACTCTATGTGTGTATATAAGACATTTATGTATAAATTTATATTGAATATGTTGACTATTCTAGATAATTCATATTAATATTTAAAATAATTTAGGTAGATTTAAATCAGATCTTGATCTGGAGTAAAATTTATTTTAAATTTAAACTCAAATTTCAAATGATAATACATTTAATTATAAATGTGTGTGTGTATAATTATTTATTTTAACATTCAAAAATATATATGTTTATATATATATATATATATATATATAAATTTTATCTATAAAATATAAATTAACAAATAAAATAGTAATATATTAAAATTAAAAAAAATCTTATAATTCATGCAGATTTAAAAAAGCAATTTTTTATTTAAAATCCGTATGGATTTTGCATAATTTTTTAAACATATATTTACAATTTATACATACATACATACATACATATATATATATATATACACACACATACATACATATATATATATGAGCATATATGCATACCCAGGAGGGCCTGCATCAAATTACAATGTGCATGCATTTTTAGTTGCACTTGTGGAAGTAGATTTGACAGTAGCATTGCTAGCTAAATTAAACCTGAGGCGACGACCGAAAAGACTTAGACAACTGAAGAACATTCATAGAACCAATAACTTGAAAGCATTCGTAGTTTTAGCATTCCTTTCTTTTGTTTTAGTTTATTTTATACTATTGGAAATGGAAATATACTTGTACTTTTACACGCTTATGCTCTTTTAGCTAATGTGAGCTGTATTAAAATATATCAGCGATTAATTTTTTCTTTTCCACTCTTTTTTAGATTTTTGTCTTTTATTCTTTCAAGTTACTTTTTTGAAAACCAACTTTCGAATTACTATTTTTTCTTTTGAAAACTAGTAATTTCATATTTGTCTTTCTTAAGTTTGTACTGCTTATTTTAATAGGGTTAATTACTCAAGCAAAATCTTTATATTTTATTTCCATTTTAATGATTTTTTTCTTTATTTGTTCCAACATTCAAGAAAGGAAACATAAACCTCAAAGAATAGACATGAAAAGAATTAGAAAAGGAAGTATAAAAGAAATATTGGTTTGTACATGCAAACCCGGTATTTGAACTTGACCTAGGCAGAAGTCGCTATTTTTCTGTTCGGACTGCAATAACTTCTTCATAATAACTCGGAATCAGACGAGACTTCAACTAGTGAACTCCACCTAAATTACGGACAATATGGAACACTTAGATACTTCATCTTGTGAATGCACACTGTTTTTCTCCATGGTAAACAACAGTTGTACTTAGAAAATAATAGGCTACCTCCCCATATTTGAACTCTCCCTAGGCAAAAGCCGCTATTTTTTTGTTCAGATTGCAGTAACTTGTTCATAATAAATCTGAATCCGACGAGACTTCGGCCGATGAACTACCACCTAAATTACGGACAATATTAATAACTTGGATATTTCAGCTTATGAACGTATACCATAGTTTTCCATGGTGATTAACAACTGTACTTTGAAAATAATAGGCTACATCCCCATATTTGTACTCCACCTAGGCAAAAGCCGCTAATTTTTTGTTCATATTGCAATAACTTCTTCATACTAACTCGGAAGATGAGACTCCGACCGATGAACTCCCACATAAATTACAGACAATATGAAACAATTGGATACTTCTTCTCTTGAATGCACATTGTATTTCTCCATGGTGACTAACAGTTGTACTTCGAAAATAACAGGCTACATCTCCATATTTGAACTCCACCTAAACAGAAGCCATTATTTTTTTGTTCAAACTACAATAACTTCTTCATACTAACTTGGAATCTGACGAGACTTCGACCGATGAACTCCCACCTAAATTACCGACAATATGGAACACTCGGATACTTCAACTTATCAACATATACCATAGTTCTCCATGGTGATTAACAGTTGTACTTAGAAAATAACAGTCTACATCCCCATATTTGAACTCCGCCTAGGCAGAAGCCGCTATTTTCTATGTTCGGACTGCAATAAATTCTTTATACTAACTCGAAATCGGACGAGACTTCGACCGATGAACTCCCACCTAAATTACGGATAATATGGAACAATTGGATACTTCAGCTCTTGAACGCACACTGCATTTCTCCATAGTTACTAACAATTGTATTTAGAAAATAACAAGCTACATTCTCACATTTGAACTTCGTCTAGGCAGAAGCCGCTATTTTTTTGTTTAGACTGCAATAATTTCTTCATACTAACTCGGAATTAGACGAGACTTCAACCGATGGCCTCCCAAGTAAATTACAGACAATATGGAACAATGGGATACTTCAGCTTATGAACGTACACTGTAGTTCTCTATGATGATTAATAGTTTTACTTAGAAAATAAAAGGCTACATCCACATATTATAATACTATTTCTCTATGAGATGCAAAGGGGCATATTTGGAATTTCAAAAGGATACCAAGTAAATTTATTCAATGATTCTCTTTATTAGTAGTAAAGATAAAGATAAAGATAAAGATAAATACACACACAGGTCCATCTGCTGACCAGACTCCCTAAATTAACCTACAACACTTCTAGTTTATCGATACATTGAGTTTCGGTGAATCCATGCATTTATTTTACCATCATACCATTGAAAAACATACAAACTAAAATAACCTTATTAAATAAAGAATTATGAATCCAAATTTAAGAAGCAAAATAACTAATCATAACTTGAGGTAAGATATCTTTTGCCTATGCTTTACAATTTAATCTAATTAATAGAACACGTTTTCCTGAAAACAAATATTCAGTTTAACTATAAACACTCATCAAACTAAAGCAACATGTACCTGTGAAATTCAAACTCTTTTGATTTATGAACATGGAGTTTAAGACTTCGATAATTATTTATCCATCTTCTAACTAGAGGAAAAAATGAATATACATAATGTGCAATATATGTCCCAGCATTCTGTAATAAGAATGAGAGACTGCCGGCAAAATAGAAATATAGTGAATTTATCAATATATTAGGAATCAGAAAATTATGGTACTATCAACTATGAAATTTGATGGACATGATTTGGAGGTGAGACACATGTTTTAGTAAATTAAACTGAATAGTCAACTGCGAAATTCCAATCAGCAATCTGTTATTACATCCACATAAAAATTATAAGACAAAAAAGGATGCTAAAAACTTGCGTAATATGTTGAGATAAACTCTAACTATCTAATCTTTGAAGTTGAGAGTTTAAGAGCACAATTATGTAAGTTCTAACGTAAAGTTTGAATTTGATAATTTTATGAAACTAAAGTTAAATATAACTAAACGGCCAATATTAGTAATAATAAAAATTAATCTTAAAGAATAATTTTGTGTCGGTCAGCCTTGTTCAGGTGTTTGGAAATCCCTATCGATAACGTTGGCTAGACGTATCGATCAGAATTCATAAACCACTCAACACATCAATCAACACAATATAAAATACTTTTATAGCACTAACAAATACACGCAGTTATACACACACACACTCAAACTCATTCTAGGGTGTCACTTATCCTATCTCTAATGAGTTTACCCATATAAGGCCAAGGTTCTCGCCTAATCTTCGGCTCTGATACCAACTGTAACATGTCACCTTTTCGATCCTCAAAAGTCGACATTAATATATCCACGACTACAAGAGAAATGACAATTTTCCAACTCGGAATTCTCTACGCCATCCCTACGCCGCGTAGGCGCGGGGTAGGGACATCGTGAAAATGCGGAAGAGACGTAGGGAAAGCGTTAGCAAGTAACCTACCTATTTTCTGTGCGTGCCACGGTTTAAATGTTTACCACATTGTTAAACCTAGCTATCCCCAATTCCTTCGTATTGTTTCCAAGAAAAAAAACCTAATCGATCTAAACTCCAAATCCTCCTGCCTCCGTTCCGTTAGCAGTTCCCCAAATCCTCCTGCCTTCGATCCGCGCCGCCAGCAGCTGCCTCCGCGCCGCCGCCAGTAGCTATCCCCAATTCTTGTATGTACCCTTTTGATTTGGTTCTCCATTAAGTTTTTTGAATGATCTAGCTTCTTATCCCTCATTCTTTTTTCCTTTCGTTTATAGTATTTGTTGGGTTACAAAACTTCTGAATTCCATTAAGAATTGGTTAGATGCGCTGCGCTAAACTATTTTCAGGTGTCCAGCTATATTTGGAATGATCAAAAGGGGTACGTACATATTATGATATGATTTTAGCCTTTTTGCATCTGTTATAGCTCTATGGTTTACAATTTAGTTTTTTCATGGACTATGCGTGTGAACTATCTGACTATGTGGTATAACATGGACTGTTTTTGACATTTTGTGTTACATCACTAAAATTGGGGTTGAATTAAGATTTCATGCGTTATATAAAAAACACACGCACGCACAACTTTTCCTGGCTACAAACTGACATGTGCCACTGAATTTTGGAATTTTTAGTAGACAGTTATGTAAATATAAAAAATTCAGCCGAGCAAGTTGTGTTAGCCTGAACATGTAGTTAGCCAAATCGAAAAGACAATGTATTAAGAAATTTATTTGCTGATTATTGGTCATTTGTAGAAGCATTTGTTTACACTTTACAGTCAAAAAGTATTGTGCATATTTAGTGTATCTATATCACAATAAGCAAAAAGAATCCGAGTAACTCGATAAAGTGTTTAATACTTGTTAGTTATATTTTTTTCCTTTATTGACTCATGTTGATCAGGGTCTATGTCTGTTTGTATGTTTGCACCACTTCTTGTTTTTTTTTAATTCATGTCTTTGTACTTCATCAGATACATTTGTTTTTTTAAAAACCATGCAGCTTTCTTTTCAGGCGTTCCTTCTCGTATCACAACCACCAAAATTTCCAAATTCCCATTATTTTTTGGTAGTGTTGATCAAAGATATATAGAAACCTAGGACTTGCATTTGAACTTGGTAGAGAGCTTCCAGGATTCAAGTTAGAAACCAACTTTGTAATTTGAAACCGTCAACTACTACAGTAATGAAAATAATGCTCTATTTAGGATAGTTTAAAAATTGCTTGATGTTTAAAAACTTAACTTTTCTACGTGTGATATATTTCCTTCATTTGTTAAAACAGTAAATTGAGATTTAAAGAAAGGTATATTAATTATAGAAGGAAATTTTAAAATACAGTTTTATGCCATGTTTAAAAAATTTAGCTTATCAAGTGGAGCTACTTTGAAAGCATTGATAAAGATTGGAGTGTATGTCTTTGTACAGTATGTATAGTTTAATCATCATCTTTCATTGACTTTTAATGGAGCAATAGTTCAAGTATTAGTTAGGGAATCAAATGGCTTTAACATATTTGTACAATATATATATGTTGTCTGTTGATTCATAAAACTAAAAATAGTTCATTTAGTCGGCAGGAAATTCTTCCTCAAATGACGGCAAAGGAAAAAGCACTCAAAATAACAACAGAGTTACATATGGTTTTAGTCTTGCAAAAGGGAAGGCTAATCAACCCATGGAAGACTTCCATGTCGCTAAATTCATTCAAACCAAGGGACATGAGCTTGGCCTTTTTGCTATTTTTGATGGACATTTGGGGGATTCTGTTCCTGCATATCTTCAGAAACATTTGTTCTTTATTATTCTAAAAGAGGTGTGTTTTCTGTATCATGCCATTTCATAATTATCTCTACTGCCAATATAGAAAACTGATTGTATTTGATTCACCAATGTATTGCCGTTTAAACAAAAAATGGGAGTTACATAAGAACCCTTCGAACTTTTCATATTCTACCGCATCTCTAATCACCTACATGAGTGCATAAATATATATTGCGTTCCATAATAATGTCAATGGACAAAAATAAAACCGAAAATTCTCAAATATTTAACTGGGTAGCAGAATAGGCAAGTAAATTCACAGTAGTAGGACCTGATTCTGTATAGGTTGAACAATATCATTTAAATTTATATCCAAAGGCAGGTGTGCACTGCCTTTGCAAAAGTAGTGCAAGTGCATTGCCTTTGCAAAGGCAGTGGTTTCACAAGGCAAAGGCAGTGCACCAGCACCACCGTCCCTTTGCAAAGGCAGTGTGCAACAAATTTGTAAGCAATTAAATCTATAATCGTGCTTTTTAGGCTTAATTTGTAACGGAACCATGCAAATTTTTTCTTAGGCAATGAACAGTCGAATAGTTGTACATTTTGCTAATTTGATTAAATAATCCATATGCAGATATATAGAGACAATACATATACTTCTGTATTTGGAGTTTCACATCACAGAGAGAAACTTGAGGAGGAAGTAGAAGAGCTAAGGTGTAAAAATCAAGAAATGAATGCCACAATTAACAAACTACAAGGGGATTTACGTTCCATGCACGAGGAGATGAATTATGTTCAGGAGTTTATACGGGGGTTGAGGCGGGAGCAAGGACCAGAGATATGACCAACTTCGTGAGTTATTCCTATTTTGGTTGTGGGTTTGGTGTTCTATTTTTATGACGTACATTGTATGATGTTTGAATTAGATGAAACATCTATGTTGGAGTTATGTAGCAACTTTAATTTATTGTTTGTTGGACATGATGTGTTTTAAACACATTTTGCAACAAGTTTATGGTAATTTGACCATGGTATACATTCTACATTAATGTTTTTAATGAGATACATTTCAAGAGATATATAGTTATGATTTTTGCATGTGGTTATTCAATATATTTAATGTTTTCTATTGTTGATGTTTGGTTTTATTAATTTTACTTGTGATATATGAGGTAGATGAATGTGAATACAATATGATCATATTGAATTTTAGTGTACGGTGGCGTAGGGATGGCGTATGGAACGAGGCGTAGGGAATGCGTATGCAATGTGGCGTAGGGAATGCGTATGGAATGTGGCGTATGGAATGCGTAGGGAAACGGCGTAGGGAAGCCGTAGGGAATTTTTGCGACGCACTGTTTTCCGACTTCTTTTTTGGCGTAGGGGCGGCGTAGGGTAATTCGATTCCCTACGCCGTCCCTACGCCAATTTGGCGTAGGGAATTCAGAATTCTTTTGTAGTTGTACATTTTGCTAATTTGATTAAATAATCCATATGCAGATATATAGAGACAATACATATACTTCTGTATTTGGAGTTTCACATCACAGAGAGAAACTTGAGGAGGAAGTAGAAGAGCTAAGGTGTAAAAATCAAGAAATGAATGCCACAATTAACAAACTACAAGGGGATTTACGTTCCATGCACGAGGAGATGAATTATGTTCAGGAGTTTATACGGGGGTTGAGGCGGGAGCAAGGACCAGAGATATGACCAACTTCGTGAGTTATTCCTATTTTGGTTGTGGGTTTGGTGTTCTATTTTTATGACGTACATTGTATGATGTTTGAATTAGATGAAACATCTATGTTGGAGTTATGTAGCAACTTTAATTTATTGTTTGTTGGACATGATGTGTTTTAAACACATTTTGCAACAAGTTTATGGTAATTTGACCATGGTATACATTCTACATTAATGTTTTTTAATGAGATACATTTCAAGAGATATATAGTTATGATTTTTGCATGTGGTTATTCAATATATTTAATGTTTTCTATTGTTGATGTTTGGTTTTATTAATTTTACTTGTGATATATGAGGTAGATGAATGTGAATACAATATGATCATATTGAATTTTAGTGTACGGTGGCGTAGGGATGGCGTATGGAACGAGGCGTAGGGAATGCATATGCAATGTGGCGTAGGGAATGCGTATGGAATGTGGCGTATGGAATGCGTAGGGAAACGGCGTAGGGAAGCCGTAGGGAATTTTTGCGACGCACTGTTTTCCGACTTCTTTTTTGGCGTAGGGGCGGCGTAGGGAAATTCGATTCCCTACGCCGTCCCTACGCCAATTTGGCGTAGGGAATTCAGAATTCTTTTGTAGTGGATATTCATGTGTCGAGCATCTAAATGTCGAAAAGACAGATTGTTGGGGTGAAAGAAGAGAAAAGAAAAAATAGAATCTCACAATGTGACGGGTAATATATAATATGCCAATGATCTTTACAAAATAAAACTATGATACACATACATCAATCAAAGTCTAGCATATCATCAGCTTGAGCAGTTATAACATGTCCTTACAACTACTGATAAATACAAACAAGAAAATACAATGGAAATAAAAAAATACGGTACGTCTTGGAAGCATTCAGCTCGTCTCATGAAGTTCTAAAGCATCCATAACTAAATCTGCAAAAGTACTCGGGTCTAACCTGAGTATAATAGGAAAATAACACTCAATACGGTCTGGTAAACTAGCGTGAGAAACACAAACCACACGGATTTTTAATGTTACAAAAAACTTTCCAAAAACAAAGGTAGCTTGTAAGATCACGCCGCACAAAAACACAAATGGGTTTCTACCTTACGATAACCAAACCATTTCAATAATAAATCTTGCGATATTATAATAATATCTAGGTTTTAATATAAGTTTTTAATCTTAGCAGAAATGGTTACATTAATTACATTCCAACATATTAGCTATACAACTAAGTCTATAAAGGCACCTGTTGAATATTGGATTCCATACAATGACAAAGCATTGGGGTACCACTTGTCACAACACACCTCTAGAAAATATAACCAGGGCCTCACATGGATCCCCACCAACATATGACCGACCTACCCCTTCCTGGATGTATCGAATATGTCATTACCTCGGTTGCTTTGCAACCTTTTCCTCGAGAGCTCTCATGCACATACCAAATCCATAAATAGTGATCTAGAAGGATGATGGTCATACCTTATTGGGTGCAACCCACGTACCCCTGCCGCATCTTTTCTATTTAAGTGATTCTCGGGTGTGAGGCTTTGAGGTCACGATTACCTTTTTCCTCTCTTAGCAAATCCCACTTTGAATGCTAACAGTGCCCTATAGGCAAGAATGCAATGTCAGCATTTATCTATAGAATTTATTTAGGATATGAACAAAACAAAGGCAGTACTTCTACCACATCCATTTTAGAATCATCCTTAGGATTAGTACCAAATAGCCCTTAAACTTCAAAGAACTCTGTCTTCAATTCCACCATCTTGAACCAACCATGAATCTCTTACAAAGCATAGAACGTGCATATGGTTTTGGTATGGTTACGATTTCGAGTCATCTCATATAAGTACACTTCCGTGCGTACCGGTCGCTCCAAAACCAATCGATAGATTCTGGTAAACTTAACCCCGATTCTTTTGGAAATAAACAGACAATACATAAGAGCAGAGATCACCTCCAACCGTTTAAGTAAACGGATTTTTTATCATTTGTCCTAGAAGAACGAAATGAGTTTATACGTACAATATAGCATCATCAAAGATAATAGTACCAAATAATTTTTGTTTCCTCTAGATATTTCCTTTATTATGTTTGGTCAAGATTTGATAGTCGATTATTCAACTATCAAATAGAAAATTAATCAAATTAGAGGTTTAGTTTCATAAGAAAGCAAGCATGATTTAAGCATAAGTAACCAGTTTAATTAATTCTTTCATTAATTAAGACCTCTTTGTAAATACTTGTACTAAATACCTTTACAAAATATACATATGTATAACACTCAATCACTATTCATTTATACTCTTTCTATACTTGAAAAATATCCATATACTTATCTCAATGATGTAAGTATATTCATAGAACGCTACATTTTTAATACTTGGAAAATGTTTCCACATATCTATAAAAAAAGTATAAATATGTTTCACAAATCTTTAAGGAAGATTTCAAAACTTTCAAAATCATTTTAAATGGGTCAAAAGCAAATATCATTTAAAACATTGCTTACTATAAACCCAAACCACTTTTCCTTCATTGTTAAGTATGAAATGAATGCTTCCATACCACTATAATTAGGAAGGATTATTTACCAAAATCAAATTTCATCCCTTTTACAAAATTTTCTTTTTATAAACTCATTCCATATTTACAAATCCTTTTATAAATCTCCAAATTACTTTATAAAACTTCTTTTATAAATCTCTAAAAATATTTATAAAACTCTTTTTATGAAAAAATATTATTATTTACAAACTCCTCTTATAGATCTCCTTTAAAAATCTATTTATGAAACTCCTTCACTTGATACGTTTCCGATATTTTGACTTACTTTATCTCTTGCCAAGAAACTCTGGTTCTATGTCTCACAGATAGAGGATCAATTTACTAATCGGCTTTTAGTACCAACTATTGGAATAGTAAATTTACAGTAATAAATAAATTTGTATACATAAATAAGACTTCAAATACTTAACATTAATCTTCGATTTCAAACTTGAAACTACCCTTTAAAATCGTTGTTTTAACCCATATTTGATTTGAAAAGGATGGATCTTTTTCCTTTATATACGAGTAAGCGCTTACTTTATTATACCAAATAATTCTTTAAATCAAATGTATAGGTTTCAAATCTCTTTTAAAACACTTTTAAACAAAGTTTAAAACTTCATCCAAATTATAACTTAAAACTGAAAGTGACTACTATGTGCCTAGTTATCACTTAGGATCGTGTAATATGGAATGTATTATAATCTAAATGCGGAACCAGATAATAATAATAATAAAGCAAATAAGAATAAGCACACCAGGAGTTTTTATACTGGTTCAAACTTCACGTTCTACGTCCAGTCCCAGACTTCCTTCTGGAATTTAAACTCAATAACCCCTCACTTAACCCAGAGGAACATGTATACAACACCTGAGCAGCCGAACAGGATTTTTCCGCCTCTAACAGCCGAAAGAGGACTTTTACCGCCTGAACAATGGAACAGAACTTTTACTGGTATAAGAAAATAGTTGACAATTGTGTTCTGAATAACACTTATATGTCTTTAACTATACAACCTTCCTATAATCGAACCCTCAAGTTTATATTGTGTGTGTGAAGATATGAACGGAAGATATTGCTTAGAATCAAAGAATATATTGATTAGTTCAGAGATTCAAGCAATATAAAGATTGTGATTGCTTTTAGAATGCAGGGATAGATAGTTGAGAGTATGGTCAGAAAACAAAATGAAATTCGATGGTTTGAGAAGTGAATCTAATGTGTTTATATAGTAGACAAACAACTACAACTATTCACGAAGAGTTTTGATCAAAAGATGCAGCCATATCTCTTCAATTTGGATCGTAACTCTTCGCAAATGGAAGTGTCTCTTCAGAAAAAATAGTTGTTAGAGTCGTTCAGTCGACTGAGCAAAATCGACCGGTCAACTGAATATTCAAAGATGGTGTAAAACAGAGTATATCTGTGCAACTGAACAGGTTCAGTCGACTGGTCGTTTTTGGTCAGTCGACTGACCTGGTTGTCAGTGCACAGTTTATACCTTCTTTAAAGAATTTGAATCTTAAAACAACTTTGATTTTGTGTAAACTACTTGAGCTTAGATTTTAACAATTTAAAACTATATCTAATGACTAAAACTTCAATAAATAAACATACTATACTTAGATTTGAAGTCTTGTCTCCTTTGTAGTTTAATAGCATATCTCATTCTCTTTTTGTCGCTTGATCGTATAGTCTCATCACTAATTGTTTAAGCTTTTTGTCATGGATCAAAACTCATGATTCAATATTCTCCCCCTTTTTGATTGATGACAATATTTTTTTGATGATGCTACATATTAAGAATTATATACCAGAGGATATATATTTCTCCCCTTGAATATATGGCGACATATCTAATCCTGCAAAAATTGGTTAGTCATACAGATTTCTCCCCCTTTGTCATCGACAAAAAGGAAATATATAAGCATTGTTAACTAACAGCATTTGAAATGACAATCACAAAGAAACATATTGTTCAAAAACTATAGGGCTATTTATACAAGCCCATCAAGGTGAAAAAGATTTAAAAAGTACTAGAAAGTTTTTTGTGATAAGCAAAAAATAACTTACTATCACCATTATGAAATACCATCAATACTCATCAGAGTCTGAATTTGCTTCTTCTTCTTCTTGTGCTGGTTCTTTTCCTTATGAAGAGCTTTCCACATATTGTCTACCACCACCATTTCCACTAGTGTCAGAACTTGTATGCTCTTCGGATGTAGACCAAGTAAAATGAGGTGCCGGGCGTTTTCCCGGGTCACGAAGTGAAGCTTCTGCAGTGGTCGAAGAGGAAGAACAAGAAATTGCATCCCATAGAATCCCGAAGAAGCATTTTATTTTTTCAAACTTTTTGTCAATTTTTTTGTCGAGATTCTTAATGCGAGAATCCAAAACTACTTGATTACGTGCAATTAGATCAATGGACTCTCGGGTGCTTTGGGATGGGGTAGTGGTGCGAATGTCATCTCCTTGTTGTTGTGGAGTAGCACATTGTTGGCGAGGCCTTGACTACCATTCTTGGAATGACATGATAGTGAGAGGTCTCGGAGGCAATTTCATTAATCTAATTGTGCGGCTATTTAGAGTCTTAACAGTGGAGGTGTCGGATTCCGGAATTGGAACTTATAGATTCATTAGGAGCCGCATAATATACTCGCCATAGTAAATTATGTTCATCCGACCTTGGTTAAATGAAAGGAATTCATCAAGTATAAGCTTCAGCCAATTAATTTGAACATCACCCCAAATTGCATATAAAGCTCTATAATTCTCTTGGTATACAAGTTCATAAGAACCTGTTCGAGGGAAAATAGTGCGCATTATGGCTCGATGCATAATTTGAGCTATAGGACGTAAGGAGGTAGATTTTAATTCTGTCATGTCGCCCTCCAAAAATCTATGACATACTTCATCTCGCTCGCCTAAAGTAACATTCAAATCTTCTAGTGGAATACCATTTGTTAGTGTTTGAATAATATGTCCAATTCTATCAAATGACAAGAAGATGTTGACCACATACTAAACTCCATATGCAGTTGTCACGATTTCTTGGATTTTGATGACCCAAATTTAAGTTCGCGTAAAAGAGTTTTACCATTGTATGATTTATCTTGAGTTTGTTCTGGTTGTAGTCAAGGAGAGATTCTAGACGACTTCTTCTAGCAAGATCTTGAATTCTATATGCATTGAAGTCAGGAAATACAACAAATGATCCTTCTAGAAAGCGAGCTTCCTTCATTTTATTCCATCTTTGAACAGCGGTGGCATCATAAAGCCATTGAGCTATTTGGTTATCAATAGGTTCAAAGGCTGAGGATGAAGCTTTTCTAGAGCGTTTAGGTTGTCTTGGAGCCATTTGAAAGAGTAATTGAGTAAATGATTTTGAAAATTTTGGAAGGCTAGGGTTTTGAGATTTTGATGGTAGAAAGTAAAAGTGTAGAGTAAAGGTGAAGAAGATGGGTTATAAGAGTAAAAAGGTAGGTGAAACATAAGTCAATAGGTCCAGATTACTCATTCAGTCGACTGGTCGTATAGGGTCAGTCGACTGATCATTCTCTCGAAACTCTCTGTTTCCAGATTTAGTCGACTGACCATATTCGTCCAGTCGTCTGACCATATTGAGTTATTTTTGCAGCATTATCAGTGTATTTTGCAAAAAAAATATTCAATATATTAAACAACCATACAAATAAGAATGAAATTAAAAATGAATAAAAAAAAAGTATTTTGATGAAGAAGTGGATGAATGTGGAGACTTGGAGTCTTATGGTTCAACCTTAGTCTTCTCTTTATATGGTTTTAATAGAGACCAGCGATTTCCATGCTCCCATGAATTTGGAGACACAGGTGGAGGTTGTGGTGTCTGATCCCATGGATTCTGAGAGGAAGACATTGTGGGTTGATGAACATCAGATGTAGATGTCCCACAGAATTTCCACCCGAGTTGCTCCAAAAAGCTAAGCCGTTTTGAATTAAGCTTTTGTTCACAGTACATTTCTCGTTGTATTTCTATTGATTCCCGTTGATAATGATGTAAATCATCAATTTTTTGTTTTGTTAACGGAGAACCAAAGAATAAAAAACGACGTGCCTTCTTTTTTTCTGGAGTATGACCAGTATGATAGTTGGATGGTCTGGCTGGTTCATGACATGGAGTAGGTGTAGGTAAATTTGAAGATCCAGAGGAAGGTGATGAGAAATCGACAGAGGAATATGCAGAGCCATGTGGGGAGTTGTCTTGGGAAAACATTGTTGAAAGAAAGAAATAATATATGATTAAAGCAAATGAGATGGAAAAATAAACAGAGACTATTCAAGTATATATAATAATGAAAAAAATAGTAGTAGATAGATGGAATAAAGGATAACCAGGAAAATAATTAGAGGAGGAAAATAATTAGAATTTTCATGGTTGAGAATTATACATGAGAAGAGTGAAATAAGTAAATAAAATGTGTTATAAAATCAGTTGTGAAACAACAAATAGTGAAATGGTAAAGACATAGAATTTCCAAGCTAGAGGTGTTGAGTTCAAGTATCAGCAAAGAAAAAAAAATTAATTTATTATTGAAATGTTATAATTCTTTTAAAGAAATTATACCTAGTTCTCTTCTTAGCTTTATAAAACAATTTTCATTGAGTGGTTTAGTAAAAATATCAGCTAACTGATTTTCAAAATTTACAAATTCTAAATTTACTATATCCTTCTCAATATTATCATGAAGAAAATGATGACGAATGTCAATATGTTTAGTTTGTGAGTGATTGACAGGATTTTAGATAAATTTATTACACTGGTGTTATCACAATATATTGTAGATTTATTTAATTTTATATCAAAATCTTGTAGTGTTTGTTGCATGTAGATTACTTGAGCACATGCTAAAGCTATAGATATATATTCTGCTTCACATGTCGATAGTGAAATGCAGTTTTGTTTCTTGCTAAACCAAGATACTAAGGATCATTCGATGAAATGACAAGTTCCACTTGTACTTTTTCTATCTGTCCGACTTCCTCCAAAATCAGCATCACTATAGAATACTAATTCAAAATGACATTCTTTTGGATAGAATAGTCCTAAATCATTGGTCTTGCTAAGATAATGAATTATACGTTTTACCGCTTGCATATGTGT
This sequence comes from Allium fistulosum, assembly GCA_030737815.1. Taxonomy (NCBI): domain Eukaryota; kingdom Viridiplantae; phylum Streptophyta; class Magnoliopsida; order Asparagales; family Amaryllidaceae; genus Allium; species Allium fistulosum. The sequence goes on from CM060908.1 coordinate 488,003,350, forward strand.
TTCTTTAGGATTTGCTTGAAATCGAGCACATAAACAAACAGTCATCATAATATCAGGTCGACTTGTAGTTAAGTAAAGTAATGATCCAATCATGCTATGATATAGTTTCTGGTCGACACTTTTACCATCTACATATCTGTCGAGATGTATAGTTGTACTCATAGGAGTTGGCTTGGCAGAAGTGTTTTCCATACCAAAACGTTTAATTAGATTATTACAATACTTTTCTTGATTGATAAAAATGCCATTTTGCAATTGCTTGATTTGTAGTCCAAGAAAATATGATAGTTCTCCCATATGTGACATTTCAAATTCATTTGTCATGATAGTCGAAAATTCCTGACATAATTTTTCATTAGTTGAACCAAATATAATATCATCAACATATATTTCTATAATTAAAATATCTTGTTTAGATTTCTTAATAAATAAAGTTTGATCAACTTTTCCAATTTCAAAACCAGAGTCTACTAGATAGCTCTTAAGTCGGTCGTTCCAAGCACGAGGTGCTTATTTTAAACCGTATAATGCTTTCTTAAGTTTATAAACATGGTCTGGAAATTTTTCACGAGCGAAAAGAGGAGGTTGTTCAGCATAGACATTTTCTTTTATATATCCATTTAGAAAAGCACTTTTAACATCCATTTGATATAATTTAAAGTTATGAAAACATGCAAAGGCCAATAGAATACATATAGCTTCTAATCTTGCGACAGGAGCAAACGTTTCTTCATAGTCTATTCCCTCTTCTTGATTATATCCTTATGCTACTAATCTAGCTTTATTACTAGTTATATTACCTAGTTCATCAGCTTTGTTTTCGTAAACATATTTTGTACCAATGACGGATTGATCACTTGGTCTAGGAACTAATTCCCAAACTTCATTTCTTTCAAATTGGTTTAACTCTTCTTGCATAGCTATAATCCAATAGTCATCGATGGAGGCTTCCTTTATATTTTTAGGTTCAATATTAGAGAGAAAAGCTATATGGCCGATTTAATTAATGTCTTGTTCTTACATTGAATTTACTTCTCCAATTATATTTTGAACTGGGTGATCTCTAAGAATTCTTGGAGGAGATCTTACAAGATTTTCATTATGAACAATGTTTTCATCTTCTCTAATATTATTAATGTTATTATTTTGAAAAATAATATCATCATCTTCTGAATTATTTGTTATGGTTTTATTAGATTTATTTTCCAAGTTTGTAATATTAGAAGAAATTTTGACATATTCATCGAATGAAACATAAAGAGTTTCTTTGATTACTTTAGTTCTTATATTAAAAACTCGATAAACTTTGCTTCTTTCCGAATATCCTATGAATATTCCTTCATCGATCTTTGATCAAACTTGCCAAGTTGATCTTTAGTGTTAAGTATAAAACATTTTGAACCAAATACTTTGAAATAGTGTAACGTTGGGATTTTCGCGCTCGAAAATCGACATCCATACTTTACATCGTACTCGAATGTCATAGATTCGACCGTTCAAATCCGAGTCGCCGGAGCTTATAACACAGTTAAGTAAACAACACAGCGGAAGAAATAAATAATACATTGATATACAATATCTGATACAACAGAGTGATACAATGAATATCAATATACATCAGAGATATGATACAAGAAATAGCAGCGGAAAGAAAATAAATAACACCAGCAGCGGATAATCTCCATCTCCAAAGCACCAATTCAGAAATAGCTCGAACTCCCAATAACGATGCACAAAGATGAGCAAGTGCAGTCCATATCCAAAGACTGAACTAGCTCCAGATAATCTACTAAATCTAAATATCATAAAAACCGAACTCTAGACTGCTCGTGTAGAAAATTTTGAGCACCCAGAGTTTAAGAAAGAAACAATAAACTCCGGATCAGTCATGGGACTGGTGTGAGCAACAAAAACAGTTTATCTTTAAAAACGAACAATAAAAGAATTTAAAGTCAATTCGCAATGCTTTTGGAAAATGAAACTACCATAAGACCTCCCACCACACACACAATGCAAACGCAGAATTGGAGGAGATTTCTTCTTATGATAGTCAAAGATGCTTACTACGCAAAAGAAAACTCTTTTGATATTATTACTAGTGTATAGTGGAAAATATTTCGAAAGTAGAATATAAATCTTAGCCAGCATAGACATTCCGAACTATGCCTACTATAGCTACCATCTAAACAGTGGTGACCACCATAAGTAAATGGCAGGTTCTACAACTAATACCGTACAAGGTTCGTATTGGAGTTTGGATTTCCAACAAATGGTCAGGCTAAGGAACTTCCTATGCCACGAAGGAACGCCTTTGGAATGACGTCCCGAGAACCTAACCGGATCTCTGCCAACACAAGGCCGGGTTACCCCTAACTGGGTAACTACTGACACGAATATGTCATCCCCCGATCGTAACCGATCTATCCGAGGATCCTCGATTTCCAACAACCACAAAGTAATAAATTTGCAGCAACCACATAAGTTAAATATCTGGGCTACATACCATGATACCACCTCTATCCAGAAGGAATGACATACACTAAAGGGGCGCTACCCCCTAATAACCTTGCCGCATCTTTCCTGTTTTTACCATTTCCGGTTTGTGAGGTTCGACGAAGTCTCGTCCACAAAGCTACGCTTTGTCACAAAGCCATGCTTTGGGTCAACAGATGATCAAACAAATGATCGCAAAGATAAATGATCAAACAAATGATCATATCACAAATGATCAAACAATGATCATCTCACGGCAACACTCAGCATGTCACAATACCAAATTGGGAATATCTCACTGATAACCTTCAACTACATAACCTTTGAGCTCGTACGTCTCAGAGAAGGGTGTTAAGCTAAGAGAATAAATTCTCCGCCACCAACAGAAATGTATTTGAAAGAAATCGGCTTTATATCTCAAAGTGTAATGTCAGACATGTAACCATACAAGTCTGTTCCGGTTTCGAACAGAACCGAAGGCACTTCTTACGAAGCCCTTGCAATTCCGGGTATTCACAATCCCGTCCGGACTTCCCATCACAAAGGGTGATAAAATCTTTATATCGGGGACCAGTCGATGCAGAGACATTCGATGAGTTGTCCTTTCGTTTTCATAAATATCTGGTCTTCACCATTGGTCTTCAAATGCTATCCATATACGACGTATCACTATTCGGAATGGGTTATATGACCCAAAGGTCCTTTCCCGGCTAACCCGAATAGTGAGCGAAATATTTAAAAAAAAACAAATGGATATGGGATTTCAATTAAGTCACAACTTAATAATTCCGAACTTTCTTTCAAATGGTTCAAACCAATTACTATTTCAAATCTTTTAAACAAAAAGATTTATTTATAGATTTTTCCAAATCAATTCCCATTTCAATTTGATTAACTCGTTAAATCTTTAAAACAAAGATTCAACTTATAGCTTTCAAAACAATTTCATTTCGAATGTTTTAAACAAATTATCATTTTAAATCTGTTAAAAATAAACAGATTCAATTCATAGCTTTCAAAAAGAATTCATTCATAGCCTTTCAAACATTTCAATTTTATTTTAAATTTGAAACCTTTCAACACAAATTGGAAGTTCACTTCTTATATGAAAGCTGTTATTATTTGAAAACAAATAGTTTTCGTTTCAGAAAAATCCAATTATATTTGCACGAGTTAAAGCCCTTGAATTATATTCACATTCTAAAATCAATACTTTTAAAATAGTTTAACCCTTATATCATAGAATTCAATTTCATATCATCTTTAATCCCTTGTTTCAAATCATAGAATTCAATTTCAAATCTTGAATTTAAGTTTAAATCTATTAATTTAAATTTTCAAAACTCGATTAAGTTATTTTAAAATAACTTTTATCTTTGAAATTCTATTTCAAAAGTTTTTCACATTTAAACCCAAATTTCCAAATTCAAAATCAATTGAAATTAAAATTTCAATTTCAAAAACATCAGATTTAAATTATCTGTGACTTAACCGATTTCCACGTGAAATCCATATTGGTGTGTGTATAAGTGTGGTCCAGGGGTTTCACACACAATAGTGCAACATCAATCATCACAGATATATTGATAAGCGGTATAATCGATAACGCTTATCTTCATTCACAGATTCATAGATAAAATAAATTTATCAGTCACAAAGATTCACTATTACAATTCGATGTGGGTTTCGGATAACCAACTGGAATCCAACTCCCTGTCGCATCGAAATTCAAGTACCGTTTTACGGGTCAAGGGTTTCATATTCACATAGTAATATATCACAGAAATAGAAATTTCAGATCACAACATAAATCAGGACGTATCACAAAGCATCGTATATCAGGGATATCAAACAATTCATATCATCCAATAGAATCCAAACATTCGTAAGTAGGATCAATTAATTTATCTGATTAATTTAAATCAGATTAACTTCTATGAATAAATTGGCTAGTCATGGTAGATTAATAATTAATTAATTATAAAACAATTAATAAACGATTCTTCTATTAATCATTAATTTACCCTTAATAAATAATTAATCCTTAATTAATTTTTTTCTGAATTAATTTAAAATGAGTAATTAATTATTTATTAATCACTTTCATTAATTTATTTACCTTCAATAAATTTATTGTAACGCCCCACCTCTATACCCACGCTAGCCAAGAACACTACGGTGTAGTGCTGTCAACTAGCGTGGAGAATAAGGCTGTTGAGGAGCGACCATCCATGTAATCGCTTTGTGCGAGCACCGATATGTCAGATAGAATAACATGCATTTCATCTTTTTAGAGGAAATCCGACATACCGTTACAAACTCAAAGCTACTACACAGTGGCTATAATATTTTAGGACAATAAATATAAAAATAACACAGATAACATAAATGCGGAATACAGATGGAACGAAAAGTCTCATATATACAATAACTGATATCAGTTACAATACATTTGACACAATACAAATGATACAACTACAACTGTCGACTCAAGAAGTTATATATACAAGTACATTATCGACTAATATACATGAATACATCATCATCTTAAAACAGACACACTGACTACTACAACAAGACGAAGACCACTTCAAATGATATAAAAAAGTCTTCATAGCTCTAGCAGCAACCCAAAGCTAAAAATCTACAACCTGTAAATACTCGGTCTGACCCGAGTATTACATTCAAAAGAAAATAATACTCGGATCAGTCTAATTCAAAATCAGTTATTAGAGCATAGAAGCAATAATAATCAATCTCAATATAGATGACAGTCACAGAAATCTCGTATATCCAACTCCCGATACGAGAATTGGATAACGGCAGAAATAACACTAAACAGTGTTAATCCACAAAACAGAAATCCAAAGCAGTTTAAGCAATTGAAATGTCAATTTAAAAATATCAATGCTAATTGGCTGCAGTACACGCTAACGTGTACTGCCTCGCCAATACAGCCTACGAATTACGCAACTGGTCGATGAATTTAGAATAAAAGAGATATCGATTAAAATCTGTAAATTTGGTGTGGCTGCAGTGCACGCACGCGTGCACTGCCTCGCCACAACAGAATATAAAGTCACCACAAGGGACGAGGGTAAAACTGCTACGAAAATGAAGCAGGTCAGCAAGTGCTCAGGGATGAACAGATGCAAGTGAAAATGACACAAGGATATGCAGTGTATACCCAAGTATAACAAAAATAGAAATGGGTCGAGCATATATAGATATGCAGTGACAAAGTGAACCAAGTCGCAATGTCACAGCAAGGTCAAGTGACCGTGGCAATCACATGACAAACAAGTCGAGGCAGTGAAACCATGGGGCAACAACATGAATGCATAAAGCTGGACAGTGCCACACATACTCGAAGTGATCAGTGGAAGAGTAAGTGCAGTTCTGCTCAAATGAGCAAGTGCACATGAGAAGACTGCACCTGGACCAGTCTGCAACAGTGACTTAAATCATATGCAGTGAGATCCGAAGTGGACTGATCGAAACAACACAGTGAGCTCAAGCTCAAAATCAACTAATACCAAGGTGACTAAAACCCAGTACTCAAGCAAGTGAATACAGGGAACTACAAATTCAAAATCCCAATAAACAGAGACAACAAAGACAAGGCAGCATGTTGTTATGTCAAGGTCAAGTGACAACCTGGGGCAGTACAACTAAATGAAACAGGTCAGCACACGGCTCCAAAACATCTGACTCGAATACAAAGTAATGCCAACTATCTCAAAGAATGCTACAAGTCGATGTAAAACTGCAATTTCAGGCAGTCATGACCGAAGAAGAACCATAGCCACAAGAATAAGAGACACGAACGCATGCGAATGAAACTGTACGAACTGAGCAGTATGATGGTGAGAGCACCATAGATATGGCACCACAGCACACAATATTTAAAGGTCCAATGGTCTCAAGTCACAAATGATACCAGATTGCTCAAAGGCCATACATGAATGGTATCAAGTGCAAATGCAACAGACTCATACAAGAAGATCACAAGGCACGTGAACACCTACTAAACAATGAGCCAAGACAATGTTCGCAGATGAAAAATGTAAGAGAGACACAAAACAAGTTCAGTAAAAATCTGAACTAATACACATGAATGTGCCAGACCAAAACAATGCAAACATGGAGTGATTGCAAGACAGTAGTTCGAAACCCATAAACAAGCTATAGTTGGAATCCTGGATGCAAGACTACAGGATATGATAGTGAAACTATGTCCAAAATACAACATATGTATAACATGTAATGACCAGTGAAACAGAAAGTCGAATGAACAACAACTACACCAAGGTCTGGACACACATGAATACATAACAGAGCATGATCAGAGTGGTACAAGATCAACACAGCATGGTTCAATGCAAATACAACCAGACTCGACGATGTTCACAAATGCAAACGAACCAATGAATGACCAAATGCATATATGGATGCAGACATGCCAAAATTAGTATGAAGTAGAGAATGAATCAGAGAAACAAAATTCGTCACCATGAAACTGCAGTTACAAACAAGAACAACTGCAACTGATACATGACAGAGATGAACAACGTGCAACTGCAGACTACAACAATGACCAAAACAATAAGCTCAACAACAACAATGCCCAAAATAACTTGAACGAAGCTACTAAAGGAATGCAGACAGTGGCTGAGAACCCAGACCAATACTACAAATCAAATGCTAGGTCGAACAACTACATGATGAATCCAGACTCATGAACCATATCAATGCTAAATGCTCACATGCTCAAAACTCAACTACCAGTGCAATAATGAACGAGTATATGGGTGCAGACATGCTAGGATTCTCATGAAACCGTAATAAACAAAGTACCAGAGTAGGCATGTTCCAAAGGTAATTCGAAACAACTCAATATCATAAAGCAGCAGTAAAACGAGCAAGAGCAGAAATACCACTAGAGGCAGTAAGAACATAATGGCCTCAACAGCAAGTGTTAAACGAACTAGATCAACACCCAAAAAATCAAATTGCAGAAGCATCAAACTGAAATGGATTAGATGTGAGATATTACTCACTTTGTTTGAAGCGGAGACGAACTCGAGAGAAGGAGTCGCAAGCACCAACATCACAAGGCAAGCAGGCATCAATCGACAGAACAACGAATCACTCGAGGAGGCAGCCGTGAGCAAGACGAAGAAGAAATCGATCGAAGTAGAGTTGGCGTCTTCAATTCTCCTTCGTGAATGCCCTAGTTTTCGAGATCAAAGGAAGAGCAATCGCGACCGCCATTTTTATTTCTCTCGTATGCTTTGTTTTAGGTTAGGGTTTGAAACGCGGTTGAACGAAGAGGGGAAATGGGGGTGGGTTGTTGTTTGGGTGTTGAGTGAAATCACGGTTACAAAACAAAATCATGGGCCAGATTTTAAAAATTTATAAAGCCCGGATACTTTTAACCATGTTTATCAAACACCTTGGTGATATTAAAAACACGATTTGAATCCATTAGGACAACGGATTCGAACACGATAAAATTCATATTTAGGATTTTAAATACGAATAGACGATGTCAGATTTAAATAAAATATTTAAATATATTATCGTATAAATGCGGGTTGTTACAGACTTCCCTCCTTAAAGAAATTGCGTCCTCGCAATCATAAGGAATAAATGGATAAAAGGTAACAACCATAAGAGCATGGCAATGTCGAATGCATAAGCAAAGCAAAGGTCAACAGGGAAGTAATGGGATTATGGAAGCATCTGATATAAAATCAAGAGGTTCGACTGCTTCAAATCAAAAGAATCAACATCGAGGGGATCGAGGAATCAAAATCAGACGACTGCTAAAGCAGGAATCAATCGAGTTCCAGTATTTAAAAGAAAAGGGAAGACAGAGCAGAATTCACATACTGCACGAATTGAATGTGAGTAAATCAAATTACTCACCTGAATCGTCAGAGAAAAAGACGAAGCTCGAATCTCAAAATCGCAAATATTCAATCATCTAAAATGATAATCGAATTTCACGAATATCTAATTATCAAAAACGATAATCAGAAACATAAACATTCGATTAATCAAATCGAAAAATATTTAATTATCTCAAACGATAATCAAATTTCACAAATATCTGATTATCAAAAACGATAATCAGAAATCACAAAGATTCGATTAATTAAATCGAAAAATATTTAATTATCTCAAACGATAATCAAATTTCACAAATATCTGATTATCAAAAACGATAATCAGAAATCACAAATATTCGATTATCAAATCGAAAAATATTTAATTATCACAAATGATAATCAAATTTCACAAATATCTGATTATCAAAAACGATAATCAGAAATCACAAATATTCGATTATCAAATCGAAAAATATTTAATTATCACAAATGATAATCAAATTTCACAAATATCTGATTATCAAAAACGATAATCAGAAACACAAAGATTCGATTATCAAATCGAAAAATATTTAATTATCTCAGACGATAATTAAATTGGAAAATATTTAATTATCACAAATGATAATCAAATTTCACAAATATCTGATTATCAAAAACGATAATCAGAAACACAAAGATTCGATTATCAAATCGAAAAATATTTAATTATCTCAGACGATAATTAAATTGGAAAATATTTAATTATCACCAATGATAATCAAATTTCACAAATATCTGATTATCAAAAACGATAATCAGAAACACAAAGATTCGATTATCAAATCGAAAAATATTTAATTATCTCAGACGATAATTAAATTGGAAAATATTTAATTATCACAAATGATAATCAAATTTCACAAATATCTGATTATCAAAAACGATAATCAGAAGTCATAAATATTCAATTAACGAGTCCGGAATTAACCGAAGTAGTAAAAGTATGGTTCCATACTCCTTACTTTTGCTAAATCGTTTAAATCTCTTTATCGTTTTCTTGAAAGTGCAGAATTGTGTGTTTTAAAAATAACATTTCACATTCTCAAACGGGCAAGTCCGGAATTAAGCGAATCAGTAAAAGAAAGGGGTCATAGTCCTCGATTTTTCTGAAAGGTTTAAATCGCTTCCTCGTTCTTTTGAAAATGTAAGCTGTAAAAATTTTGAAAACAATTTTAATTTATATTTTTGAAACAACTTTTAAAAATAAAGAATTTTGAAAACACGTGATTAAATTAGCAATATCAGTATTGCGGGAGAACCGCTTGTAAATCCATTTCAAAATTGACGAGTATTGAAGTTAACATGTCAAAATCTCATCAAAATAACTGGCATCAAAATATAATGCCAAATGAATTTTCATTCATCAAAAATGTCACAAGAATCTTCTCAAAGATAGAAAGGGATATCATACCCTAAACTTGTATTCATAACAAGTTAATAACACATGAATTCACCAATGCACAAAAATTGATAAACATTTCAATAGAAATCACGAAAATTGGTGAAGCACAAAATTCCAGAAATCATCACAAGAAATCCAGAAAACACATAAATAAGGGGGGAGGCCTAACACATGAATGGGAGCATGAAGCTCACCTACGCGTAAACACATGACGAGAAGCTATCTCATGGAAGCTATCCATTAAATTTTTACACAAGAATGGCCCGAAGACCGTAGGGTGCTACCCTAGGCTTGTATTCATAACAAGTCAATAACACATGAATTCACCAATGCACAAAAATTGATAAACATTTCAATAGAAATCACGAAAATTGGTGAAGCACAAAATTCCAGAAATCATCACAAGAAATCCAGAAAACACATAAATAAGGGGGGAGGCCTAACACATGAATGGGAGCATGAAGCTCACCTACGCGTAAACACATGACGAGAAGCTATCTCATGGAAGCTATCCATTAAATTTTTACACAAGAATGGCCCGAAGACCGTAGGGTGCTACCCTAGAAATGTGATGCCGAAACATCACATGATCGGGGTATAGTCTCCCACGTAGACAAAGAGACATCGCTCAATCGCTAGTCTAAATCACAAAAATGATCGTCATGATCATAAGGAAGTGTCAATCACACCAAGCTAGTAAATATATGAGTTTAGCTTCATGTCCCATAACCACTTGCTTAACTTAAATATTTACGAACAAGCTGTAAATCTTCACTAGGAAATTGTCACAAAAAGGGTTCAATCGAACAAGTCCAGGAGTTAACCGACGAAGTAAACGCAAACGTTTCATACCACTTGTTTTACTAGGCCGTTTAATTCAATTTCTCATACGAGTGAAATAAAGGATTGTATATATTAATAGATTGGAAAACGATATAGGAAAAGAGCTTTGTAGTAAAATAATTTTTGAAATCGTTTGGAAAAAGGGATTTTAATATTTACTACTAGTATAGAAAACCTTTATATTTTAAAGTGACAAATCACAAAAATGATTGTAGAAACAATCAATCACAAGAATTCACATACGAAGATGTGAATGGAATCCAGAGAAATCGATACTGAATCCATCAGAAAGTATGTTCACAAAAATCCCGAAGAAAATGTCATCAAAGTTGCTAATAAATGATAGCAACAAATCGGGGAAATGATCAAGAATCGATCAAATTAGGAAACCAACAGCAAGCAAAATCAGAGTCTTGAAAATCAAGAAATCAGCAATTTCTCAAAAACAAAGTGACCGAAGTCGAAGGGAAATCCAGATGAGGAAAAACACAAAATATTAAGTTCAAAATCGCTGAGATTCAAACTAGATGTGAATGAGAAATCAAAATCACTCAATTTGCAACTGGTCCAGCTATTTTTCATCACAGTGTAACAGGTACACAATGACACTCATAGCATAGAACAAAAGTGGAACAAAGTCCAAAAGTCAAAATGGCTTTAATTTGCCAAATTAAAACAAAATCAACATCGGCTAAATCAATTCAAAGCCGAAAACGCAAGAATAAGCGTTAGGAATTCATACCTAACAGTCAAAAATAGTCATATGTAAAGATGAGAGATAAAACATCGACAAATAGTTGTAACACATGCTCCATCTAAGTTATGTTTTATAATTGTCCTAAACCCCAGGCTCTGATACCAAGCTGTAACGCCCCACCTCTATACCCACGCTAGCCAAGAACACTACGGTGTAGTGCTGTCAACTAGCGTGGAGAATAAGGCTGTTGAGGAGCGACCATCCATGTAATCGCTTTGTGCGAGCACCGATATGTCAGATAGAATAACATGCATTTCATCTTTTTAGAGGAAATCCGACATACCGTTACAAACTCAAAGCTACTACACAGTGGCTATAATAGTTTAGGACAATAAATATAAAAATAACACAGATAACATAAATGCGGAATACAGATGGAACGAAAAGTCTCATATATACAATAACTGATATCAGTTACAATACATTTGACACAATACAAATGATACAACTACAACTGTCGACTCAAGAAGTTATATATACAAGTACATTATCGACTAATATACATGAATACATCATCATCTTAAAACAGACACACTGACTACTACAACAAGACGAAGACCACTTCAAATGATATAAAAAAGTCTTCATAGCTCTAGCAGCAACCCAAAGCTAAAAATCTACAACCTGTAAATACTCGGTCTGACCCGAGTATTACATTCAAAAGAAAATAATACTCGGATCAGTCTAATTCAAAATCAGTTATTAGAGCATAGAAGCAATAATAATCAATCTCAATATAGATGACAGTCACAGAAATCTCGTATATCCAACTCCCGATACGAGAATTGGATAACGGCAGAAATAACACTAAACAGTGTTAATCCACAAAACAGAAATCCAAAGCAGTTTAAGCAATTGAAATGTCAATTTAAAAATATCAATGCTAATTGGCTGCAGTACACGCTAACGTGTACTGCCTCGCCAATACAGCCTACGAATTACGCAACTGGTCGATGAATTTAGAATAAAAGAGATATCGATTAAAATCTGTAAATTTGGTGTGGCTGCAGTGCACGCATGCGTGCACTGCCTCGCCACAACAGAATATAAAGTCACCACAAGGGACGAGGGTAAAACTGCTACGAAAATGAAGCAGGTCAGCAAGTGCTCAGGGATGAACAGATGCAAGTGAAAATGACACAAGGATATGCAGTGTATACCCAAGTATAACAAAAATAGAAATGGGTCGAGCATATATAGATATGCAGTGACAAAGTGAACCAAGTCGCAATGTCACAGCAAGGTCAAGTGACCGTGGCAATCACATGACAAACAAGTCGAGGCAGTGAAACCATGGGGCAACAACATGAATGCATAAAGCTGGACAGTGCCACACATACTCGAAGTGATCAGTGGAAGAGTAAGTGCAGTTCTGCTCAAATGAGCAAGTGCACATGAGAAGACTGCACCTGGACCAGTCTGCAACAGTGACTTAAATCATATGCAGTGAGATCCGAAGTGGACTGATCGAAACAACACAGTGAGCTCAAGCTCAAAATCAACTAATACCAAGGTGACTAAAACCCAGTACTCAAGCAAGTGAATACAGGGAACTACAAATTCAAAATCCCAATAAACAGAGACAACAAAGACAAGGCAGCATGTTGTTATGTCAAGGTCAAGTGACAACCTGGGGCAGTACAACTAAATGAAACAGGTCAGCACACGGCTCCAAAACATCTGACTCGAATACAAAGTAATGCCAACTATCTCAAAGAATGCTACAAGTCGATGTAAAACTGCAATTTCAGGCAGTCATGACCGAAGAAGAACCATAGCCACAAGAATAAGAGTCACGAACGCATGCGAATGAAACTGTACGAACTGAGCAGTATGATGGTGAGAGCACCATAGATATGGCACCACAGCACACAATATTTAAAGGTCCAATGGTCTCAAGTCACAAATGATACCAGATTGCTCAAAGGCCATACATGAATGGTATCAAGTGCAAATGCAACAGACTCATACAAGAAGATCACAAGGCACGTGAACACCTACTAAACAATGAGCCAAGACAATGTTCGCAGATGAAAAATGTAAGAGAGACACAAAACAAGTTCAGTAAAAATCTGAACTAATACACATGAATGTGCCAGACCAAAACAATGCAAACATGGAGTGATTGCAAGACAGTAGTTCGAAACCCATAAACAAGCTATAGTTGGAATCCTGGATGCAAGACTACAGGATATGATAGTGAAACTATGTCCAAAATACAACATATGTATAACATGTAATGACCAGTGAAACAGAAAGTCGAATGAACAACAACTACACCAAGGTCTGGACACACATGAATACATAACAGAGCATGATCAGAGTGGTACAAGATCAACACAGCATGGTTCAATGCAAATACAACCAGACTCGACGATGTTCACAAATGCAAACGAACCAATGAATGACCAAATGCATATATGGATGCAGACATGCCAAAATTAGTATGAAGTAGAGAATGAATCAGAGAAACAAAATTCGTCACCATGAAACTGCAGTTACAAACAAGAACAACTGCAACTGATACATGACAGAGATGAACAACGTGCAACTGCAGACTACAACAATGACCAAAACAATAAGCTCAACAACAACAATGCCCAAAATAACTTGAACGAAGCTACTAAAGGAATGCAGACAGTGGCTGAGAACCCAGACCAATACTACAAATCAAATGCTAGGTCGAACAACTACATGATGAATCCAGACTCATGAACCATATCAATGCTAAATGCTCACATGCTCAAAACTCAACTACCAGTGCAATAATGAACGAGTATATGGGTGCAGACATGCTAGGATTCTCATGAAACCGTAATAAACAAAGTACCAGAGTAGGCATGTTCCAAAGGTAATTCGAAACAACTCAATATCATAAAGCAGCAGTAAAACGAGCAAGAGCAGAAATACCACTAGAGGCAGTAAGAACATAATGGCCTCAACAGCAAGTGTTAAACGAACTAGATCAACACCCAAAAAATCAAATTGCAGAAGCATCAAACTGAAATGGATTAGATGTGAGATATTACTCACTTTGTTTGAAGCGGAGACGAACTCGAGAGAAGGAGTCGCAAGCACCAACATCACAAGGCAAGCAGGCATCAATCGACAGAACAACGAATCACTCGAGGAGGCAGCCGTGAGCAAGACGAAGAAGAAATCGATCGAAGTAGAGTTGGCGTCTTAAATTCTCCTTCGTGAATGCCCTAGTTTTCGAGATCAAAGGAAGAGCAATCGCGACCGCCATTTTTATTTCTCTCGTATGCTTTGTTTTAGGTTAGGGTTTGAAACGCGGTTGAACGAAGAGGGGAAATGGGGGTGGGTTGTTGTTTGGGTGTTGAGTGAAATCACGGTTACAAAACAAAATCATGGGCCAGATTTTAAAAATTTATAAAGCCCGGATACTTTTAACCATGTTTATCAAACACCTTGGTGATATTAAAAACACGATTTGAATCCATTAGGACAACGGATTCGAACACGATAAAATTCATATTTAGGATTTTAAATACGAATAGACGATGTCAGATTTAAATAAAATATTTAAATATATTATCGTATAAATGCGGGTTGTTACATTTATCATCCTCAAATTAATTTCCTTAATTCATTTATCGCATTAACCTTAAATTAATTTATTGCTTAATCACTTGGTTAATCAACTTTAATCATTAGTTAATATATTTAATTAATAATCCTTAATTTATAAATTAATTATTCCTCAATTAATTAATCTTTAAACCTTTAATTACTTATTTAATTAATCCAAATCATAAATTAAATAAATAAATTATTCATTTTAATTAACTTAATCATTTATCCATAATCATTTACTAATTAAATCAATTAATGACTCTTTAATTACCTTAATTAATAATCATTACAATGTCTTTGAAATCTTATTTTTAAAATCTACACTTTAAATTAATAATCTTTTTTCTTAACCCGGTAGCTATATTTTAAAACAGCTCGAGCCAATGCAAGCAAAACCCAGCATACCCGCCAATCCACTCGAGCTCGACTTCGAGCCATAACCTAGATTCCTCGAGTAACTCCCCCTCTCATACACTTCTTCTTCCCCTTTTTATTGTTTTTCCCAGTAAGTTAAATTTTAATTCAAACTAAAAAAATACCCACAGACAACACGCTCACGAACTCGAGTTCATACTCGAGCCAAACTCCTTCCTCTCCGAGAAAACCTTTCTTCCCCAAGCCTCCATTTCCCAGTGCACACGAACGTGCACGGTGCACCTACCCAAACACTTCCGGCCACCAACGATCGACATGATCGTCGCCGATGATCTCTCGATCATACGCGAGCGATAAAATGGACCCAGATCCAATAATTGATTCGCGATTCAAAATTTGACCATAGATTCGAAAGAGAACTGAAACAACTCAACTAACCCAGTCACCAAACTCGCCCTCGAACTCACCGCCTCGACCACCTGAAGACCCCTAACTCCGGCCAATGGTTCGTCATCCACCCAGCCTTCATTTCCCAAACCCACGCGTCGCTCGATCAAATGTAGGGGAAGAACGAATCAAAACAAAACAGTGGCCAAAACTAGGTTTCCCAATTTCGTTCGCTTCCCATCGCCGCCACGACCAACTTCAAACCTCTGCGCTATTTTTCCCTCTGCCCTAGTAGGCTCCTCCACCACCTCGCACAACCTCGACTACCCTAGTTCAACATCGCACCGGAAATTGACCAAATAACACTTAATATACAAAGTCGAACTGCTCTTTCCTCCCTTCATTAAAAATCTTCATCTTGGTCTTAAAAATCATATTTTGCCATCAGGATTCACACCATCTAATTAAAACAATGTTTTGTGAAATTTGAATTTTCAAAAATTTGAGGTATCTTCTGTAAAAAAATTTAATTTTCAACTTGTATATCTTTATACTTTATGAAATTATTTTTAAAACATAGTTCTTACTTGAATACACATATTAAATTTTGACATCAGATCCTAACACTGAGTAAAAGATGAGAAATTGATTTTCTTTGTGGTTATATAACCTGGGAATTAACAGAGAGGTCATCAAATACTTAAGTACTGTCTCAATGTAGATATAACATCCAGAGTTAAACAAATGAGATACATATTTTACTCAATTTCTACTTACTGACTTATAGCTTTTATATAATGTTTACTCACAGATCTAAAGAAGGAGATACCGGGTTAAGTTACTCACATTTGTTTTTGAGAAGAACAGAGCTCATCATCTTGAGACCAGTTTGAATTTTTGCAGGCTGAAGCTTCTTTTTCTTGATTTCCCTTGTTTGCCTTGATTTAATTTGTTTTGGTTTGAGTTTTATTTACTTCAGATTTTAACTGAGTTTGATGGAAGAAACTGAGATGATTCTACTTTATTTTTCTCAGTTTCGAATGAATGAAACTGAGGTAAAGAAGGTTGATATGTAGGAAGAAGTAGTTGTATAGATGATATATTTTGGTTGTACAAAAGTAGGCAGGGATATTTCTTTGTTTATAGGCTGAAGAGAAAAAAATTTGGGTGGTGCATTTATTATCTTGGTACTTTATGTCTTCCTTTGCCTTTTGTACTTTATTATTGTTCCTTCTTTAGCAAGTGTTTCATTACTTTAACTCGGTTGATATATTGTTTTGGGTTAAAGATTTCTTTGTTTTAGTCACATTGCTTTGTTACTTAGGGATATATACTTTGTTTCTTGCTTTCATATATACACACTTGTTTCATTTTATTCGTCTTTATACTTATAGTTTTATTTATTTTGGCCTTGTTACTTTGAAACAAAAATGAATATCCATAATTAATATATTGTTAGAATTGTTGCCAATGTATTTACTTTATACTTTTAAACTATTTAGATTTTGATTTAAACTCGAATTCAATATACATATATATTAACTTCAAATTTTCTCATATATCACGTATACATATATATTCACATATATGTACACTATTTACAATATTATTAAATTTAAATGATTTATACAAAATATACTTGAATTCAGGGAAACTCGCATCACCGCATTGATTATATTCACAAATTTAATTCAAAAATTTATTTAGTTATCAATTTAAATAAAATTAAATTTCGGGGTCGTTACAAACTCCCCCCTTAAAAGAATTTCGTCCTCGAAATTCGCAGGCACGAAAACAACAAAGAGAAAGACAGATTCGATCTTCTATAATTCCTCAAAATTACGATATGAATTCCAAATTCAAGACGGAATATCTCAGAATACATACCAATTTGTCCCTCTTCGGACTTTGGTATTCAAAAGAAATTAGAATAGAATTTCAAATTTTGGTTTCAAACGATATCGTTTTATTGATTCAATTCAATTTTATCCTCATATTCTATTAATCAATTTAATTCAATTAAAAATTTCCAATTTATATTCATTAAGGTTTAAATCAAAAAGCTGATAAGAAACCGATGAGGATACGAAGTAAGAATTCCTACAATGATTCGTAGGGCCATCATCACACCGAAACTTCTTCTTGTAGCTGGTACGAAGCAATCAAAAGAATTTGGAAAGACGAATCTAAGGAAATTGATAAGAAAGTTGTTTCCACTGTTGCAGGGTGTTGACCATTTATAGTCGTATTTCCATGTCCTCTATCTCGTCCTCTTCTTGCACTCATACTCACTATCAGTGGATAGCAAGAGAATTTACTGAGACATTCAGGCGGATATCTTAGGGATATACTCATTCTAGAGTTTACTTCACTCTATCTCTAATGAGATACTTAACGTGTTATACTCCTGAGCTAAAGTTCAACCTTAGCTCTGATACCAAATGTAACGGCGCGGATTTTGCCCGCTCGAAAATCGACATCCATACTTTACATCGTACTCGAATGTCATAGATTCGACCATTCAAATCCGAGTCGTTGGAGCTTATAACACAGTTAAGTAAACAATACAGCGGAAGAAATAAATAATACATTGATATACAATATCTGATACAACAGAGTGATACAGTGAATATCAATATGTATCAGAGATATGATACAAGAAATAGCAGCGGAAAGAAAATAAATAACACCAGCAGCGGATAATCTCCATCTCCAAAGCACCAATTCAGAAATAGCTCGAACTCCCAATAACGATGCACAAAGATGAGCAAGTGCAGTCCATATCCAAAGACTGAACTAGCTCCAAATAATCTACTAAATCTGAATATCTGAAAAACCCAACTCTAGACTGCTCGTGTAGAAAATTTTGAGCACCCAGAGTTTAGGAAAGAAACAATAAACTCCGGATCAGTCATGGGACTGGTGTGAGCAACAAAAACAGTTTATCTTTAAAAACGAACAACAAAAGAATTTAAAGTCAATTCGCAATGCTTTTGGAAAATGAAACTACCATAAGACCTCCCACCACACATACAATGCAAACGCAGAATTGGAGGAGATTTATTCTTATGATAGTCAAAGATGCTTACTACGCAAAAGAAAACTCTTTTGATATTATTACTAGTGTATAGTGGAAAATATTTCGAAAGTAGAATATAAATCTTAGCCAGCATAGACATTCCGAACTATGCCTACTATAGCTACCATCTAAACAGTGGTGACCACCATAAGTAAATGGCAGGTTCTACAACTAATACCGTACAAGGTTCGTATTGGAGTTTGGGTTTCCAACAAATGGTCAGGCTAAGGAACTTCCTATGCCACGAAGGAACGCCTCTGGAATGACGTCCCGAGAAACTAACCGGATCTCTGCCAACAAAAGGTCGGGTTACCCCTAACTGGGTAACTACTGACACGAATATGTCATCCCCCGATCGTAACCGATCTATCCGAATATCCTCGATTCCCAACAACCACAAAGTAATAAATTTGCAGCAACCACATAGGTTAAATATCTGGGCTCCATACTATGATACCACCTCTATCCAGAAGGAATGACATACACTAAAGGGGCGCTACCCCCTAATAACCTTGCCGCATCTTTCCTGTTTTGACCATTTCCGGTTTGTGAGGTTCGACGAAGTCTCGTCCACAAAGCTACGCTTTGTCACAAAGCCATGCTTTGGGTCAACAGATGATCAAAGAAATGATCACAAAGATAAATGATCAAACAAATGATCATATCACAGATGATCAAACAATGATCATCTCACAGCAACACTTAGCATGTCACATTACCAAATTGGGAATATCTCGCCGATAACCTTCAACTACATAACCTCTGAGCTCGTACGTCTTAGAGAAGGGTGTTAAGATAAGAGAATAAATTCTCCGCCACCAACAGAAATGTATTTGAAAGAAATCGGCTTTTTATCTCAAAGTGTAATGTCAGACATGTAACCATACAAGTCTGTTCCGGGTTCGAACAGAACCGAAGGCACTTCTTACGTAGCCCTTGCAATTCCGGGTATTCACAATCCCGTCCGGACTTCCCATCACAAAGGGTGATAAAATCTCTATATCGGGGACCAGTCGATGCAGAGACATTCGACGAGTTGTCCTTTCGTTTTCGTAAATATCCGGTCTTCACCACCGGTCTTCAAATGCTATCCATATACGACGTATCACTATTCGGAATGGGTTATACGACCCAAAGGTCCTTTCCCGGCTAACCCAAATAGTGAGCGAAATATTTAAAAAAAACAAATGGATATGGGATTTCAATTAAGTCACAACTTAATAATTCCAAACTTTCTTTCAAATGGTTCAAACCAATTACTATTTCAAATATTTTAAACAAAAAAATTTATTTACAGATTTTTCCAAATCAATTCCCATTTCAATTTGATTAACTCGTTAAATCTTTAAAACAAAGATTCAACTTATAGCTTTCAAAACAATTTCATTTCGAATGTTTTAAACAAATTATCATTTTAAATCTGTTAAAAATAAACAGATTCAATTCATAGCTTTCAAAAAGAATTCATTCATAGCCTTTCAAACATTTCAATTTTATTTTAAATTTGAAACCTTTCAACACAAATTGGAAGTTCACTTCTTATATGAAAGCTGTTATTTGAAAACAAATAGTTTTTGTTTCAGAAAAATCCAATTATATTTGCACGAGTTAAAGCCCTTGAATTATATTCACATTCTAAAATCAATACTTTTAAAATAGTTTACCCTTATATAATAGGTATAACATCTTTAATCCCTAGTTTCAAATCATAGAATTCAATTTCAAATCTTGAATTTAAGTTTAAATCAATTAATTTAAATTTTTAAAAATCGATTAAGTTATTTTAAAATAACTTTTATCTTGAAATTCTATTTCAAAAGTTTTTCACATTTAAACCCAAATTTCCAAATTCAAAATCAATTG
Organism: Allium fistulosum; assembly: GCA_030737815.1. Taxonomy (NCBI): domain Eukaryota; kingdom Viridiplantae; phylum Streptophyta; class Magnoliopsida; order Asparagales; family Amaryllidaceae; genus Allium; species Allium fistulosum. The sequence goes on from CM060908.1 coordinate 488,024,079, forward strand.
AAATTAAAAATTCAATTTCAAAAACATCATATTTAAATTATCTCTGACTTAACCGATTTCCACGTGAAATCCATATTGGTGTGTGTATAAGTGTGGTCCAGGGGTTTCACACACAATAGTGCAACATCAATCATAATAGATATATCGATAAGTGGTATAATCGATAACGCTTATCTTCATTCATAGATTCATAGATAAAATAAATTTATTAGTCACAAAGATTCACTATTACAATTCGAAGTGGGTTTCGGATAACCAACTGGAATCCGACTCCCTGTCGCATCGAAATTCAAGTACCGTTTTACGGGTCAAGGGTTTCATATTCACATAGTAATATATCACAGAAATAGAAATTTCAGATCACAATCAGGACGTATCACAAAGCATCGTATATCAAGGATATCAAACAATTCATATCATCCAATAGAATCCAAACATTCGTAAGTAGGATTAATTAATTTATCTGATTAATTTAAATCAGATTAACTTCTATGAATAAATTGGCTAGTCATGGTAGATTAATAATTAATTAATTATAAAACAATTAATAAACGATTCTTCTATTAATCACTAATTTACCCTTAATAAATAATTAATCCTTAATTAATTTTTTTCTGAATTAATTTAAAATGAGTAATTAATTATTTATTAATCACTTTCATTAATTTATTTACCTTCAATAAATTTATCATCCTCAAATTAATTTCCTTAATTCATTTATCGCATTAACCTTAAATTAATTTATTGCTTAATCACTTGGTTAATCAACTTTAATCATTAGTTAATATATTTAATTAATAATCCTTAATTTACAAATTAATTATTCCTCAATTAATTAATCTTTAAACCTTTAATTACTTACTTAATTAATCCAAACCATAAATTAAATAAATAAATTATTCATTTTAATTAACTTAATTATTTATCCATAATCATTTACTAATTAAATCAATTAATGACTCTTTAATTACCTTAATTAATAATCATTACAATGTCTTTGAAATCTTATTTTTAAAATCTACACTTTAAATTAATAATCTTTTTTCTTAACCCGGTAGCTATATTTTAAAACAGCTCGAGCCAATGCAAGCAAAACCCAGCATACCCACCAATCCACTCGAGCTCGACTTCGAGCCATAACCCAGATTCCCCGAGTAACTCCCCCTCTCATACACTTCTTCTTCCCCTTTTTATTGTTTTTCCCAGTAAGTTAAATTTTAATTCAAACTATAAAAAAATACCCACAGACAACACGCTCACGAACTCGAGTTCATACTCGAGCCAAACTCCTTCCTCTCCGAGAAAACCTTTCTTCCCCAAGCCTCCATTTCCCAGTGCACACGAACGTGCACGGTGCACCTACCCAAACACTTCCGGCCACCAACGATCGACATGATCGTCGCCGATGATCTCTCGATCATACGCGAGCGATAAAATGGACCCAGATCCAATAATTAATTCGCGATTCAAAATTTGACCATAGATTCGAAAGAGAACTGAAACAACTCAACTAACCCAGTCACCAAACTCGCCCTCGAACTCACCGCCTCGACCACCTGAAGACCCCTAACTCCGGCCAATGGTTCGTCATCCACCCAGCCTTCATTTCCCAAACCCACACGTCGCTCGATCAACTGTAGGGGAAGAACGAATCAAAACAAAACAGTGGTCAAAACTAGGTTTCCCAACTTCGTTAGCTTCCCATCGCCGCCACGACCAACTTCAAACCTCCACGCTATTTTTCCCTCTTTCCTAGTAGGCTCCTCCACCACCTCGCACAACCTCGACTACCGCAGTTCAACATTGCACCGGAAATTGACCAAATAACACTTAATATACAAAGTCGAACTGCTCTTTCCTCCCTTCATTAAAAATCTTCATCTTGGTCTTAAAAATCATATTTTGCCATCAGGATTCACACCATCTAATTAAAACAATGTTTTGTGAAATTTGAATTTTCAAAAATTTGAGGTATCTTTTGTAAAAAAAATTATTTTTCAACCTGTATATCTTTATACTTTATGAAATTATTTTTAAAACATAGTTCTTACTTGAATACACATATTAACTTTTGACATCAGATCCTAACACTGAGTAAAAGATGAGAAATTGATTTTCTTTGTGGTTATATAACCTGGGAATTAACAGAGAGGTCATCAAATACTTAAGTACTGTCTCAATGTAGATATAACATCCAGAGTTAAACAAATGAGATACATATTTTACTCAATTTCTACTTACTGACTTATAGCTTTTATATAATGTTTACTCACGGATCTAAAGAAGGAGATATCGGGTTAAGTTACTCACATTTGTTTTTGAGAAGAACAGAGCTCATCATCTTGAGACCAGTTTGAATTTTTACAGGCTGAAGCTTCTTTTTCTTGATTTCCCTTGTTTGCGTTGATTTAATTTGTTTTGGTTTGAGTTTTATTTACTTCAGATTTTAACTGAGTTTGATGGAAGAAACTGAGATGATGCTACTTTATTTTTCTCAGTTTCGAATGAATGAAACTGAGGTAAAGAAGGTTGATATGTAGGAAGAAGTAGTTGTATAGATGATATATTTTGGTTGTACAAAAGTAGGCAGGGATATTTCTTTGTTTGTAGGATGAAGAGAAAAAATTTTGGGTGCTGCATTTATTATCTTGGTACTTTATGTCTTCCTTTGCCTTTTGTACTTTATTATTGTTCCTTCTTTAGCAAGTGTTTCATTACTTTAACTCGGCTGATATATTGTTTTGGGCTAAAGATTTCTTTGTTTTAGTCACATTGCTTTGTTACTTAGGGATATATACTTTGTTTCTTGCTTTCATATATACACACTTGTTTCATTTTATTCGTCTTTATACTTATAGTTTTATTTATTTTGGCCTTGTTACTTTGAAACAAAAATGAATATCCATAATTAATATATTGTTAGAATTGTTGCCAATGTATTTACTTTATACTTTTAAACTATTTAGATTTAGATTTAAACTCGAATTCAATATACATATATATTAACTTCAAATTTTCTCATATATCATGTATACATATATATTCACATATATGTACACTATTTACAATATTATTAAATTTAAATGATTTATACAAAATATACTTGAATTCGGGGAAACTCGCATCACCGCATTGATTATTTTCACAAATTTAATTCAAAAATTTATTTAGTTATCAATTTAAATAAAATTAAATTTCGGGGTCGTTACAAATAGGATATATTAGGTTTTCTGCCATTTAAAAGTACATATGGGGTGTGTTTTATTAATGATCGAATAGAAACACGATTCAAAACATAACCAGCAGTTGCAATAGCTTCTGCCCAGAAATGCTTAGGGAGAGTGCTTCCATTTAATAAAGTTCTTGCACATTCTTGTAATGTTCTATTTTTCCTTTCTACAACTCCGTTTTGTTGTGGTGTTCTAGGAAAAGAAAAGTTATGATTAATTCCTTTCTTGTTACAAAAATGTTCAAAAGCTTCATTTTCAAATTCACCTCCATGATCACTTCTAATATTTTTAACTTTTAATTCTTTATATTTTGAATTCTTTTTACAAAATTTTAAAATTCTCAAAAGTATCACTTTTATGTTTCATGAAAATAGTCTATGTATATCTTGAAAAATCATCTACAATGACAAACACATATCTATTGTGATTAATAGATTGAACTTGAGTAGGTCCAAAGAGATCCATATGTAGTAATTCAAGTGGTTGTGTTGTAGATATGATTTTCGTAGATTTAAAAGAAGACTTTGTTAATTTTCCTAACTGACATGCATCACAAATATTATCAATTTTGAATTTCATATCAGGTAGTCCTTTAATAAGTTTATTTTTAGCTATTTTATTAATAGTATTAATATTTATATGACAAAATCTTTTGTGTCATAGCCAAGAATCATTTTCTGTAGCTACTAAACACATGTTTGTGTTATGATTTATATTCATATTTAAAATATAAATATTTCTATCTCTTTTACCTTCAAAAATTAAATTTTGATTTTTATCAGAAATATTGCATTTATTTTCTGAAAAGGATATATTAAAACCTTTATCACATAATTGACTTATGCTTAATAAATTATGTTTTAAGTTTTTAACTAATAAAACATCAAAAATTAGAGGTAAGTTAGAGATACCGTTATTGCTCACATCACCTTTGCCGATGATATAACCTTTTGAATTGTCACGACCCTGAAATTTTGAATTTATTTAAATTAATAATTAAATGAAATTTTGAGTTAAATTTATGATTTAATAAATTTTTGAATAAAAATTGTGAAATTAAATTGATTAAATGGAGCGAGTTTCCCCGATATTCAAGTATATTTTGTATAAATCATTTAAATTAAAAATATTGTAAATATGTGTATATTTGTATTTGGGCATATACGAGTGAATTTGAAAATAAATAATATACACATACTTTGGACACAAGTATAAAAATAAATAAGGTAAATTATATAAGTTATAAAAGACAAAGTAAACAAACAAAAATTTGATAAGTAATATATCTACAAGTTTGCAAAATAAACCAAGTAAATAAAATACATTTACATATGAACACTTAGAAAAGAAAACAAAACAAGTATAATAAAATATGTTTGTACATAATAAAAATACAAGACAAATACCATATATCAGCCAAAACAAAGTAACAAAACAAACAAAAATAAGTATGAATTAACTTGTAAAAAGAAAACAAGAAATATACATGTTCAGCCGAGACAAGAAGTAAGAAATAGGTAAAATGAAAATATAACAAGGTAAGTATAGGAACATAGGATACATAGGCATTTAATGCCAATATCTTCACCCACCATAACAAATATCATTTCAGCCGAAAAGCAAAAGAAGAAATACATTAATATGTATAAACAAGTACAAGCAAGATCACTTCACCCATGCCTATATTGTAAAAACAAATACAATCCCTCTGTACAAATTCCTATATACCAACTCCTCTTCATCAGTTCGTTCACTTGAAACCTGAGCAAAGAAAAAAAAATATAAAACATCACCTTACAATTTCAAACTCAAAATCATTTAACAAAATCAAACAACTTAGATCAATCCAAATCAATACAAGGAATGGTTTCCAGCTTTCAGTTTCTCAAGCCTGTTTAAGGTGGTAGAGCTTCTCTGTTCTTCTCTGCTTCAACAAAACCAAGTGAGTAACTTTCCTTTTTTAAACTATAAGTATATCTGAATCTGTTTTTATGCTTGATGTATGTGAAGAATGCTGGTATAAGTGTATATTTGTATATGTACATGTCTGGAGGTTATAAAACCTTAGTTCTGTTCCATACTTACAGAGATCAAACCTGTTTCCAGCTTAAAACTCAAACTGTTGATTCAAAAATCATTAACTCCTTTTCTGATCGATGACTGAACTTCAAATTCAAACAAAGGATGTTTGTATCATCATAAACTAGGTTTTAAAATTTATTTAAGGTTAAAACAACTTAAGCTTGTCACTGGAAACCCAAAATTATCTGAATCCACTCAAAATTGTCCATTTCGAATGTCTTAATTTTCGAATTCAGATATCTAAACTAAATCCCCATACGATAACATGATTTTTAAAGGTGGTATCATGATTTTTAGTGAGAGGGATTGAGAGCAGTTTGTGTTCATCTGGTTTGGGAATCTCGACTGATTTCCGGCAATGTGATGATCTAGGGAGGTCGAGATGCCTCGTGGGAATGGAGGGGCCTAGGATGGTCACGGGAAAAATACTGGGTGGTTGAACGAAGTGTTGGGGTGGCGGCAGAAGGTAATCAAATTCTGGTAACCTAGTTTTGGAGGGTGTTAGAATTTTGATCGATGAGGCTTGCTGAGATGATCGAGTGTTACAGCACTCAGGGGAAGGCTAGTGTGGGGTTGGACGGAGACGTAGTCGGAGGAGGTGGCACGTTTGTGGTCGGAGGATGGTGTGCGAGGGGATTTCCGATTGAAGGTCTCGTTCTAGTTTGATCGAGTGGCCTCGATTTCGATGGCCAGTGAATCAATGGGTTCCAGTTGGTGGGGACGTTTGAGTGTGGCCGTGGCGACGTGCTGGAGGTCTCGACACGGACTGGAGTCGAACGGAGGGGAGGTGCACGTGCACGTGCACGTTTGGAGTGGCGTATCTGTGCGTTCGAGAATTTGGGGAAGATGAAGACGAGCTGGAACTCGGGGGCGACTGGGGGAATTCATGAAATTGCTCGAAGCGGCTGGGTGATTCGCGAGTGATGGGGCAATAGGCTCGGGAGAAACGTAAATTGACTCGGGTAATTTGAATGCTTGACTCGAAGCAGGAGGGAGGATGACTCGAAGTAGTTTCTATTTGCCTCGGGTTAGTTGTTGATTTCCAGTTTTTGTAACTTGAACAATTTAAGTCAATTAAATTTCTAAACTTATTTTTCTTAAAAATAAAGATTGTTGTTAAGTACAGTTATGAATTTGTGTTGAAAAGTTTTGAAATAACAATATTTCTAAAGTAAATTAAGTTTAATTAAAATGTTTTAAACTTAGATTTGAAAAGGGTTTATTTTAAATAAAACTTAATTAAGTAATTAAGATATTGATTTAAAAGTTTTAATGTGTTAACTTAAAAGTTAAGTTAATTTTATATTGATAAATGATTCATAATTAACTAAAGATCAAATTATTTATAAATTTAAAGCCAATTTATTTATAATTGAGGATAATTAATTAAATGGTAATAAATTAAGGGTTAATCAAATAAGTAAAGTAAAAGATAATTAAATAATTAAAGGATAATTATTTAATGACTAAAGATTGATTGATTAATTTATAAATGATTAAAGAAAAATTTATCAAACTAATTTGTAATTTATCGATGTTAATTAACCAGGATTAGTAATTTATTCATAAGGAATTTATCTGATTTAAATTTATCAGATAATAAATTTGACCTTACTTATGAATGTTTGAATTCTATTGAATGTTGAATTGTTTGATATCCCTGATTGTGATGCTTTGTGATATACCATGATTTATGTCGTGATCTGTGATTTCTATTTCTGCGATATATTACTATGTGAATATGAAACCCTTGGCCTGTAAAACGGCACTTGAACTTCGATGCGACAGGGAGTCGGATTCCAGTTGGTTATCCGAAACCCACATCGAATTGTAATTGTGAATCTTTGTGACTGATAAATTTATTTTATCTATGAATCTGTGAATGAAGATAAGCGTTATCGATTATACCGCTTATCGATATATCTGTGATGATTGATGTTGCACTATTGTGTGTTAAACCCCTAGACCACACTGTTACACACACAAATATGGATTTCACGTAGAAATCGGTTAAGTCACAGATAATTTAAATTTGATGTTTTTGAAATTGAAATTTTAATTTCAATTGATTTTGAAATTAGAAATTTGGGTTTAAAGTGAAAAGCTTTTGAAATGGAATTTCAAAGATGAAATTTAATTTTGAATAACTTGATGAAGTTTTGGAAGTTTAAATAATTTGATTTAAAACTTAAATTCAAGATTTGAAATTAAATTCTATGATTTGAAACTAGGGATTAAAGATGTTTATATATGGGTTAAACTATTTTAAAAAGTATTGATTTTGAAATATGAATATAATTCAAGGACTTTAACCCATGCAAATAAAATTGGATTGTTCTTAAATGAAAACTGTTTGTTTTCAAATGATAAAAGCTTTCGTATATATATAAGAAATGAAATTCCAATTTAAAGGAATTTCAGGTATGAATTGAAAGATGGTTTTCCAAGTTATAAATGAATTCTTTTTGAAAGCTATGAATTGAATCTGTTTATTTTAAACAGATTTAAAATGATGATTTGTTTAAACCCTTTAAAATGAAATCGTTTTGAAAGCTATAAGTTGAATCTTTGTTTTAAAGATTCAACGAGTTAATCCAATTGAAACAGAAATTGTTTTGAAACCTATGAACAGATCTTTATGAAACGAAGTAAACTTTGTGAAATGAATCTTTTCGTTTAAAAGATTTAAAAATGGTAATTTGTTAAACCATTTGAAAAGAAAGGTTTTGGGTGTTAAGTTGTGACTTAATTGAAATCCCATATCCATATGATTTTTAAATATTTCGCTCATTATTCGGTTTAGCCGGGAAAAGACATTTGTGTCATATAACCCATTCCGAATAGTGATACGTCGTATATGGATAGCATTTGAAGACCGGTGATGAAGACCGGATATTTGCGAAAACGAAAGGACAACTCGTCGAATGTCTCTGCATCGACTGGCCCCGATATAGAGATTTTATCACCCTTTGTGATGGGAAGTCCGGACGGGATTGTGAATACCCGGAATTGCAAGGGCTTCGTAAGAAGTGCCTTCGGTTCTGTTCGAACCCGGAACAGACTTGTATGGATACGTGTCTGACATTACACTTTGAGATATAAAGCCGATTTCTTTCAAATACATTTCTGTTGGTGGCGGAGAATTTATTCTCTTAGCTTAACACCCTTCTCTGAGACGTACGAGCTCAGAGGTTATGTAGTTGAAATTTATCAGCGATATATCCCAATTTGGTAATGTGGCATGCTGAGTGTTGCTGTGTGATGATCAGTGTTTGATCATTTGTGATATGATCATTTGTTTGATCTTATATCTTTGTGATCATAGGTTGATCATTTGTTTGACCCGAAGCATGGCTTTGTGAACAAAGCGTAGCTTTGTGGACGAGACTTCGTCGAACCTTACACCCCGGAAATGGTCAAAACAGGAAGGATGCAGCAAGGTTCTAGGGAGTAGCGCCCCTTAGTGTATGTCATTCCTTCTGGATAAAGGTGGTATCATGGTATGGAGCCCAGATACTTAACCTCTGTGGTTACTGCATTATTATTACTATGTGGTTTGTTGCGAATCGGGGATCCTCGGGAAGATCGGTGACGATCGGGGGATGGCATACGCGTGTCAGTAGTTACCTATTTTTGCAGAGGTAACCCGGCCTTGTGTTGGCAGAGATCCGGTTAGGTTCTCGGGTCGTCTATTCCAGGGACGTACCCATCGTGGAAAAGGAAGTTCCTTTGCCTGACCATTTATTGGAAATCCAAAGAAACAATACGAGACTTGTACGGTTTTAGTTGTATTACCTGCTATGGAATGTGGCGGTAACCTGCTATTGAACATAGTAGCTATAGTAGACATACAATAATGGTTGTATGTTGGCTAAGATTTATATTCTACTTTCGAAATGTTTTCCACTATGCACTAATAATAATAATATCAAAATGATTTGATTTTGCGTAGTAAGCATCTTTGACTATCATAAGAAGAAATCTCCTCCAATTCTGCGTTTGCATTGTGTGTGTGGTGGGAGGTCTTATGGTAGTTTCATTTTCAAAAAGCATTGCGAATTGACTTTAAAAATTCTCTGCTATTTGTTTTTAAAGATAAACTGTTTTAGTTGCTCACACCAGTCCCACGACTGACTCAGAGTTTATTGTTCATTTCCTAAACTCTGGGTGCTCAAAATTTTCTACACGAGCAGTCTAGAGTTGGGTTTTTCAGATAGTCAGGTTCAGTAGATTTTCTGGAGTTAGTTCAGTATTTGGATAGGGACTGCACTTGCTTATTCTTGGTGTATCGTTATTGGGAGTTCGAGCTACTGCTGGAGTTCTCTCTTGAAGACTATCTTAGAGTTATTTGTTCCGCTGCTGATATTAGTTATCTATTTTTCTTTTCCGCTGCTATTTGTTGTATCATATCTCTGATGTATATTGATATTCATTGTATCTGGATATTGTATCAGATGTTGTATATCTATATTCTTTTTATTCCGCTGTGATATTTACTTAACTGTGTTATAAGCTCCGGAGAACCAGATTTGGCATTTGAATCTACGGCATTTTGAGTACGAGTGGAGTACGGGTGCCGATTTTCGAAGGCCAACTTTTGGGTCTTTACATTTGGTATCAGAGCTAAGGTTGAACTTTAGCTCAGGAGTATAACACGTTAAGTAGCTCATTAGAGATAGAGTGAAGTAAACTCTAGAATGAGTAATCCCTAAGATATCCGCCTGAATGTCTCAGTAAATTCTCTTACTATCCACTGATAGTGAGTATGAGTGCAAGAAGAGAACGAGATAGGGGACAAAGGAATACGACTATAAATGGTCAATACCCTGTAACAGTGGAAATAACCTTCTTATCAATCTTCTTTGATTCGTTTCCAAATTCTTTGATTTGCTTCGTATCAACTATAAGAAAGAAGTTTCGGTGTGATGATGGCTCTACGGATCATTGTCGAGGATCTTCACTTTGTATCTTCATCAGTTCTTATCAGCTTTTTGATTTAAACTTTATTGAATTTGAAATTTGAAATTTGAAGTTAGAAATTTGAAATAAATTGGAAATTTTAAATGGAGTTAAATTGATTAATCGAATATGAAGCTAAAATTGAATTGTATCAATAAAACGATTTCATTTGAAACCGAATTTTGAAATTCTATTGTATTTTCTTTTGAATACCGAAGTCCGAAGAGGGACAAATTGGTATGTATTCTGAGATATTCCGACTTGAGTTTGGAATTCATATTGTTAGTTTGAGGAATTATAGGAGATCAAATTTATCTTTGATCTATCTGTCTTTGTTTTCGTGCCTGCGAATTTCGAGGACGAAATTCTTTTAAGGGGGGAAGTTTGTCACGACCCTGAAATTTTGAATTTATTTAAATTAATAATTAAATGAAATTTTGAGTTAAATTTATGATTTAATAAATTTTTGAATAAAAATTGTGAAATTAAATTGATTAAATGGAGCGAGTTTCCCCGATATTCAAGTATATTTTGTATAAATCATTTAAATTAAAAATATTGTAAATATGTGTATATTTGTATTTGGGCATATACGAGTGAATTTGAAAATAAATAATATACACATACTTTGGACACAAGTATAAAAATAAATAAGGTAAATTATATAAGTTATAAAAGACAAAGTAAACAAACAAAAATTTGATAAGTAATATATCTACAAGTTTGCAAAATAAACCAAGTAAATAAAATACATTTACATATGAACACTTAGAAAAGAAAACAAAACAAGTATAATAAAATATGTTTGTACATAATAAAAATACAAGACAAATACCATATATCAGCCAAAACAAAGTAACAAAACAAACAAAAATAAGTATGAATTAACTTGTAAAAAGAAAACAAGAAATATACATGTTCAGCCGAGACAAGAAGTAAGAAATAGGTAAAATGAAAATATAACAAGGTAAGTATAGGAACATAGGATACATAGGCATTTAATGCCAATATCTTCACCCACCATAACAAATATCATTTCAGCCGAAAAGCAAAAGAAGAAATACATTAATATGTATAAACAAGTACAAGCAAGATCACTTCACCCATGCCTATATTGTAAAAACAAATACAATCCCTCTGTACAAATTCCTATATACCAACTCCTCTTCATCAGTTCGTTCACTTGAAACCTGAGCAAAGAAAAAAAAATATAAAACATCACCTTACAATTTCAAACTCAAAATCATTTAACAAAATCAAACAACTTAGATCAATCCAAATCAATACAAGGAATGGTTTCCAGCTTTCAGTTTCTCAAGCCTGTTTAAGGTGGTAGAGCTTCTCTGTTCTTCTCTGCTTCAACAAAACCAAGTGAGTAACTTTCCTTTTTTAAACTATAAGTATATCTGAATCTGTTTTTATGCTTGATGTATGTGAAGAATGCTGGTATAAGTGTATATTTGTATATGTACATGTCTGGAGGTTATAAAACCTTAGTTCTGTTCCATACTTACAGAGATCAAACCTGTTTCCAGCTTAAAACTCAAACTGTTGATTCAAAAATCATTAACTCCTTTTCTGATCGATGACTGAACTTCAAATTCAAACAAAGGATGTTTGTATCATCATAAACTAGGTTTTAAAATTTATTTAAGGTTAAAACAACTTAAGCTTGTCACTGGAAACCCAAAATTATCTGAATCCACTCAAAATTGTCCATTTCGAATGTCTTAATTTTCGAATTCAGATATCTAAACTAAATCCCCATACGATAACATGATTTTTAAAGGTGGTATCATGATTTTTAGTGAGAGGGATTGAGAGCAGTTTGTGTTCATCTGGTTTGGGAATCTCGACTGATTTCCGGCAATGTGATGATCTAGGGAGGTCGAGATGCCTCGTGGGAATGGAGGGGCCTAGGATGGTCACGGGAAAAATACTGGGTGGTTGAACGAAGTGTTGGGGTGGCGGCAGAAGGTAATCAAATTCTGGTAACCTAGTTTTGGAGGGTGTTAGAATTTTGATCGATGAGGCTTGCTGAGATGATCGAGTGTTACAGCACTCAGGGGAAGGCTAGTGTGGGGTTGGACGGAGACGTAGTCGGAGGAGGTGGCACGTTTGTGGTCGGAGGATGGTGTGCGAGGGGATTTCCGATTGAAGGTCTCGTTCTAGTTTGATCGAGTGGCCTCGATTTCGATGGCCAGTGAATCAATGGGTTCCAGTTGGTGGGGACGTTTGAGTGTGGCCGTGGCGACGTGCTGGAGGTCTCGACACGGACTGGAGTCGAACGGAGGGGAGGTGCACGTGCACGTGCACGTTTGGAGTGGCGTATCTGTGCGTTCGAGAATTTGGGGAAGATGAAGACGAGCTGGAACTCGGGGGCGACTGGGGGAATTCATGAAATTGCTCGAAGCGGCTGGGTGATTCGCGAGTGATGGGGCAATAGGCTCGGGAGAAACGTAAATTGACTCGGGTAATTTGAATGCTTGACTCGAAGCAGGAGGGAGGATGACTCGAAGTAGTTTCTATTTGCCTCGGGTTAGTTGTTGATTTCCAGTTTTTGTAACTTGAACAATTTAAGTCAATTAAATTTCTAAACTTATTTTTCTTAAAAATAAAGATTGTTGTTAAGTACAGTTATGAATTTGTGTTGAAAAGTTTTGAAATAACAATATTTCTAAAGTAAATTAAGTTTAATTAAAATGTTTTAAACTTAGATTTGAAAAGGGTTTATTTTAAATAAAACTTAATTAAGTAATTAAGATATTGATTTAAAAGTTTTAATGTGTTAACTTAAAAGTTAAGTTAATTTTATATTGATAAATGATTCATAATTAACTAAAGATCAAATTATTTATAAATTTAAAGCCAATTTATTTATAATTGAGGATAATTAATTAAATGGTAATAAATTAAGGGTTAATCAAATAAGTAAAGTAAAAGATAATTAAATAATTAAAGGATAATTATTTAATGACTAAAGATTGATTGATTAATTTATAAATGATTAAAGAAAAATTTATCAAACTAATTTGTAATTTATCGATGTTAATTAACCAGGATTAGTAATTTATTCATAAGGAATTTATCTGATTTAAATTTATCAGATAATAAATTTGACCTTACTTATGAATGTTTGAATTCTATTGAATGTTGAATTGTTTGATATCCCTGATTGTGATGCTTTGTGATATACCATGATTTATGTCGTGATCTGTGATTTCTATTTCTGCGATATATTACTATGTGAATATGAAACCCTTGGCCTGTAAAACGGCACTTGAACTTCGATGCGACAGGGAGTCGGATTCCAGTTGGTTATCCGAAACCCACATCGAATTGTAATTGTGAATCTTTGTGACTGATAAATTTATTTTATCTATGAATCTGTGAATGAAGATAAGCGTTATCGATTATACCGCTTATCGATATATCTGTGATGATTGATGTTGCACTATTGTGTGTTAAACCCCTAGACCACACTGTTACACACACAAATATGGATTTCACGTAGAAATCGGTTAAGTCACAGATAATTTAAATTTGATGTTTTTGAAATTGAAATTTTAATTTCAATTGATTTTGAAATTAGAAATTTGGGTTTAAAGTGAAAAGCTTTTGAAATGGAATTTCAAAGATGAAATTTAATTTTGAATAACTTGATGAAGTTTTGGAAGTTTAAATAATTTGATTTAAAACTTAAATTCAAGATTTGAAATTAAATTCTATGATTTGAAACTAGGGATTAAAGATGTTTATATATGGGTTAAACTATTTTAAAAAGTATTGATTTTGAAATATGAATATAATTCAAGGACTTTAACCCATGCAAATAAAATTGGATTGTTCTTAAATGAAAACTGTTTGTTTTCAAATGATAAAAGCTTTCGTATATATATAAGAAATGAAATTCCAATTTAAAGGAATTTCAGGTATGAATTGAAAGATGGTTTTCCAAGTTATAAATGAATTCTTTTTGAAAGCTATGAATTGAATCTGTTTATTTTAAACAGATTTAAAATGATGATTTGTTTAAACCCTTTAAAATGAAATCGTTTTGAAAGCTATAAGTTGAATCTTTGTTTTAAAGATTCAACGAGTTAATCCAATTGAAACAGAAATTGTTTTGAAACCTATGAACAGATCTTTATGAAACGAAGTAAACTTTGTGAAATGAATCTTTTCGTTTAAAAGATTTAAAAATGGTAATTTGTTAAACCATTTGAAAAGAAAGGTTTTGGGTGTTAAGTTGTGACTTAATTGAAATCCCATATCCATATGATTTTTAAATATTTCGCTCATTATTCGGTTTAGCCGGGAAAAGACATTTGTGTCATATAACCCATTCCGAATAGTGATACGTCGTATATGGATAGCATTTGAAGACCGGTGATGAAGACCGGATATTTGCGAAAACGAAAGGACAACTCGTCGAATGTCTCTGCATCGACTGGCCCCGATATAGAGATTTTATCACCCTTTGTGATGGGAAGTCCGGACGGGATTGTGAATACCCGGAATTGCAAGGGCTTCGTAAGAAGTGCCTTCGGTTCTGTTCGAACCCGGAACAGACTTGTATGGATACGTGTCTGACATTACACTTTGAGATATAAAGCCGATTTCTTTCAAATACATTTCTGTTGGTGGCGGAGAATTTATTCTCTTAGCTTAACACCCTTCTCTGAGACGTACGAGCTCAGAGGTTATGTAGTTGAAATTTATCAGCGATATATCCCAATTTGGTAATGTGGCATGCTGAGTGTTGCTGTGTGATGATCAGTGTTTGATCATTTGTGATATGATCATTTGTTTGATCTTATATCTTTGTGATCATAGGTTGATCATTTGTTTGACCCGAAGCATGGCTTTGTGAACAAAGCGTAGCTTTGTGGACGAGACTTCGTCGAACCTTACACCCCGGAAATGGTCAAAACAGGAAGGATGCAGCAAGGTTCTAGGGAGTAGCGCCCCTTAGTGTATGTCATTCCTTCTGGATAAAGGTGGTATCATGGTATGGAGCCCAGATACTTAACCTCTGTGGTTACTGCATTATTATTACTATGTGGTTTGTTGCGAATCGGGGATCCTCGGGAAGATCGGTGACGATCGGGGGATGGCATACGCGTGTCAGTAGTTACCTATTTTTGCAGAGGTAACCCGGCCTTGTGTTGGCAGAGATCCGGTTAGGTTCTCGGGTCGTCTATTCCAGGGACGTACCCATCGTGGAAAAGGAAGTTCCTTTGCCTGACCATTTATTGGAAATCCAAAGAAACAATACGAGACTTGTACGGTTTTAGTTGTATTACCTGCTATGGAATGTGGCGGTAACCTGCTATTGAACATAGTAGCTATAGTAGACATACAATAATGGTTGTATGTTGGCTAAGATTTATATTCTACTTTCGAAATGTTTTCCACTATGCACTAATAATAATAATATCAAAATGATTTGATTTTGCGTAGTAAGCATCTTTGACTATCATAAGAAGAAATCTCCTCCAATTCTGCGTTTGCATTGTGTGTGTGGTGGGAGGTCTTATGGTAGTTTCATTTTCAAAAAGCATTGCGAATTGACTTTAAAAATTCTCTGCTATTTGTTTTTAAAGATAAACTGTTTTAGTTGCTCACACCAGTCCCACGACTGACTCAGAGTTTATTGTTCATTTCCTAAACTCTGGGTGCTCAAAATTTTCTACACGAGCAGTCTAGAGTTGGGTTTTTCAGATAGTCAGGTTCAGTAGATTTTCTGGAGTTAGTTCAGTATTTGGATAGGGACTGCACTTGCTTATTCTTGGTGTATCGTTATTGGGAGTTCGAGCTACTGCTGGAGTTCTCTCTTGAAGACTATCTTAGAGTTATTTGTTCCGCTGCTGATATTAGTTATCTATTTTTCTTTTCCGCTGCTATTTGTTGTATCATATCTCTGATGTATATTGATATTCATTGTATCTGGATATTGTATCAGATGTTGTATATCTATATTCTTTTTAT
The DNA here is from genome assembly GCA_030737815.1 of Allium fistulosum. Lineage (NCBI taxonomy): Eukaryota > Viridiplantae > Streptophyta > Magnoliopsida > Asparagales > Amaryllidaceae > Allium > Allium fistulosum. The sequence goes on from CM060908.1 coordinate 488,040,341, forward strand.
TCCGCTGTGATATTTACTTAACTGTGTTATAAGCTCCGGAGAACCAGATTTGGCATTTGAATCTACGGCATTTTGAGTACGAGTGGAGTACGGGTGCCGATTTTCGAAGGCCAACTTTTGGGTCTTTACATGAATTGTCTCCAAAAGTGACCAATCCTCCATTTGAGTAGACAATGTTAGTTAACATGGACTTATTACCAGTCATGTGTTTCGAGCAACCGCTGTCTAAAATCCATTTTCCTCTCTTTTTAATTGGTACCAGCAAAAAATAAAGACTAAGTTGGTACCTGTGACATCCCGGAATTTTTGGCAATATCAATTTAATAATCTGCATTAAAAATTAAATTGATTTGATGATTTTTGTTGATAAATTTGAATTGATTTAATAATTCTTCTTTTAATAAACATTTAAATTGTGAATTTATCTTTTAAAAGCTAAATAAATTATTTTCTATTTATAATGTATATAAATTTATATATATATTGTAAATAGATGAGCTTTGTTGTAAATTTAATTAATAAGGCATATTTCATAATTCTAATATATTTTGGTAATTTGGAAATTTCGATTTAATATAAAATATATGGTTTTAAAATATTTAATGTAAATGTTTAATTGATTTAATTATAGCTTAAGTTTAAGATTTAATTAAAAGGTTTGTTTTAGAATATTGTTAATAAATATGATATATTAATTTATTAAATAATAATAGGAATGTATAATCTCTTTTATAAATTATTTAAATTTGACAAATTGTTATTTTCAAATAACATTATTAATGTATTGTTTTATATATAAATATAAATAGATTTTAAAATAAAAGTGTTATTTTCAAATTTAATATGTTGTTATATATGTATATATATAACTTGATGTTAAAATTAGATTTTTAGAATTTATTTGAATTCAAAAGCCTTGAAATTAAAAAGAGTAAATATTTAAAATGTTTGGATTTTAAAGATATTGTATAAGCTTTTATTTGTACATATATATACACATAGCTTTATTTTATTTTCCCTAAAGAGTAATTCATAAAAATAAACACCTATGTTAGAAATAAATATGAAAGGGAAAATATATGGTTATGTAAAATATAAAGTAAAATACATTACATAAAATCCTAACAATATAGTCTATAAGAATACTTACATATGTTTACAAGGCTGAAAGCATCTTGTATGTAACCTGTAAGATTATGAAGGCAAGCACAAACAAAGTATAAAAGGGAAAAGATATCTTCATGTTTGTACAAGAAAGATATAAACATCTATGAACATAGAAATTGTATTTGATAAGCATGTATACTTGAAAAGAAAATTGATGTCTAAGTACATACGAAATGTAAATTAAAAGATAAGTTTGTAGACATAAGGACAACTTCTTAAATGCTAAATCTCTAGTACATATCATATAGGATCATCTCAGCCCCCTATAGAAGAAAATCTCTGACCAGAATTTTAAAAATCTTGTACCTGGTTATACAAAAGAAGAATAAGCAATCTTGTAAACATTTTTCTATTTATCCATCTTTCCCATTTCCTTTCATTTACAAAAGACATAGCATTCCAGAAAAGTTTTATTTCAAACTGAAGCATCATTTATTTAAACAAAAACAAGAAGATTTACAGAAGAATCAAGCTTGAGCATCTTCTTTTCAAAATCTGAAGTCAAGTCTGTGCATCTCTGGAACCTGAAGTCTGCATCTTTTCAAACTAAAGAGTATATGCAGTTTTTAAATCTAGAACAAAGAAGCAAAAGCATTTTAGCATTCATGTTTTCGAGAGTTTTCATGAAACGACCCAACTTTCTACCACCAGAAAGTTGCATCATCTTTAAGAAAGAAAGGGGTGAGAAATAGAAAAGATAGAGAAGAAAGAAGAAACAACATCAGAATCTCAACAGCGGAACGAATGAAATATAATATTGTTGTCGCCTTAGAAGTTAACTATATAGTTGAGAATAATATCATCCATCCATACATAAGCAATGATTCATAAACACACCATTTATAATTAATTTAAAATGAATTAAATTAATTACCTATCTTTAATTAATTTAAAGTAAATTAAATTAATTACTTCATCATTATAAATCTTGATTACATAACCATTAATTAATTACAAATCAATTAATTAATTATCCTCTAATTTCCATCTTAATTAATCATCCTTGATTTATTATCCTTTAATTACATTCAAGTAATTATCCTTTAATTAATTTCACAAATTAATTATCCTTAACCAAATACAGTAATTAATCTTTAATTACTTCATTTATTAATTAACTATAATTAATTACATTAATCCTTAATTAATTACATTAATTAATTACTCAAAATTTACTTATTATCGATTAATTAATCTTAATGAATCAACCCTTAATTACATCATTAATTTAATGATCCATAATTACATTTATAATCTGTGTTTATAACCATAGCTTTTGCAAATTCACTCTACAATACCTTTCAACCCCATCGAAAGCTGCTAAGAAAGAAAAACTAATGTTGTCGCCTTAATCCCTTTTAAAAGGGTAGAAAGGTTAATTTGTGGCGCCAATTTTACTTTCGTACAGCCTGAAACTTCCGGGCGAAGAAAACATATGCTTTTGTCTTCCCCAAACCCGATTGCAAATCCAGGGTTTCAAAATTTCTTAAAATAAATAAACCAAACACGATAAGAAAATGAATTTCAACATGAACTAGCAACTTTCAATTTCAAAATTATAAATAAGAATTCAGATTCTCTTAAAATTAAAAGTAATCCAAAACGCTGAAATAAAAAAATGGGAAAAATTCTTATCAATTCATGAAACCGAATCACAAAACCTCTTATAACCAAATTTTTAAAAATCAAACATGCTTTTTAATTAAAATTAAAATATGAATAGTTTTTAGCTCAAAATCCTGATTGAAAGATCTGAAAATTCAAAACTCATTGTGAAATACAGAAGATAATAAAAGAAGAGGAAAGGTGCACAAAACAGAGATAATTTTAACTTACAATTAGATCTGGTGGTTTCTTTGGTTAAGAAGAAGGAAAATTTGAGAATTTGGGGATTCTTTTGCTTGCGTTTGAAATTTGATTGTAGAAAAGTGAAGAAGAAGAAAGAAGAAGAATACTTTATAAGAAAAGTCACCAAGAACATCAGCCACTAGATCGAATTTAAATGGACGGCCCAGATTCATGCGGGAAGACCAAGAGGTGGGAAGATCCTAGGTTTCGACAAAGTTGACTTGGAAAGTCAAGAGCATCCCTTCGCAAGGGGGGCAAATGTTACTCCTAAAATCCACCTTTCGACTAAGTCGAAAACTTTTTAAGCAAAAAACAAAAAAGAACGAGAGAGAAAAGCTCCAGCTAGACCTTTCGAAGGAGTCAAATGGATGCTATTGCCAAAGTCTGAAAGTTTCGGAACCTTTCGAAAGTGTTGAAAGGTTTCTACAACCAAGATCCAATGGGTTCATACCTTTCGAAGGAGACGAAGGAGTCGAAAGCACCCTTCTGCCTTCAGTAGCAACCTTTTGACTAGGTGAATCCATATGCCTGAAGACCTTTCAAATGAGTCAAAGCAGCACCTTCCGAAGATAATGAAGAACAACTCTTTACATATGCGCCAAACCTTTCGAAACCTAGGGTTTCGCCTTCATTTAAACCATGTGAAAGCAATCATTATCCTGAACATCCCCTTCGAAAGCTACAATAAGCCTTTCGAACCGGTTGAAGCCATTGTGACCTAGGAGGGTTTCGCATTAAGTCACAAACAAGAGTTCAGAAGCAACCATCAGTGTCGAAACCAACGGCACCTCAACATCATCGAAACCATTTGACAAGGCCTATTGACAGAGTCGGAAGCACTTACAAGGCAACGCAAAGAAGAGAGGCGCAGCCATTCCTTTCGACAAAGGTGGAAGCATACTTGAGCTATTCGGCAGCCACCTTTTGACTAAGTCGAAAGCATTAGGGTCGAAAGGTGCAAACCCGCATCAATAAATAAGACCCAATGGGTTAGGTTTTTGGGATCAGATTCTTTACATTCTAAACTTGTATCTTCTTAATCAAAAGTGTTGTAAACCCTAATTACCAAATTAATTTGGGGATTTCAAGTAATAAAATTACCTTTTGCTTACGAAAGGAATGTCACAAATATTTCAGATTACATTCTATTTTTAAGGCTTTTGTCAGGTTTACTCTTGTATTTCAGGTGTCGCCAACGTCGAAAGGTCCCTGCCGACATAGTCGAAACCTCCTATATTCAAATAACTTCAGTTTATATGCTTCAAGCTATCTTCCCTTAGGCCACTACTTTCGACAAGGTCGAAACCAAATCATAGTTCACTTCAACTTTGGATAGAGACAAGAAACCCAAGGATCTTGCTTTCAACGAGGTCGAAACCTATCTTAAGATTGCTTTTAACCAGAGTCTTCTAATCCAAATTAAAGTCATCTAAGCTCACAGCTTTCGACAAGGTCGAAACCTCCACTTCAGATATTTGACCAAAACTCAAGCCCAAATCGCTTAACAACCTAAGCTTTCGATAGGGACGAAACCCACTAAATCAACCTTCATCCAGTGATCCCAAAGACCATCTACTTGGATTCTACTTCCACTTTGAAAGGAGAGCTTTCAAAGGGAAAACACATTTATTTCAACAAAGTCAAAAGGTTAATAAGGAAAGGAAATATCCCTTTCGACTGAGTCAAATTGTTGGCTTAAGCAAGCTTTCACTATTACAAACCGTTTCAAAAGGATACCAAAGTAAATACACCCATTCCATTCCTCTTAACTCTTCTAAGAGAAACCACACGAAATTGACCTTGTCCTAATAATTCTACTTTGGGGGTGTTAACAAGATTTCTTGTTACCAATGCTAAGACCAAATGCCCTTAATCAAAAATTTTAACTCTCACATCATTTCCAAAGCCACCAAAAAGACATGCATTAGAGAATATGGTGGATATTATGATGATCATGTACTTTTGTTAATTTAAATACTTAAGAAATCTTTTTAATTTCATATCCGTCATTTCATTTTCAAAATCAAATATATTTAACATTTTCTAATCTTATTATTATCATTAATTCATCTATCTTAAATTTTCAAAATAGAAAAAAAAAAGTTTTTCTCAAATCATTTAATATTATTTAAAAAATTACAAAGGTTCAACCATTTTCTACAACTTATCATTAAGGAAAAGTCAAAAATCCAAAAAAGGGGTTTCGGTCACATTTTATGTTTATCGAACAACCTATTTTAGTAATCAAAATTCACAAATAAATTTTCTACCGTTAGTTATTAATTATAAGAGGGTTATTTAATTATTAACCATTAACCTAACATTTAAAATAAAGTAAATATTTCCAAATGAAACAGATAAAATTCCGGGTCGTTACATGAAGTAAAGTGAAATTGGAAAGAGTGGAGTTATTTTTATAGAAAATGTAAAATATCAAATTACCAAAATGCTTTTAGCCAAAACCCTCCATAACTTGATGGCACCTCACTTCTTCTATATGTAACACACACAACCTCCGTTCCTAGTCATTCATGCCATCACTTTACTCAAATGTGTGTATTTATGCCTTAGTTTGTGCGCTTTTTCTTTTTAAATTATAAAAGAAAAGTAAAGTTCTACTTTATTAATTTATGTATATATTTAAGTTTATTTTAACCTAATCACTTGATTAGCCAAAAGTATATGTTATTCTTATATGTGTACATATAGACTCTAATGTGTACAACATGTTTCGATAACTTTTGAACGAGGAAAAGTTGAAAATTAGAAAAATGATTTTCGGTCATATTTTTTTCTCTGAACTAACTATTTTTATAAACCAAATTTTACGACAACTTTACCATCATTTGTTATTAATTAAAAGTGGCCTATTTGAGTTATAAAATCCATTAATTAATTAAAAACATTAATTGAATATTTAAAACTAACTGAATATTCCCAAATCAAAACGATTAAATTTCAAGTTGTTACGTTCTTCCCCCTTTAAAAAAATTTTGACCTAGAAATTTCGTCGCAACAAAAGAAAGAAAGAAACAAGCCAACATATGAATACTTACATAATTCATAAGCTTGTACGATGTTCCCTAATCATTTATATGCAATATTTGATTCGATCACTTACTCAAATACATAACTTCTCTTCCAAACTAGTATCGCTCACATGACTTCCCTAGTACGGACTCCATTCATGCTTCTTGATTAGAAACCTCCATTCTCCTTAAGTAGCCATATACTATGATAGAAAACATCATCAACATATTAAGAACTCTCACTAAGTGTTACCATTAAGAATCGAGTGATAAATCCTTATTCGGGTCGTTGTGAATCACCTCAAAGTCATGTACTCGAATCTTGAATCTTGAACCATGCGAAGAAATGATCTATGTGCAACTTACATACTTATTCTTATTGGTTCTTCTTATACTAATCTCTTTTAATTTCCCCAAAATTATTTATAAAATATTTCATTTATCAATATCTTCTTTCATCAAAATACATTTTCTAATTTGAACCCACAGAACATATATATATAGTTCGAATAAAAACAAAATGATATCAAGGAATTGGGTCCTACCAACTAGTACCATATATCCTTTTACTAAGAAGGGTAATATTTAAGAGAAGTGCTTACCATCCAAACACATCTCTTACCCATTTTTAGTCATTTTTGAGCAGCTCGAACAAGTTAACATAAAACTACTTCTTTTTTGAATTTAATTTTTGAAACAATTCTATATATATTTCAAAAATATCTATTACCAACTTGCTTCGAGTTCATTCAGATTCGAACTTGTTTTGATCGTACAATGATAAATGAAATAATTTACGAAGTACCCTACACGATTCGCCTAAGTAAACATCCGATCATCACTTAGAAGATTATTCAGATCATCACAAAACAAATCAAGACTCATTCTATGAACTATCCAAAGAAAATGTATCTTACTTAAAATTATTTTTGAAATATTTATACTTATAAATACTTTCAAGTAATCCTAATATTACGTTTCTCCAAAAATCATTTGAAATCAGTTTTCAAAGACACCGGGATTTAAATTCTCAAAAATCCTTCTTATTTACAAAACACATTTTATAAATCCAATTTGTAAAATCAACCTTATACAAAATCATGCCTTCTTTTTAGAAAACCATTTTAACAAAGTAAACTTGTTAACTCTTATAGTCAAATCGTGAAACCAAATTCACAAGGTGTTCGTATTTAGTCTAACCAAAACAATAAATGCTCATAAACTGGCTGAGCAAAATCAATTAATAAATAAAAATCAATACTCTAAATTGGATGAGCATGATTAGTCAAACAATAAATGATGATAATTGAATATTATCATTTCCTAACAAGAAACACATCATAAATAACAATATTAAATTTTAAAAATTATTCTTTTATATATAAAATATAATCTTATGTAAATATATTTCATTTACCAATTTCAAAAAATAATACTATGTCGGTTGGCCTTGTTCAAGTGTTTTAAATCTCTATCAATAACATTGGTCAAACGCATAGACCAGAATTCATAAACCACTCAACAGATCAATCAACAAAATATAAAACATTTTTATAGTACTAACAAATACGCACTCTCATACACACACACGCGCGCGCGCACACACAAACTTACCTAACCTTTGATGAGTTTACCCCCACCAAGGCCAAGGTTCTCCCTTAACCCTTGGCTCTGATACCAATTGTAATGACTCGGCTTTTGATCCTCAGAAGTTGACACTAATACATCTACGGTATTAACATGTCGAGCATATGTGTGTTGGAGAGATAGATCATTAGGGTGAAAGAAGAGAAAAGACAAAACAAAATCACACAACGTAACGAGTAATATATAATATGCTAATGATCTTTACAAAAGAAAAATATGATATACGTACATCAATTTGGACAGTTATAATAGTCTGTCCTTATAATTGTTGACAAATACAAACAAGAAAATAGTGCAAAAATAAAAGAAAATACGAGAATACATCTTAAAAGCATCCAGCTTGTCTCCTAAAGTTCTAAAGCATCCATAACTAAGTACTAGGGTCTGACCCAAGTATTATAAGAAAATAACACTCGGATCAGTCTAGTAAACCTGTGTTAGAAACACAAATCATATGGATTTTTGATATAAAAACCTTTCCAAAAATGAAGGTATCTCGTGAGGCCACATCACATATAAACATGGAGGATTTTTATCCTACGATAGCCAAACCATTTCAATAAGAAACCTTGTGATATTATAATAATGTTTAGGGTTTAAAACAAAAATTTAATCTTAGACGAAATGGTAACATTAATTACATTCCAGCGTATTAGATATACAACTAAGTCCATAAAGGCACGTATTGGAGGTTGGACTCCATACGATGATAAGGCCCTAGGAACCACCTGTCATTACACCTCTAGAAAACATACCGATGGCCTCACATGAACTTCCTACCAACACAGAACCAGCCTACCCCTTTTCGGATAGTACTTAATATGTCATCACCCCGGTTGCTTTGCAAACTTTTCTTCGAGAGGTCTCATTCACATACCAGATCCATAAATAGTGATCTAGGGTGATGGTCATACACTGATGAGTGCGACCTACATAGCGTTGCCACATCTCCTATGTTTTAGTCATTCCCGGGTGTGAGGCTTATGAAGTCATGATTACCTTTTTTGTAATGACCCAGAATTTAATCACTATTTAAATGAATATTTAATTATATTTTTAAATAATAAATAAAAGAAATTTTATTAACAGATAAACATATTTTAAATGATAACTAATGATAATAAAACCGTTTTCAAATTATGTTACCAATATATATAGTATAGAAAATGTGATCGAAAGTTATTCTTCAAAATCTTGATTTTTCATTGGTTAAAAGTTATCTAAAATGTTAAAGCACTATTGGAAACACATATATACACATTACAAACTATTTTAGCATGATGAATACATGTATATATGCATGTATATTTTTTCTTATTTAAGTGTATATATATACAAGATAAAAGAAAACCTTTTTATAAAAATAATATATATATCTTAATATATAAAAATGCCTCTTTCAACATAAAGTACATAGGATTATGGATTGAGCAGTTGTAAAGTAAGGGGGTATAGGATGGATGGAAATCATTGGATGGAGAGGGTGTGTATGCATATGCATTCATATTTAATTCAAGCACTTATACATTTTTTATTATTTTCCCAAGCCTATAAATACTCCTTCCATCTCATAATTTTTACTTTACAACTTCTGTTCTTCATGTCAAATTTCCTAAAGCTTGAGCAAGTTTTCACGGCTTCCGGCATATTTTCTATTATAAAAATCTCACATTTTCCACTTTAAATTCCTTCCATAACTTGTTTAAAACCCTTCTTCATCCATTTTTTTCACTTCACATTACATTACAAGCACCATCATCCATCTAATCTTACATGGTCGAGCCTCAATAATACATGGTTGAGCCAAAATTGTCCAACGCCAAGCCTATTTTGGGTGTGTAGGCATCCAAAGTCTTCAAGTTTTCAAGGTCCTAGGTTGTTTCAAAGTTTTAGCAAAAGTTGATTTGAAATTAGTAAGCTTTGGTGAGTAAAACTCTCATTTTTGGAAAAGTTATTAACTTAATTATATTGAACTATATGTTTCAAAAATATGGTGCATGTTGTGTTAAAATATCATTTGTTTTGATGGCATATGATTAAAAGTTTGTGTTTGAACTTAGATTTATGATTTTGATGTTAAATGATATGTTTGGATATGGATATGTGAAAGGTTGGTTATGCTTTAATATCATTCTTGGAACTGGGTCAGCATGAGGCAGAAGGATTGGGTGAATTTCAATTTTTTAATCATTTTGGATCTTTGAAGTCTAAATGTATATTAGATCCGATCTAATAAAATTTCAAATAAAATCTTATTTTGTTTATATTGTTAAAATGGAGATTTAAATATAACTTAAACATATAAGTATCATAATGAATGTATCAAATACATTTATTTGGATGTAAGTGTAGTATATAGGTAGCATATATATATGTGTAAATGAAACATGTATAAATGAATTTAAAGAAGGAAATCATTTGTTTCCCTTTCTGACCCTACGTAATTAATAAAGATATGGTATGACAATATATGAAGTAAGAGAAACCTTTCATTTCTCTCCCTCTTTAATTGAAATAACTAATGTATTAAATGTGATTTATAACTTATCAACCAAATTTACACAGGCCTTTATTGTCCATGTTTCTGATTAATGAAATATATGTATACATCCATAATAATTATAGGTACACACACATATATATACATACATACATATATTTATATATATGGTAAAAACCAATTAGTTGTCTTAAATAATTTCAAATCCAAAATTAACATTAACGGGATTAATATCAATTAAAGAAAGATTTGATAACAAAAGGTTACAATATTGCACAAAATACTCTTAAAAATTTGAATTAAACTAAACATGCATATTTTCATATACATGAATATTACAATTCAATAATTTAGATCTAAACGGCATATATTTGCAAACATTGTAGCATATGATATATGTATATATACATTTATACAAATAATTTTTGATTTTAAAGTTAACAGTTTTAATTAAACTTGTAATTTTGGAAAGAAACAATACTTTAGGGTTACATAAGACTTTAAATATAAAAAAACCAAAAAATTAGAATTTCCACTAAAGTCCATTCATTAATCTTAAATTACGATTTTTTTTCTTAAACAGGGATTGAAACAATTATATTAAACTGTTTACCATATGAAATTAATGACTAATTTTAAAATAGTAGATAATAACATATACAATTCATTTATCGTTAAGTATGTAAATGTTATACAACTATATTACGAAAAATCATTCAAACTTAGATTTCAATTTCAGTAATTTTCAAAACAAAATAAAAGAAATTTGGATAAAGTAAGCATGTGTAAATTTGCAATAAGAATTTACAGATTTAAACATAATCTGCGATAAGAATATTTTATTAAGGGCTGAAAAGTAGACAAGCACAAAAACATACCAGTTATAATGATAAACCTAATTTATCTAAATTAGACAATAAGTCAAAATTTTAGAGGATTATGAATTATCTAGTAGTTAATTGAACGGATCGGGAAATAAAATATGATTACTAAAATTACATAAAAATGGATTAAACTAATGAAATGAAAATGTTGAATAATACTACATATGAAGATTTGCAAGGAATTAAACTATTTGAGGTTTCTTGTTTTAGAAGTTCTATAAGTAATTAATTTGTATTTTTACAAGGTACAAGAAACTTAGATCAACATTTTATTAGTTACCTTCTCATGCATTACTTATCAAAAACATATTATACTCAAATGTTATCTTCTACAAAAAAGTATATGTATTAAAATGTTTGTAACGACTGGTTCCAAATAATCTTGTTAATATATTAAGAGGGACTTTTACAAAAGTTGCATACTCATGTTAATGTTGAAATTAATGAAGGCCAAACACAAGTGCACACAATGTCAAAATTATTATGAAAAATTAAATATAGAGATAAATACGAGGTTCAAATTGTAAGCCATGTATGGAGTTAGATTTTGAGTGTTGAATTTAAAAAAAAATCACTTTCACAATACATATGAATACACAAACATACATATATACACTCATATATGTATGTATGTATGTATGTATGTATGTATATGTGTGTGTATGTATGTAATTACAAAATGTAAATTTTACCATACAAATGAAGGTGTATAAAGAAATATGTTATAGTATGTCTCAAAAGTCATTCCAACTTAGATCGTTAAAAACACCCAAGCAGAAAAGGCACAAGACTAACAAATAATATAAAATAAACATACATTGTAACTTTATCGTTGAAAAAAATTATAACTATTACATATCTTGTTATTTCTACGCATTAATCATTAAAAACAATATTTGGATAAAAGAATTATGCTAAAGAAACCATTCATAAAGCTTACGATCAAGCATTAAATGTATACCAAATGACACAATGGTTGGAAGAAAGTGCTATTTATAATATTTAAACTGTTTATATTACTTAGTTTTGAAGAAGTGAAGGAGAATATAATTATAATATTACTATTAGCACTATAAATCCCACCAGAAAATACCCAACGCAAATAATAAAAAATTAAAAAATGGAAAGTTTTAACATTACCCACTAATCTAATTAGCATTCTAATTATCTTTCCTATTTTGTTACTCACGTCATCTTCCAATCAAACCCTAAACTGTCATCTCACTTAACGTAGTCAACTTTCAATCACAAATCAATTCCTAAAAGTAGAAGAAAAGAAAATTAATCATTAGCAAAAATGGACAATAAAGATTAAGTCGAAACCAAGAGAAAAAATCTAAGGTTTTTTTGAAAAAAAATTCATTGGTTGAATTAGTGAATTATAATCGATGAACAAATTTTTCTTTGTAGTATGTATTGAATAGATTTCATGAATTATGTAGTAATTTGTATATGAAAAAATTATAATTGTATGTTTTAGATTTTTCCCCCAAAAATACTATCTTTAGATGGTTTACAACCGCGGCTCAATGAGGTTGGCTATCATATGCCATTGGTTTAAAACAATCGATCACTGTGATGACTATCTGGATATAGAATGTCATTTCATTTTTTTTATTTGTTATTCTTATGGATTTTTAATATAAATTAAAAGGTTCGTTTGTGCACTATGAATTTGACAGTTTTTCTTTTTCTAAGTTTGGGTAGTGGGTATTGGTAATATTATGTTTTTTTGTTATTATTCTTGTATTGGTGTTTCTAAGTGGATTTTGTGGTGCTAATAATAGCACTCTATAATTACAATCAAAGAGGGTGAACAAGGCTTACTTGAAAAGTAATATACAACTCTTACACATGTCATACTCATTTGTCTACTTTAAAATGAAATATTATTTCTTTTCTTTCCATTAAAATTCAGTATGGACATACTATTTCATTACCTATAATAGTAGCCTTATATTTTAGGTATTGACTGTTATTATCCTTCCATCATATGTTTTGATAAAAACATTTAAAAATAATACAATAGTCAAGTACATGAAATAAATGGTAAATACATATTCCAAGTATATGTTCCATATATTTGTTCAGAAAATAAAGCTAGTCATTTCATAGAAAACTAAAAAGAGGAGAAAATTGCAATGGCCCATAAAATTAATGAATAATTCATTAAGGAAATTAATTAAAAGAATAAATCTCAATTGACAAAATGAGAAAATGAACTAATTAAACATGGTAAATATATGGGGGCATTTGTTTACTTTGTGAATTTACTTAGGAATGAATGAAAATGCAGGGAATCTAATTAAATGAGATGTAATTAAATTCTATGAAAAATGAAAATCAATTAATTGGCAATTAAGGATAAGTATATATAATTAAAAGGGACAGTTGGGCTAAAGTCCCTATTAAGTTTGAAAATACACCAAACATCCTTGCCAAAAAAGTGTGTAGATTAGGACCCTAAAATTAAGTTAATGAATAATCGCATACATTTATGCAATTATTCAGTGAATAATTACAGACATTTATGCAGTTATATCCAAAAATTGCGGACATTTCCACAATTATTCACCCAAGGCAAGGCAATTTTTTGAAAAAATTGCAGAAATTTCCGCAATTATTAACGAAAAAATTATGGAAATGTCCGCAATTATTCACCTAAAAAATTATGGAAATTTCCGCAATTATTCACTGAATAATTGTAGAAACGTCCATAATATTTGAATATAATTGCATAAATGTCTGCAACTATTCACCCAATAATTGCATAAATGTATGCAATTATTAAGTAAGTTAATTTGGGGGCCTAGTTTATATTCTTTTAGGAGTTTTCATGTATTAAGTTTGATTTTAAGGACCTGAGCCTAATATTAAATAATTAAAATCGACCTTAAATATGTAAGAAGCGAATTTAATATATGTACAAGATCTTATACCAAAGATAAGTTAATGCAATCATATGTATAAAGGGAAAATATGAACATTTTAACTAAGAATACTTTTATTTATAGAAATAAGTTATGCGAGGAAAGATTGTAAATATGAGATCTTACATAGGTATTTGCATATAGTTAACTTTGGCCGTATTGATGAAAATCAAATTAAATACGCGAATGGGATACAATTATATTTAACCGTTGTATTAAGGAAAGAATTATTAATTGATAATTAAAAGTAATTAAATGATATTTTTACTAAGAGGAAACTCTTAATTAATAGTTGAGAGTGATTAAAAGTAATTATTTTTCATCATCCTATCCTATGTATATATGGGAAATTATTAATTGATAATCAAGAGTAAATGGAAAATAATTAAATGCGCTACACATGAGGCAATCAATTCAATATTTGAATATAGAGGACCTTGGAATGGAGGAAATAAATTAATAAAATAAGGATGCAAACCACAACCTTAACTATATATACACCATTAAACATATTATCCTCCTTGAATATTCATTCTCTTCACAGATTTAAACAAAATAACAACTTGCTAGTTGCCATTAAAAGAAGCAAGGAGAAGAAAACGGAGCACAAGCTAAGGAAACTCATGGAAAGTAATGTTTTAGACTTAAGTGCGTAATATCATTCCTCTTTTCACCTTTTTCATTTAAGATAAATTCGGTTTTGGTTTATTTGATAAAGTTAATGTGTGTTATGTGTTTGCAAATGATTAGTGATGTTTTAATGAACCTTTTTGCTTTGAAATACCGTTCTAGAGAATGTTTTGCTACAATTTCCTATCCTGGCATTTTTCAAATAAAGTGAAAATTTAATATGTTATAGGAAATGATTTTCTAGAGATGTGTTTTAGTTTTGAGAAATTTCGTAATGTTAATATGTTTGCTTATCGATTATTGAAGCGAACTATGTATTAGATAAACAAGGGAAATTAGACTAAAAATAAAATTATTGGCCAAATTATGTAAAGGGTATATTTGAGTTCCTGTAGTTTATTGTATTTTCTTGAACAAAAGAATAACCCTTTTAAACAGGTAAATTGGAACGCTAAGATAAAAGGCAACTGAGACTAAACTATGCATGTTAATAATATGACTATGCGTTAAGGGGACAAGACCCCATAATGGTGCAGTAAAATAAAATATAGTACACCACCATTAACTAAAAGTGAAGGTAAAATGAATAAGGTGGCGATATATAGAAAGTTATGCACATACATGGTTGGAATTGCAAACGTGAACAATTACTTAATTATGTATGCTTTTTCGTGTATTGAAGGAAAATAGGAACCAAAGATGTTATGCAGAGGGTATAACACCTAAACCCTTAAATGAATTAAGTAATACTAAGAGATATAGTAAGTAAATGAACTAATAAGAGAATAGCCAAAAATAATGACCGAAGGTTCTAGTGGCGGGTTCCAAACGCAGGTGTTCCCAATGAGAATGAATAAACAAAGATTCCTTACGACAAAGACTCGTGGGTAGTGATTCGATACTCCAAACCTATTAACTTTAGAAGAGAGTCTATACCGAGACCTATTATATTTTTGAGTAAATTTTATATCGACACCTAAGGCTTAAGATGGTCGAGCGTAGATTTTAGAGTTTTTTGAAGCATAATGCATTGTGGGAGTAGCTCCAGGGTTTAAGATAACCAAAGGAGGGTTGAGAGCTTAACAAAGCCAAATGAATAGCTAATGTCGAGATCTAATAAATGAACAATTAGGTGAAGTATTGAAAGTTAAAGATAACTCAAATATAAATAAGTGAGAACTTACAAATAATACGGTTTTCAAAAGGGCTATTGATGCCGAGTATGGGCGCTTGCTTGAATGCACTAACTTAAAGGGGTTGTGTTCGACATTCAATATTCGAAGGGATGTGGGATGGCCGCGCTAGTTGTTTCCTTTCATGAGAGTGGATGTAACTCTCATATGTGGTTGAAGCTTAACAAAATAAAATGAAACTGCCTAGGGTTGTACTTTGTAGTATTAACATAAAAGAAACATGACTGCTCAGGATTGAATTTGTAGCATAAACATACAAATAAGAAATAGCTTAGGATTTTATTTTGCATTATAAATATAAAATAACTGAGATTGCTCAGGCTTGTATTTTGTAGTATAGACATAAAAGAATGGAGATTGCTTAGTATTTTACTTTGCTGTATAAACTAAAAAATGAATAATCAGGACCGAAAGAGTATGCATCTTTTGTATATAGTTAAGGAAATAATAATTATAACTTCTTGGGGTTGTACCATATAGTATAAAGCTTAACAAATGAGATAGTGGGACTTTAAGTGGATTTACTATTTAATAGTGCTATATTGAAAAAGCATAGCGGTGGAAAAGCACTATGCGCTAGAACATGGATTTTTGCGGGGTTCTAGCGGGGCTTTAACTACATGGATATGATTTCAGATAACAAATTTTTGCTGAAAGATATTACTTAATATGAGGATACATAGGAGTCTTATTGTTACTAGTTGTGTATATTCCGTTGTGATATGTAAATATTTTTTAAGTCTAAGGTACTACAAGGGTTCGACATCATCATATGTTGAATCTTTAATGCTACTATGTAATGATTTATATTTTACTACTGAGAAGGCACGATTTGCGATTTGAAATATGTAAAAACAATTATTTATGGTGAAATTTTTTTAGTAGCTCTGTTTACCTAGATCGTTCTACATATATTGAACTCATTTCACTTGAAATTTATTTTTGTGACGACTGCAGCATCGCCAGTGTTTATTTTTGGGTCTCAAAGCGGGGGATGTTACAAAAATTCTTGAATAAAATTTAAAAATTAAATATATTTAGTAAATATCGATAATTGTTAGAAAAATGGATAAGGATTTGATGTATTTTTGCTTTTTCATTTATTTTGTTTTAGAGAGATACGTGGCACATTAATTAGAAACTTTAAGTATATTTCCATAGATTATTAATAATGGTTACTTCACATGTTTCTAATCCATTTAACATACTTTTGAATAAAAAATTTCCAGACTATTGAAGGAACTTGTAAGATCTTTTTTATTGTTGCAAGAAATCGCAAACAATTGCATCATTAATAATTTTCGTAAAAAGATCTATTATTCCCTGATGGAGTAAAGAAGAAATGGCATATATATTGTAGTTTTGACAAGTATAAATATTGAAATATCCTTCACATATATTTTAATATATAGATATAATTATCCTAACATTTTCCACCAAACTCATGATGAGGCATTCCATGAAAATTGCAAAATTAACCTATATTAAAAACTGAAAACAAGGAACTGATAGTCATAAACCGTTGGTTGTTTTCAGTTTTTTGATTGGTTAATTCTGCAATATTCATGGAACATCGCATCGTGAGTTAGGTGGACAATGTTAGGAGAGAATTTTATCAATATACTAAAAAATATGTTAAGCATATTGCAATATTTATACGTCTCCAAATTAGAATATTTTCCTATTACATAATATAATTACTTGGGATCCAAGTAACGTAATTATAATATTAGTCATGTATTGTATACAACTATCACGTTATACAAATTATTGTTTTTACTCAAAGTATATTTCAACACTAAAGGCAAGTGTTCCATTCATGTATGTGTAGCTTTTTTTGTGCTACAAATTTGAAGTTGATTACCACTCAGAAAGGAAAAATAAGTGGATTTGTCCAACATATGTTTCAAAGTTTAGGAAGTATCTAATAATTGTCGAATCCTTTAACAACCACTTTGTTAAAAAGATAACAAAACTTCAAAATTCGAGTTGAGAAACTGAGGATTTCATTAAAGAAATTTGATGGTTGCATAAATAACAAATCTTTAACTATCTTAGTATCCCGTACTACTTTTGGTCTAATATGATATCTCCATTGAAAGTGACATCTCATTATTATTTTTCCTATGCTTTATTAGAATCGCTACATTATGTATTTGATCAAAATGTCTTGAATATATTGTCATCGGATATTTTGACATTAATATCCATATTTGTATTCTCTTTATACTTCCAACTTGTTTGGCTTATTCTTTGTTAGTCATTTCCTAGAGCATCCCATTTTTTTACCTACTTATCCATGATAAGTATGAGATCTAATAAGAAAATGATTGTGAACATACATAAAACTTCACAAGTATATTTCACTATAATGGTGATGTCCCTTCTTCATCCTTTGAAAAAATCTTAAAAAATAATATATTCAATTGCTTTTCCAAAAAATATATAAATCTATAAAGTTGATGCTATTTCCATTAAGGTCGTAGTAATTCTCTATATTACCATATACTATGGATCCAACAAATTTTCATGTTTCTTCTTTGTTCCTGAGCGCATACCATGAAACATTGTTTGTAGTTTGATCTACTTTTCCAACTCTAAATACATGCAAATCTTTGTATTGTATTCTTATGATTATCTCCTTATTGTGTGGAGTTTCCAGGTTTGAATCTAAATAATTGTTATTAGTAGAAAAATATTTTATACCATCTATCTCTTAAGCTTTAAACAACTTTTTCAAATTATTAAAAAAGTAGGCATATCTATACCATTTCTCTGTTACTCCATCAGGAATGAATGGCTCTTTTTCCAAAAATTGTGAATATTTAATTGCTTACGATTTCTGCCAGTAATAAAGAAGATCTTATAAGTCCCTTCAATAGTCTGGAAAAAATTCATTCAAAAGTATGTTAGTTGGATTAGAAACATTCGAAGAAATCACAATTAATAATATATGGAAATATTACTTAAAATTTCTAATTAAAGTGCCTTGTCTCTCTCTAAAACAAAATAAAAGCAAAAAGGAAAAATTACATCAAATCCATTTTCATTTTGCTATTGAATCTTTATGGATATTTACTAAATATTCCTAATGTCAACAAGAAATTTTTCTCCATCATTTATTTTTCTATGAACAAAATAATTGTGATTAGTTTTATTGCTAGAACAATTATATGGACCATATATGTGGAATATCTATTTACTATTCATTTCATGTAATGAACTATCAAATCCATATCCATTTTATCAATTGAATCGTTATGGATGTTTGGTAAATATATTAAATATTAAATTTTATTCAAGAACTTTTCTTCTTTTATTTCTCTATTGAGCACAATAATTGTGATTACTTTTATATTTGGAACTAATACATGGAACGTATACGTGGAATGTCTATTTACTATTTATTTCATGTATTTAACTTATACATAATTTTAAATATTTTATCGAAGCTTATGATGGATGGAAAGTAAAAGTCAAATGATACATTATTTAAAATACAATACTATTTTACATGTTGAATTAATATGTACATACTAAATTTTAACGGAAAGAAAAGATATAATATTTTATTTGAAATTAGACAAATAATTGTGACATGTTTAAGAGTTTTATATTACTTTTCATGTAAGCCTTGTTTACCCACATTCCAAGTAAGCAAGCTCAGATATCAAACTGTTGTGAAAATTTTAGGCTTACACGTGGAAATACCCAAAGATATATATGATGACCGTCCTATATCACTGGCAGTAATAGAGTATAAATAGTGTGCTACAATCGTGTCCAGCCAATATAGGATGAACATCATGGTTCGGGATGAACAATTACATCATATAACCTGTCATATCTCACAACGCATGGATAAAATATAATATCACATATATAACAGTAGAGAAAGTAATAACTATGCGAACAAATCATCATCAGAGCAATAGATCTACAAAGTTATACATCAAATGTAGTAGGGTTTATACACAGAAGTAAATTCAAATAAACTACCTTAACATATAGAAATAAGCAAGCATTGTCATGGGTTCCATAGTGTTGCTCAGCGGAATAAAGGTAGACTCCACGTATGTATATAATATGAGATAGCTCCATCCAGCTCATCATCCGAACAGCTATTGTGTCACCTAGACATGTTATCTAGTTTAGCTATTTAAGAGTACCTGAGATAATAAGAGGCAAAACATAAAACCTTTGGTTAGACAACAGTCTGGTGTGAGCGACAAATGTGTCAAAATACTAAATAAGTAAATATGGTAAGGATCAAGAGTACACGAACCATACCTGACCTATCCCTATAACCAAAATAGAACATAACTGTAATATGCTACTCGACAATACCATAAAGGTACAATACATAATACCATAGTGGATCTCCAAATATCCCTATCTACGGTACCTACTTCCAATGATATCCCCATAATTCTTTCTTGAATAGTTTATTTTGAGTACCAAATACTTCATGAAATTTTGTAAATTCTCTTACTTTACGAGACTTCATGAATTAACACAAATACACATGCCCGCAATGAAGCACATACAGAAATGTGCACACACACAAAAACATGACAATTAACTATGCGGTCCAAAAAAAAAAGAACAGTATCAATTAGGCTGGGATTCAGTTTCCTGTAGTATACTATATACATGTTAATTTTCAAAAATTAATCCAATATTAATTGTCCTAATATTATATTTATTACTTGAAGTTGAATTAAAATAGGACATACATGGTACAAGATATATACCTGTATGACAACCTTCAATGTGTGGATAAACTCAATTGTTAGACACTTGTATGATAAACCTCCTTGTGTGGATGAATTCAATTGTTACGTATTTCAATTTCTTTTTTCCTCAACCCACTATTCTACAGTATATTTGATTTAGATAGATAGACCACCTAGCAAACTAAAAAATTCAAGTTGAGTCATTATTTTTTCTTCCTTATATGAACTTATATTTGTCAGCAGTATTATCATGGCATTTTCCCCATGTCTCACTTATGAATTTGAGGGTAAATTATACTCTTCAACAACTCAATAGTTAGCCATATGCTAGGAGCATTCTAATTCATATGCATAACAACTAATTATGTGTTGTACATAAACTTTGTATCTTGGTTTTAACCAACAAATCATGAAATAATTTGGGTATTCAAGGCAATGCAAGAAAATACAAGGCAACAACTTTAAATTTAATACAGATATCATGAAGTATGCAAGAGACATGTATTTTAAATGGGGCTAATTCATTTATACACAGCTAATTGATTAATCTACACCATAAAATATCTAAAATCAACGCCCACCATTTTTTACTAAACCTATTACAGAATTAGAAAAAATTCCTTATATATAAATTTACATTATTACCATTGATTCAGTGTTCACTTTCCCCAAATTATTAAGTCTTAAATCATGTAAATTCTTAATTTTATAAATTTTAGTGTTAAATTGGCTCATATGCACAAATCCTTTTGATTTCATATAATTGTATCAATATATCTGAAGTTTATATGGCTTAAATCAGTAGAGGAAATGAGCTCAAGGAGAGGAGGGGATGATGACTGATGTAGCTTGTTCATGATCAATTTCAATGATAAGGGTTGTTTGAGTTTTCATTTATTTATTATCGGATTTCAATTATGGGTTTTTAGTAGGAAATATCATGTTACCATTGAAACGACGAAGAAGGTTGATTTTGTCCTTAAATTAACCTTGAAGTCAATAATGTTCTAGCAGAATTTGCCTTTACATGGGTATTTCTAGACACTTTAATTTGGTGATATTTAAGTACATACAGTTCTAATATTTCATACGTACACACACATTCATATCATTTTGGTGTTCATAGTTGTTTTCTTTAGTTCGAATTTTTTTTGTTTCTGATTAGCTCGGTTATATCACACATGCATACACACACAGTTGCTCAGTTTTCAATATGTGAGAATTTTCTCTCCTCTAGGAGTTTTATCAATACAAATATTTATTCGCTACTCTCACAGCCTAATATTTGAAGAAGATCCCACTTTTAAATTTAAGATTAGGAGGTATAAATCTCGTGTTGATGCATATTGGACAAATTCAGATTAACTTAGCACATAAAAAAAGTATGGCTATGAACATATTCTTCACACTTGTTTATTGGTCATCAAAAGGACAAACCCAGGAGAAAATATTGTTAATTAGTAATGATTTTATTTCCATAACCACAAACTTCTTATATGTACAGATATTTATTCATTAGTGCACATGTAATATGACAATGCCAAACATAGTTTATACATCATGATTTACACATTAATAATGTATTATTCACCATAATTGAAGAACTATTCAATTACCACACTCAAGATATTTACCTCTATTAACTTGGCAGAAATGCACAATGCATATGTAGCAAAGAATTAGCAAATTCGATGAGGTATTATTTTAACAAGTTATTTAAAAGTTAACTCGTTTTCACTAGTGTGTACCAATTTGATGTTTTTTTATTTTCTAACTTTCAAAGTCCCACATTTTTGTATATTTTTTAAAACTGTGACATTTGCATGTTAAAAGGGACCAAAATTATTCAGTTGGTTACACATAAGTTCCATACTGGACTAATTAGAATTTCCCAATAATATATTTTACATAAAGTAGAAAACTATAAATTGTTTGATACAAGAAACACTCGATATATTTTCAGTCCAATGAAACCTAAACTAAGGCATGTGTAGTTTTAGGACATATTAGTTCGTGAGATACCTTCAAGACTAGCTAAATAAATGACAAGGAAGGCCAGGTCAACATATCTTATTCCCGCATTTGAAACTTGTTGGGTGATGATTCTTTGCTATAGCTCATAGATTACACTCTTATCTATTGAATACATAAATTAATGCCTTATATAAAAAATCCGTATGAAATTATTTACTAAACATCTGATATGTTCACATATTTGTTTCTAGGGAATTTTTATTAATACTGTAATATTCTAACCATATTTTTAAACATTAAAATATCTGACATTATGTTTCCATGTAATTCTAAGCAACATTTTATTTCGTTTTAAGGGTTACGCAAATGTATTTAGTACCTTCTCTAACTTAAGTCTTTCATTAGGTAAAAAGTTTGTTTATTCTTATTATTGCACTTTAAAGACTAACACATACATACATGGCTATTAACAATTGTAAGTTGATTAAGATTAAAACCGGACAATGTTCCTTTCAATGTACCTATATGTGCCTAGAGGTGTCAAACACAGCAAGTTTTTCCAACAAGCCGTAATTTACTGGATTAAGTTGCTTTTATTCATATTGATCCCTAGATAAAGGGTCCTAATTGGTTTATTAACATGTATATCAGGTTGAATAAGAAAAATCTAGTCGAACAAGAAAAATTAACTTTCTGTAAATACTGTTAGACGTTCTTCCTAATGTTGGATCTGCATTTGTTGTCCCTTTCACTCAAATGAATTTCCAGAAGAAAAAAAACTTTGGACCATCAAATTAAGCTTTACTCCACCTAGAAAAGATTTAAAATTATTAAAATTTACTCCAACTAATGTTGCAATCAATCCTTATCATCTAGAGGCTTTAGAAGGATGGGAGAAAATTGCAAGTACAACTTTTGATTATTTCAAGAAAGTGGTTAATAGAGTTATCACCCATGGACTTGCTCAATTGATTCTTGATATGATAGGCTTCAATATTTATACATTGTAGAACAAAGTACGAGGGAAATATTTAAGAATAGAACTATTGCATTAGATGACAGAAAAGGAGGAAGATGAGGAATTTTTGTTGATATATGTAATAACCCGCACCCTAGTGGGCTTGAATTTCCACTAAATCGAAAATGCAAGTTCACCAAAATACTGATCATTTGTTTGATATCCTGCAAATAAAGTAATGAATGTATATGGGAGCACTAACGATATAAGTCACAGTGGAAATTCAGGCCCATCGCGAGGCATGATTTTTTTTTCCTTTTCAAAATTTAGTTCAAATGTTTATTTGTATCCTTATATATAAAGTCATACCCAGGCTTAAGTGATTCTTCATTGAATTGTAGTGTATTTGTCTGCTACCTTGCATTATTTGGTTCTATATAGTCATGCATATTACTTGATTTATTTACGATGAATTTTGAGAATTGGTTGCATCAATGTACAAGTTTTTTGTGTCATGTTAACCACTCCACTATTTTGTTTGTATAATGCCCTTTTAAAAACAAATTCTATCTTAGATTTGTTAGCTAATAAAATTATGCATCGTCAATATCTTGAACCCAACCACTGATTATTTGGTTTATATGACAGCGATTAAACAATGGCCAAGAGAACATATATGCACAATGACTTTGATAATGTTGAGTGTATATATCGACACATTCATATACGTCTTCAAATTAATTATCATGAGTGGATGCATCTAAACAAGATTGAGTTCATAAATGCTTCCTTATTTTTACTGAGGTTAGACTTATTCTACCTGTTTTCCTTATATTCATTTCTTTTTTTCCCGCTTTTGTTATTATATATATATATATATATGACTAGGTTTGAATCCAAGATCTCAAACCACCCGTTTCGATTTTTCCAATGAGGTGAAAATAAGCTAAGATTTATTCTTCTTATTTTACATCATATTCATTTTGACTTTTTTAAAGTTATATATGCGTTGGAGATTTGACTGTAGATCTCCAACAACTCATATAGGAAAAACTTTTTCCATAATGTGGTCAAACTTTGGCGCGGTTTGCTGTTTCTGTTGTTATTTATGGTATATCGACAGTTGTAAAAGAGGATACTAAGGGTCATGAATGGTTTCATTAAAGTGTATCATATCTAATGTTTAATGGTAGGTTAAAAGATACATTGATCATATCATAGAGTTCAATGCTTCATTAAACGAACCACACAGGGTATTTGTATACACATATGATGTGGTCTAACATTAAAATATCTTGGACTAGATTTATACATATATTATGACCCATATGTACTATTATATTATATGCATATCCAATTTGTTGTGTTTTATTTTTAGTGTGTGTTTCTGTTGTAGCTTTTTCACTCATTCAAAGGTTATACTTTCACTTGTTCTAGCATTGCAAATTGTGGGAAGTCTTTTTTTTTTTTTTTTTAATAATATATATAAACAAGAGGAGAAAAAACGCCTTTCTCCGGTGGCTAACACAAAAGGCGGAGCATATGAAGGACATATACTCCCCGGACCAAAAAAGATAAAATAAAAGCAGAAAGACCTCAACCAAAGCCGTAGCAAAAAGCAACAAGACTGCTAGGCCGGAACAACAACAAAAACAGAAAAACAGCCCACCGACAATCACCAACCCGCCTTAACCCGAAGGTATAGGCCAGGCCTCCAATCTCAGCCAAAAAATAGAACTAATCGATCTGCAGCAGAAAAAACAGATCCCTGAGCAAGGATAGTCCCACTGTAAACCAAGAGCACCACGATAAACTCCGACACAGATCAACAACAAGCAGGAAACCCTATATACCCGATCCCTGGACGGCGAAGGAGATAACGCCACATATCAACCAAAGAGACAGAGAACCCAATCCAGGACAGGACAAAAACATGCAAAGAAGAACCACCATCGAAACCACAAAAGCAAGCACCAGATACAGCCAACCTATGCACACTCCCAAAAAGGAGCGGACAGAAAACCTGAAAAAAAACCACTAGCGAACGCATTAAAACCAAAAAGGGGGGGAGAGCGAGCAAAGGGTGAGGGCCACCGCTAGAGAGAAGGACATCAACCAACTCCCTGTCTAGTAGACGACAGAGCACATGAAATAGACAGAAGACCCACCAGCCGACCGGATCAGTGGCTTATGGTTCCCCTGAACGGTCTACCACGGAAAGCCAGGAAAACGTCATTCCTCACACGCCGAATAACGGACGGAGGATCCATAGGAGTGTTATCGAAGATAGCCTTATTCCGCGCGCACCACAGATGCCAGCATATAAGATAAGGAATCAAGCGGAACACGATAGAACGAAGAGATTTCCCAGTAATTCTAGCCCACCAGGAAGCCTGGAGATCCAGAGCAGAGCTGGCAAAGCGACGAACACCCACTAGGTTGCCGAAGTAATTCCAGCACGATCTGGCCGTAAAACCACCAAAGAACAAGTGGTTTAAAGATTCCACTTCTCCATTGCCGCAGCAGCGACAACGGGAAACAAAGGGGATGCCGATCTTTTGAAGATTCACATCCAATGGCAACCCATCGTGAAGAATTCGCCACATCAAAACAGAAACCTTGGAGGAATACGAGTATCCCAGATAAACGAAAACACTGGGCGAGAGGGACCGGAAGTTCTAATCGAATTCCAGGCTTTCAGGATGGAAAAAGAAGCGCCGTCCCAGTGTGGGAAGTCTTTTTAAACATTGTTGATTGCATACAAGAATGCTATTTTAAAGCGTTAGAAAAGTCCAAAAGTTTTTCTACATTTACTTTCCATATTATGCTTATTTAAATATAGTATAAATGACAATCATATTACATTGTATCTTCCTAAGCTAGCTAATTGAATAATAACACATATTGGGAGCTAATTCATTTTGTGCCATCTTCATTCTGACTCTATTTGTTATATGTCCAATAGTGCAAGCCTTGAATTATCTATAAGTTGAACATACTGATGATTTATAGTTTAAGTTACAAACATGACAATACGATACTAATGTAGCGTCTTGTATATGACACATATATTCACTCAGCGCTATGCTTATTTAGAAGGTTCCATATATTGGGATAGGCTATGAAAAGAGAATCATATATGTGATTTTGATAGACCCACATCTTTAGCATGTACTTGTATTCAGTTAGTATAATTATGGCACAAATAGTGCTTTCTGCATTTGCAATTGCATGAATCTTGAATTATTTATTGATACTTGTCCATTTTTCTTTTTCTATTTTTGAACAAACTCTTTTCTTTTTCTTAGATCATGGTAAATAAAATCTTTTTTTTCAATAAAATATCATCGCATACTTGATCTAATTAGTTTATTAACCCACTAATTAGTTTATTTTAAGTGTGTAGAGATTGAACAAGATAACTTTTCTGTAAACACTGTGAAGTTCGAAGACTAGATTTCATGGAGAAAATTCAAGTGGAAGAATAAGGGTATTATTATACGATAGAGAAACCGACACTGTAAAAATATTTATTTTAATAGTTCATCCTATTGTAAAATCAAATTGTATTATCGTATCATAATAAATGTTTATAGGTTCAAATAGAAAATCTTGTTATTTGGAAAAATCCTCTAGTATAATTAAGGGAAAAAGTGAAGGAATTTTATATTGTGGAAAAATTAAGTGAGAAAAATTGAAAAGATATCAACGGTTATTTGTTAGAGTATTAATCGGTATCTGTTAACCATAAAAATTCACTTAGGAATAAAGGTATGAAAGAAGGCTTATAAAAGTGATGGGTTCTACAAGAATTAAAGACATGGGTTTCGCCAAAGTTCAAAAACAGCGTTTCGAATGTATTGAGATGGCTTTCGAAGGAGTCGCAAGCACCAGGTGCCATTACCAATGATAAGCAGAGCAAAAGCTTTCGAAAGGGTAGAAAAGAAGGCAAGGTTACCCTTCCGCCTCATCTAGACCTTTCGACGCGGATGGATTCACATGTACAAGAAAGGCTAGTGTGGGTTCGAAACACCTTTCGAAGGTGTTGAATGAAAGACTCGCACACAAAAATCAAATCCTTCAAAATAATGAGTTTCGTCGTTGTCAATTTACTACTTGAAGAAATGATTCCAATATACATCTTTCGAAAGCAAGAACAAGCCTTTCGAAACAATTGAAACCCTTCGAAGGCATGATGAACATTCCACAAGAAGGTCCAAAGTCCTTTTGCTAAGACCCAGTCGTCACTCACCATTCCTTTCAAAGCTATGTAAAAGCTCAATTCTTCTCTTCCTTGCAACAGTATAGCCACACAAAGTGAAGAGCGCTCTTACCCCCTTTCGTCGAAGTCGAAAGCAGACCAGTAAAAAAAAGAAAAGTAAAAGAGGCAGGCAAACTTTAACAGCAGCGGAAGGTTGTCAAGGTGACCCTTTCGACTGGGTCGAAAGGTCTGAAAAGAAGAGGTAGAGGCGTAAGAATGGATGAGAAAGGTTAAAAGAAAAGCCTTTCGACCGCATCAAAAGGAAACGCGTAGAAGGATGAAGGAAGGCCTTTCGACCATGTCGAAAAAATACATGCGGAACGTTGAAGGAAGGCCTTTTGACTGAAGCGAAAGGATGGGCGTGAAAGGGGCCAACTTGCATCTATAAATACGACCCTAGGGGTCCGAGTTTGAGAACCGAATTTTAAAATCCTAATTTCTTTCTCCTATTTCTTAGCAAATCAAATATTTGTAACCCTAAATCAATTTGGGGAAAAGCTCTCTTACTTGTAACTCAATTTGGATTAATGCTAAAAGTGGAAGCGTATGGATTCAAGAAAGATTTTGATCATGAGAAAGATCATTTCGATCATTAGCTTGACTAATGATCAATTGCACATGATGCTTGATTATCTTCATAATTCCTATTTGACTTATGTGATGCAATGGGATCTACTTAGATAATATGTATACGAATCATGTTATCATCATGTTTAATGATATCAAATATTAAACAAAGATGATGATAGTGTTTCGTTAATAATAAGTTCATGGAACTTATATTGACTAAGATGTTATTCCATTGCATATAGACCATAGCGCTTATATATTCTATATTGAGTCCAATTCGAAAGAGGAAATACCCTTTCGACCTGATCGAAAGGGATGTTTCAGAAGGGATTTGATGTGTAAATACTAAGCTATGCTAGCTGGACGAATACCTTCGAAAGGTGTAGACATATTACAATACAAACAACCCTCGAAGGAGTTCTTTCCAAAAGAGCATTAACAATGTTATCAAAAGTAATTACATTACTCCTTCTTAAGGGAAGAATGGTCCTTTCGACACAGCTGACAGAGACAACTGTTCGATATAAATAACGTCTGTCGACTCACTTAAAAAGAGGCTTCGAAAGGGGTGCTTTCTCCTTAACTTTCATATCAATAGGGTTGATTGGACCTACCAACTACAATTAATATTTTCATAAGATCACCCTCCGTAAGAAATTTGTTCAAATCAACTCATTCGAAAGGGTTTTGGAAAGACTGGTCACTTCTAAAATCTTCTTTTGGGGTATAAATAACATTTATTGTTAAGCACTTAGCTTTGGGGACGTTGAAAAGTTTTCTTGTTAACATTTTTGGCGCTAGAAGAAGGGCTCGAACCTCCGACCTTACGGTTACCTTATAGACTAATTATGGATTGTTTAACTTGGTGTAGGAAAATGAAATCCAAAAGGCTTAGTCGAATGGACGAGGAGGCCGTACACACCACAACTTTAGAAGGAAACATAACACCAACTTTCAACTTAAAGGGGGTTGTGCAAGGGCAACCGTCAACCCCAGTTCAACAAGACGACAATGCAACCAAAATAAGGCAGTTGAAACAACAATTGTTGGAGATGCAAGAGCTTCTCAAAGCAGAACTGTCTTAAAAGTCTTCCAAGGCAGCAAAACCAACAACTGGAGATGAGGTGATCTCTCCAAGAAGAAACTTAAAGGCTTATACTAATGAAGATAAGAGCAAAATCAACTTGACATCTTCAAAGAAGAAAGAGCGTCATCTGACTAAACTGGATCGTCAAGGAAGGGTACTGGAAATGTAACGACCCGACTTTCCAGTCCCGGAAATCGAACCATTTGTGTTAAAGAAGAAGAGGTAGAAGAAGAAGAAACAGAAAATCAACAACAGAATCTCACATCGCAGCGGAATAAAATATAATATATACAAAACAGATCTTTACTCAAACAGAAAAATATATCTGTTTATACAATATATTTACAGAATACATCATCAGAGTTCATCACATCAATGATATACATCCAAATACACAGCGGAACAACAAACAAATACGGAAGTACGTATCGCCATCTAGCTCGTCTCCTGAGCTCCACAGCTACAATCTGAACCTGTTTATCTCGGTCTGACCCGAGCATCATATAAAACAATACCCGAGTCAGTCTGGAAAACCAGCGTGAGAAAATCACACTCAAATTGATTATTAAAGTTTCAAAAATCCTTTTGAAAATAAAAGCATCTCGTAAGACCACGCCACAAATAAACATGTCGGGTTTTTACCTTACGATAGCTAAAACACTTTTTATAAAATCCTCTGATATTATAATAGTGTCTATTTACAAATACTTATTAAAATAGCTGAAATTGTTACATGATTAAATTCCAGCATACTAGCCACAAAGTGGGTAATACAAACAAAACTCGTACAAGACACGTAGGGAGAATGGATTTCCAACGAATGACTAGGCACTGGGGTACCACCTGTCACAGTACGTGGCCTAGATCACAGTACCGAGGAGTACGCCCGCTCCCCTGCAACACAAGACCGGAATCATCCCTTACTGGATAATTCCAAATAAAATCACCCCACGGTTGGGATCAGCAACCGCACCACTAAGCCGAAATAAAAGGGACATCTAGACAGGGATGACCTTACTCTCAAGTGGGGGCTACCCACGAAGCCTTGCTGCATAACCCCTGATTTTCAGTCATTCCCGGTTGATGAGGCTTGAGGCTAAACGATACCTTTTTCAGAACATATCCCTTAGAATGCCCATCGTCCACCTGACGATGTCTCGAAAGCATTCGTCCATACAAGTCCGTCCCGGGTCCGAACGAAACCGAAGGCACTATTCCTACTACATCCATTTTGGAAATATCCTCAGGATTAGTAGCGACTAGCCCTTGCACTTCACTGCTCCATCTTCGACTCTGAACACGTTACACGAAACGTACAAACCGAATCGAAGTGGTATTCGAGTCTCCAGACCTAGAATCCCGGTATACGGAAACTCGATTCCGGTCTCTTCGAAACGATCAACGCATTTGGCCAATATTGATAGTCGGTTATTTAACTATCAATTAACATCCATAACAACCATCAACAATCAATAATTTCTCCAAATTATCTATTTTTCCCAAAATATCTTCACCACATATTATTTCCCTTTCCAATCCCCATTGGAAACAATTTCAAACTATATTCCCTTCAAGGAATAATTTTCCAAATATTTATTTTCACTGGAACACCAAGTACAACCCATTTTAGATTTTAAAATAATTTTAAAACACTTTATTATAAATAAACTTTATAAAACACCTTTGAAAACTACTTTAAAACTTAAGTCCAAATATATATTTAAAAACATTTAAAATAAAACCACTTTTAAAAATATAAACAAATCTCCTTTTAAAACGAATTATCAAATCACTTTTATATCTATTACAATAATAGTTTTGAAAAATACTTACTTTTGAAAATTTACATTTGAAATAATAGATTTTCTAAACCTGATTTGTAAAATAACAATAAATCTTTAGCAAATATTTAAAATTGCTTTTAAAACCAAATGTACTTGGCTATCCAGAAAATACTTCTTTTCCACTTCTTTTAAAAATAAATCATTATTTATTCTTAAACCAATTCTCCTTCCTTTATAAATTCTCATCCTGAATTTATATTTAAAATGTCTACCGACATTTATTTCACTTTATAAACTCAGTTTATAAATTTCCAAAATCTCATTTCTCTTTAAATTTCAAATTCCAACATTTACATCAATTCTACAATTGATTTCAAATTTGCTTTACTTTGGAATAAAATTCCTTGTTTACTTTATTTATTTCAAATACAACACCCTTTTAAATTTTATTTCTCATTTGTGAATTTAAAACCCCCTTTTTCTGAAAATACCTATTTTTAATTCCCAACATTCCTTATTTACGCTTTTAATTTAAATTATATTAAATCATTAAATTTAAAAGAAATTTTTCTATTTCTTTAAAAACAATATCACTTGAGTTTTAAATTTTATTACTCCTCAGTAAACTTTAAATTTCTTTTTCCCATATTTACTAAAATTCCAATTCACTTCATTTTATCTTATTTCCAATTCACCTTTAAATTTATTCCAATTTACTTAAATTTTCATTCTTTATTTTCTTCAAAAATTCAATCCCATAGATTTTCAAAATTTATTATACTGGGAATTTAATCAACCACAACATCCAATATCAAATCATCACAGGATATCAATATTCAGATCACAGAATAATACAATAAATTTTTGAGGAATCCAGTTGGATCCCTCCAACCTGTTTCCCTGCATCCACAGACGTTAGCACAATACCAATTCCACTTCGAGGTGGAATATCGCGGTATATGGGATTTAAATAAATATCATCCGCTATTATGCGGCGCATAGGGTCTCATCCGCTATATAATGCGGGAATATCAACAATTCCAATATATACATATGCCAATATGTATATATTGGCTATATACTACTATATATATAGCACCTCAAATCAATGCAATCATCCAATCAATTAAATTTAACCATTTAAATTTAAATTAAAAAAAATTCAGCTGAGTGAGATTAACTCACCTTCGATTATTCTTTTGCAACTCAATCCAAACCGGCTCGTTTCCATCGTTTATGACCTTGTATAAGAATTATAGGATTTTATTAGTGTTTGAATTATCGAACAATTTTTCACCCTTTATTGATATAATTAAATCAAAGGTTAAATTTTAAACTAATGTTCCTTTTATAAATTATTTAAAATAATTGAGTCAGGTGTGCAAATGTGTATATAACTTCCTTTTCAGTTCCAATTTAAATCTGATTACAATAACAGTATATACTCTCTCATTAACATTTTTTTTTTCTCAAACCAGACAACTTCCTATTTCTAACTTCATTTATTATTATTATTATTTTCAAAACTTTGTCTAAATATGTATTACTGTGAATTTACATGTATAGGCATAAAAACTATCTTTTATAAAAATTCGACAACAAATTTTCCCATTTCTTTTCTGTATAAAATATGTGTATATGTTATAAATTAAATTAGAGATAGTGTAGTTACCCTACAGCCTCGAACCATCAGCCCTAGCCTTGCCCAAAAATCGAACGCTGCCTTCCCGAGCTCGATCGCGACAAGCCTGGCCTCAATCGGAATGACTCGCGAAACCCTAGCACCCATTGCCGCCCCTACTTCACGCGCCTCATCCACATTCGATCGCGATGCCCTCCCAAATATCCTCCAGAAATCGCGAGCCTCGAATCGTACGCGCTTCGAGACATCCCAGCTCGAAACGAAGGCCACACTTGCCTTTAAATCGAATCCCAAGCAAACGAGATCGACGAACTGTCGAGTTCCCTTGGCTACGCCCCTCCAGATCGCGATGACTTCGCGTTGATTCGAGAATGAAATAAAAGGAAATCGAGTCGCGATCATTAATTTGTAACTGAGATGCTCTGTTTGTTTTTTTGTTTTTTTTTTTGAATTTGTCGAGGGAGATTGCGATTTATAAGAGAAGAGAAGGGAAAGAGAACGGTACTTGATTTCGTTTTCTGGAATGAAGTGGGAAAAGAAATCGTTCGGCCATTGATTTTATTCCTTTGATTTCGTTCTGAGGAAGATTGCGTGATGTTTAATAAAAGAGGGAACACGAGGGAAAAGAAGTCGGCTTCTAACAGAGATAGGTTGGCTGAAGACAGTATAGGGTGGCTGTTGATTTAACAATTATATTTTACATAAAAAAATCTCGATTAAATTTTCAACGTGTTTACTAATCGTATGCTCACACAAAAAACTCCGAACACTACGAAAACTGAAACTCGGTAATAATACAATATTATGGATCCAATGGGACTGGTTTTGTCGAATTCCGAGACTATGCCCCGGAAGGCTATTTTTAAATTCAATTTAAACGATAAAATTTCAAAACTGAACAAAACGCTTTGAAATTCAATTTTAAAAGTTTCATCACCTTCAGTATTAACAATATAAATTTTCTGAGCCTTTAAATTATTTTTAACTGGTTTAAAATCCCAGGTTCAATAATTTACCCAATTTCCAATTTATTAAATTTAATATTTAATCATCCAGTAACTAGAGATATTTGAAATTTAAGTTAAAAAAAATTCACATTCGAATATTTAAAATCAATTAAATATTCACATTTCAAATATCCAAAATTCCGGGTCGTCACATTCCTCCCCCCTTAAAAGAATTTCGTCCCCGAAATTACTAGTTAGGAAGAATGATTCAATCCCCGTTAACTATTTCCCAAATTCAAACAGTATTAACAATACCCAAACAATCTTTTATTAATGATACACTAATCATCTTTTAACTTCCCAAACTTATTCATAAGCCCCAATCCATATCACTTACTTATCCATTCAAATTTAAATTTGATTTCAAATTTTAAATTATCAAAATTTTCCAAAATTTTTCTAACTCCCTAAATTTCCGAAAAATTTCGCCAGCGTCTCCTTTGCGCGGCTAGCTCGGTACAACTACAAAATGGCTCTACGGCCTCCCAATCTCAAAAAGAAAACAAAAAGCCAAGTGGCTGGATCCAAAACCCAATCAAATTTCATATAGAAATTCAAATACATACCTTTTTGGTCGGGCCATTAAATTTTTATCTTCTAAAATCAAAAATCCCAATCTATCCATTGCTTTTATATACCTGTATATCCTACTAAGCAATAATATTCAATCACCATTCCAAGTCATTTTATACTTTCCATTACAAATTTCCATATTTGTTTTACTTAAGCCCGTACGATGCACATATATCATCCGTACGCAATATCACATTCGATCGCTCAATCGATCACACAATTTCACTTCCGAACTAGTATCGTCCACCCGACTTCCTAATGCGGACTCAGATCTGGTTTTTTTTTTGATCAGAAACCGTTATTCTCCTTGCATAGTCACAAACTATGATAGAGAATATCCAGAATCAATCAACAATCCATATCCAGGCTCGCCGTCGAAAATCGAGTGAAAAATCCTGATTCGGATCGATAAAACTATCTCGAAATTTTGTATTCGACATCTGGACCAAATAGCTATGCGAATAAAATAATATACGTACATCTTACGTATAAATTCCAATTGATTATCAATTTCATCAATTCTCTTTTATTCACATTTCTTTTTGATTGTTATCCCTTTATTCACAACTTCAAATTTTAATCGTCATTCAATTATTTATCTACAATAATTTTCCTCAATACAAATTTACTTAAGAACTCACTATTCATTTCTTAAGTTCAATATAAATATTTTACATACTACTTATACTTATTTTCACTTCACTATTGAAGTTCATATCCATTTCTATTTACTTTTGTCTTTACAATTCCATTTGATTTAAATTTGGCTTCCATTTTGAATATTGAATTAATTGCACTTGCTAATTAATTTAAATTTCAATTAACAGTTTATTTGCAAACTTTACTTTCCTCGGTTCCTTCAATTTCACTTCTTTACATTCATATTTCAATAGATTCAATTATTCGGTTCCAATTCCATTTGCTTAGTAAATTTAAATCATTTATCGTTAATGAACAATTCCTAAATTTCAAAAAAATTCTAACTCTCAAAATTTCCAGAAAATTTTGGCAGAGTCTCCCTTGTACGGAGGGACTTCTGCGATATCGCAGGATGCACAAATATATATATACATCGGCCTCAGGCCGGAAATCACGATATATATCAATATATGCAGTTCATATCTCCTATTTTGAATTTTTTTGCGTAGGCGTACCTTTAATTAGCATTTTAAAGCAAGCGGCTTATTAAATTTGCATTTTGCGCGTTCACATCCAGCCAAACGGCTTCCCTGGACCTGTACTTACTCCATTTAAACATGTAAGTGCCAAAAATATGAAGGTTAACATCATTTCACTTACTTGCAATAGTTAAACACATGAATTCTAAAGGAAATTCACACCAAACATTTTCCGTAAACAACTTATACAAAATTCATACTAATCCTACTGTTCCAATTAGTTTATAACCATTTTCATTCAATTTAAATGGTTTAAAACTCAATTGCTTACATTAAATTTTATTTCTAAGCAAACCGAGCTCATTTTTAATCCAATATTCTCCAAATCAATTTATTTTACTCATGTTAGTTCATAGCCTTTATTAAATCTTGGTTCGTCCAACAACAACTTTATTTCTATGCAATTTGACAATACCATGTGCATAAATAAGTACATGAGTTTTATAATCAATTTAAATTGACTCCGACTCAACTTACATTTAATTCTATTTCATTACAGATTTATTCACAATCCATATGGTTTACAACTGTTTATTTAAGCATTTCATTCAATTCAATATCATCTATAACTTATTGAATTTTATTTCGATTTAAATTTAATTCCACTTGGTTTAAAACCAATTCAACATTATTAACTTAGTTTAAATTGAATGCAATTCAACTCTCCTCCATCCATTTAGCTTAAGTTAATTTTACTTCAATTTATTTAAATTTTTATACTTAAGCTCATTTCCAATTTACCACCCAATTTTATGAACTCATATTTCAATTACAATTACTTCACTAACAATTTAAGTCGACTTGGGTTTATAACTTTTGAGTTTTATTTCCAATCTTCATTGTTAGCTTACAATTTAGCTTCCATTTAACTACATTGAACTCCATTTACACATTTCATCAACTAATTTGTTATCTATTTATATTTCAATACTTGATTTTTAATTCCAAATATCACTTCATTTAATTTCCTTAAGTTAAATTTATTTTGGGGTTTCCATCCCACTTTCAGTTTTATGTCACAACTTATGATTTTAAACATTTCCATGGATTTCTAATTCTTTCACAAGTTATTCTAATTTATTTAGGTAAGAATCCAATTCCATTTAATAACTCAACTGGATTTTTATTTTCTTCCAATTCAACTTAACTCAGATTTATTTAATTCAATTTAATTTTATTCAAATACAACTGGATATTATTCTCAACCTATTCAATTAATTTCAATCCAGTTAAATTTTTATTTCCCAATCCAAGTTAAGTTCATTTTTAACTTTTCACTTTACATGTTAATGCTAACATTCAAAGCTTATATTCCCTTCCTGATTTGAAAATTATTTCAAGTTATAAGCTTACAACTTATTTCATCAGGATTTCCCTTTTTAAACACCCAGCTTTTAGTTTCAAATCATTTTGGAAACTCCAAAATCTCCAAGTCACACTTCTCAGATTTTTAAACCAATCCTGGCTTTATTTCAAACAAATTTCCTTTGAAAATTTCAAAAACAAAGCAAATTTTTCTAAGTAAATCAATTTGGCAGCAATCCGTCACTCAGAAGTTCGAAAATGAATCCTGAAGATGCGGCCGTCATCCTCCGAATTATTTCCAGCAACTGAAGTGAATTTATAGCTATATCCCTTACAAAAATTTATTTGAAACAATTTCCTTCCCGAAATTCTTTTCAAAATAATAATGCTATTATTTATCTTCAAAACACTTTGAAAACACTTCCAAAATCTCCGGGTTTTAACTTTAAAATTTGATTAAATCAAATTTTAACTATAATTCATTTGTAATTTTGTACAATTTATACTTATACAAATTCCCATTGATTATGTATATCTTTCTAATTTTATAATCTTACCATATATATTTTCCCAATTTTATTTGTTAGAATATTTTCATCCAACATCCAAATACTATAATACTTTACAAAAATCTACATTCTTTATATACAAAAATAATTTGGGTAAAATTATTTCATCTACCCATTTAAAACAATATTGTGTCGAATTGTTCTATTCGAGTGTTTAGAAACCCCTTCGATCCAGTTTCGAGGCTGTGCCGACGAAGGTTCATATACCACTCAATAAATCAATCAACACAATATAAAACCATTTTATATTCACTAACAAATACGCACTCATATATATTATAACACTCAAAATTCCCACCAGAGCCAAGGTTATCGCCAACCTTTGCTCTGATACCACTGTAACGACCCGACTTTCCAGTCCCGGAAATCGAACCATTTGTGTTAAAGAAGAAGAGGTAGAAGAAGAAGAAACAGAAAATCAACAACAGAATCTCACATCGCAGCGGAATAAAATATAATATATACAAAACAGATCTTTACTCAAACAGAAAAATATATCTGTTTATACAATATATTTACAGAATACATCATCAGAGTTCATCACATCAATGATATACATCCAAATACACAGCGGAACAACAAACAAATACGGAAGTACGTATCGCCATCTAGCTCGTCTCCTGAGCTCCACAGCTACAATCTGAACCTGTTTATCTCGGTCTGACCCGAGCATCATATAAAACAATACCCGAGTCAGTCTGGAAAACCAGCGTGAGAAAATCACACTCAAATTGATTATTAAAGTTTCAAAAATCCTTTTGAAAATAAAAGCATCTCGTAAGACCACGCCACAAATAAACATGTCGGGTTTTTACCTTACGATAGCTAAAACACTTTTTATAAAATCCTCTGATATTATAATAGTGTCTATTTACAAATACTTATTAAAATAGCTGAAATTGTTACATGATTAAATTCCAGCATACTAGCCACAAAGTGGGTAATACAAACAAAACTCGTACAAGACACGTAGGGAGAATGGATTTCCAACGAATGACTAGGCACTGGGGTACCACCTGTCACAGTACGTGGCCTAGATCACAGTACCGAGGAGTACGCCCGCTCCCCTGCAACACAAGACCGGAATCATCCCTTACTGGATAATTCCAAATAAAATCACCCCACGGTTGGGATCAGCAACCGCACCACTAAGCCGAAATAAAAGGGACATCTAGACAGGGATGACCTTACTCTCAAGTGGGGGCTACCCACGAAGCCTTGCTGCATAACCCCTGATTTTCAGTCATTCCCGGTTGATGAGGCTTGAGGCTAAACGATACCTTTTTCAGAACATATCCCTTAGAATGCCCATCGTCCACCTGACGATGTCTCGAAAGCATTCGTCCATACAAGTCCGTCCCGGGTCCGAACGAAACCGAAGGCACTATTCCTACTACATCCATTTTGGAAATATCCTCAGGATTAGTAGCGACTAGCCCTTGCACTTCACTGCTCCATCTTCGACTCTGAACACGTTACACGAAACGTACAAACCGAATCGAAGTGGTATTCGAGTCTCCAGACCTAGAATCCCGGTATACGGAAACTCGATTCCGGTCTCTTCGAAACGATCAACGCATTTGGCCAATATTGATAGTCGGTTATTTAACTATCAATTAACATCCATAACAACCATCAACAATCAATAATTTCTCCAAATTATCTATTTTTCCCAAAATATCTTCACCACATATTATTTCCCTTTCCAATCCCCATTGGAAACAATTTCAAACTATATTCCCTTCAAGGAATAATTTTCCAAATATTTATTTTCACTGGAACACCAAGTACAACCCATTTTAGATTTTAAAATAATTTTAAAACACTTTATTATAAATAAACTTTATAAAACACCTTTGAAAACTACTTTAAAACTTAAGTCCAAATATATATTTAAAAACATTTAAAATAAAACCACTTTTAAAAATATAAACAAATCTCCTTTTAAAACGAATTATCAAATCACTTTTATATCTATTACAATAATAGTTTTGAAAAATACTTACTTTTGAAAATTTACATTTGAAATAATAGATTTTCTAAACCTGATTTGTAAAATAACAATAAATCTTTAGCAAATATTTAAAATTGCTTTTAAAACCAAATGTACTTGGCTATCCAGAAAATACTTCTTTTCCACTTCTTTTAAAAATAAATCATTATTTATTCTTAAACCAATTCTCCTTCCTTTATAAATTCTCATCCTGAATTTATATTTAAAATGTCTACCGACATTTATTTCACTTTATAAACTCAGTTTATAAATTTCCAAAATCTCATTTCTCTTTAAATTTCAAATTCCAACATTTACATCAATTCTACAATTGATTTCAAATTTGCTTTACTTTGGAATAAAATTCCTTGTTTACTTTATTTATTTCAAATACAACACCCTTTTAAATTTTATTTCTCATTTGTGAATTTAAAACCCCCTTTTTCTGAAAATACCTATTTTTAATTCCCAACATTCCTTATTTACGCTTTTAATTTAAATTATATTAAATCATTAAATTTAAAAGAAATTTTTCTATTTCTTTAAAAACAATATCACTTGAGTTTTAAATTTTATTACTCCTCAGTAAACTTTAAATTTCTTTTTCCCATATTTACTAAAATTCCAATTCACTTCATTTTATCTTATTTCCAATTCACCTTTAAATTTATTCCAATTTACTTAAATTTTCATTCTTTATTTTCTTCAAAAATTCAATCCCATAGATTTTCAAAATTTATTATACTGGGAATTTAATCAACCACAACATCCAATATCAAATCATCACAGGATATCAATATTCAGATCACAGAATAATACAATAAATTTTTGAGGAATCCAGTTGGATCCCTCCAACCTGTTTCCCTGCATCCACAGACGTTAGCACAATACCAATTCCACTTCGAGGTGGAATATCGCGGTATATGGGATTTAAATAAATATCATCCGCTATTATGCGGCGCATAGGGTCTCATCCGCTATATAATGCGGGAATATCAACAATTCCAATATATACATATGCCAATATGTATATATTGGCTATATACTACTATATATATAGCACCTCAAATCAATGCAATCATCCAATCAATTAAATTTAACCATTTAAATTTAAATTAAAAAAAAATTCAGCTGAGTGAGATTAACTCACCTT
This sequence comes from Allium fistulosum, assembly GCA_030737815.1. Taxonomy (NCBI): domain Eukaryota; kingdom Viridiplantae; phylum Streptophyta; class Magnoliopsida; order Asparagales; family Amaryllidaceae; genus Allium; species Allium fistulosum. Next base: position 488,080,959 of record CM060908.1, read on the forward strand.
CGATTATTCTTTTGCAACTCAATCCAAACCGGCTCGTTTCCATCGTTTATGACCTTGTATAAGAATTATAGGATTTTATTAGTGTTTGAATTATCGAACAATTTTTCACCCTTTATTGATATAATTAAATCAAAGGTTAAATTTTAAACTAATGTTCCTTTTATAAATTATTTAAAATAATTGAGTCAGGTGTGCAAATGTGTATATAACTTCCTTTTCAGTTCCAATTTAAATCTGATTACAATAACAGTATATACTCTCTCATTAACATTTTTTTTTCTCAAACCAGACAACTTCCTATTTCTAACTTCATTTATTATTATTATTATTTTCAAAACTTTGTCTAAATATGTATTACTGTGAATTTACATGTATAGGCATAAAAACTATCTTTTATAAAAATTCGACAACAAATTTTCCCATTTCTTTTCTGTATAAAATATGTGTATATGTTATAAATTAAATTAGAGATAGTGTAGTTACCCTACAGCCTCGAACCATCAGCCCTAGCCTTGCCCAAAAATCGAACGCTGCCTTCCCGAGCTCGATCGCGACAAGCCTGGCCTCAATCGGAATGACTCGCGAAACCCTAGCACCCATTGCCGCCCCTACTTCACGCGCCTCATCCACATTCGATCGCGATGCCCTCCCAAATATCCTCCAGAAATCGCGAGCCTCGAATCGTACGCGCCTCGAGACATCCCAGCTCGAAACGAAGGCCACACTTGCCTTTAAATCGAATCCCAAGCAAACGAGATCGACGAACTGTCGAGTTCCCTTGGCTACGCCCCTCCAGATCGCGATGACTTCGCGTTGATTCGAGAATGAAATAAAAGGAAATCGAGTCGCGATCATTAATTTGTAACTGAGATGCTCTGTTTGTTTTTTTGTTTTTTTTTTTGAATTTGTCGAGGGAGATTGCGATTTATAAGAGAAGAGAAGGGAAAGAGAACGGTACTTGATTTCGTTTTCTGGAATGAAGTGGGAAAAGAAATCGTTCGGCCATTGATTTTATTCCTTTGATTTCGTTCTGAGGAAGATTGCGTGATGTTTAATAAAAGAGGGAACACGAGGGAAAAGAAGTCGGCTTCTAACAGAGATAGGTTGGCTGAAGACAGTATAGGGTGGCTGTTGATTTAACAATTATATTTTACATAAAAAAATCTCGATTAAATTTTCAACGTGTTTACTAATCGTATGCTCACACAAAAAACTCCGAACACTACGAAAATTGAAACTCGGTAATAATACAATATTATGGATCCAATGGGACTGGTTTTGTCGAATTCCGAGACTATGCCCCGGAAGGCTATTTTTAAATTCAATTTAAACGATAAAATTTCAAAACTGAACAAAACGCTTTGAAATTCAATTTTAAAAGTTTCATCACCTTCAGTATTAACAATATAAATTTTCTGAGCCTTTAAATTATTTTTAACTGGTTTAAAATCCCAGGTTCAATAATTTACCCAATTTCCAATTTATTAAATTTAATATTTAATCATCCAGTAACTAGAGATATTTGAAATTTAAGTTAAAAAAAAATTCACATTCGAATATTTAAAATCAATTAAATATTCACATTTCAAATACCCAAAATTCCGGGTCGTCACAGGAAAAATCTCTCGAGAAATATGGGAGTTTGACATCAAAAGAATAACCCTCAAACCAGAAAAATTATCACGTTACCGAAGCTTATCTAAAAGACTTAGCAGAAAAGGCAATCAAGGACATGCTAAATGCTAAGGGGAAGAGGACTTTAGATGAGAAAGCAAATGATAATAAACGAGTGGCACCTTTCACAGACGAAATCATGTCAACGGTTATCCCATCTTATGTAAAGATCCCAACCCTGAAGTATCATGGAACTACTGACCCCGATGATCACGTAATAGCTTTCGATAGTCAAATGGATCTGTATAACACTTCAGGATCTGTTCGATGCAGACTATTTTTGGTAACATTTCAAGGGGTAGCTGCTAAATGGTATCGACAATATCATGAAAAGACGATCTATTCATGGGAACAGATTTCTAACGAGTTCTCTGCCCAATTCTGTATATGCAAGGACCCAACAATCGATTACACTGTTCTAGCCAACATTAAGCTGAGATAGGGAGAGTCATTGGGAGATTACCTCAAAATTTTCAGCATAGAAGCATTAAAAGCTAAAGACATCAATGACCGTGATAAGCTCATTGTAGTACATTCTAGGTTAATAGAGAATACACCATTCTGGAAGCAACTCTTTATTCGTGGGTGTAAGGATCTGCTGGACTTTGATTTTTAGGTTGATAAATTCATTCGAATGGATGAATTATATCACGCTAAAAAGAAAGCTAATCCTAAGAAGGAAAGTGGAAGGTTTGGATTAGATCGGGGACATAAGAGAACAGGATGGGAAGAGCCTAATACTAATTCAATCGCTTAAAACAAGTCATTGTCTTATATCTATGCTATGACAAAGGAGAAGGTTAACTTCCTGACTTCATTTAAGGCCAAAAATTACCCTGAACAGAGGAAAGGGGATGATTATTGCGCTTACCACAAAGCAAACGGCCACAAAACAGATGAATGTAGAGTGTTGGCTGGAATCATTTAGAAATTAATACGCGAGGGGCATTTAAAGGAATTCATCCAAGACAAACAAAAAGCACCATGGACTGGTGATGGTCCATAAAAGTTTCCTATTAATGTTGTCAACATCTTGGAAGAAGAAGACCCATTGAGCTTGAGTCCGTCGTTGAATAGGATTGATGTAATCCATGGGGGGCCACATCCAACGGGGACTAACAAGGGGGCCAGGAACATATACATCAAAGTGTTAGTCCCTGAGGAGTTGGTTTTGATGACAACAACCTTAGAATAGATAATAAAATATAAATACTAACATTACAAGTTTAGATATATATGTATATGCAGGATCTAACCATGCAGGTATTAAGAATGAAGACTGTACAGTATAGAGATTCAAGATATAGAGATAGAAGACTCATGAGTATCAAGATTATCAAGAGTTCAAGATTTCAAGGTTAAGTTTGTTTTATTAGGAATATTGTTAAAACTCATAGAAAGGCACTGACATCTTAATATCCAATTTATTCGTGGAATGGAATCCACTTCGAGCCCGTTAAAGGGATGGAACCCTAAGTAGGATGGAACCTACGAAAATCTAGTGGGACATTGTTTTGTATCCACTAATTTTAATTCAAATGATTTTACAAAATTATCTTGTTTTCAAAATGATTTCAAAACTTCCTTTTAAAAGATTCAAAAATCTCTATCCTGATTTTAAATAATTTTAGCCTCAAAAACATCTTTAATTTCAAAGTCAAATTACTCCTGATTTTAAACTATCTTTTCAAATAATATATTTAACTTTTAATATTTATACTTAGATTTAAATATAAAATTATAGTTAAATTATGTATATATTGTTCTTTATATTTACTTATGTATTTTAACTATAGTTAAGTATATTTATAAAGTTTAAAATAATTTTAATATAAGATAGAGGTTATTTTCAAAGAAAATCAAAACACCAAAAATCTCTTTGAGATGTCGACATACCCAAGTACCCCATGTCGACATAGTGTCAGTTGGTTTCAAAATTCAAATTTCAAAAGAAGTGTCTATTCGCCATAACTCTTCATGAATGGTCATGGTTGTTGCTCTTCTATAAATAGGGGTTAGTTTCAACGAATTTTTAATCACTTTTTTCTGGTTTTCACTCCTCTTCTTCTTCCACATTTCTTAATACAAAATCATAGCATTACTCTGCCAAAATCATCATCGAATCATACTCGATTACTTCTAGTGTGATTCTCCATCATTATCTCTACAAGATCCAAGTGCTAATCTGAGTTATAGACTTTTTGTAATCAATCGAGCTAGAGAAGGTGTGATTGTAGCCTTGGAAATCAATCAAGCGAGAGAAGGTGTGATTGTAGCCTTGGAAATCAATTGGGTGAACTTGTTTCCCCGGAAATCAAGTATCTCTACCCAGAGGATTGTTATTCTGGAGGGTGTACCTCGTAGCCTTGAAACCGAGGGTTGTAATTGTTGAATTGGTTTTGAAAGGAAATCCGTACTTAGTTGTGCGGGACTGGATGTAGGGTAACTCCGAACCAGTATAAAATCCGGTGTGTTCTTTCCTTTACTGCTTTTACTTTATATTTGCATCTGTGTCTGATTAGTGCATACATTGTTAACAAACTAAAATAAACTCAAAAAGATTAACAAATTTCTTAAAACACTATTCACCCCCCTCTAGTGTTAATTCCAGCCTTAAGATCCTTAATCCGCATTTCTCACATTTGGTATCAGAGCTTTGTTTTCAAAAGTTTCATAATCTGAATTTTGAAAAGTTTTAAAATGGCTATTTTTGAAAAATCTGTTAAAACTAGTTTAGAATTGTTTAAATCATCATTGTTCCATGAGTCTGCATATAAATGTTATTCAAATTCTAGTTGTCTACCCAAATTTTATAATATGCAGGAAAGATGCTTTATGGGCATTAAGGAATCAATCCACAATGGACAATCTGTACAGGTCAAAAGGAATAAGTGGATACTTGATAGTGGATGCTCTAGACACATGACTGGTAATCTGGATATGATGAATAATATTATATACCAAGACGGAGGACTGGTTAACTTTGGAGACAACTCGAAAGGATACGTGATTGGCATCGGCAATGTCGGTAACTCTGAAACTCCTATTATTACTAATGTTTTGCTAGTTAAGAATCTGAAACACAATCTGCTAAGTATAAGTCAACTATGTGATAAAGGATATAAAATTAAATTTGAAAAAGATAAATGTCATATTGAAGATAATAACTCAACCATAATATTTGAGGGAACTAGGAAAAAGAATATTTATATTCTTAGTATGAAAGTTTCAAATGATAACCTATGTCTTTTGGCAAATACAAGTGACCCTTGGATTTGGCATAAGAGATTTGGACATTTGAATTTCAAACTCTTATCTAGACTGTCAAAACATGATCTAGTAAGAGGTCTCCCTAAAATGAATTTTAAAGTAGATAGTTTATGTGATGCATGTCAATTAGGAAAGCTTAGAAAAAGTTCCTTTAAATTAAAAGATATGATTTCAACTTCAAAACCCCTTGAGTTACTTCATCTTGATTTATTTGGTCCATCTCAAATTCAGTCAATAAATCATAGTAAATATGTTTTTGTAATTGTAGATGATTATTCTAGATTTACATGGACAATATTTTTGAAACATAAAAGTGATACTTTTGAATGTTTTAAGAAATTTACAAAAAGGATTCAAAATCAATTATCTTTAAAAATTATAACTATTCGTAGTGATCACGGTGGTGAATTTGAAAATGAAAAGTTTGAGGAATTCTGCAATAAGAATGGAATAACTCACAATTTCTCATTTCCAAGAACTCCACAACAAAACAGAGTAGTTGAACGTAAAAATAGAACGATACAAGAGTGTGCGAGAACTATGCTTTCAGATAGTAATTTACCAAAACACTTTTGGGCAGAAGCTGTTGCTACCGCCTGTTATATTTTGAATAGAATTTTAATTAGACCTTTAACTGATAAGACACCTTACGAACTTCTTCATGGAAAGAAACCAAAGGTATCTTACTTCAGAATTTTTTGAAGTAAATGCTTTATTTTAAATACAAAAGATAATTTGGATAAATTTGATCCTAAATCCGACAAAGGAATCTTTATCGGATATTCTAATAGAAGTAAAGCTTATAGAGTTTTTAATTTAAGATCTAACACCATCAAAGAAACAATGCATGTTACGTTTGAAGAAAATTTAAAAGATTTTGAAATTACAAATGATGAAGAAGGATTAATTACTCAAAATCAGGAATCAACTGAAATTAATAATGAAATTAATCACCCTAATAAAAGGATTAAACTTTTAAAAGATCATCCTATTGAAAATATAATAGGAGATATGCAATCTATTGTTACAACTAGAAATCAACTAAGTAAAATGAGTAATGTAGCATTTATATCATCTATTGAACCCAAAAATCCTAAAGAAGCATCAACTGATGATTCATGGATTTTGGCTATGCAAGAAGAATTAAATCAATTCATTAGAAATGAAGTTTGGGAACTGGTTTCTAGACCTGAAGATAAAACTATAATTGGAACTAAATGGGTCTATAAAAATAAAATGAATGAACAAGGTGAGGTCGTTAGAAATAAAGCACGATTAGTCGCCCAAGGTTATTGTCAAGAAAAAGGTATAGATTGTGACGAAACCTTTGCTCCTGTAGCAAGATTAGAAGCCATTAGGATTCTACTTGTTTTCGCAAATCATAATAATTTCAAATTATTTCAAATGGATGTTAAAAGTGCATTTTTAAATGGTTTTGTAAAATAAGAAGTATATGTTGAACAACCACCACTTTTTGAAGATGAAAATTTTCCAAACCATGTGTACAAACTTAAGAAAGCTTTATATGGTCTAAAACAAGCTCCTAGAGCCTAGTATAATAGACTAAGATCTTATTTATTACAATCAAATTTTGAAATTGGTAAAATAGATAATACTCTTTTTATTAAAAGAAATAAAAATGATATTCAACTAGTACAAGTTTACGTAGATGATATCATTTTTGGATCAACTAATTTTGAAATGAATAAAGAATTTTCTGAAATAATGACAAAAGAGTTTGAGATGAGTCATATGGGTGAATTAAACTTCTTTTTAGGATTACAAATAAAACAGTTAGATAATGGTATTTTTATTAGTCAAGAAAAATATGCTAAAGAATTAGTTAATAAATTTGGTTTGACTACTGCGAGTGGAAAACCTACTCCTATGGCAACCAATGAATATCTAAGTAAAGAAGAATTCTCGAAAGATGTAGATCAAAAGTTGTATAGAGGAATGATCGGATCATTGCTCTATATCACTGCTAGTAGACCTGATATCATGCATAGTGTATGTCTCTGTGCAAGATATCAATCTAATCCTAAAGAAACTCACTTAAAAGCTGTAAAACGTATCATAAGATATATTAAACATACCTCTGATTATGGCTTATTTTACCCTAAAAATGATTCATTTGATTTAATATCATACTGTGATGCTGACTATGCTGGATGTAAATCAGACCGAAAAAGTACAAGTGGAACTTGTCACTTTTTGGGACATTCTCTGGTTTCCTGGTTTAGTAAAAAGCAAAATACAGTTTCTCTATCAACAACTGAAGCAGAGTATATTTTTGCTGCTTTGGCTTGTTCTCAAGTAATATATATGCAACAAACCTTAAGAGATTTTGGATTAAATGTCTCAAAATCGCCAATTTATTATGATAATACTAGTGCAATAAATTTATCTAAAAATCCTACTCATCATGCTCGAACTAAACATATTGATATTCGACATCATTTTCTTAGAGATAATATAACTAAAGAAGTAATTACTCTCGAATATATAAACTCTGAGAATCAAATCGCTGATATCTTAACAAAACCATTAAATGAATCTATATTTACTAAATTAAGAAGAGAATTAGGTATTTGTTCTATAACTGAAATATAAAATATAAATAACAAGTATAATTAATAATTAATATTAAAATAAATCATAGAGTTAAACTATAAGGACCATGTCGACATCCCCTAGGAAGACATGTCGACATATAACATTTTTATTCTTTTTAAATTTTTTCCCACCAAAATTCAAAAATTTAGTTATATATTCTTCTCTATTTCGAATTCTTATTCATTCTCTCTGTTTTCTCTTCATTCTCTATTCTGAAATATATATAATAATGGCATCTTCCTCTATCAACTTTCTCATTCCCCTCTCCTACTTCTGGTTCATTCCAGTGCACTACTCTCGTGCGTGTAACTAAATTGGAGGAGTCTATGAAGGATACTCTTCAGATGTTGACTGAAATTCAAGTGACTCAACTTCGTATGGCGAAAGAGCAAGAGAGGCAAGGCAAGATTCTTAGGAATTTACAAAAATTTCTAATGGATAACCATGCCAACCCTATCTTGATCGATGAAGACTCTTCACTCAATTAAGAACATGAGGTCAGCGACGAAGAAGAAGAAGAACCAATGGAAGAAGCACACGAGGAGGATCATGACCAAGTGGTATGCGTTGGAGAAGTGTGTTTCGACAAAAATGGGAATCTTGTTGAACAACGTGGAAATTTCTGTTTCCACTATCCAAACTGTTCAATTCATAAATCTCCTATGTTCAGAAACACACATTAGTTTCTTCTCTTTCTTTCCGTTGTTATTTGTGTTTTTATGTTTTTCAATCGCAAATGTAAATACAACCATACTCGTAATAAATAAATTCGTGTTCCTATATGTGTTAGTACTTCTTAGTTAGGATAGTTAATAGTTTAGGATTATATTTTAGTTAAGTATTGATTATGTATGATAACACTATCATTATAATCACAAGTAATGTAGTCTTAGTTTCAGGGGGAGTTATATGGATTTATATATAGAGTTATATAGCTTAGAGTTATCTAGTTTAGAGTAAGTTTTTGTTGATGACAAAGGGGGAGAAGTATAAAATAGGATAGTTAGGCATAGATTAAGGGGGAGTTATTAGAGTTATTAGGATAGAAGGAATATTTTATAAACAAAGGTTGTCATCATCAAAAAGGGGGAGATTGTTAGTCCCAGAGGAGTTGGTTTTGATGACAACAACCTTAGAATAGATTATAAAATATAAATACTAACATTACAAGTTTAGATATATATGTATATGCAGGATCTAACCATGCAGGTATTAAGAATGAAGACTGTACAGTATAGAGATTCAAGATATAGAGATAGAAGACTCATGAGTATCAAGATTATCAAGAGTTCAAGATTTCAAGGTTAAGTTTGTTTTATTAGGAATATTGTTAAAACTCATAGAAAGGCACTGACATCTTAATATCCAATTTATTCGTGGAATGGAATCCACTTCGAGCCCGTTAAAGGGATGGAACCCTAAGTAGGATGGAACCTACGAAAATCTAGTGGGACATTGTTTTGTATCCACTAATTTTAATTCAAATGATTTTACAAAATTATCTTGTTTTCAAAATGATTTCAAAACTTCCTTTTAAAAGATTCAAAAATCTCTATCCTGATTTTAAATAATTTTAGCCTCAAAAACATAGTTCTATCCTGATTTTAAGGAGGTTGTCGACTTAAGGAACACTCCGGTTAAGGAATGCTCCGAGTTAAGTGGGTTGCCGACCTAAGAAACACTTCGAGTTAAGGAGGGTTCCGAGTTAAGAAATGCTCCGACCTAACAGTGTACGAGTTAAAGTGGTCCGACTCAAAAAGCCTACAACTTAAGACTGTTGCCAACTTGATGACTTAAGGATCTCCGACCTACAACTTATGGTAAGTCGCTGCCGACCTATGACTTCAGTTGAATAGCTCATATTCAGGAGTAAATAAAAGATAAGAGCTCCTATCTCGTCGCCGACCTAAGACCTATGACTTTTTGTAAGTCGGCTCCGACCTAGGACTTGACGAGCAGAATCTCACCCAGAACCAATCCTATAAATAGGGCTCCAACTCCAACGAGAGGGGGACTTTTGGCCATTCATTTCTTCAAGCGCCATTACTCTGTCGAAATCTCCATTCATTCAGCAATCAAAGATCTCCAAACATTCGAGACGCTACAACAAGCTTCGATAGGAATTCCTTACATCCAACACGGATTCATCGAGTTTCATCGTCGAAGATTGAGCCAGTGGTCAAGATTGTTTCTTGTGATCAAATTGTACTGTTTTCATAAGAGATTTGTATCGATTTGTAACCGGATTCAGTAATAAAGAGATTCAAAGTGGACGTAGGCTTAATCTCAAGCCGAACCACTATAAACTGCTGTCTTTTACTACTTTTTCTGCTGTTTTACTGCTTAAATTCTGTTCCCGTCACGCGGGTGGTGCTTTAACAACTCAACCACACACACCGGGTGTTAGCGTTCACCTTTTTGGGCGTTAACATTTTGGTGCTTTCACTGAGAGCCCAACTCAGGCTACTGCTCACCATTGCTTCACAGAAGTTTGCTGAAAGAATTTCCTACAAAACCAGAAGTCTATCAGACATAATGGCTCCTGGAAGGAAACGAAAGTCTGTCAGAACTGATGATGACCGTGACAATACTGCCACTTCTCTTTCTCCAAATCAGGCAGCTCCAAGCGTCAGTGTGACGCGACAAGAGTTAGATGCTGCTGTATCCGGACTGTACCAGCAGATTGAAACTCAGAATAATCTGATGATGGAAAAGCTGAATGCTCTATTTGGGGCGAATCAAAGACCAGTAAGTAATGAGGAAAACTTTGCTAATGCTGCTCCCAATTCCGAAGGGAGAAATATTCCTCATGGGGGATCAGGTGCTGCTGAAGGGGCACCCCTCCAGGCTGAAGGATCCAGGCCGTCACCAGTTCTCCGTGAGCATTTACCTGGACAAACCCCCGAAAAGATGGCCGAGGTCTATTCTGCGAAATCTCTAAACAATGAGGAATATCTATCTAGCATGGTTCGGCAGATAATGAAGGAAAGCATGCAAAGAAACGAGGATGAGAATGATTGGGGATTCGCCCCGAGTAAAACTCCATTCACAGAAAAGATCTTAAAAGCTGAGTTTCCGAGAAAATTCGTTCCTCCCACCATTCCTTCTTATCGAGGAACGAGTGATCCAAATCAATTCCTATACAAATATGATTGGCACATGACAGGTGCCAGAGCAACTGACGAGATTAAATGCCGTTATTTCCCGGTATACTTAGAAGGAGTGGCGTTACTTTGGTTCACCAAGCTTCCCGTGCGATCTGTCGACCAATTTTCTGATCTGACCCGAAAATTCAAGGAACAATTCAGATTATACATCTCAAGGGCAAAGGATATAATGTCTCTCTCAAGTCTTGAACAGAATCCTGGAGAGCCCATTAAATCCTTCTTGAATCGCTTTAATCTAGCCCTAGCAGAAGTTGATAACGCGGAATTGCGAATGATCTTAACCTACTTGATGCGGGCCGTTGACAAGTCTAGCGAGTTTGGAAAATGGTTAAAAATGAAAGAACCAAATTCGCTCGAAAAATTCTACAAAAAGGCTGATGAGTTCATGCGCTTAGAGAATCTCTCCGCGTCAGCTAAAGTTGTGACAATAGTGGTGGAGAATAATGCTACAGTTCAGAACAAGAAAGAATCTGCAAATCAAAAAAGGGAGAATAATGGTGGAAAGAAGCAGAAAGATCTCAAAAAGCCCCGCTTCCTCAAACCTTCGGATTTTACTCCTCTAACTGATACCCCGGAGAATATTTTCATCGCCACTAAGGATGCTGTTGATTTTCCAAAACCATCAGCAGTAAAAGTTGAAAAAAATGCTGTTCAAAGCGGAAGATTTTGCAAATTTCATAATCAACCAGGCCACGATACCAACGAATGCCGCCATTTGAAAAGCCTAATTGAAGAATTGTTGAGAGAGAATAAGTTGCAGCAGTATGTGAAAAGAAATAGAAAAGACCCGTCTTCATCTAACCAAGGACAGTTACCCCCAGCTCATTCATCCGATTCAGGAGAGAGGCCTACTGGAAAGGAAAGACCTGTTATCAACGTGATCACAGGAGGACCTCACCCGGCTGGCAGGAGTTGGGGTGAAATAGAAAGGTATGCTAGAGCTTTGAAGTATGCTCCAACTGAAGAAAGTGTCTTGATCTTGGAAGATGCTGCACCTCTAAAGCAGCGGAAGACTTTTCATGATGATATTATGTTCAGAACCAGGGATTCTATTGATGTGGAAGCTCCTACTGAGGACCCTTTGGTTGTTTCTGTCGGTATTGGGCCGGCTATTGTCAGAAGAGTTCTGGTTGATAGTGGTGCTTCGTGCAACATACTCTTTAAAAAGACATTTGACCAAATGAAAATTCCAATGACAAACGTACAAGCCTCTTCGCACAAGATTGCCGGATTTACAGGAGAGCTGAAACAGCCAATTGGAACGGTGGATTTGTTTGTTGAAATGGGCGAAGGGCATAAGAAGTTGGTTCGAAAGCAAACCTTTGTAATTGTTGATGGATTTTCTGCCTATAATGCTTTCTTGGGTCGGCCTACTCTTGCTGCTTTCAGGGTCGTCCTCGCTCCGTGGTGCTTAACAATGAAATTTCCCACTGATAATGGGGATTCTGTCATTAAGGGAGATCAGAACGCGGGGCGAGAATGTTATATTGTAGAGCTCTGTGAGGCCCGAAAAAGAGAAATGGGAAAAAATGCGGCAGCTCCGCTCCGCATCAAAGAACCAACCTTGTAGCAACTACGGAGTGGCCCCTGTACTGGCAAACACAGCAATGTAAGGAAAGAAATGGACCCTAGAAAAGCCAGTATAGGGGAGAATAGGGTGGTACCCATGGAAGTAACGGTACCAATATCTGTTGATTCAAAAGACCCGAACAAAGTACTCAATGTGGGTTCACAGCTGAGCATAGCAGTTCAAAACACACTGATATCATTCTTAAAAGCCAACCTCGATGTGTTCGCCTGGTGTCATGCTGATATGTGTGGGATTTCCCAGGAAATTGCCATACATACTTTGAACATTGATCCGAAATTCGCACCAGTGAAACAGAAAAGAAGAACTCAAGGCCCAGAAAGATCGACAGCACTAAAGGAAGAAGTCGACCGGCTCATGGAAAACGGCTTTATCAGAAACTCCACTTATCCAAATTGGGTTTCAAATCCAGTATTGGTCAAGAAGGCAAATGGAAAGTGGAGAGTATGCATAGATTTCTCAGATCTAAACAAAGCATGCCCCAAAGATTGCTTCCCGCTGCCCAAAATTGATCAATTGGTGGATGGAACAGCTGGGCATGAGTTGTTATCGTTTATGGATGCTTACTCCGGATACAATCAGATTATCATGCATGAGCCGGATCAAGAAGACACGAGCTTTATTATAGATGTGGGTCTCTATTGCTACAAAGTTATGCCTTTCGGATTGAAGAATGCTGGGGCAACCTACCAAAGGCTCGTCAATGCAATGTTCAAGCCTCAGATTGGTAGAACCATGGAAGTTTATGTCGACGATATGTTGGTAAAATCAAAGAAAGCTGTAGATCACATGGGTCACTTGGAGGAAATGTTCGCAATTCTTCGAAAGTACGGAATGAAGCTCAATCCATTGAAATGTTCGTTCGGAATAGAGTCCGGGAAATTCTTAGGTTTCATTGTGAGCGCCAGGGGCATTGAAGCCAATCCTACTCAAATCACAGCTCTAAGGGAGGTCAAAGCCCCTAAAACAAAGAAAGAAATGCAAAGTCTCAATGGAAAAGTCGCTGCTCTGAGTCGCTTCATTTCCAAAGCCACAGACAAATGCATTCCCTTCTTTGACGCTCTAAGGAAAGGAAAGAAAATTTTTGAATGGACTCCCGAATGCCAAAATGCTTTCGATGAACTAATTCGTCATATGGAAACACCTCCGGTTCTTTCCAAGCCTACTGACGGTGAAGACCTTTTCATCTATTTGGCAATTTCATCCCACGCCCTCAGTGCAGCACTTGTACGGGAAGATATGAAAGTACAGCGTCCAGTCTACTACATCAGCAAACGGTTCACCGGGGCAGAGATGAATTATTCGAAGATAGAAAAGCTCGCCTATTGTTTGCTAATTGCTTCTAGGAAATTGAGACCATACTTTCAAGCTCATCCTATCAAGGTTCTTACTGATCAACCTCTAAAGCAAGTCTTGTTTCGTCCTGAAACTTCGGGTCGTCTTTTGAAATGGAACATTGAACTTAGCCAGTATGACATCACTTACAACCCCCGAAGAGCAATCAACGGACAAGCTTTAGCAGATTTCATTACGGAGTCTACTGACAAAGGTGACAATAAGGAAGAAACAACTAACTGCATTCCAATACAATGGAAGTTATATGTTGACGGCTCAAGAAATGATTATTGTTCTGGGGCAGGGGTTGTACTTGAAACCCCCGAAGGACGATCATTATGTTATGCATTGAGACTGGAATTTCCTTCAACAAACAATGAAGCAGAATATGAAGCACTTATTGCCGGTTTAAAAATCGCCAAGGAACTAAACATCAAAGTGTTACAGATTTTCAGCGATTCTCAGCTTATTGTTTGCCAGGTGAAGAAAGAATTTCAAGCCAAAGGAGGAAATTTTCCTGCATATTTGACAAAAACTTCCGAACTCCTCAATGATTTCGATCACTATTCAATAAGCCACATACCTCGAGAGGAAAATATGAAGGCAGATTCTCTAGAAAAGTACTCAAGTTCCGGAGAAGCACAATTACTGGGATTAGTTCCTGTAGAAGTTCTGTCAGCTCCAAGCATTGATGAAATGGATGTTGATTGGATTATGGCTACGTCTCAAGAGCATGAATCATGGATGACTCCAATCAAAGAATACCTACTCAATGGTTCCCTGCCAGAAAGTTCTAGGGAACGTCGAAAACTATTGAGGAAAGCGTCAAGATATGTAATTCAAGATGGCCGATTGTATTAACGGGGATTTTCAATGCCACTGCTCCGATGTGTAACTAAGGAAGAAGCCAAGACAATTCTAGCCGAGATACACAGAGGAGAATGTGGAGATCATTCAGCCGGTCAAACTCTCGCCAAGAAAGTCCTTCGATATGGGTACTTCTGGCCCGATATTAATCGAGATGCAACTATCCACTCCCGAAAATGCGACAAGTGCCAAAGATTTGCAAAGATTCCAAGGGCACCTTCCACTGAACTAACACAAATGGTCAGTCTGTGGCCATTCGCTATTTGGGGGATAGATCTAATCGGACCATTACCAGTTGCCAAATCAGGAGTCAAATATGCTATTGTTGCTGTCGATTATTTCACCAAATGGGCTGAAGCTGAACCTTTGGCCACCACTACTTCTAAAAAAATGATAAATTTTGTAACGAAGAATATCATTTGCAGATATGGTGTGCCACAGAAGATAATCACAGACAACGGTACTCAGTTTGAAAGTGAAGAATTCCAGGATTTTTGCAAACGGTTCAGAATTCGGAAAAGCTTCTCAGTAGTGGCTCATCCGCAGGCAAATGGGCAAGTGGAAGCAGTGAATAAAATCATCAAGTCAACCATCAAAAAGCAACTCGAAAGAGCAAAATGTGGTTGGGTCGATAAGCTTCCCTTGGCACTATGGGCATACAGAACCACTTACAAAACTGCGACTGGGCACACTCCATTTTCACTGGCATACGGAACAGAAGCAATGATTCCAGTGGAAGTAGAAGTTCCTTCACATAGAAGAGTTCATTTCAACGAAGCTGAAAATGAAAAGCTGCAACTTGAAGCACTTGATTTTCTTGATGAGAAAAGAGAAGAAGCAAGGCTCAGAGTTTCAGCTTATCAGCAAAGGATAGCCAGGAACTTCAACTCTAAAGTTCGCCAACGCAGCTTTGAGGTCGGAGACTTAGTTTTGAAAAGGATCATGACGGCAACTGGTGTGTTTGGACCAAACTGGGAAGGACCATATGCCATTGGCAGTAAACTTCTCGACCGCACTTTCAAACTCGTAACTGTCGAAGGAGATCCAATTCCAAGAGCCTGGAATAGCAACCACTTACGTCCTTATTTTACTTGAAAGAAAAAGCTTTGCTCAAAATTGTAAAATAGTGATGAATGTATCAGTTGTATTGTAAAACATTGTAAATCAGTGTGAATGAATGAAAGCTATAAAGTGGATGTAGGCCCGATTCTTGGCCGAACCACTATAAATCTTGTGTTCTTTACTATTTCATAATGCCTGTTTTATTTCGATATGTAAATACTTTAAATGTATTGCTAAAATGTCGATTCAAAATTGCAGGACATTAAAACAAGGCTTGCTCGTCACAAAGCCAAGCAACCTCTATAAATCACCTGTTACGCAAATACCAAGCGACAAAAAATTCCAAATACAAATCCTATACAAGGAGAACTTCACATAAAAAGTTGGCGACTCCACTGTGGCAAACCTTTGTTAATTGATTGAGATTGTCGATATGAACAGACATCCAACTAGATAACTTGCGTTTGTCCCGTGAAGTCGTTCAACAGTGAAGTCCACTTCTTCGAACACAGCAATGTAAGGAATGAAGATGCGCTTGGAAACGATAATAAAAGATCGCTAATGAGCAGATGATGAGAGAACATTTCCAAGCAAACAAAGAAGCAGCCACAAGGAGGTATGCTTCTCAATAAAAGGGCTGGTAAGAACCACCGAAGGGACACCTTCCCAAGCAGAAGGAACAGGGCCCTTGCTAACTGATCGTGATGCATCCGATCAGGCAGCTTGCGTCCGTCCCGTGGATCTACTTGCCCCTGAGACGCAACCTTCCTGGCACACCAACCAACCAACGCTCCTTCTCAAAGGTCAACAAAGCCCTCTAACGAGGCACGCCAAAAAATGAAAGTGCTTTCCTCAATCAAAAAAAAGATTGGTGGAACCACCGGAGGGGCACCTTCCCAAGCTGAAGGAACAGGGCCCTTGTTAGTTAATTGCAATCGTTTGTGCAAACGAACATCCAATCAAGCAACTTGCGTCTGCCCCGTGGATCCACTCAACCATGAGAAAGTAACTTCCAGGCAATCAAAAAGCCCTCTTCGGAGGCACAAGCCCTTTTCGGAGGCACAAGCCCTCTTCGGAGGCACATGACCTCTTCGAAGGCAAAAGCCCTTTCCCAAGGCACCACAAGCCCTCTTCGGAGGCACATGACCTCTTCGGAGGCAAAAGCCCTTTCCCAAGGCACCGCAAGCCCTCTTCGGAGGCACAAGCCCTCTTCGGAGGCACAAGCCCTTTTCGGAGGCACAAGACCTCTTCGGAGGCACAACTCTTTAAGAGAAGCCCTCTCCGGAGGCATGTCCCAAAATAGAATACTCGAACGAAAAGCCTTCTCCAGAAGCACAATTCAACTCTCAAAGGAAGGTTAACTTGTTCATCTCAAAAAGTTCCTCCTAAAAAAGTTGAAATGCTACAAAATTCTTTCAGAAAAGTTCATTTCACTGCATAGGGAAACCTACTTTCTTCTTTGACAAATGAAAGTGATCATCCCCGATAGTTGAAGTGTTCTTCAGAAAGAAAGAAAAAATAAAAATTTCTCCAAAAAACGAGATATATTCTATCAAAAGCAGAATGATTCTTCCCCTAAAAGTGGAATTGTTATTCTCTGAAATGAGAATATCAGTCTTGTAAAAGCTAAAAATATTGCAATGCACTTGTGGTATGGGGGCAACACTATACAATTCAATTATATTAATAAAAGCAAGACACCACAAGTTCATTGCAATATTACGAAAAATAGATGTGGAATAAATGTATTCCCAAACACAGACAAAAAGTTTGTACAAGTAAAAGGAATCGTTTATTCTACACCAAAAAAGAGAAACAGATGCATTCTCACATAAATAAGAATTTGTACAAGTAAAATTACTATTTTATTTAGTACTATGAAAATTCTTTACATGTGCAGATATCTCAAAAAAGGAAGAGCAGGGACCGGTACCCGCACAATCTCCGGTCTATACATGTAAGAAGCAAAATAAGAAGTAGAAAGTCCAGCTTGTCATTCCTTCTTCCCGCCACCCTTGGAGCCTTTGCTTGGCCTAATAGTTAATTTCGGAATCCGATGTGGGCGGGACGGAGAAGGAGGAGTGGCTGGGTCTTCTTCTGTTTTGTCTTCCCCTATCGAAGCACTTCTCTTCTTCTTTCTTATGGCACACTTCCCCTTCCTCTTCGAAGAAGATTCGCTCCCCGGAGTAGCAAGCGATGTTGAAAGCTTCGCGTCATCATCTAGAGACCGCTCCGGGGTCTTCTTGATGTTTTCAAGATCCTCCGCCTTTTGCTCCTACGAAACATCCGGATCATCCAGGCCTTGAAGAGCTTCGATTTTCTCTGCCTGTGATCCCGGTTGGGAAGTAGAAGGAGGAGTAATCTATGAAGATGGAGGAACGGCAACTGAAGGAGTGGAAACTTGTGCAGTGGTTGGTGCCTCCGCTGTAGAAGGAAAGAAGTTAAAATCGGTATTCTCCGAGAAAAGAGAAGGTATTGGTTTACCAAAGTTTAAGTAATAAGTAAGAAGGTCGTCAAACTCGGTTAAATCAAATAAATGATTCACTGGATCTAGATCGACACCAAAATTACCTGGAGAAGTCGGTTTTGACGAGTCAATTTCAAATTTATCAGCCTCAGTGTCTTCTTGGCTCTGCTCCTCAATACGAGTAAGGGGAGATTCGGTTGTGACGGGCTTGGCCTCCACGGTTTTTGCAGGAGAAGAAAAGTGAGAGCTGGAACCAACAATATCGACGTCAGTTGAAGTCGAAGTGTGGACAGGGGCAGTCAAAGATATTCTCTTCTCTAGATGTTCTTCTGCCAATATTCCAGCTCTGGCTTCAGCAAGTTGCTTTTTTCCCTTGGCAAGAGCAGCACGAGCTTCTTCGTCAAGGTAGCGTACCTCGAGTTCCGCCTCATCATAACCGGCCCCGCCAAGCATATCAACTGCTACTTCCCATACTTCGGCCAGGGTAACCTCATAGTCAGGACCCAGAAAAGAGAGGCTCCCATGACCCAGAACGCTATGCAGATAAAAGTCAAATAAGGTGGAGCTGATGTTAGCTTTTGTTGTCTCATGTGATTGCTCGGCCGCCTCTTTTTCGGCGACAGCTGCAGCTCGACCAGCAACGGCCTCATCACGCTCTTTCTCAGCGTTAGCAAGTTGAGACTTCAGTAATTCAATCTCCACGTTCTGGGAAGTAACTTTTTCCCGTAATTCAGCATTTTCTATGCGATATTTCTCAACAATGTGCTGTTCGGCGGCAAGCTTCATTTCGACATCTCTTTGTGCAGCATGTGCATCCCGCACTTGCTTCTGAAAGACTTCTTCTTTTTTAGTATGTGATGCAGAAGAAGAGGCGAGATTTTCCTTAAGCTGCTTGACTTCAGATTCAAGCCTTGCATTGTCATCCGCGATATTCGTCATCTCCGTGTCATGCTGCTTGCACCATTTATCCCATTCAGCTTTATCATTCTCCAGAGTCAGCATGTTTTCAAGATTCATGTGGTTGACTCTCTGGAGTTCATCAACAAGTTTCTGCCATTGCGACATCCTCTCAATGTTAAGCCTAATTGCATCAAGACTTTTAAGCATGTCTTGCTTATCGATTGGGACCAAATCCAGGTCAAAACGCACTCCTTTTAAGCACCAGTTCGGAAACCGGCTTTGAAGTGTTGGAGGGCCGTCTTTAACCTGATATTGGGGCCTGCTGATGATCGTTTGGATATCGGTTTTCTTTAAAGGAGGAGAGCCGGCCGGAGTATCAGAAGGGATAGGAGCATCAGTTTTCTCAGAACTTACAGATGCGTCACTTGGCTTGGATCGTTTGCTTGATTCGTCAGTAATATGAGTCTTCCCCTTGTCATCATAAGACTTTCGCTTATGAGAATCGTAACTTCTGTAAGAAGAATCATATCGATCAGCGTCTCTTCTTCTCTGCCGCTGCTCATAATCCCATTTTTCTTGAGCCTTCCGTTGAGCCCTTTCCTCATCTGTCTCTCTCTGGTCACCAAGATATCTCCTAAAGTCATAAGATCCACGACCTCCATGGCGCTGAAATGAGTCATAGTATGAGCCGGTACGCCCCATCGGAGAATCTGAATACCGAAAAAGAAGTAAAGTTTAGAAATTTCCAGAAAAAGAGGATAAATGCTTATAAGTGCTGAAAAATCCTAAGTGTGTGCGGCATGCGAACTACGTACGTCAAACTACAAACCACACTTTAGTGCGGGAACGGAGACGACAGGTGTAGAAGGCGTCGAAGTTTGTTTCAAAGAGGAAGTCGCTTCAACGACAGGAGAGTTCGCTTTTGGAATATTATCCTTGAAAAGCTCTTGAGAAGTTATCATTATGTCACTCAAGTCATCAAAGGTGTCATCATTACGATGCTCAGCAGAATTCTCCTTTTCAACTTCCACATCGGCTGATTTTTCAGAAATTCGAGGATTTTCTTCCTCTTCAATAATTGGAGCAAGCGTCGGTTTGCTGGACGTTCCCGCAACGCCAATAGAAGTAGAACACTTTACTAATGTAGTGTCTACAGTTGGCTCCTTTAAAGCCATATCTTCCGTTGAAGCTGGGGCATCTGATGTCTGCGCTGGAAGATTAGAAACTTGACGAGGCTGGGTAAAGTGAGAAGAGTGTAAAAGACCGAATTGATGTAAAAATTCATCTGTCAATAGAAACTGGATACTCCTTTCCTCAACCGGCACCGCCATAAGCCTCTCAAAAGTCACCTTGTGACCGGGATCTCTAGAAGGAGGAGGAAGTGCTGGAAAGAAAAAAAAGGCAAAGTTAGCACTTGATAACTCGGACTTCGGTAAGTTTGAAAGAACATGAAAAACAGAGGCAAGTGATCTTACTTCCTACTCTCCAGATAGCGTAAAATCCCGGGGGACAGCGAACATAGAAAAACGGGCTTAGGAAACTATGAACACTCTCAGGGAGACCGGTGATCAATTTACGATTTCTAGCACTCCTCACGACTGTGATAGAAGGATGATCTTTGTTTTTAGCGAAAGTGCACAGATAGCGAATTTCTGCAAAACTGGGAAAATGGTCCAGCGTTCTCCTAAAAAGCACACACAGTCCCAGCAAGATGGAATAGCCGTTGGGGTGTAGTTGAAAAGGGGAAATAGATAGTCGGAGGAGAAGTTCTCGAAGACAGTCGTTAAATGGGGGGATAGCTCCACTCAAACACATTTGGCGGTTAACTGCGACAAAGCCATGGGGCGGCCTATCAGCAGTATCATTTATTCCAGGGAGCAAAGCGTCAGCTTCGGCGATGCCAAACTGGATGCACAGTTGACGAAAGACTTTATGGCTCAGAGTGGTAGAAGTCCTTTCTGGAGGATCATTCAGCGGGACAGCAACTGGAAATGTATCTTCAACTTGCTCTATTCCTTCTTGTGGAGAAGACATTCTACACAATCAGCTGAATGTTCAAATGTGAAGGTGCACGTTTCCTAAAAAGTGTGGAGTGCTGTGCAAAACTAATGAAAAATAAAAGGCAAGCATAACTGGAATTAAACTAGTTGACAATCAATCGATCACAAAATTTTAGAACCTGTTAATGTTCAAGTGCAGTGTTAATACAGACAAATCAGTTTCGGTTGACTATTACGATTTTGTTTTAATACTTCACTTGAATTGGTTATTGTACAGCATTTCATTCATATTCATTCAATTTAACTTTTTCTTTATCAACTAATCTGTCGTTCGATGTGGGCAGTCAGTGACAGTATATTCGACCCAGTATTTTGTAAATGTTGTATTAAGTAGGATTGTTAGCTTGCAAATTGAAGCAATCTGTAAAAAGAAATACATGCAACACAGTTCATAGTTCAACAAGTTCGAAGTCCAGGCAAAGTTTAAAAGCCAAGTGCTAAGTCGCCGAAGATTCAAGTACTAACTCGGTGACGACTTAAGAAAGATTTCCTATGGGTTAAGTTAAGTCGTTGGTTCTCTGATTCTTTGGGTCATCAGCCATAACACATAAAGATATAAAGTTCCGGTTGAAGACAACACATGTGCTAACTCGTCCACGACTTAAAGGTTATGAGGCGAGCTAGGGTAAGTCGTTTATACTACAAATCGTTGGCATTTCAGATCAGCAATTCCTGAGTCATAGATCGAATAAAGAAGCAAAAGCTCTAATTCGAGGCAACAAGAAATCCTCCCAGTCCTAACTCGAAAACGACTCAAAACTTAGGTCACGTGAAATTGCTAAGTCGGTTCCGACTTAAATCATGGAAGTCACTGGGTCACACGAAATTGCTAAGTCGTGACCAAGCCAGAATCTCAACCAGCTTTCTTCCCTAACTCTTAACCCGTTAACCTAATAGCCTCACAGCCAACGGCAATCCTCGTTCCCTCACACCACCGGATCACCCAAAGAACCAATTCGAATTGCCTCAGATTCGCTGTGAATCCGATATATTCCTGCTCTATCACAACTACAACATGGTCGATGGCAATTGCAGGACAATCGAAGGGTTATTCATGGTGAATCGAGGCGCCTAAAAACAAGTGGGAGTCAAAAATTGGGAGGTTATCAGTTCGACAATGGACATGGGTGAACGAAGATCGGATCGACTTACGAAGTATAACAGGAAGATGATCGGCGATTCAATGGTTGGAGTTTATCTCTGAAAGCTCTAAATCGTGTCAATGGCTGATTCGAGAAGAAGAATAGGTGAGGAAGAGGGAGAGTGGCTCAACTATTTATACGCTGGAAGGTGAGTCGACTTACATGGTGTACGACCTAAAACTTATGTTAAGTCGTCTCCGACCTAACCAAAAAGCAAATTAAGGAAATCGAAGTATATGACCTACGACTTAGGCACACACTTCGAGGGGCAAATGTTAATCCTCTTATTCGCGACTTAACAGGAGACGACTTAAGGAAGAGTCCGACCTAACAGCATACGACTTAAGATAATCTGTTACTTAAGAGCTAAGACTGACTTAAGGAGGTTGCCGACTTAAGGAACACTCCGGTTAAGGAATGCTCCGAGTTAAGTGGGTTGCCGACCTAAGAAACACTTCGAGTTAAGGAGGGTTCCGAGTTAAGAAATGCTCCGACCTAACAGTGTACGAGTTAAAGTGGTCCGACTCAAAAAGCCTACAACTTAAGACTGTTGCCAACTTGATGACTTAAGGATCTCCGACCTACAACTTATGGTAAGTCGCTGCCGACCTATGACTTCAGTTGAATAGCTCATATTCAGGAGTAACTAAAAGATAAGAGCTCCTATCTCGTCGCCGACCTAAGACCTATGACTTTCTGTAAGTCGGCTCCGACCTAGGACTTGACGAGCAGAATCTCACCCAGAACCAATCCTATAAATAGGGCTCCAACTCCAACGAGAGGGGGACTTTTGGCCATTCATTTCTTCAAGCGCCATTACTCTGTCGAAATCTCCATTCATTCAGCAATCAAAGATCTCCAAACATTCGAGACGCTACAACAAGCTTCGATAGGAATTCCTTACATCCAACACGGATTCATCGAGTTTCATCGTCGAAGATTGAGCCAGTAGTCAAGATTGTTTCTTGTGATCAAATTGTACTGTTTTCATAAGAGATTTGTATCGATTTGTAACCGGATTCAGTAATAAAGAGATTCAAAGTGGACGTAGGCTTAATCTCAAGCCGAACCACTATAAACTGCTGTCTTTTACTGCTTTTTCTGCTGTTTTACTGCTTAAATTCTGTTCCCGTCACGCGGGTGGTGCTTTCACAACTCAACCACAGACACCGGGTGTTAGCATTCACCTTTTTGGGCGTTAACAATAGTGTCA
Organism: Allium fistulosum; assembly: GCA_030737815.1. Taxonomy (NCBI): domain Eukaryota; kingdom Viridiplantae; phylum Streptophyta; class Magnoliopsida; order Asparagales; family Amaryllidaceae; genus Allium; species Allium fistulosum. The sequence continues at coordinate 488,104,320 of CM060908.1, forward strand.
GTTGGTTTCAAAATTCAAATTTCAAAAGAAGTGTCTATTCGCCATAACTCTTCATGAATGGTCATGGCTGTTGCTCTTCTATAAATAGGGGTTAGTTTCAATGAATTTTTAATCACTTTTTTCTGGTTTTCACTCCTCTTCTTCTTCCACATTTCTTAATACAAAATCATACCATTACTCGGCCAAAATCATCATCGAATCATACTCGATTACTTCTAGTGTGATTCTCCATCATTATCTCTACAAGATCCAAGTTCTAATCTAAGTTATAGACTTTTTGTAATCAATCGAGCGAGAGAAGGTGTGATTGTAGCCTTGGAAATCAATCAAGCGAGAGAAGGTGTGATTGTAGCCCTGGAAATCAATTGGGTGAACTTGTTGCCTTGGAAATCAAGTATCTTTACCCAGAGGATTGTTATTCTGGAGGGTGTACCTCATAGCCCTGAAACCGAGGGTTGTAATTGTTGAATTGGTTTTGAAAGGAAATCCGTACTTAGTTGTGCGGGACTGGATGTAGGGTAACTCCGAACCAGTATAAAATCTGGTGTGTTCTTTCCTTTACTGCTTTTACTTTATATTTGCATCTGTGTTTGATTCTGTGTTCATATCTGTGTCTGATTAGTGCATACATTGTTAACAAATTAAGATAAACTCAAAAAGGTTAACAAATTTCATAAAACACTATTCACCCCCTCCCCCCTCTAGTGTTAATTCTAGCCTTAAGATCCTTAATCCGCGTTTCTCACACAAAGAGGCTAGAGAAGAGTGTTCTCTATTCAAGGAGAGCCCCCACTTAAAAATTCGCGACTCGGCATTCCAATGCCAAATCTTGTTATTACTCCCCAAGAGCTGAAGAAGGGGATCAACACTGAAATGACCCACTTAAACCCTACTCAAAATTTTTTTTTATATACAGTGGCCATTTAATCAAGAAAATGTTATATCCCAATTTTCTTCTATCCAGGATCTTTATGCCAATAAGAATATTGGTTTGCTTAAATCGTTTAAACTTATATATGTGAGGATATATAAGCTACCTCCTACTTAAATCAAAGTACAAAAGTTTGGAAGAACAAATTTGTTTGGGGATCATTTTACAGAAACAATCCCTACATAGCAATTAGGTTTTAAAAAACCAGGTCTTCTAAATATACATGGATTATTGCATGACTATTGGTTTTCAGATCTAAAGACTTGGCATTTTACATGAATTCCCATAATTTTATTACTGTATGAACAGTGCTTTTGCTTGTGCATGTGTGTGCATGTTCCTGTGCATGTGTGTGTCAGTGGGAAAATTCAGGTGCCTTATATTTTTTTTCTTGTTAACAAAATGTCTGAGTCTACCCTATACTTGGGTTATAAACATTGCTGAAAACTTAACTAAAGATTCTTTAGAGCTGGCTTAACCCAGGCTCATGGAAATGGTCATGTTAGCCACTTTCAACTTGCACTTTTCTTAAGCAAAATACATACCATTTGATTTCCTTTTCTAAACTACTCAAATCCTTACTCTGCCAGATTTTTATTTCAACTGAAACATGGATTTCTCTCACCAAATATCTAGTTGTTCAATTAGTTTATGAATTCTCACAATCTCAGGTTTTCTTAAATCATGAATTAATTAGCCAGAAAGCTTTAAAAACTTCATCACTTAGTAAAACATTTTCAAATAGAATCCATAAGTTTCAGCTGAAACACCCTCTTCGGTTCAATACTTACAAAACAGTGAATAATAATACATTAATTTTCCAAGCAATTTAAACAAAATAGCTTAACATAGTTCCACATAGATATCTGATTTAACTTCAGCAAAGTCTTTAAATATGGCATCCAATTTCCTTAGCAGTTAACTCATCCAAAGCTTGATCAATAAAATTCCTATTTACCTGCATAATCACCATGAACTGTCTCATACAAATATGAGACACCCAATGGTGCATAAACACAAAAGGGTCAGACTAATTGTCTGGTATGAATAATCTAACTGAAAACATGATCTTATTCAATTCTATTTATATTCCAGTACTTTGTAAGAATAAAGAAACTCTGTATCCTCTTTGTGCATGTTTTTGTGAGGCATGTGCATTCATATCAGTGCTAAACAAATTATATATGATCACAATGATTTAGTTCATAGAAAACAATCATAAGATTCACCAATAAAACATCATAAACCATCCAAAGCAATCATCAATTTAGTCATTAAGCCCCTTTTACACATTTTACTGGCCATCAGGGATTTTGCCCAAGCCTCTCCTGAACCTATTTCTATAGTTCACTATCAAGTATAATATGGTCTTTAGCTACTTTCTCTTTTTTTTAAACACACACTGCCTGGGACATCTCTCTGTTAACCCAACACACTCAGGCCCCTGGGTATAAGCATACCATGTGTGAGCTTGCAATGTTACCCTTGCCAAGCTATATTTTGTAGCCCTAAGATCCAAAATCCTTAGTTACATTACTAAGTGTTGATTTTCCCTTTTCATAATTGTGCTAACCCCTTCTGTATCTCACTTTTCAATCAGAAGAAAAATAAACAATTCAACCAACAAGTATTCATCCAGAGATGGGTAAGTCATTTTCTCAGAAGCAAACACTTAATCATGAAAACAGATGTGATTTCTTAGTATATCATTTCTCTTGTGGGTTACAATGGATCCAGTTGTACACATATAGTCCTAAGTAATTTACTAGTTATCTTTTCTTACCTCTGGTTCAATCAGATTCATTTTAATCTTGGAGATCTGGCTAAACCATAAGTATATTTTTATTTGGGTAATTCATAAAACATAGGAGCCCAGCACATGTACAACATTGCACTCCTACATTTTCTTTTTTTTTAATTAATATGAGACATAAGCAACAACACAATGTTGCAGCCCCATATTTCTTTCTATCTTCAGACCTTATATCTACCACATGAATCCGGGGATTTTTATAAACAACTTTATAAAGAAAACTTATAAAAGAAATCACTTCATCTCAAAGTTAACCCATATCACAGATAAACATTGTAAAACATGAATCCATGACTCTTATCTTTCTGGGTAAATCATAGTGAGGGGTTTTACACTTATTAACAGACCAAAGTCATCAAATCATAAAACATAACTTGTAAAAGAAAATGAATGATTAGTTCAAATAGGCTGCCACAATATTCAGGACTTAATGCCAAAGTTTTCAGTGAGGTTACTCACCCTTAATTCCTTTTTCCTAAGCCTCTCTTTTCTTTTGATCCTCTGCCTTCCTTTAACTCTAATGGCCAGTACTCCTTATCTTCCCTGGCTTATATTCTTATTTTTCCTTAAGGTTATGAAGAGCAAAAATGGGTATGATCTCACTACACTAAGCCCCTTTATATATTTCCTGGTTGTTACTAGGGTTTTAGGGAATTACCCAATGTCAGTTTTGCCCCATAAGGTGATCTGCCTTACACTTGATTCATATATACAAGAAAAAGGGTATGTGGTCCTTGATATATATATATATATATATATATATATATATTTTACAGAAAATAGCTTCACTCTTTTAATCTTACACCGGGTCATGCTATCTTCATGACTTTAATTTCCCTAAGCAAAAGAATTGCTGGAAATGGATAAAGTACCTATTTAAAGGTTCATACCATTTCCATGCAAGCTTTGTTTTCTACCTGCAATGTTTGACTGTATACATGTATAACATATACATACCTAAGTCTTTATATTTTCCTTTCTTTCTTTTAAATAATTTTTAAGTTTATTTCTGCCTAGTTTTCTTTTCCCCTGTGCCAGATTTGTTTTAGAGACAAAAATCCTATCTTCATACATATGTATTTCTAAATTAGTTTTTTTTAATTTATATTGATTTCTGCCTATATATATATATATTATAATTTATTTATCCCATCATTAACTGTTGCCTATTTTATCACACAGAAAAATGTGTGCATGTTTGTGCACTGTCTTGTGCACATGTACATGTTTTAAACCATGTATCAGCAAATCAATTTCCTATTCCTATCTTTTCAATGTAATTTTTAAACAAATATAAACTAAATTAAATCATGAAATTATTCACAAAATCAGGGTTATCACATATACCCCTCCTTTTAGGAATTGTGTCCCACAATTCTCTTATGCTTATTCTTAAGTATCATTACTTCAAAAAAACCTATTTTCTGTTCTCAAAACTATTCTCAAGGCAATCACTTATTCAAACACTATGCATATTAATACAAGACAAAAATCACAATGCATATTCAATCAACACATTCATAAATATATATATATATATATATATAAAAATTTACCTTTCATTCAATCAAACAGTTGTGGATAATCATTTCTGATTTTATCCTCCACTTCCCATGTGCAATCATTTGGGTCAAGACTCCATTGCACTTTCACTAATTTAATTTCTTTGTTTCTCAATTTCTTGGTTTCTCTAGAAACTATGCCCACTGGCTCCTTTTCATAAATCATTCTTGGATCAATCTGCGCATCCTTAGAGGATTTTAGGATTGCTTCTTTATCATGAACCCATCTTCTAAGTTGAGACACATGAAAAACATCATGCATTGCTCTCATTTCTTCTGGCAACTCTAGCTTATAGGCTACAGTTCCTATTCTTTCTAAAATTTTATATGGCCCTATATATCTAGGAATCAACTTTCCTTGTTTCCCAAACCTTAGAACCTTTTTCATGGGTGATATTTTGATAAATACATAATCTCCAACATCATATTGTACTGCCTTCCTTCTTTGATCTGCATATTTCTTTTGCCTATCTTGGGCAGAAGCAATTCTTTTTCTGATCAAAGCTATCTTTTCAGAAGTCTCCTTCACATTTTCTGGTCCTAAGACCACTTTTTCTCCAGATTCAAGCCAACTTGAGGGTGATAAACATGGTCTCCCATAGAGAGCTTCAAAGGGTGCCATGCCTATACTACTATGATGGCTATTGTTGTATGCAAATTCAGCCAAAAAGATGTGATCCTCCCAACTTCCTCCCCAATCCAATACACAAGCTCTTAACATGTCTTCAAGCAATTTGTTCACAATTTCTGTTTAACCATCAGATTGAGGATGGTATGTTGTGCTTAAGCATAAATCAGTCCCCATTGCCTTGTGAAAACTCTGCCAAAACTTTGAAGTGAAGATGGTATCTCTATCACTTACTATAGTCTTTGGTATACCATCCAGTCTGATTATTTCTTTAATAAACAACTGGGCTAGTGTATTTGCACTTCTTTCTAATTTCACTGGTATAAAGTGGGCTGACTTGGTTAACCTATCAACCACTACCCAAATACTATCATTTCCCCTCCTAGTTCTTGGCAAACCATCAATAAAATCCATTGATATGTCTTCCCATTTCCACTGTGGTATTTGTAAAGGTTGAAGCATCCCTAAGGGTTTTTGATACTTAGCCTTCACCTGTTGGCAAACCATACATTTAGATACATAGGTTGCCACTGCACTCTTCATACCACTCCACCAATAATCTCTCTTGAGGTTGTGATACATTCTTGTGCTTACTGGGTGTATAGTGTATTTGCTTTTGTGGTAAGCATCCAAAATTTCTTGCTTCAACTCATCAACTGCTGGAACACATATTCTTCCTCCTTTCTTCAATTGGCCTTGATTATTCAACTGAAAACCTTCCACTGCCTTACCATTTAATATCTGAGTCTTCCTTTCAAATAAAATGGATCTTGGTCTTGTAGCCTTACAACTTTATTTTTCAATTCTGATCCCAGAGTAATAAAACTTAATTTTCCCATTTCTACATTCTCACTGCATAAGCTCATGTTTTCTATGTTATCACTTTCTATCTCTGAATCAATTAATAATGATAAAGTGTTAAACTCTTCTATCATTAATCTAGCCACTTTAGCATGCTGTCTACTTAGGGCATCTGCTACTTTATTAGCCTTACCAGGTGTGTACAATATTTCAAAATCATATGAGGCTAAGAGTTTAATCCATCTTTGCTGCCTCATATTTAGTTCTTTTTGTGAAAATAAATATTTAAGTGATTTATGGTCTGTATACACCTCAAATTTTGCTCCTAACAAGTAGTGTCTCCATAACTTAAGAGCATACACTATAGTAGCCAATTCAAGGTCATGAGTAGCATACCTTACCTCACTTGATTTCAACTGCCTAGAAGCATAAGCTATTACTTGATGTTGTTGCATCAATACTGCCCCAAGCCCTTGTCCACTTGCATCAGTATACACCACCAAGTTTTCATTTCCTTCAGGTACTTTAAGAATTGGAGCTTGTACCAGTGCTTCCTTTAGTTTCCCAAAGGCTCTCTCACACTCCTCAGTCCAAGTAAACACTTGATTCTTCCTGGTCAATCTGGTTAATGGAATTGAGATTTTTGCAAAATCTTTTATAAATCTCCTATAGTAACCAGCCATTCCCATGAATGATCTGACCTCAGTGACATTAGTAGGCCTTTTCCAAGCTTGCACTGCAATGACTTTATTGGAATCCACAGCTATTCCTTTTTCTGATATAATATGGCCTAGAAAGTTCACTTCATTTTGCCAAAAAGTGCATTTTGAAAACTTTGCTTTCAAGTCTTCCTGTCTCAATTTCTTAAATACCATATGCAAATGATTTTCATGATCTCTAACTGACTTAGAATAAATTAGTATATCATCTATAAATATCAATACAAACTTATCCAAGTATTCTCTAAAAATCCTATTCATCAAATCAACAAAATAGGAAGGAGCATTTGTCAAGCCAAATGGCATCACTAAAAATTCATAAAGTCCATATCTGGTGTTAAAGGCTGTATACTTAATACTTTCCTCTTCTACTTTCATCTGATGAAAGCCTGAAGCTAAATCAAGCCTAGAAAATATCTTTGCACCACTCAATTGATCAAAGAGATCATCAATTCTTGGTAAGGGATATTTATTTTTAACTGTGACTTTATTTAATTCCCTATAGTAAATACATAACCTAAGGGATCCATCTTGTTTCTTAACAAAGACCACTGGTGCTCCCCATGATGAGCTACTGGGTCTAATAAAACCTTTTTCTTCTAGTTCAACCAATTGCTTTTTCAGCTCCATCAACTCCTTAGGCCCCATTCTAGTTGGTCTTTTAACCACTGGGCTAGCTCCTGGAATTATTCTAATTGAAAATTCAACTGGTCTGTGGTTTGGAACCCCTCTCACTTCACTAAACACATCATCATATTGATTAACTATGGGGATTTCTTCTAATGCATGCATGGGTTTTTCATTAGACAATGTAGAAAGGTTGGCTATACTTCTATTTTTGTTTGCCTCACAAAGAACAACTATTCTTTGTCCATCAGAAACTTTCAATGATATGGTTGATGTCTCCATATTTATGATAGCTTTATATCTACTCAACCAATCAACTCCTAAAATAATCCCTATGCCCGGATATTGCAACACATATATGTCTGACTCAAACACATGTCCCCCTATATTTAATCCCAGTTGCATACATATCATACCCAGAACACATGAACTACCTATAGGGCTTCTAATTAACAGTGGCTTATCAACAATCATACAGTTCAATTTTAATTGTTGTGCAATATCATGGGAGATCAGTGAGTGTGTAGCCCCAGTGTCATACACTACTGCAAAAGGTATTGAGTGAATAAGCAAAGTACCTTCAACTTGACCATGCTTTTCAACACTTGATCCCTCAACTGCCTTGCCTTTTCCTTCCAAAGCCCCTAATTTTCCTTGCTTAAAATCTGGACAATTCCTCTTTATGTGACCTTCCTTCCCACAATGGTGACAATTTAAGGATGCAGGCCTAGCATTTGTGCATCTATTCTGCATATGCCCCTCTTGTCCACAGTTATAACAAGTGATCTTCTTCTTAACTTCAGTAGCCCTGACTTCTTCTGGTTTCTTGGTGGAAGCTATGTCTGTTTTCTTCTTATCATAAGGGTTAAATTTACCCTTTCCCTTCTTGTTTTGGTTATTCTTAAATGCCCTGAAATTCTCTCTAGCTTTATCATGTTGTTCAATGCTCAGAGTCAAATCCAAAACTTGATCAAAAGTCTTGTCCTTGTATGGTAGCATGGCTCTACTAAGGCTAGGGTTCAACCCCTGAATATATCTGCCATTCTTAGCCTCCTCAGTAGTGATGAGCACTGCACCATACTTTGCCAATGATTCAAACTTCTGAGTGTACTCAGTGACACTCATAGCCCCTTGCCTTAATTTGATGAATTCCTCCAGCAAAGACTCCTTAGCTGATGCAGGGACAAACCTACCTTCCAACATTGCTTTAAATTGATCCCATGTCACTTCTCCTTCAGGTCTTCCAGCTATGATAACCTCCCACCAATCCAAAGCTGCTCCTCTCAATTTCCTGGATGCAATTTGCCTCTTCCTTTGATCTTCAACCTGCATGTCTGCAAAGATTCTTTCCAAAATTCTGAGCCAATTTTGAACTCCCATAACTCCTTCTGTGCCATCAAAAGTTTTGCCTCCAAGATTGGTAAAAGTCTTGAGTAGTTTGGAAAGTTCCTCATGTGGATTTTCCTGCCTGTTGCCTACTCCATCCCTTATGGCTCTCATGAATTCTTGCACATTAACCATGGGTGGTTCACTTGTTCCTACATTTTGATGTCTGGGTCCTACCATAACTCTATGGATATAATACTTAGGTTAGTCTGTTTTGCCTAATACTTTACAGATTAATTCATTTTAATCTATCTCTATTCTGTCATAATAGATATTAATAGTGTAAACATTAACAAACAAAGCATCCAAAGCAGTCAACACTTTCATACATCCAATGCAAACAAGTTCATACAAAATTTTGCTATGTTATTTAACAACATAGCTCTGATACCAAATGAAATGACCCACTTAAACCCTACTTAAAAAAAAATTATATACAATGGTCATTTAATCAAGAAAATGTTATATCCCAATTTTCTTCTATCCAGGATCTTTATGCCAATAAGAATATTGGTTTGCTTAAATCAATTAAACTTATTATGTGAGGATATATAAGCTACCTCCTACTTAATCAGAGTACAAAAGTTTGGAAGAACAAATCTGTTTGGGGATCATTTTACAGAAACAATCCCTACATAGCAATTAGGTTTTAAAAACCAGGTCTTCTAAATAACATGGATTATTGCATGACTATTGGTTTTCAGATCTAAAGACTTGGCATTTTACATGAATTCCCATAATTTTATTACTGTATGAACAGTGCTTTTGCTTGTGCATGTGTGTGCATGTTCCTGTGCATGTGTGTGTTAGTGGGAAAATTCAGGTGCCTTATATATTTTTTTCTTGTTAACAAAATGTCTGAGTCTACCCTATACTTGGGTTATAAACATTGCTGAAAACTTAACTAAATATTCTTTAGAGCTGGCTTAACCCAGGCTCATGGAATGGTCATGTTAGCCACTTTCAACTTGCACTTTTCTTAAGCAAAGTACATACCATTTGATTTCCTTTTCTAAACTACTAAAATCCTTACTCTGCCAGATTTTTATTTCAACTGAAACATAGATTTCTCTCACCAAATATCTAGTTGTTCAATTAGTTTATGAATTCTCACAATCTCAGGTTTTCTTAAATCATGAATTAATTAACTAGAAAGCTTTAAAAACTTCATCACTTAGTAGAACATTTTCAAATAGAATCCATAAGTTTCAGCTGAAACACCCTCTTCAGTTCAATACTTACAAAACAGTGAATAATAATACATTAATTTTCCAAGCAATTTAAACAAAATAGCTTAACATAGTTCCACATAGATATCTAATTTAACTTCAGCAAAGTCTTTAAATATGGCATCCAATTTCCTTAGCAGTTAACTCATCCAAAGCTTGATCAATAAAATTCCTATTTACCTGCATAATCACCATGAACTGTCTCATACAAATATGAGACACCCAATGGTGCATAAACACAAAAGGGTCAGACTAATTGTCTGGTATGAATAATCTAACTGAAAACATGATCTTATTCAATTCTATATATATTCCAGTACTTAGTAAGAATAAAGAAACTCAGTATCCTCTTTGTGCATGTTTTTGTGAGGCATGTGCATTCATATCAGTGCTAAAAAAATTATATATGATCACAATGATTTAGTTCATAGAAAACAATCAAAAGATTCACCAATAAAACATCATAAACCATCCAAAGCAATCATCAATTCAGTCATTAAGCCCCTTTTACACATTTTACTGGCCATCGGGGATTTTGCCCAAGCCTCTCATGAACCTATTTCAATAGTTCACTATCAAGTATAATATGGTCTTTAGCTACTTTCTCTTTTTTTTTAAACACACACTGCCTGGGACATCTCTCTGTTAACCCAGCACACTCAGGCCCCTGGGTATAAGCATACCATGTGTGAGCTTGCAATGTTCCCCTTGCCAAGCTATATTTTGTAGCCCTAAGATCCAAAATCCTTAGTTACATTACTAAGTGTTGATTTTCCCTTTTCATAATTGTGCTAACCCCTTCTGTATCTCACTTTTCAATCAGAAGAAAAATAAACAATTCAACCAACAAGTATTCATCCAGAGATGGGTAAGTCATTTTCTCAGAAGCAAACACTTAATCATGAAAACAGATGTGATTTCTTAGTATATCATTTTTCCTATGGGTTACAATGGATCCAGTTGTACACATATGGTCCTAAGTAATTTACTAGTTATCTTTTCTTACCTCCGGTTCAATCAGATTCATTTTAATCTTGGAGATCTGGCTAAACCATAAGTATATTTTTATTTGGGTAATTCATAAAACATAGGAGCCCAACACATGTACAACATTGCACTCCTACATTTTCTTTTGTTTTAATTAATATGAGACATAAGCAACAACACAATGTTGCATCCCCATATTTCTTTCTATCTTCAGACCGTATATCTACCACATGAATCCGGGGATTTTTATAAACAACTTTATAAAGAAAACTTATAAAAGAAATCACTCCATCTCAAAGTTAACCCATATCACAGATAAACATTGTAAAACATGAATCCATGACTCTTATCTTTCTGGGTAAATCATAGTGAGGGGTTTTACACTTATTAACAGACCAAAGTCATCAAATCATAAAACATAACTTGTAAAAGAAAATGAATGATTAGTTCAAATAGGCTGCCTCAATATTCAGGACTTAATGCCAAAGTTTTCAGTGAGGTTACTCACCCTTAATTCCTTTTTCCTAAGCCTCTCTTTTCTTTTGATCCTCTGCCTTCCTTTAACTCTAATGGCCAGTACTCCTTATCTTCCCTGGCTTATATTCTTATTTTTCCTTAAGGTTATGAAGAGCAAAAATGGGTATGATCTCACTACACTAAGCCCCTTTATATAATTCCTGGTTGTTACTAGGGTTTTAGGGAATTACCCAATGTCAGTTTTGCCCCATAAGGTGATCTGCCTTACACTTGATTCATATATACAAGAAAAAGGGTATGTGGTCCTTGATATATATATATTTTTTAGAAAATAGCTTCATTCTTTTAATCTTACACCGGGTTATGCTATCTTCATGACTTTAATTTCCTTAAGCAAAAGAATTGCTGGAAATGGATAAAGTGCCTATTTAAAGGTTCATACCATTTCCATGCAAGCTTTGTTTTCTACCTGCAATGTTTGACTGTATACATGTATAACATATACATACCTAAGTCTTTATATTTTCCTTTCTTTCTTTTAAATAATTTTTAAGTTTATTTCTGCCCAGTTTTCTTTTCCCCTGTGCCAGATTTGTTTTAGAGACAAAAATCCTATCTTCATACATATGTATTTCTAAATTAGTTGTTTTTAATTTATATTGATTTCTGCCTATTTATATATGTTTTTTTTATAATTTATTTATCCCATCATTAACTGTTGCCTATTTTATCACACAAAAAAATGTGTGCATGTTTGTGCACTGTCTTGTGCACATGTACATGTTTTAAACCATGTATCAGCAAGTCAATTTCCTATTCCTGTCTTTTCAATGTAATTTTTAAACAAATATAAACTAAATTAAATCATGAAATTATTCACAAAATCAGGGTTATCACAAACACCCTCATAACGACCCCCTTGTGATCACGGCTCAAATTGGACTGTCTATAGTGTCCAAGATTCTTGTGGACACTAGTAGCGTAGTCAATGATATTTTCAAACATGCCTTTGATCAAATGGGCATCCTAGAAGACAAGCTAGAGCCCAGCATCGAGCCAATCTTTGGGTTCAACAACAAGGGATCGACCCCACTAGGACAAGTGAAGTTGCTAGTACAGATGGGAGTACCGCCATGTTGCCGAACTTTTGAAACTTTCTTCGTAATCATCAACCAAACATCATACTACAATGCTCTCTTTGCCAGACCCGCACTTGATGAGGTGGATGCTTTTGTCTCGCCAAAATATCTAATAGTGAAATTCTTAACAAAGAGAGGTTGGGGCACTGTCCGCGGAGAACAATTCAGCTCCCGTGAGATGTATTTTGCAACACTTGATCAATATAAAAGGGAGTATTCTGCTTACTTTGATTCTTCTACTATTTTTCAGCCTTCGGATGATGGATTTTTACATCCAACATTCGAAGAAAAAGTAAGATCTAATAAGACTGACAAACGTATGTATGAAAGGTACATTTCCCTTGGAAGCAAGAGAAAGAGGATCGATGCTAATTCCATGGAAGAAGGCGAAATCATCACAGTGATTGCCGTGGAGAAGTGGAAAGGATAAAACCTATAGAAGACCTTGAGAGGACATGTATAGACCCGAATGATTCAACCTAGGAAGTCAAAGTGGGAAAGGAATTGGAAAGCAGCTTGAAGAAAGACTTGATTCGGATTCATAAATCCAATAAAGACGTGTTTGCATGGTCTCATTCAGATATGATTGGTATTGATCCATAGGTTATGTGCCATGCACTTAACATCAATCCAGAAGTGACTCCCATTAGACAGAAAAAGAGACGATTGGATAAAGTGCGGTCTGGCGCCCTAAAAGAGGAAGTTAAAAAGCTCCTTGAAAATGGATTCATTTGAGAGATCTACTACCCAAAATGGCTAGCGAACCTAGTATTGGTAAAGAAGTCGAACGGTAAGTGGAGGACTTGCATCGATTATACCAACTTAAACAAAGCATGTCCAAAAGATTGTTGCCATTGCCCTAGATAGATCGGTTGGTTGATGCAACTAGTGGACACAGATTGTTATCTCTCATGGATGCTTACTCAGGATATAATCAGATACCCATGTTTAAACCAGATGAAGGACATACAAGTTTCATTACTGATTGGGGAATTTTCTGCTACAAAGCAATGCCTTTCAGATTAAAGAACGCAGGGACTACTTATCAAAGATTAGTCAATAGAATGTCCAAAGAACAGATCGGTCGAAATATGGAAGTTTATGTTGACGATATACTAGTAAAATCTTATGAGGTTAAGAGTCACCTTGAAGACCTAAAAGAAATGTTCGAAGTATTACGGAAATATCAGATGAAACTGAATCCTTAGAAATGCTCTTTCGAGGTTCATTCCAGGAAGTTTTTGGGCTATATTGTGAGTTGAGGCTAGTCCTGACCAGATTCAAGCCATCAAGGACATGGCTGAGCCAAAAACTAGAAAAGATGTAATGAGTTTAAACGGTAGGGTAGCCGCCCTAAGTAGGTTCATTTCCAAGGCGACCGATAAGTGCATTCCCTTTTTCAATGTGATCAAGAAGAAAAAAAAATGGGGAGAAGACTGTAGGAAAGCCTTTCGAGAGTTGAAAAATCATTTGGAAAAACCACCAATACTATCCAGCCCCGGGAACGGTGAAGTCTTGTACTTATACATGGTAGTCTTCGAACATGCAGTTAGTTCAGTTTTGATCAGAGAAGAAAGTGGGACTCAACTTCCTGTTTATTATGTGAGCAAGCGGTTAAAGGATGCAGAGGTTCGGTACCCGGTATTAGAAAAATTGGCTTATTGCTTGATACTTACCACACGAAAACTTAGGGCATACTTTCAAGCACATCCAATCAGAGTATTGACTTTCCACTCAAACAAGTCTTCGTAAACTCCTGAAACTTCAGGTAGGCTAGTAAAGTGGGAAATTGAACTTAGCGAGTATGACATTGAGTTTCAACCACGGGTAGCTATCAAAGGACAAGCATTGGCGGACTTTATTAATGAGTTTACAAACTACATTAAAGAACAATCGGAAAAGGAAAAGGATCAAAAACCCATGTGTGACTTATTTGTGGATGGCGCATCAAATGAGCAAGGAGCTAGAGCGGGATATGTCATAATAACACCAGACGGACATCGCCTACAGTATGCAATGAAGTTAGGGTTTTCCGCAACAAATAGTGTAGCCGAATATGAATCAATGTTGGCAGGATTAACTTTGGCTTTAGAGCTCAAAATCCCTCGAATTCAAATCTTTAGTGATTTGCAACTAATGGTAAACCAGGTAAAGAAAGTATATCCGACTAAAGATTCCAAACTATCTCTATATGCAAAGAAGATATTGAAGATGCTCACTTTATTTGAAGATTTTTCTATACATCAAGTTCCAAGGGGTGAAAACTCTCAGGCGGATTCGTTAGCAAAGATGGCTAATTCAAGGGGAGCCCCTGAAACTCGAATCATGCCAGTAGGGTACCGAGCAAATCCAAGTATTGAAGAGGGAACACCCGAACAAAGAAAGGAAATGTTAGTCCTAACTAGATCCCAAGCCACATCGCAGGAGATAGGAGAAAATGAAATCAATGAAGAAATCCCAAATGAGTGGATTAATCATCCAAGGATAGATGACTGTTATGGTAACGGTTGGTTTTCTCCTATTGTCAAATATCTTTCAAAAGGGATATTGCCATCTGACAAAGGGGAAGCTAGGAAAATCAAGCGACAGGCTCCAACTTTCACAATAGTGGATGGAATTTTCTACAAGAAAGGATATGCACTACCTTACTTAAGATGTGTGAGTCTGGAAGATGGGATGAAATTGTTGGTGGAAGCGCATGAAGGATTTTGCGGAGACCACTCCAATGGGGCAAAGTTGGCAAAGAAAATAATAAGACAAGGTTTTTATTGGCCTCGAATGGCAAGTCAAGCTATTGAATATGTAAGGAGATGTGAGAGATGCCAGAAATATTCAAAGATCCCTCGATTGTCACCAAGTCAATTAACTCCAAGTCCATGGCCATTTGGTGTATGGGGAACCGACTTAATTGGGCCATTGCCAATTTCCAAAGGAGGAGCAAAATATGTTGTAGTCTCCATAGACTACTTTACTAAGTGGGTAGAAGAAGAACCACTCCTCAAAATCACTTTTGGGAAAGTGCTTAGATTCGTTATCAAAAATATTATTACCAGATTCGAAATCCCCTATAAGATTATATCAGACAACGGAACACAGTTTGAAAATGAAGAGTTTTTTTGATTTTGGCATAAGAATGGGATCATTAAAAGCTTTTCTTCCATGGCACATCCAAAGGAAAATGGGGCCGTTGAAGCTGCAAATAAGACTATTAAGACTATCTTGAAAAAGCGATTAAATAAAGCCAAAGGGAATTGGGTAGAAGAATTGCCACTTATACTCTGGTCATATTGAACATCCACTAGAACTGCAATGGGACATACCCCCTACTCTCTAACATATGGATGTGAATCAATGTTGCAAATTGAAATTGAGATACCCTCACATCGAAGAATTGCATTTGATCCAAATCAGAAATTGAAGAAAGAATCGTTAGATTTAATACATGAGTTAAGATATGAAGCAGCTATCCAAACTGCGAAATATCATAGAAGAATTTCAAAATACTACAATTCAAAAGTGAAGACAAGATCATTTCAAGAGGGAGATTTGGTACTCCGAAGGGTGGTGGCAAACATAAGAAATCCTATGGATGGACCACTAGGACCAAATTGGGAAGGCCCCCTAATTGTATGCAAATTAATCTCCCCTGGAGCTTACAAGTTATGTCGACCGAACGGCAATATGGTTCCTAGAATGTGGAATGTGGAACACGTGCGACCATATTTTCTTACAATGAATGAATAAAGCACCTCTTCCTTAAAAAGATAAATCTACATGGTTGGGAGTGAAATTCTCCTTGCACTTAGACATTACCTTAAATGGCCTTTGTCCGCACCGAGTTGGCCAGGTCAAAGCGCCTCCTGGAGGGAAGTTAGAGTAAGCCTTTATCTACGCCACGCTATGGCCAGGTTAAAGCATCGACAAGCCCTTGACCATGCCACGCTATGACCAGGTCAAGGCGCCTCCTAGAGGGAGGTTAGAGTAAGCTTTTATCCGCGTCATGCTATGGCTAGGTTAATGCATCGACAACCCCTTGACCGCGCTATGCTATAGACAGGTCAAGGCGCCTCCTGGAGGGAGGACGGAGTAAGCCCTTGGTCCCGCCACACTATGGTTTGGCCAAGGCACCGCCCTAGCCCTTGATCGCGCCACGCTATGACCAAGTCAAGGCACCTCCTGGAGGGAGGTTGGGTAAGTCCTTGGGTCTTGCTTATGGATAAGGTAATCAAGCGCAGTAAACAACAATGGACTAAGACGTCCGAGCCCGAGAAGCAGCATATCAAACAACGGACTAAGACGTCCGAGCCCAAGAAGCGGCATATCAAACAGGGACTAAGACGTCCAAGCCCGAGAAGTGGTGCATCAAACAATGGACTAAGACGTCCAAGCTCGAGAAGCAGCAAATCAAACAACAACAACAACAACATATAAAGCCTAAAGGGCAACACATGTCAAAAGAATCAAAACCCAAGGAGCGGTACAGAGCAGAAGGCTTAAATAAGAATCTAGAGCCACCAACTAATTATCAAAGAAGAATTTTTGAACTTGACTTACTAATACTCGAATCGGGGTTTCGGGTCTTTACTATCATTTATGGTCTTCATCATACCCGAATCTAGGTTTCGGGACTATTACTATTAATTACTAGACTTCAATCATTAATGCCCGAATCTGGGCTTAAGATTTCTATTATGAAGTTTATTATTATGGATTTCTAGTTATCATCCACTAATACACGAATCTGGGCTTAAAATTTCTATTATGAACGCTATTTTAGGCTATCATCTACTAAAACCCGAATCTAAGTTTCGGATCTCTTACTACCGACTTCTGAATTTCACTTATTGATGCCCAAATGTAGGTTTCAGATTTCTAGTCTTCCTAACACCTGAATTTAGGTTTCGGGTCTTTTACCATCAATTTTTGGGTTTCATTTGTTAATTATCGAATCTGGATTTTACAGCAGTTGGTATTGAGAATTCAATGGACTTCTGGTCTTTAATTAAAACTTTGAATATGTCTTCTTAATACCCGCATAGGGGTCATTAGTTTACTACTACTAACCTTTGAACAACATTTATCAACATCTGAATCTTGGTCCCTGAATCATTATTATTTCCAATAGGAGTTTCTAAATACCTATTACTTACCCAAATGAGGATTGATGGTTTTCAATGACTTATTTCCAAAAGATTGCTCATGGCTTTTTATCACCCAACATTTGTTATCACCGACAGAAAGTTCCTGGATTTCAATTATTATATGCCTGGTTTTCTATTAAAATCATGGGAGTTCAATTTATGAACTTCAAAAGTTGGACGATAGGACTTCTAATATTGCCAGACAAAAGTTATTGGTTCCCAATCGTTTACAACTATAGATATTTTATCATTGATCAACTCCAAATGATGACTAACTAATTTTTATTACTTCTGAGCTTAGGGTTCAAAAGCTCTACAATACTAACATCATTTTTAAATCACTAATCATATTTTTACACAGGTCATGATCTCACAACGCAAAAGGGTTATTTACTTTGAATTTTGTAGGGAAATGAGGTTATTAAGAACGAAGCAGTTGTTAAATTTTTTGTCCTAAAGCACAAAAGCTTCTTTCATACAAGGGGTGGGGGCAAAGTGTTAACCATAAAAATTCACTTAGGAATAAAGGTATGAAAGAAGGCTTATAAAAGTGATGGGCTCAATAAGAATTAAAGACATGGGTTTCGCCAAAGTTCAAAAATAGCGTTTCGAAGGTATTAAGTTGACTTTCGAAGGAGTCGCAAGAGCCAGGTGCCATTACTAATGACAAGCAGAGAAAAAGCTTTCGAAAGGGTAGAAAAGAAGGCAAGGTTACATTTCTGCCTCATCTAGACCTTTCGACGCAGATGGATTCACATGTACAAGAAAGGCTGGTGTGGGTTCAAAACACCTTTCGAAGGTGTTGAATGAAAGACTCGCACACAAAAACCAAATCCTTCAAAATAATGGGTTTCGTCATTGTCAATTTCTTGAAGAAATGATTCCAATGTACACCTTTCGAAGGCAAGAACAAGCCTTTCGAAACAGTTGAAACCCTTCGAAGGCATGATGAACACTCCACATGAAGGCCCAAAGTCCTTTCGGTAAGACCAAGTGGTCCCTCACCAATCCTTTCGAAACTATATGAAAGCTCAACTCTTCTCTTACTTGCAATAGTATAGCAACACAAAGTGAAGAGCACTCTTACCCCCTTTCATCGAAGTCGAAAGCGGTCCAGTAAAAAAAGAAAAGTAAAAGAGGCACGCAAACTTTAACGACAGTGGAAGGTTGTCAAGGTGACCCTTTCAACTGGGTCGAAAGGTCTGAAAAGAAGAGGTAGAGGCGTAAGAATGGATGAGAAAGGTTAAAAGAAAAGCCTTTCGACTTCATCAAAAGGAAACGCGCAGAAGGATGAAGGAAGGCCTTTCGACCATGTCGAAATGATATATGCGGAAGGTTGAAGGAAGGCATTTCGACTGAAGCGAAAGGATGGGCGTGAAAGGGGGCCAACCTGCATCTATAAATACGACCCTAGGGGTTCAAGTTTAGGGATCGAATTTTGGAATCCTAAATTCTTTCTCCTATTTCTTAGCAAATCAAATCTTTGTAACCCTAAATCAATTTGGGGAAAATCTCTCTTACTTGTAACTCAATTTGGATTAATGCTAAAAGTGGAAGCGCATGGATTCAAGAAAGATTGTGATCATGAGAAAGATCATTTTGGTCATTAGCTTGACTAATGATAAATTGCAAATGAAGCTTACTTATCTTCTTAATTCATATTTGACTTATGCGATGCAATGGGATCAACTTAGATTATATGTATACGAATCATGTTATCATCATGTTTAATGATATCAAATATTAAACAAGGATGATTATAGTGTTTCGTTATTAATAAGTTCATGGAACTTATATTGTCCGAGATGTTATTCCATTGCAGATAGACAATTGAGCTTATATATTGTACATTGAGTCCAATTCAAAAGAGCAAATACTCTTTCGACCTGATCGAAAGGGATTTTTTGGAAGGGATTTGATGTGTAAATACTAAGCTATGCTAGCTGGATGAATACCTTCGAAAGGTGTACACATATTACAATACAAACAACCATTTCGAAGGAATTCTTTCCAAAAGAGCATTAATAATGTTATCAAAAGTAAATACTCCTTCTAAAGGGCAGAATGGTCCTTTCGACATAGTCGAGAGAGACAAATGTTTGATATAAATAACCTTTTTCGACTCACTCAAAAAGAGGCTTCGAAGGGAGTGCTTTCTCCTTAACCTTCATTTCAATAGGGTTGATTGGACCTGTCAACTACAATTAATATTTTCATAAGACCACCCTCCGCAAGCAATTTGTTCAAATCAACTCATTCGAAAGGATTTTTGAAAAGAGTGATCACTTCTAAAATCTTATTTTGGAGTGTAAATAATATTTCTTGTTAACCACTTAGCTTTGGGGATGTCGAAACGTTTTCTTGTTAACAATATCGTTTAGAATCTATAATTTTTGACTATTTTTAAGGTCATTTAACCTATTAATTGTAATATTTAACTTAATATCAAATTCATGACATAAGCAGTAATTACTATTTTCCATTCTTGAAAGTATTGTTTGTTTATTTGTATGTTATAGCTCTTGATTAGCAATTGCATTGAATGTTGTGTACCTACGCATGCCTATGTGACAAGTTTGGTGTTGCTAATCAACAAAATGATTATTTGAACATTTTTTCATGCTAATTGGCATAAAATTACTAAAGAAGCTATTTCAAATTGATTACCTATAGAAAAAAAGCGATTTGTTAATTTGTCCAATGTCTTTTAATTTATAGTCATTTCATTCCTAACGAGTTAATATAATGAGATCAATTTTGTATATGTTCCAATATTTTTAACTAGCATGAATTAATGAAGATACATATTGTTAAATTCAACTAGAACAAAATTAGGATGCTTAATGTTGCACTATAAAGTCACACAAAGCCCTAAATCGAACAAAAACAAGGGTTATAGTTCTAAGAAACGAAAATAAGACAAGAACAAAAGAATTTTTGAGTGGTTCGGCCTCAATCTAATCTCCTACATCCACTATTAGTTTGTTTCAGGTGCTCCTCGTAATTACAACCACTTTTTAGCAAAAATTATAGATATAAGACTAGTTTATAACAAAAATGGTAGCAATTATGTGTAAAGATCAAAAGTCTGTATTTCATTACCACATAATGAATATTTATGGTCAAAATATTCCTTTAAAGTTGCTATCTCGTGGTAGAATAGGTAAAAAGTTAGATCCAAGCTTTCAGGCATGAAAAATGAGTAAAAATAGACATCCATAATAAGTCGCGACTGACGTGATCATGCTGGTGCCAACATGTTTTCTCAGCTTGCATCTTCGACCCTTCTTCATATTTGTTCAAATATCCAAGCTTCTGGTTTTTATTGATAAAATCGATCCTCCAAATTATGTTGGTATTGACATGATTTGCCTCGCTAGATTCTTTGTCTTTTTCTTCAAAGTCAAGGCAACTTCATCTATACTTCAAATTGGGTCCCATCTTCAAACATTCAAACAACTTCATCTAAAGACGTGATCACTTTATTTGTTTAAGAAGCATTTTTTCTTATTAGGACCACTCTTACTTGTAAGTTTCAGTCAAAATCAAAGTTTTGAATCCAATGGACATACATTTCGCATCTATTTCACATAACTGAGCATGATTTTTTGAATTTCATTGGTTTTAATCTTGTAAATAGTAATTTAACTAGACAAAACAACATGTTTTCACTTAAAGTAATATTCAAAACAATGAAAAATACTAAAACTAATGAACAAATAAAAAAACGAAGAACAGTAAATTAAAAACGTATGATTTAAATGTCTATTTAGTCCCAAAGGCGTAGTTTTATATGAACCTTTTAAGTTAATTCAACTGTTTATCTCATGTATCATTTAAAAAATAAACTGGACCAACTTTTTTTATTCGGGTTCAACCACTGATTTAAACTTGTATTCCATTGTTACCTTTTATAATCTATGGTATTATATAAATAAATCGATCCTACCAAATATTTGTCTATTTCAACATTTTATCTCAACTTGAAAGTGCATTCTCCTTAAATCAAAGAATAATTTTACTTTCTGACTCCATGTAAAAGTTTATTCTTCCATAAAATACCAGCATCATCATGCCAATTAATATTACAGGAATCTAGAAAATGTAACTGTAGACAACTCAATAGCTGTTTTTACATGTATGTTAAGAAGAGAAAGTCAGCCAATGTCACTTCATTATCATTTGATCATCAAAATTTAGGGTTCATTCATTCTTTGGTTTCTATTTCATTTTCTAAAAGTTGTATTAATTTATTTTCACTGGTTTTTTTTAGATGTATTAAGTAGCTCAATATGTCTCATTCCCTTATATATTTCGTAACTACAATACTTAACCCCTTCTATTTATTTAGTTCAAATTTTAATTTGAGCTTCACATTCTAGATGATAAAAATATGTTTCATTTTCCATTCTTAAATCAATACTATTGAATGGTATTGGATCACTTTTAATTAAATTTATGTTTATTTTATATTAGGGATTGATTTTTTCATTTACATGTTTTGGGTGGAATTAATTGAACTAACAAGTTAGAGAATTGTAAGAACAATTTTGGATGTTTTCAATTTTATTGTAACTTATTTATATTTTGTTGAATTAAGATATTTTATTCAAAAAATAAATTTTGAATTTTAGTAATCAATGTTTATTGCATGAATATTTTACTACAGATTGCGAAAGTGATTTTATATCTTCACCGACTTACCGTTAATTCAGTTTTGTGTTGTATATATGTTGTTTTGTATCTCTTAGAAATAAACATGGGTAATGTGATAATCTGTGTGATCTGCTGAGTAAGTTTATTCCCTCTTCCAATTCTTCTTTTTTTCTTAAATTATTTTAAATTTGGCCAGTATAGTTTTGTATTAGTTAATTCATTTTTTCCATTTTCCTTTATCCATTTCGTAAATAATTTAAGCTGATTATTTATTCCTTTAAATTATCCGTTCTTAACAAAAACATGAAACAACCTTCTGTTTATGTAGTACTAATTTCAAATTCGCATAGTAAAATTATGTTGGGTTTTCAATTTTAAATTTAATAACCATTGAATTGTTTTTGGTTCATTTTTCTACCTGATGTATGTTTATTCCATATTTAGGAATGATTTTTTTAGTTGTATGTAAATTTTCACAGGTTTTCAATCGGATTAATGGAACTAATAAGTTTGGGAATTGAAAATTAAAATTGTAGGCGATTTTTTTATTTTTGTGGTATCCTATCTCCATTTATTCATTTTAAGACATTTTAATATAAATTATTGCTTATGCCCATCGACCACTTAAGCAGCACGAACCGAGGTATCCAACCCATGACTTGGAGTTGTTAGCGGTTGTTTTTGTATTGAAGATGTGGAGGAATCACTTATTTGGTGAGAAGTTCAAGTTGTACGTGGACTCTAAATCCTTGAAGTGTCTATTCACCTAGAAATACTTTAACATGAGATAACAACGTTAGTTAGAGTTTCTTGTGGTTTATGATCCTGATGTTTTGTATATGCCCGAGAAAGCGAATGTTGCGACTAATGCGCTTAGTCGAAAGTATGTGCTTATAGCGAATGTTGAAGTGGGTCCGACCCTTATTAGTCGTATTGAGGGTAATCAGCAGAGGAATATCCGACTTGTGAGGATAGCTAAGGCTGTGAGTGAGAATGAGGCACCGGAGAGGTGGTTGGGATTCGAGGTTGATGGACGTGGCATATTGAGAATGAATGGATGGTTATGTGTTTCAGATATTATAGGGATTAGGCAATAGGTGTTAGCAGAATGTAATCATTCGAGATTTACGATACATTCAGAAGTTAGCAAGATGTAAGGATATAAAGTGGACTTTCTGGTGGGAAGTTATGAAGAGGGATGTTTCCATATTTGTGAGTAAGTGTTCTAACTGCGAACAAGTCAAATGCAGTCATCGGAAGATAGTTGGACTACTTCAGCCACTTAAGATTCTAAAGTGGAAGTGGGAGCAGTTATCTGTGGACTTTATAGATGGGAAAACTAGGTCGAGGAGAGGTAATGAAGGCATTTTGGTTATGGTGAATTGACTAACAAATAATGCACACTTCTTACTGATGAAGACAATGAGGATATCTTCGAGTTTAGCTCAATTGTATGTTAAGGAGATTGTCAGACTTCATGGAGTTCCTTATGATATTATGAGCGATGGAGATCTGATATTCACTAGTCAATTCTGGAAAGGGTTACATAATGCCTTAGAAACGGAGCTGATTTTGAGTACAACTTACCATCTAAAGACCGATGGGCAGACGAAGAGAGTTAACCGTGTATTAAAGGATTTGCTTCGGACTTGTATCTTAGACTTTGGTGGTTCTTGGGAAGAGCAATTACCTCTTGTTGAGTTTTTGTATAACAACAATCCCCAGGCTAGCATTGGGATGTCACCTTTTGAAGCATTATATGGAAGACCTTGTAAATCTCCATTGTGTTGGGTAGAACCTAGAGATCACTTAGTGGTTAGGCCATATATGATTAGGGAGGTGACCAATATGGTAAGGTAGATTTGAAAACGTATAAAGGAAGCGTAAAATGGGTAGAAGAGTTATGCAGAATAGAGGCGTAGAAATTTGGAGTTCTCGGTTGGAGACTTTGTGTTCATAAAGGTTTCTCCGATGAGTTGTGTTGTTAGGTTTTGGGAAGGCTGGGAAGTTGTCTCCTCGCTATATAGGACCATTCTCATCTCTAGAGAGGATTGGTACACTTGCTTATAGGGTTGAGTTACCGATTAGGCTATTGGGAGTGCATAATGTGTATGATCCTTCTTTGATAGTGGAAGCATCACAACAAGAAGACTTAGAGATTGAGCCTAACTTGAGGCAACTTGTTCGCATTGTGGAGCTTGATACAAAGCAATTGAGGAAGAATGTTTTAAAGTTAGTTAAAGTGCAGTGGAATGACGATGTTACAGATTGCACTTGGGAGATGGATGATAATGTAAGAGAGTCCTATCTAGAGTTGCTTCTAGATTATTGGTTTCTTGGTGTAGTATAGCTTTTGTAGAGTACTCACCGCCTAAGGTGGATCCCAAAGTATGCATTTTAGTTTGCATTTTGGTTTATATGTAGTTTCAACAATACTATATATATATATATATATATCTATGTATGTATGTATGTATCTGTTCCTTTTGTTCAATTATGTGTCATTCTTTTTTTAATTTCGAGGACAAAATGTCTTAAATGAGGGAGAATGTAGCGATCCATAATTTTGAACACTTCGTCTTTTGAATACCGGATCATTTGAAATATGATTAAGTATTATAAAAGTTATTTTATAACCTTATTAGACTCCTTTTAATTAATGATTAATGATAGGTAACTTGTTTTTAAAATTTGTTTACAAAAATAAACACTTTGAAGAAATATCGATAATGTGACCAAAAATCGTTTCATCGATAAATGGATTTTTATTATAAGTTGTTCAAACTTTGTGTACATGTCTAAATTACATATGAAGTCATTAATAGCTATTAAAATAATTATACTAAATTTATTCAACTAAATCCACTTTTGAAAGCTTCTAGAAGGTCATTAGGTGGATATATTTAATGGAGATATTCTTTGGTTCATGAGGTGGAAAGTAAGTCACATGGAGGCAAATGAAGGGGGATGGGGCTTTGGCCGCCTAGGGGAGGTAGAGGTTTATGGCGACCTCTTGAATACTTCTATATAAGTTCCCTAAGGGGTACACAAATCCTTTTACATTTTTAAGCACAACAAGAAAGCTCTTTATTCTCTTATCTCTTCTATTTTAACTTTTTAAAACTCAAAGCAACTCAACCCCAAACCTTATCAAACTCTTGCTACAAGCCTTAAACAACATAGCAACACCTTTCATCAACTTGGAGCTAGAAGAATTGGAGCACATAAGCCCACACACATCAAGGCCATGAGCATTTTGAGGCCTTTTAAGCCTAGGCCATGAGCAAAGATGAAGGTATGAGGGGTTTTAGGAGCTTGCAAGGTTAAGGTAGGAAGTGGAAGCTAGCTCGAGGCTTGTGCTTGGTTGTTTACTTGATGAAGGGTGAGAAAAATCACCATTTGAATGTATATGAAGTGTATATTAGCTTTTTTAAACTATAGTATAGTGCTTGACTATTTATTGCTATATTTTTGTGATTCTTGCTTTGGAAAGCAAATAACATATGTAAAATGATGTATTTGGACTAGTATTACTTTCTATAACTTGTTGCAAAACCTTGAGATGATGCTCATAGGTTTGGTTAAACTGTGACTGAATTGGACTTAAATATGGAATGGTTTCTATAGTGAATAGTTGTGACGCCCCACCTCTATACTCACACTACCAAGGACACTATGGGGTAATGTCGTCGACTAACACGAAGAATAAGGCTGTTGAGGAGCGACCATCTATGTAATTTCTTTGTGCGAGAACCGATATGTCAAATAGTATGACATGCATTTCATTTCAAGAGGAAATCTGACATACCAAATACAAACTCAAAGCTACTACATAATGGTTATGTGGCCTTCGGAAACAAATATAAAATAAGCATAACACAAATCAGTCATAGATATTCATATCACTAAGGCGAAAACAGATATGAATATAACATATAGAAGTGAACATCAAAGTAGTGGTCATACAAATCCACTACATCACAAAAGAATAGGTACAAGTGCTAGACAAAAGAATATCTATACATCAAGGAGTCTCTATCTTGAATGTATAAAAACAAAAACTACTAAGCTAAAGTAGTTAGCCAAAAGTCAGAATCTAGTCCCTGCAAAGAAGTCAAGTGGAAGCACCTGAAACACATCGGTCTGACCCGAGTATTATTTAAGAAGAAAAATAATAAACGGATCAGTCTAGCTATAAATATCATATAAGTTGAGATAGGATAAGAGATATTACAAAAATATAAGATATCAATAATACCATATTATGACAAGTATATATTTGATAACAATGGAAATCATACAATATCTCAAGTCTCCTTAAACATCCAAAAAGAATATCATATTCTTTAACTTATTCACCGAACCTCAAATATTGACAAAACATATCAATGCAAATCGCAAAAATTGGTGAAACACAAATTCCAGAAATCAATAATTAGAAATCCAGAAAACACAAGGGGGAAGGCCTATCACAAACGGGAGCATGAAAACTCACCAACATATGTATCACAAATGAGACGCTAACCCATAGAGCCGGTGCAACGATGTAGTACAACGATATGCCCAAGGAACCTGAAACTTAAATAAGCCGGAACAACGACGTAGTACAACGATATGCCCGATGAACCGAACTCCATAAAACGGTTAAAAAACCATAGGTCGCTAGCCTATAAAAATGAGACGAAGCTCAATGGAACGGGGTACAGCCCCCCTCCCCCGCGGACAAAGAGACATCTCATATCGCTAGTATAAACCTCAAAATCATCATCATAGATCAATAAGTGTAAATTACATCAAGCTAGTAAATAGATGAGTTTAGATTCATGTCCCATAACCACTGGCTTAACTTAAATATTTACGAACAAATTGTAGATTTCCACTCGAAAATGGTCACAAGATTTCAAACGAACAAGTCCAAGAATCACTACGCCATAGATTGCATACTGCAACACCAAAAAGTGATGAAGAAAGTGCCAAAAAATGTGGCTTTAGGCTAAAAATGGGCAAAGGCAACACTTTCTCGGTGATGCATTTTGCCGCGTTGTCGTAGAGTTAAAGGCAACATCTTTGCGGCCCTATAGCAACATCGGTTCTATTGTTGCCACAGGTACCAAATTTACTAAAAGTGGGCCCCACAATCTGAGCCCCAACATGTGGGCCCACATTGTGGGGCCCACTAATTCTGTGGCCCATCTTTACGGAATCCTGTTGTGGGGCCATATTCATTAATCTATGGTAACACTTTTACCATCCAATGGCAACACTTCACTAGTTTATTACCACATTTATCATCACATACTGCAACATTATATCATATCTATGGCAACACCTTTTGCAATTTAAATTGGAAATGTACTGCGACATTATATTACTGCAACATTATATCATATCTATGGCGACATTACACTGCAACAAAGAACTTTTCATTTCAGAATAACCAGCAACACAAGTTTTACTTAGTAAAGTACAAAATAACAAACAGACTTAAAAACATAGCCAGTGTATTCATAGTTACAACCAGTACATACTAAATTCTACTTATTAACAGTACATTCATATTTGCGAGCCTCCAAGTGCCATCAGTGCCTCCATTGCCTCCAGTGCCATCACTGCAGACGGTCGCACAAAGATCCCCAATATCAATTTGCATGTCAGGGTTTGCAGACAGTGCTTTAACTACAAAGGTTGCAGACGGTCATTTTTCATCAATCATCAAAGCACTGAAATCATCCAGACACATTAAAGGAAACATAAAATTTTAACTTGAGATACAGACAATTGCTAAGTTATGATCTAGAGAAAAGAGCATTCATCATTCATTCCTATGTCAGCCTTAAGATTCTTCACTTAATCTACTAAATGATAAATTGGTAGGCAAACGGTTTATCATATGAAAATTAAACTTCCAATGGGCCAACACATATTAAAGAAACATTCCTATGCCTAGCACAAATTTCAAATACATAGTACTCACAAAATTTAGAGTACATACTACTCAAATGAGGTTTAGAACATTGCATTTGAACAATAGAACAAGGTTGCATTCTATGGATGACATGGATAAAATGACTGCTTTTTAATTGTTTGCTAATACCAGTGTTTGAACAGAAACAGTAAGTGTAAAATGTGTGATGATTATTTTCCACCATATGTTGAAAAAGAAATAACTAAAAATAGATTGCTCACCTGTATTTTAAAATATACAGGAATTGCTCAGCTTGATCATGATCAAAAGTTAATAAAGGAAGAAGCGATCTTGGATCAGGATAGGGTTGATTACATGACTCTTCATCTTGCCAAACTTTGAGCTGCAATAGAGTAAGTTAAAACGTAGAAAAAAAATTCTACTACAATATATATCTGCTAAGATGGAAGCAAAAATTTGGGAAAAAAGGAAAAGAATTACTTATGGTGATATTATCTTATATGCAGGGAGGGTTAAAGTGAAAGGATACGTTGCATGGTCACCGACAGATAACTTCGAGTGAAAGGATACCAATTAACTTATTGAACTCATGCTCATTCAGTCTTAACTCTTAATTGATTGGTAGAAAAATTAAAATACTACTTAATAAAATAATACCTATGTTTGAGATTGAAAGGCACAATGAATCTTGACAAGTCAGCTAACCACTTACATGTATTTGGGTTCAACTCGGACCATGGGTTCAACTCGGACTCGATAACATCCTAGAAACAATACAGATCATCTGTTCTTATCGCTTAAACTGATTTTATGAACCAGTAAACTACTATATATCCAAAACAAGTCGCACATTCAAGATTTTATGCTATTAAAGATTAATATATAATTCACAAAGTTAATCTAAACCATTTCCAATATAATTTACAGCATGAATATGCATTTTTATAAATATGAGATCATATTACTAGCTGTATAAAGAGATACGGTTTTCCAGTTTACTTTCATTCCCAATTTTGAAACATACTGATGAGAAAATTGGACTGTTCATAGTAAAATTAATAACCAATGTCATGAATACTCTCCATTACAGACCATGATTCAGTGGGGTGAAAATAATAACAAACAGTAATAGGATTAATTAACAATAATTATATGGACAAAACTAGCAAATAAACTGGAGAAATAACCATATGAAATGGACAAAATTTCAGACACAAACTTTATCTCTAGCATAAATAATAACAGACATTTGAGAATTTTCTATTGACTTGGGCCAATACCTAGAGTCTCAAACACAAACTTGGACGGTAAATGTTAAATATATCTAAAAATGAAAGGGTAACTAAGGGTTAATAGACAACAAAACTCCTTTTTTGTAGCCCGGCCTGCTGCCATGCTTGTTGCCTTTGAAGGTTCCGGTAGTAATATTGGAACTGGTAGTGATATTGGAATTGTGAGAAATAGATTAAAGTAAGAAAAAATGCATGTAGAAAAAATGAGGCATAGAAAAAATGAGGCATAGGATATGAAGATCGAAGAGTAACCTTATTTTGCTCAGAAGAAAGGTCTTCCATGCACTCAATCAGAAACTCAACATTCCTCTCCATGAAAGGAGTTGCTGACAAATTTAGGCGATCATAATCATACTGTTAAAGTATAATTTCTGAGATATGTTAAATAAATAAGACAACAAATAAGAACATTTGTGAAAATATGAAACTGAGATTAGCAAGACCTGTGTTACAGGAGAATCAGGCTCTAACTCAGTAATGAATGCACTGATAAGAGTGGAATTTGAAACATCGATCTATAATAAAATATAGCAAAGTGTATTATCGATATTAAAAACCATGTATTACCTTCAGGTCCTTGGTTTTCTGATTAAATTTTTATTATTATGACAAAACTTCTTCCTTGTATGAAATCAGACCATGATCTACTGATTAATATGCCAGTTTGGGTTAGGACTGTTGTCCTCACGTAAGCGATTGAAGGGTACTTTTAACCTACCTTCCGTTTGCATTATGTCAAAGTCTCCTTCTGCACCTGTTTCCATATTGAAGGGATATTATTCTACTTCGGATGTTAATTCAAAAACTTTCTCTGATCACTCATTTTCACCTTTGCGTTTTAATTTTTCTTATATGCCTAGTCTGTCTGAAAATAAATGTGATAATTTAAATGTTTCTTTAGTGCAGGATTTGAACCAAAGCTTTGATCCATTAAAAAAGGATGAGTCTAAGGTGCAGTGTATTTCATTGTTGAATGATCAAGAAGGCCTACATTTTGAGAATATAGTTATTCAATAGAATCAGGATTACAACTAAGTCCTCTAACACTAGTACCGACATTCCTACTAGCAGCACCAATAAGGAATGTAAACTTGATCAGATTAATAGAAGCCTATTAGTCATTAAGAATCCTGAGTGGGAAGATAAAAGTGAAAAATAAAGCCATGGATTAAAGAAAAACTGGCATACAAAGCATAAAATATGTTGCAAAACAACAAATATTTTTCTTAAAAAAATTACCAACTTCAAACCTCGAAAAGTGATTTTAACCAGATCCAAACAGAAACAAACAAAGAAAAGAGTAAATAAGAGTAACAATAAACTAACCCATCACTTTAAAACAATATCATGAGCAAGCCTATCTCCAACTATCAGATCATACCCCTAATGAATAGTTACTTCTTCATAAATACACTAAATTGAACAAGTAATTTAATAGATTATCAAATTCCATTCAAAAATTATGGAGGGGACCAGTTATTTTGATGGTGACAACAATCAACCTTCAATTGTAACGGGAGTATCAATCGTCAATCCAACAATTCAGGGTTCATACTGGCAAACAGAAAAAACAAAGAAAAAATAGAAATAAAATTACCAATCAAGAGCAGTAATAACAACACCAGCCCAAAGAGGAATGAACCCACCACTCAAAATCTTAATAGCAATAGCGCTACCAATAACTTCCTGGATATCGGCACCGATTAGAGCCAACTCCGCCATGACCCACAAAGCAACGCTCGCCCACTTCGGATACTCCTCCCTGTAGAGTTCAGCCAAATGGTTACCAATGACAACACCGAGCCTCGCACTAAGCATCTGAATCAGTAAACCCATAACAGTAGCCCACAGCAAAAGCCACAGTAAGGAGTAGCCAGCAATCGCTCCTTATTGTAAATTGCCCTCGAGATTGTCTGGATCTAGGAATGCTATGCACATGAGGAAGCCTGGACCAGTGAATTTCCATAGTTTTCGAAAAGAGAAAGGAAGCGGAGTTTGGTGGTCGTTGGAATTGGAGTCGGATTCGTCGGAGACTGAAATTCGGACCTTTTCGTCAGAATCGTAGGCGTGTTCGTTGGTGGTTTGGTCGGATGAAGGAGTCGAGGATGATGGTAGAAGCTTTGTTGTGATTTATTTTGACATTGTGGCGGTGGCTTGATATTTTTTTTTTTATTATTCTGAATAAATGGAGAGGTTGAGGGGCGGTAAGTGTTTGACTCAAACCCTACAATATTTTGTTAACTTTTGCCGCCTTATTTTAGCTTTCCGCGTGAAAAATTATTTCAGCCCGCTTTTTTTCAGCCCGCACTCAATTTTTATAATATTTTTATAAGTCTGTAGCTACTACAACATAGTGTTGATATATATGCTAACATCCTGAAGCTAATGTTGTAATAGACAAAAATCAGCATAGCTATCGTTACATTGTAGCTAGCAACATCTTGTATTTTCGTTGCAATAGGCCATCTATGGCGTAGTGAATTAACCAACGAAGTAAACGCAAGCATTTTATACCACTTGTTTTGCTAAGTCGTTGGATTTCTCATACGAATGAGGTAAAGGTTTGTATATACTAATAGATTGGAAAACGGTTTTAAAAACGAGCTTTGTATATCATTTTTGTGAAAGAGTTTGAGTATTTACTACTAGTATAGAAACCTTTGTATTTTAAAGTGACAAATCATGGAAACAATTGTAAAAATAATCTATCACCAAAATCCACATTTGACAACGTGAATTAAAACCATAAAAAATTGATATCAAATCCATCAAATGGATATTCCCAAAAATCCAAAAAAGAAGTCATCAAGTTCGATAATAAATGACAACAACTAACCGGATCAACAAAAATCGATAAAATTTGGAAATTCACTCAAAAACAGGCAAAATAGGAAAAATTCAACAAGACCAGACGTCTGGTTTGTTTGGCCAAACGTCTGACCCGGGGTTCTGGAAGTTTTATACTTTTTCTCCTTTTCCTTTTTTATTCCCTAAAGCCTACCAAACGTCTGGTTGGGTTTAACCAGACGTCTTGTTCTTGGCTCTGCCATTTTATTTTTCTACGGTTTCTTTTTTTTCTTCTGGTGCCCTAACCAGGCGTCTGGTTCTTGGCTCTGCCATTTTATTTTTCTACTATTTCTTTGTTTTCTTCTGGTGCCCTAACCAGACGTCTGGATTTTTCAACCAAACGTCTGGTTGCCTGTACTGGGCAACAATTTGCCTAGGCCATTGATGGCCAAATCAATTCAGAAGCAATCAGACTAGCGATGGAGGCTAGGGATTTATGCCAAGCGACAACCCAGTCCTATAAGCTCTTCGATACACCCCAAATAACATGTCCAAACATTCATAGTAGGATTTTTCATAAATTTTGACTTCAAAACCAAAATTGGAAAATTCACCAAATCAATTCAAATCAAAAGCAATTGAACATGAAATAGATGTTAGGAATTCATACTTAACAACAATGAAAGCTATAAACATAGATGTGAGTTCAAGAACTCACTTTTAAACTCAAAAACAACAATTGAGAAGCTCTAAAACAAGGAAAGATCAATTCCTCTTCACTACACCTCTAGAATCTTCAATCTATTATCAAATGCAAAGTTTTTCCTAAGTTAGGTTATAGGAAAAATCAAAAATTGAAGAGGATTGAGATGGAGAAGATGAAGAGGATGCTTACCTAAGCTTCTCCTTGATTTTGGAACTTGAATTTGAATTTCCTAAGAGAAACTAGGGCTTAGGAATTTTAGTTTCCTCTTTCCACCATTCTTCCTAGGGCTTGAGTATTAGGAATTATGAGTGGAATGAATGAATGAAGAGGAGTGGAGTGGGAGCTATAAGGTAGAAGAGTTTGGGTTATCTTGTTGGGTTGGTGGGCTAGAACACAACCCAAAGCCCAAATAAAAATACCAAATTCCTAATCAACTCCAAACATATCAATGTTTATACTTAAACAAGTTGTAAACGTTGTTTCTAACTCAATGAAAGTGGTCTCGAGTCTGAATTCGACTGTTTACATAAAGTCACATTTTGGACTTTAATTCAACTAACGATGTTATATTTAAATAAAACATTTAAATATGTAATCATAAAATATGCGGGTTGTTACAATAGTCGTTATAGATACACTTAGAAATGCCTAGTGTTCGGCAATTTCTATAATATTTTGTTAAGAATATTATTTACTCCAAAAAAATTGGATGTTAAAAAGAATGTTATCATATAAAAAAATGGAAAAACTTTCCTAGGTATAAAACTGCCCAGTTCATAGTCTGTTACAACGCGCGACGATAGCATTTTCAGGCTGCTATAGTAGCTCTGGACCCTTTTTATAACTTGCATTTTCAAGATGCTACAGTTTCTGTTTTGAACTTAATTGTTTTAAAATGACTTTTAGTTTAAGTATTTTTCTTAAATCTTTTTACAAGTCTTTCCTAACATAGATTAGAGTATTTTAAAAGTGGTTTGGAATTTTATTATATTTTTAATAATTAATTATGAGTTATTAAATTAGAAGGTTTACTTTAAATAAAAAAACATGCATTTTAATGTTTTTAAATAAATTATAAAATAGTTATTTTAAGTAATATTTTAAATAAATGTTTAAACCATAATTATAAGTATTTTAAAGTATATTTTAAGTATATATATAGTTTTCGAAAAATTAGTTAAATATTTTATTAAAGTTTAAAATATCTTAACTTATAAATACCTTGTAAATTGTTTTTAATATTTTATTAAATACCTT
Source organism: Allium fistulosum (assembly GCA_030737815.1). Taxonomy (NCBI): domain Eukaryota; kingdom Viridiplantae; phylum Streptophyta; class Magnoliopsida; order Asparagales; family Amaryllidaceae; genus Allium; species Allium fistulosum. Next base: position 488,138,384 of record CM060908.1, read on the forward strand.
AGCTTATAAATAAATTAGTGTGTATATATATCATTTCCAAAATGCTTTTAAATTAGAAAGAAATGTTTTTAAAAAGGGTTTAGTAGTTGCTTAAATAACTTAATCGTGCTGTGTTTGTTTGCTTGTTTATGGAAAGTAATTAATACTATACAGCACTAAAAGCCGAAGAAGTAGACTTGTCTATCGATTAGAGTTAAGAATGATGTTCGAGTAAGGTTTAGAAGCAATAATGCTCTAACCTACTGGCTTCAATCTTTACCGAGGGATAGAGTAAGTTAAAAAGGTCGAAAACATGATTAGTATACAAAACTTGATTTCCATAAGCGATCATTTTAGAACTAGATGGTTGATTAGTTATCGAACTTGACCAAATAACCTAAAAATTAAAAGATTCATGGTTTCATATAGTAATAGATCCCCTGGGGAGGACCCATTGGTGTGAAACGTCTTTAGCTTTAAGAATTGTATATATATGAGATCCACCGGGAGGACTCCGTTATATATAGTTCGCTTACTTCTAAAAGAACCAGAATTGAGTTAACTAGAAATTTATTAATTTAATTTTGAAGAGTCTACGATCGGCTAAGTATGCTTATGTATTACGTACCAAAAACCACTTCAAAACTAGTATACAAGTCTACGTTTTGGAGGCTGTTGTGAAGTGTAATGTTATAGAGTTTAACTGTCTATCCTAAGGTTAAGTCAAAGGAGAGGTCGGCGTTAATATTTCAGATTAATGCTATAGAGTTGAACTATTTATCCTAAGGTAAAGTTCAGGGGAGAGGTCAGCATTAGCATTCGTCGGATGACTTATGCTAGAATCCATAGAGAGATTCGTGATCAGTTCGAGTGATGAAGACTTACGTGAGAGATGCTGAATGTGACTTCACCATTGGAAAAGACTAAATGTAGAGTAGGCTACACAACCTGGAGTTTAGCTAACCAAAAGAGGTATATCAACTCCATATCTAGAGATGCTTATCGATATTGCTAGTGGGAGTTTATGATACTTGGCATCACTTGTTCGTGCATAGTTCAGTTGTGTTTACCTTGTGGTATATTTTATCGACAACTATGCAACGCTCAAAAGGTAGTTTTTGATCCATGTCATGGGGGCTGGCTTCAGTTTACTGAGGTGACCTCCATGGTAAACCCATATGCAAACCATAGCGGTGTTAGATGTACTTCCAATATTGTTGTTCTATGAGCTACAAGCAACATAGCTATTTTTCGATTTATATTCCACAACCTAGACACTATCTATTATATCCCTTATGTACTTATTAGATGGATTGGTTTCTTTTGTGAGGTAAAATGTTATGGTGATTCATACGATCTAAAAGATAATGCTATATGGACGCATGTATTTTGTGTTTCTCATACCAGACTTATGTTCTATATGTTTTTTTGTTTTCCCTAAATTCCTTGTGTACTCTTTCGAGTAGGCTGAGTGAAGCGGGTTTGACTTTGGACGCTTCAGAGCTTTAGGAGACCAGCCGGAAGCTTCAGTTTATCTATTTATTTCTATTTCCATTGCACTATTATTATGTACGTACCAACATTATAAGGACATGTAGTTATAACTATCCAGGCTGATGATAGTACTTAGGTTTTGTAACTCTAAAATTACAATATATTTTGGAGCAACCCTTTATACTGTCTTTTTGGATATTGTATATTATCTTTTCGCTTATGAGATTCTGATATTGTGTTCTTTCTTTCTTGCAATTTTTCTTTTTATTTTTACTTTACCCTAACAATCTATCTCTCCGGTACCTTGGGTGCACGATACATAAATATCATATATGTATTAGTATCGACATTCGAGGGTCGAAAAGTCAGGTCGTTACATTTCTCTTATCATAGCTCTTTACACTGCTGCTCAACTCCCTATCGACTTTATTAGAAGCCCAACCAAGACTTTATCTGATGCTCCCACACTGACTTTGCACTACTTCTTTTATACTACTCATGTTGAGATCCTACTCAACTGCTTTCATTTATGTAACGATTCGAAATTTGGACACTTCGTATTTAAATATCTGAATTATTTAAATACTTGAATCATGGATTAAATGTTATTAAATTGATTTAATAAAAATTTTAAACCCCTTTTAAATAATAGCTAATGATAGTAAAATTATTGTTGAAGTTTGTTTACAAAAATAAATAATTCGAAGAAATATCAATAATGTGACCGAAAATTGTTTTATCGATAAACAACTTTTTAATCGATATAAGTTATTTGAACTCTTTTACACTAATCTAATGACCATATGAAAACATTAAGGACTAATTAACACACTTTGACTCATAATAAAAATGGAAGGTTCTAGAAGCTTCTAAGTGGATAAGAGATATTTATTTGTAAAGGGTATTAAGGTAATTAGCTAATGGTAAAAGGTGTAAAGGAGAAGTGATGGGCATGTGGAGGGGTGAGCCTTCCATGGTATGGTTAGAGGGGTGAGGGAAAGCTAAAGGAACACTATTCTAAGCCTACAAAAGGAGGGCGTACCCCTTGAATTCATTTGACAATTTTTAAACAAAAAGTTGTCACACTTTCATGTCTTTCTCTTCATAAATTTCCCAAAGAAAATAATTTCAGAACATCTTCAAATCTCTTTAAACTTCTCCACAAGCCTTAGGACAACATCATAACACCTTATAGCATCTTGGATCTTGAATAAAGGAGCAAAATACCCCCCCCCCCCCCTCCCCCAATACCTCATAGGCCGTGAGCAATTTCATAAGTATTTGGGCCTAGGAAAGCTAGGAAGAGGAAGGAAGCAAGGTGTTTATAAGGTATAGGTTGGACTTGCTTGGTTTTGGGTGAGCTTACTCACCACCTTGAATGAAAATATTGTGTATATGTGCTTGTGTTTGATTTTGTATATGTTATTTGAATTGATATTGACATATGTTGTAATATTGTTTTTGATTCTTGCTTTGAAAGCAAATGGCATATATAATCTATATATATATGGACTTGTATGGCTTGTAGCATAACCTTGAAACAAATCACATAGGTTATAGTTGGATTTCAGTTAGGTTGGACTTGGATTTGGAAGTGTTCTTATAGCGATAGTCGTTATAGATGCACTTAGGAATTTTTTTGTATCGGCAATTTCTATGGAACTTTATAGAGACATCATTTGGGGTTTCTCACCATATTTGTGATTTTTTATATGTATGCTTCTTTCATAAAAAATTTGGATGTTGAAAAGTTGAGTAACATATCAAAAAGGGTTCAAATTTGCACTTGTGCAAAACTGCCCTGTTTGGCCTTTGTTTTTGAACTTTAAAGGTTTGAAAGGACTTTTAAATAAAGTATTTGGCTTCATTCTTTTTACACATGTCTGATATCCCTTATTAGAGTATTTTAAAATGGTTTGACATTTTTATGAATTTTTAAGAATTTGTTATGAATTTTTAAAGAAGAGAGTTTACTTTTAAATATAAAGGAAACATGGTTTTTCCATGTTTCTAAGTGAATTATAAACTTGTTTTTTTCAAGTAATATTTTAGGTGAATGTTTTAAAACCTATTACAAGTATTTTAAAGTATGTTAAAAGTATTATTAAGTATATATAATTTTTGGAGAATGTGTTCACTATTTTATCAAAGTATAAATATCTTATGTAATCACTACAACAGTTTATGGGTTTCATAGCGTTTGAAAAACGCTATAATAGGCTACCATAGCGTTTCAGAGAACGCCGTGAAACGACAAGCTATGGTAGGCCGGCAGCATTACATAGCAGGAAGGAAAACGCTATAATATCTAATAGCGTTTACAAAAGGTCATGCGTTTGCAACCTACAATAGCGTTTTTTCTCTGTTATTAAACTTAAACGCTATAGGGAATTATAATCCTTCATTTAACTTCTATAGCGTTTTTGAGCACATTTTATAGCGTTTCATCAAACCATGTTATAGTGTTACAATGTTTTCCGATAGCATTTCTTGTCATGCTTGCATAGCGTTTTTATTTTCTACTATAGCGTTTTTGATTCTATTATAGCGTTTTTGGTGGAAAATCCTTACATCTCATATAGAGTTGCGATAGCGTTTGATGAATCAATAGCGTTTTTCAAACGCTATTCTATATAATATTAATTTTCAGCATTTGTTTCAATTTTCATTTTATTATATTACATATATATATATGCACACAAATAGATATATGTATACACATTACACACACAGATATATATATATATATATATATTAAAATGTGGATCCCAAAAATAACAAATCGAGAAGATGACAACAACTATATGTAACAATGATAACGTTGCAGTGAATTCTAATTTGGAAACACACAATCAAACAAGTGGAAAAGTTTCAAATAGTTCTGCTAATATTTCAAATACTACAAGACATGGTCGCATGATAATAGTTCAAAATAGTCTAACAAATGAACACAAATACTACAAGACATGGTCACATGATAATAGCTCAAAATAGTCTAACAAATGAACACAAATACTCAGTTATGGAGACGATGATACGGAAATGGCTGCTATAGAAGATTCTTGGAAGGATATTAACATTGCTCCAGGTTGCTTCAGTGTTAACCAAGTTCCTGCATTAAATGACAAAGTAGACAAAGTATAAAAGTGCTGAAGCTGTTGATTTAGTTACCAAAGAGCTTGGAGGTAAAATCACTAGACAGCCAGGACCTATTCCTGGAATTAATACCAAGATCACCTCTTTTCTTTTTAAATACACACACAATATGCATGTTAGGATTGTTAGAATTTTTGCTAACCACTGCCATACTTTTCAAAACTGCTGTCAACTGAATATTGCATTAGCCACTGCCTCTTCTACATTCAAACACACTACCACCTTCTGAACTGACACTCACCACCACTACTACCACTGTCTCCACTTACACTTTACCTTCTTCCATCAACAAGATCAACTGCTATTGACAATCAACTTCCTCTGCCATTACATTGCACCAACCTCTTCCCCGTATCATCAAGCTGTACACCTGCAACTTCATACACAACCACCACAATACTGTCATCTCAACCATCCATGCCGACAACTACTATCCTACTACTCACAAACTTCACTGCTTCTTGCCTGCAACTTAACCACCATCTCCCTCTCAAAACCACCAACAACATCATCTCCAAAGACTGACCACTCGACTGCAAGACCATCACTACAACACTCAAAACTGCCTACATTTCAATTCAACTACTTCAACCAAATCTACCCGACAACCCCGCCATTTCATCACTGATCCACAACTGCAAGTTCACCCAACCTTGCTAACTGTCCTCTGTCCACTTCCAACTCTACAACCAGAACTGCTCCTCACTTGTCTGCAGCCTTCCTAATCACTAATCAACTTACTTCTACACTTTCATAATCTACAAACATCGATCAATACCATCACCATACTTCTACATTTTCATAATCACTGCCTCACTGTTACAACTGCAGCATTCAACCTTGCTCACTGCCTCTTCCCACAAACATTTCTCAACTTAACACTGCAAATCTCCAACTTAACTCCCACTAATCAACTTCCAAATCCAAACCAACTACTTCATCATCCCATATTTCATCAACACTGCAACCACACTGCTGCCTCCAAAATACTTCATCCCATACAAACTTGTCATAATCACCCTGTTTTCCATACAACTTGCACACCAATTACTGCAAACCACCCACCAAACCAACAAAACTGCCATTCTCCAAAAAACAAAACTTCATTGTGCATTGTAATGAAGTTGAAGTTTTATGAAAAATACACATTTCACATTTCTTTTTTACATTTCACATTCTCATTCTAAATAACTCACAACCTCGCCTCTATTTCTTCCCCTGACTACATCCAAGCACAGTCCACCCAGCCTGCAAAAACTGCCACACCATCTCCAATAGTCATCCTCTTGCATCACAAAACTGCTCCCACCTTGCTTCATCATAGTGCACGATACAGTGCATGAAACTGCTGCACCATCCCACTGCATAATTAATGAATGAAAGTCCTATTAATTGGACAACGTGAGAAATAACTTAGTTTAGCTTATTTAATTTTTATAAATTTATCTGTTGATTTTAAATCTTAATTAACTTAGTTAATTTTTATAAATTTATTTATTTTTTATACTACTTGGTTAACTAGTTAATTTTATAAAACTTAAGTAATTTTTATAAACTTAGTTAATTTCTAGATATTTAATTTTTATAAATTTATTGATTTACTGTTAAAGATCATCGACACCAAAACATAATCAATCACAAGTAACTACAAAACATAATCTTTTGATTTGCCTTAATAAACATTTTAACAATGGTAATCATTTGTACTTAATCTTATGTTTTCCTTTTCATTTTTCCAAAGCTAGATACAAAACCACATACGTATCCATATGGACCATAAATGGATAGTGAAAATGCTCCATGGTATAGCTTACAATATGAATGTTGCATGTTCATCATCTTTAAGTAGGCAATAAATTTGAATTAAATGCAATATTGCTATGATGGGTTAAACCAAACTTAATAGTTCAAACATACTCTCTTCAAGGTTCCAAAACTTAGCATCCATATATATTTTATGAACAGACAATGATGATAACATGATTACATATCCTATTAGGACGGACAGTGGTTATCTTTATTAAAGTAATTACCTATGAGAGCTAAGAATCAACACCAGCAGCGACGCAATTAGATCTTCATGGACACTTATTTGACCAGCTAACATGTAATTTGACTTCATGGAAGAATATGATTTATGTTATCATCAATAACTGTTGTAAAAAGATAAAATCCGAAACATATAAGATGGTATGGTCTGCTTAAATGCCTTCAGTGATGTATTATATGCTTAAAATAAGCATTTAAGTTTTCATTTATTGGGTTGCGTCCAATCCAGCAAAAGAACTATCATTTGACAAGAAAAATGTCTTAAGTCGAGAAAAAAATAACTAAAATAGCAGTAGTATTCAAAAGTATCTCCACCAAATGATAAAAGCATTAACAAATACTTGGATATTAAGACACGCCAAACTTATAAGCAAACCCCAAAATCAGTCTTTGACATTCTTGACAGTTGAAAGATTTTTAGCAGCATGTATAGGCACAGTTTTAACTTCTAAGGCTAGGAGAATTTGGGGGGGGGGGGTTGTTCAATGGTGAGAATAAAACATAATTAATGAATGAAAGTCCTATTAATTGGACAATGTGAGAAATAACTTAGTTTAGCGATTTTAATATGGAAATGGGTAGATTAAGAAGGTTTTTCACTTTTTTTGCCGTTACTTGATTTAAAATTACTGGCCAATAATAAATACCTACCATACTTATTATACTATATCTTTTTCTACGAATTGCAATTACGTTATTTCCATCTAAAATTATGATGAAGGAATTAATCTGTGTATAATTACTTCCTTCCAATTTGCACTAATAATAGAACTGCCATAAAATTAAATTTACAGTAACTAATTCCATTCATCACATTTCACTCTTTTATTTAATGCATCCTTTGCATTTTCTTCCATGCTATACACATTGACTATCCACATATGTTGCTTAACAAATATCAAACATGTACAAAATAATGAATTACTTATTTGGAGGATCTGACAGGTGGAAAAAAGGAATGTCTAAAACCACTTTTTTTATTCAATGGTTGAATAGTATACTAAGGAAGGCTTTGGATCCTGCCTTTTGCTAGACACGTTCAGATAATTAGTATTTTATATCTAGTAATATCATAGTGAAGCCAAAATTGTTCAACTATAAGGAATTTTTTAATTAAACTTGGAAGATTTCATAAGGTAAGATAAAATAGTAAATAAATATTTCTCATAAAGGATGATTGATTTGAAAACTATCAGTGTCATTTTAATTTATTTGCACATGATGATCTAGTTTACATGCTAAGATTGATGCCTATTGCCATGGTTACAAAAAAGAAAAAGGAAAATATAGAGATTATTTTGTTACCTGTAGTTTTGAGCTGAATTTCTATTTTTCTTCTTCGATTTCTCTACTTGGATTCAAAATTTATGAGAATTTACCAACATACAAAGCATCTCAGACAATCTTCATCTAGCCGCAAGATCTTGCTCAGACCTCTTTATGTCAATAGCTCTTCACTTCAGAGAACATTGTTGCAGCAGTGCTACCAAACTAATTTAACAGGGATTCAATAACTCATCTTAAGCAATACGACCAAGCGATAAGTATACAAAGTTTATAAACAGTTTGATGTACATTATCATAAATTATGAAAGAAAATTCTAAAATGTACAATGTTAATAACATAAAAAGCAGTCAAATTTGTTTGGCTTTTTGCTTAATAGTTCACTAGGGATTTTGTACAGATTCTCATCTTTTTTTTGAGTGATTTGGCTCTGCTTTGTCAAGTCACGAACTCTTCTTCACATTGACTCATTGTTTATCTTGTTTTGATATTATCTTCCACTTTATTTCACATACAAAGCTTTGTATTCATAATCCAACTATTGATTCAAACGGTTTAGACTTACAAGTCATGGACACACAGTTAATACAAACAAACAACCATGCTTAAGTAACAATTAATTAGGACTACCAATGATCATCAATAAAGTGATAAAACTATATATTTTTATCTTAACGTTCTCTGGTCGAACTTCATAGGCATTTAATGAGATTTATTTCCCCTCAATCATTAACAAACTAGCACCAAAATAGAGAGTGCGATCAGTCAGCATCTCGACATGTGATTCATAAACTAGCACCAAAACAGAAAAAAAAAATGAAGGACAATGTAGAGCAATTTGTTCAGTGTTCATGTGAGCTTTTATCCTCATAATACAAACCATATTTACTTAATTTTGTTCTTAATATTTATGCATTCATGAATATGAAAAATATATTACTAGGCAACATGTTTTTATAAGGAAAATAATATATATATGTGTGTGTGTACTCAATCACGCTATGATAAGGGTTCTACTTTTTATGATTTCAATAGTAACTTTTACTGAAGCTTTGAAAAGAAAATTAATGAATAACCACCGATATTTACCCATGATCATTTTTATGACCAAAATGAAAGACCATTAGGAGCAAAGGGAATAAGAAATATGCTCAAGCTAATAAGTGCTCTATGCATGCTGCACAAATATTGAAAATGAATATATGATCAAAGCGTTCCAGGATATGTAAGAAATTCTGTTCTAAGTCATTGTTGGTGTGAATATTGCATTTATGTAAAATCAAGCACAAATATATTATTATCATATTTCTTATCTAGTTATCTCCCTTATTTCTTAAAGATTGATATTGAAATGGTTTTATTTTGGATCAAGTTTCATTATTTGGTATTTCAGATGTATAGTTGTGAACCAGGTCGATAAATTTGACAATTTCTAACGTCCATGGATACAAATACTTGCTATTATGAAGAAATAAGCATATGTAGATATATTATTATCCATACCACAGTCTGAAGGGTTCAACAACTTCAGACTTTGGTGATAATGTTCATTTATAAGTTTTATGCACATATTCGACTAAAATTTTGCTAGACGCAAGAACATTAATCTCAATTTGAAGAAACTGAATATTAGACGATCCTAGTATTTTATCAATTAATAATTTTATAGTTGAATATATTATTAATATTTTTAAGAGCACAAACATCTGCAGTTGTTGAATTTGAGTTTGAAAGTAGTCTCCTTGTTATTAAATGATCATAGAACTCTGAAAAGGCCATTTTGTAAACGAAATTATACTGCTATGGACAAGGATCATCCTTTTATCTTGATTCCTCTCTCTGCTTGGGTTACTTCAGTTACATATTTCTAGCACCAATTTAGCATCTAAATTTCAAATTAAAAATCTACTTGCTTATGTTCCAGGTGATATAATACAGTACAGCTCCAACATAAGGGGAAACAATAATAATGTAGTGATGTTCACATAAGATAAAGTAAAGGTTTTTAAGTTTTGTATCACATATACAGTTTCCCCCAATATACTGCTGCATATTACAGATTTTGTATACAGTTTTCCCCAAAACAATGCTGCAAAACACGGATTATAACACTTTCCACAACCATTCTTTATGTGTTCTGTTTTTTTGTCATAATAAATGATGGAAACGCTAAAATTATCAGATAAATCTAATATCTGTGTAACGCAAAGCTTACCATCAGGCGCTGGTAACTCTGAATCTGTATGGAAATATACAATCTGCCCTTTTTTTCAAGTGTTTATGTTCTCAGAAAATCACGGGGGTAAAAATGATATATTTGATGGACCTTCATTGAAGCAGCTACTTTTTCTTTTTAAGAGCCTCCTTTTCTAGTTTCCTCTTTTCTGCCTCAGCATTACAAGCATTCTCATCCCGTGCTTTGTTGAACAGATTGACAAAAATCACTAGAATAGATGTCACTGCATGAATAAACATATAGGCATTACATAAACTTAAAAAATGTTATGCCTCAGCAAATACAACCTCCTCGCAGGAATACACCTTGACAGTCACATTACCCCACTACTGGGAACGAACTGATAGATGATAATTTTTCTTCTCAGTTAGAAGAAAACTTATTACTAAATAATTATTTTGTTTACGATACTAAACAAAATGAAGAAAATAAGAAATCCAGCAAATTTACATAACATCAATTTAAATCAATAATGTCTCATATGAGAATTAAGAAATTTAATATATCAAATTGTTGTTTTCGAGTTCGCCATATAGTCAATAACTTAAGTCACTGCCTGAGGTCACCAAATATTTACAAATTTATGCTAATAGCACTTGTATGTACACATTACAGAAACATACAAGTGGTCACGTACAACTCTCAGTACAGGAAAGTAAATAATAAAGATATCCACATGGCAATGGAAGATTGAGGGAGATGTGCATATAACATTTTCGGAGATGTCTTAATGGAGCTAAACAGACTATGATTTTTTGTATCTGGTATGAATCTCAGAGTGTAATTTCATTAATAGAATTCATTAACAATATGATGGTAAGTATTTGTGCACCTGCCAATGCTATCAGCCTTGCGCTTCTTGAGAAGCTCATTCTCCAATATTTATAAAGAAATGAAGGCATTTAATTATTTGGTGAATTAAATAGTATTTCCTTTCTATTTAGGTTGATTAATAAAAATGCATGCACTGCACCATTTGTAACTGCACATATTAACCCATCATACATCATTATTTCAACTTTAACATCATGGCTTTATTTCCCCCTTTGCTCCTCTGTTAGTTATACTACAAAGTATGAACCAATATGATAACACATTAAAGTGGCTATTTTCAGTATAGCAGGATACTAAAAATACCTGCAATAGAAGGATACAGGAGAGTGCTCTGATCCCACTTAAGCATTGAAGGATCTTGATCTGCAGTTGTTTTTTCCATCACCTCATGAAGACTGACTTTTCCTTTACCTTCAAAGTTTTCATCTCTTCCATCAACTAAATCCTTCACCCCTACGCTTTCATGGACTAGAATCGTAAGCAAACAAAGGTCAGTAGAGAAATATTTTTAGTCAACTTCAAATGTAAAAGATATAATTGAGAATTACAATGTAGGTCCAATTCCAGTTAAAATTTGGCGATGGTTTCAGAATTCGAGTTCTGGTGAGAAATTGATGGACCTCGAACTAAATATTTTGAGATAGGATTCTGCCTGCCTGAAATCGCGGTGAACAAATTAACATTCGGAATTATGAAAAATCGAGCAGGGAGCCACCTACTTACGGAGGAATGGGGATTTAGGGGAGAGTTAAAGTGGAGAGCGACGAAATGAATTTGGATTTGATGTGATTGAGAGGAGATTTTGGGATTGAGAGGAAGTTTGATTTTCGTGAATTAGGGCATGAGGGATAGGAGAAGCGGGAAGAGATGAGGGGTGTAGTATAATGGGAAAAATTTTAACATGCCGCCTTCCATCTGTTACTTATTAATGTCACACCTAATCAACTAAATAGCGTTTGTTTTTTGGTTTATGTTTCTTCCAATAGCGTCAATAGCTCAAACGCTAATATAAGGTGCTATTGTTACTAAGTTTTCTTGTAGTGAATAAAATATCTTTTAAATTGTTTTACTAAATATCTAGTTTTGTTAATAAATTAATATACTTATATATATCATTTCAAGAAGGGTTTTGTAACAACTCGCATATCTATCGATTCTATATTTAAATATTTTATTTAAATATTTTATCGTTAGTCGGATGTTAGTCCGAAAAGCTACTTTTTGCATACGGTCAAATTAGGACTCGAGACCACCCCCATTGAGTTCAAAATGACGTTTGCGATCTTTTTTAGTGTAAACTTCGATATGTTTGGAGATAGTGAAATTTTCAACACTTTTTCCCGCCTTTGACTTTGGTTTGGACTGCACCCCTTTAGTTCAGCTCAACCATCTTCCTCACTCTATCAAAACACTTCAAGCTTTGTCAAAAATGGTGGTGGGAAGTGGAAATTAAAACTCCAAACACAAATTCTATTGCAAATCCGAGATTCAACATCAAATTCACGTGAAGACCATTGATTCAAGCTTGTTGGTGTTCTTGCTTTGCTCTCAAATCTCCATCTTCATCAAATTCCGTGAAAAGGTGAGATTTTTGATCTCACATCTTGCCTATATCTATCTTGGACTGTTGGGAATGATTCCCTATCACTCTAGCATCAACATTTGCATTTGGTTTGGATTGGATTGGCGATAAACTCCAAAATTTAGTGATTTTGGTGAAAAACTGCTACTAGGTCGTTCTGGCCATTTTTAGCTCGTTCGGAGTTAGGTCGCGCGTCCTTAAGTCGTAGGTCGTATTCGTCCTTAAGTCGTAGGTCAAAACAGCTTTAAGTCTTAGGTCGTTGCCGACCTAAAATTCCAAGGCAAACCACTAAGTCGCTCGAATTTTGTTAAGTCTTAGGTCGTTGCCGACCTAAAATCCCCAGGCAAAACGTTAGGTCGTTGCCGACCTATAATCTCCAAGCAAAACGTTAGGTCGTTGCCGACCTATAATCCCCCAGGCAAACTTTAGGTCGCTCGCACTGGCTTATCTCGTAGGTCGTCTCCGACCTAAGCTTCTTTTCCATAAGTCGTTCGCGAGTCAAATGTTAGGTCGTCTCCGACCTAACGCCCTCGTCACCTTAGGTCGTAGCTCGTAAGTCGCTCGACCCTGCTAAGTCTTTAAGTCGCTCGAGTTAGGTCGGCCAGTATATCTCGTAGGTCGTCTCCGACTTATCCTCCAGTTAAGTCGTTCGACCCTCTAGGTCGTTCGAGTTAGGTCGTTGGACCATTTACCTTAGGTCGCTTGACCTTAAGTCGTAGGTCGTCTCCGACCTATGCCCCACTAAGTCGCATCCCACTTAGGTCGCAGGACTCTATAAGTCGTAGGTCGTCGCCGACCTTACACTTGGTCTTTTTAGTTCGCGATTTCCTTAGGTCGTATGACCTATTTTTCCTTAGGTCGCTGGACCGCTTGCCTTCACTAGGTCGTACCGTGACGGGGCGCTGCCCCCTGGACCCCCGCGACCTGACCGGGCAGGTCGAACCCCGTATTACTCTGCGTAGGCAATCTCTTCTGAAAAACATTTATCAGAATTTCTACTTTGATGGTTTTGGGATTGACTTCTTTGGACTTTACTCACGTCTTCGAACGTGAATTGATTTGTTCTACAATCGTTTTATGACTTGTCACTTTAAAGATATATGAAGGTTTCAATACTAATAGTAAATATCAAAACTCTTTCATCAAAGCGATTTCAACACTATTTTAAATATCAAAAGTTCGTTTTCTCAAACCGATTTTCAATCTACTAGTATATACAGGCCTTTACTTCACTCGAACGAGAAATCGACTTAAACGACTTAGTAAAACGGGTGGTATGAAACGCTTGCGTTCACTTCGTCGGTTAGCTCTTGGACTTGTTCGATTAAACCCTTTTCGTGACAATTTCCTAGTGAAGATTTACAGCTTGTTCGTAAATATTTAAGTTAAGCAAGTGGTTATGGGACATGAAGCTAAACTCATATATTTACTAGCTTGGTGTGATTGACACTTCTCGCTGATCATGATGATCATTTTATGATTTAGACTAGCAATTGTGCGATGTCTCTTTGTTTGCAAGGTAAGACTAGACCGTAGTAGTGTGATTCCGACTCACACACATCTCTTTGTCCGCAAGGTTAGTCTAGGCCGCAGTAGTGTGATTCCGACTCACACATATCTTTTTGTTTGCGAGGTTAGGCTAGACACCACTTGTGTGATTCCATTCACACATACCTTTTTGCTTTTTGGTTAGCCTAGGCCTCAATCAGTGTGATTCCGACTCACACATATGGGGTAGCTCCCCATGGTCTTCGGACCATCATGTGATAGGCCTCTTTCTTTCTTTTTTTATGATTTCTGGATTTCTTGTTTGATTTCTGGATTTTTATGTCATTGACTTGTTATGAGTACAAGTTTAGGGTATGATGCCCTCTTTGGATCTTTGAGAAGATTCTCGTGATATTGATCATTTCTCATCGGTTGATCTCCTGTTGATCATCATTTTCATACTTATAGTAGTATGTCAGTATGGATATTCTATGTTTATGCCATGTCTTTTATCATATATCATGTCATCTGATATTTATAGTTAGACTGATCCGTTTATTATTTTCTTAAATAATACTCGAGTCAGACCGAGATGTTACAGGTGCTTCTGCTTGACTTCCTTCCGGGATTTGCTACTCTGACTTTTGGCTGACTATTTAGTTTAGCAGTTTTTTTGTTGTATACACTTGAGATATGGACTCATAGTTGTATTCTTTTGGTATAGCACGTGTTGATATTCTTTTGTATTATTGTGGAACTTTTTGACCACTACTCTGATGTACACTTTCATGTGTTAGTTATATATTCATATCTTCTTCCGCCTTTGTGATATGGATGTCTGTGACTGCTATGAGTTATGTTTATTTCTATTTTTGTTTCCGAAGATTATTTTATAGCCACCATGTGATAATCAATTACATGGATGGTCGCTCCTCAACAGCCTTATTCTCCGCGCTAGTTGACAGCACTACATCGTAGTGTCCTTGGCTAGCGTGGGTATTGAGGTGGGGCGTCACAGCTTGGTATCAGAGCCAAACTTCGGAACAATGTAGAATAACTTAACAAGGATCATCGTCCTAAGTCCACCTTAGGAGTTGTGTTTCAGGATTTAGTTCGAGTCTTCGAACCAACTTATCCTGTTTTCTTTATGATTCCTTATTTCATCATTCAAGATTGCTTGATGTTCATTGGTGAATAACCTTCTTCTTTCTCTTCTTTCTTTCTAAAGGAAGAGGATGTCAAGACCAGGCCGTCCCAGAGCTGGAACATCTGCTGCTGCTCCTCGAGATGGAGTTTTTATGACAACTCAACAGCTTCTTGAATTAGTGACGAATGCACAAGCAGCTGGAGCTAACCCGGAACCTACTCACCCAAAGTCGGGATTTGCACGGTTGTGCAGCGATTACACCAATTTGGGTGGGAAGCCCTTCAAAGGTTCCGAACCTATTATCGAGGTTCAAGCTTGGTTAAAATCATGTGATCGAATCTTCTCTCGCATGAACCTTGTCGATCTGCACCGTGTTCAAGTGGCTTCCAGTATGCTCCAAGAGAGAGCATTGGATTGGTATGAACTCCTTACATCCGAAATTAATGAAGCGGACCTCACCTGGGAGCACTTCCGGGAACGCTTCGAATCGAAATTCGTACCCGAGGCTGAAAAGGTAACTTTGGCTCGGCGATTTATTGACCTTGTTCAAGGTCAGGCTTCTGTGGCGGACTACGTTGCATCATTCGAATCCCTTTCCAAATATGGGGTCGAATATATAAATACTCCACTAAAGAAGAACCAGAGGTTCGTTTATGGCTTAAACAAAAGCCTCAAGAAGCCATTACTTTTGAAGTTAGAAGTTTCTTTCGACCAAATTGTAGATATCGCTCTTCGCCTTGAAGAGGCTGATAGAGAAAGTGATGTTGAAGTAGTAGCTTCCAAACCCAGCTTTAACAACAAAAAGAGGCCCAACAAATTTAAAGGCCCTTACCCCAACAAAAAGGGTAAGCAAGCGATTCCTCCTGCAAAGGCTCCTTCTCCTAATGACGCGAGATGCTTCAACTATGGATCTGGGGATCATTATGCGAACAAGTGTTCA
Organism: Allium fistulosum; assembly: GCA_030737815.1. NCBI lineage: Eukaryota > Viridiplantae > Streptophyta > Magnoliopsida > Asparagales > Amaryllidaceae > Allium > Allium fistulosum. Next base: position 488,154,574 of record CM060908.1, read on the forward strand.
AAGCCCAAATCTTGTCGCTATTGTAAAAGCCCAGATCATTTTATACATCAATGCCTCAAACGTGAAGGCAAGAAGGAGGGAAAGTTGAATGTGGCTAAAGCCCCTGGCAACACATCTCGTGGCCAAGGTATTTCTCATTCCATTCTTGATGGCATTATTTTATTTCATAATCAATCTATTAGAGTTCTCTTTGATACGGGTGCATCCCATTCTTTTATATCAAAGGAACTAGTAGACACTTTTTCCTTAAGTGTTACTGCATTAATGACTTCTTTAAGGATTGCGAATCCTGTTGGTGGTTCCGCAACTCTTAGTTTGCTTTGTAAAGATGTGGAGATTATTTTATGCGATTTTTCTTTCCTAGCCGATTTGCATGTTATGCGTTACTTAGGCTTTGGAATAATTTTGGGTATGGATTGGCTTACTCGTTATGAAGCTCATATCCTATGTCCTGAGCGGACTATTTATCTCCGACATCCGCAATCTGTTAATCAGATTTCTATTATTCTTAATGATTCGGATTCCGCTTTGGTTGCATCTTTATATTCTTTAAACCCTCGTGATGATGATAATGATGACGAGGAGGATGTCATTTCTCTTATTCGCATCGTTCGTGAATTTTCCGACATCTTTGAGCCCGTTTTAGGACTTCCACCTAAGCGAGCAATTGAGTTCAAAATTAATCTTATATCTGGAGCTCAACCTGTTACCCGTCCTCCTTATCGCATGTCCAATAAGGAGAACGAAGAGATGCGCAAACAACTATCCGAGTTGGAGACGAAGCAACTTATTCGCTCTAGTTCCTCGCCTTGGGGAGCTTCAGCTATTTTCGTAAGTAAGTCCGATGGTACACTTAGGCTTTGCGTTGACTACCGCAAGCTTAATGATCTTACTATTAAGAATAAATATCCATTGCCTCGGATTGATGATCTGTTCGATCAACTTAGTGGGGCTAGAGTCTTTTCACAACTGGACTTGGCTACCGGTTTCCATCAGCTTCGTATTGCAGAGGATAGTATTCCTTTGACTTCGTTCCGTACGCGTTATGGATCTTATGAATGGCTAGTTATGCCATTCGGTTTAACGAATGCTCCGGCTTATTTCGTTGACCTTATGAATAGAGTTTTCAAAGATTTTCTCGATCGGTTTGTTCTCATCTTTATTGATGATATTCTTGTGTATTCTAAAACCGAGGAGGAACACGAAAAGCACCTTCAAATTGTATTGGAAACTCTTAGGAGCAATCAACTAAAAGCAAAATTTTCTAAATGCCATTTTTGGCAATCTAGTGTGAAATTTCTCGGTCATATCATTTCCGAATCCGGAATATCCGTGGATCCTTCAAAGATTGAAGCGATTCAAAATTGGAAGAGACCGGAGAGCGTGACTGAAATCCGTAGCTTTCTCGGATTGGCAGGTTATTACCGCCGTTTTATAAAAGACTTTTCTAAGATTGCCGTACCTCTTACTGGCTTAACAAAGAAAGGTGTTAAATACATTTGGTCAGACAAATGTGAAACTTCTTTTCAGAAATTAAAAGAACTCCTTTCTGATGCTCCTATTCTTATTATTCCCGAAGGGAATCAAGACTTTGTCGTTTACACTGATGCTAGTCGCGTTGGTTTGGGTGCCGTTCTTATGCAAAAAGAACGTGTTATTGCTTATGCTTCTAGGCAATTGAAGCCGGCTGAGACTAGATATGCCACACATGATTTAGAACTCGCGGCTATCGTTTTCGCCCTTCGAATTTGGCGACATTATCTTTTGGGAGAAAAGTTTATACTTTATACTGATCATAAGTCTTTGAAATATTTATTTTCTCAAAAGGAACTTAATTTGCGTCAACAGCGTTGGCTCGAATTTCTTGCCTCTTATGATCTTGACATTCTTTATACTCCCGGAAAGGGGAATCGTGTTGCCGACGCACTTAGTCGAAAACAACAAGCGGTTGTTTCCATGATGATATCTGAATGGAACGATCTCGAACTTTTATCCACTTGTGAAATTCGAGATCGCGTTTCCGATTTGTGTTCATCTCTTGTTTTATGTAGCCTTAAGGCTCGTCCTTCTTTATTAGACCGCATTCTTGAAGCTCAACGGCTAGATCCTGAATTGGCTTTGCTTGGCCAAAATCTTAAGGATAAAACCGATATTGAAGGTTTGAAAGACTTTGATATCGACTTTCGTGGCGGCATTCGAAAATTTGGTAGACTTATCGTACCAAATATTAGTGATCTTCGTAGAGACGTTCTAGAAGATTCTCATCGTTCCAAGTATTCCATTCATCCCGGTAGCAGTAAAATGTACGCTGATATGAAGCGACTTTATTATTGGGAGGGAATGAAATCTGATATCGCTAACTTTGTTAAGTGTTGCATGACTTGCCAACTTGTTAAGGCTGAACATCAAAGGCCCGGTGGGTTACTGCAACCATTGGAGATTCCAGTATGGAAGTGGGATCAAATTTCCATGGATTTTATAGATGGCCTTCCCCGTTCTCGTTCGGGTCATAATAGCTTATGGGTGATTGTTGATAGACTTACTAAGTCTGCCCATTTTATTCCTGTTCGGTCGAACCGAACCGTTCCTCTTCTGGCCAAACTTTATATTAAAGAAATTGTTAAACTGCATGGAGTTCCTTCTTCCATTGTTAGTGATCGGGATCCATTGTTTACTAGTGGATTCTGGAAGAGTCTTCAAAAAGCTTTGGGAACGAAGCTTAATTTTAGCACCGCTTATCACCCCCAGTCCGATGGACAAACTGAGCGTGTGAACCAAACACTTGAAGATCTTCTTCGTTCTTGTGTGCTTGATTTTGGTGGAAGTTGGGAAGATCATATTTCACTTGTTGAATTTTCATATAATAACAGCTTCCAATCTAGTATTGGTATGGCTCCTTTCGAGGCACTCTATGGAAGGCCATGCCGATCTCCTTCTTGTTGGCTTGAGGCCGGTGAGAAACTGGTTTTAGGACCAGACTATATTCGAGATTCCACAAAAAAGATTGAACTTATTCGACATAGGATGAAAGAAGCCCAGAGTAGACAAAAATCCTATGCCGATAACCGAAGAAGGAAATTAGAATTTTCTATTGGTGATCTTGTTTTTATTCGTGTTTCACCAATGAAGGGTGTTGTACGTTTCAGTCGATCGGGAAAGTTAGCGCCTCGATATATTGGGCCATTTCCTATCACTGAACGTATTGGTTCCATGGCTTATCGCCTTTCTTTACCGGCTCAGTTTTCTGCTATGCATGACGTGTTCCACGTATCTCAATTACGGAAGTGCCTTCGGGATTCCGATTCGATACTTGAGCCCGGTGTTGTGGAAGAGATTGAAGTTTCACCTAATTTAACTTATGAGCAGCATCCTGTTCGAATTATTGCTTCGGAGATCAAACGGCTTCGAAATAAAGATGTTCCGCTTGTTAAAGTTCAATGGTCCTCAAATCCTAAGGATTGCTCTTGGGAAACTAGAGAATTCATCGAGCGTACACATCCGGAATTACTTTCTCATGCTCTTTGAGGTAAACTTTTTAATTCCAATTTCTTTTGTGTTAATATGCTGTTATGGTTGTTACTTTTTATTTCCACCATATATATTGCGAGGACGCAATTTCTTTAAGGAGGGGAGTCTGTAACAACCCGCATATCTATCGATTCTATATTTAAATATTTTATTTAAATATTTTATCGTTAGTCGGATGTTAGTCCGAAAAGCTACTTTTTGCATACGGTCAAATTAGGACTCGAGACCACCCCCATTGAGTTCAAAATGACGTTTGCGATCTTTTTGAGTGTAAACTTCGATATGTTTGGAGATAGTGAAATTTTCAACACTTTTTCCCGCCTTTGACTTTGGTTTGGACTGCACCCCTTTAGTTCAGCCCAACCATCTTCCTCACTCTATCAAAACACTTCAAGCTTTGTCAAAAATGGTGGTGGGAAGTGGAAATTAAAACTCCAAACACAAATTCTATTGCAAATCCGAGATTCAACATCAAATTCACGTGAAGACCATTGATTCAAGCTTGTTGGTGTTCTTGCTTTGCTCTCAAATCTCCATCTTCATCAAATTCCGTGAAAAGGTGAGATTTTTGATCTCACATCTTGCCTATATCTATCTTGGACTGTTGGGAATGATTCCCTATCACTCTAGCATCAACATTTGCATTTGGTTTGGATTGGATTGGCGAAAAACTCCAAAATTTAGTGATTTTGGTGAAAAACTGCTACTAGGTCGTTCTGGCCATTTTTAGCTCGTTCGGAGTTAGGTCGCGCGTCCTTAATTCGTAGGTCGTATTCGTCCTTAAGTCGTAGGTCGAAACAGCTTTAAGTCTTAGGTCGTTGCCGACCTAAAATTCCAAGGCAAACCACTAAGTCGCTCGAATTTTGTTAAGTCTTAGGTCGTTGCCGACCTAAAATCCCCAGGCAAAACGTTAGGTCGTTGCCGACCTATAATCTCCAAGCAAAACGTTAGGTCGTTGCCGACCTATAATCCCCCAGGCAAACTTTAGGTCGCTCGCACTGGCTTATCTCGTAGGTCGTCTCCGACCTAAGCTTCTTTTCCATAAGTCGTTCGCGAGTCAAATGTTAGGTCGTCTCCGACCTAACGCCCTCGTCACCTTAGGTCGTAGCTCGTAAGTCGCTCGACCCTGCTATGTCTTTAAGTCGCTCGAGTTAGGTCGGCCAGTATATCTCGTAGGTCGTCTCCGACTTATCCTCCAGTTAAGTCGTTCGACCCTCTAGGTCGTTCGAGTTAGGTCGTTGGACCATTTACCTTAGGTCGCTTGACCTTAAGTCATAGGTCGTCTCCGACCTATGCCCCACTAAGTCGCATCCCACTTAGGTCGCAGGACTCTATAAGTCGTAGGTCGTCGCCGACCTTACACTTGGTCTTTTTAGTTCGCGATTTCCTTAGGTCGTATGACCTATTTTTCCTTAGGTCGCTGGACCGCTTGCCTTCACTAGGTCGTACCGTGACGGGGCGCTGCCCCCTGGACCCCCGCGACCTGACCGGGCAGGTCGAACCTCGTATTACTCTGCGTAGGCAATCTCTTCTGAAAAACATTTATCAGAATTTCTACTTTGATGGTTTTGGGATTGACTTCTTTGGACTTTACTCACGTCTTCGAACGTGAATTGATTTGTTCTACAATCGTTTTATGACTTGTCACTTTAAAGATATATGAAGGTTTCAATACTAATAGTAAATATCAAAACTCTTTCATCAAAGCGATTTCAACACTATTTTAAATATCAAAAGTTCGTTTTCTCAAACCGATTTTCAATCTACTAGTATATACAAGCCTTTACTTCACTCGAACGAGAAATCGACTTAAACGACTTAGTAAAACGGGTGGTATGAAACGCTTGCGTTCACTTCGTCGGTTAGCTCTTGGACTTGTTCGATTGAACCCTTTTCGTGACAATTTCCTAGTGAAGATTTACAGCTTGTTCGTAAATATTTAAGTTAAGCAAGTGGTTATGGGACATGAAGCTAAACTCATATATTTACTAGCTTGGTGTGATTGACACTTCTCGCTGATCATGATGATCATTTTGTGATTTAGACTAGCAATTGTGCGATGTCTCTTTGTTTGCAAGGTAAGACTAGACCGCAGTAGTGTGATTCCGACTCACACACATCTCTTTGTCCGCAAGGTTAGTCTAGGCCGCAGTAGTGTGATTCCGACTCACACATATCTTTTTGTTTGCGAGGTTAGGCTAGACACCACTTGTGTGATTCCATTCACACATACCTTTTTGCTTTTTGGTTAGCCTAGGCCTCAATCAGTGTGATTCCGACTCACACATATGGGGTAGCTCCCCATGGTCTTCGGACCATCATGTGATAGGCCTCTTTCTTTCTTTTTTTATGATTTCTGGATTTCTTGTTTGATTTCTGGATTTTTATGTCATTGACTTGTTATGAGTACAAGTTTAGGGTATGATGCCCTCTTTGGATCTTTGAGAAGATTCTCGTGATATTGATCATTTCTCATCGGTTGATCTCCTGTTGATCATCATTTTCATACTTATAGTAGTATGTCAGTATGGATATTCTATGTTTATGCCATGTCTTTTATCATATATCATGTCATCTGATATTTATAGTTAGACTGATCCGTTTATTATTTTCTTAAATAATACTCGAGTCAGACCGAGATGTTACAGGTGCTTCTGCTTGACTTCCTTCCGGGATTTGCTACTTTGACTTTTGGCTGACTATTTAGTTTAGCAGTTTTTTTGTTGTATACACTTGAGATATGGACTCATAGTTGTATTCTTTTGGTATAGCACGTGTTGCTATTCTTTTGTATTATTGTGGAACTTTTTGACCACTACTCTGATGTACACTTTCATGTGTTAGTTATATATTCATATCTTCTTCCGCCTTTGTGATATGGATGTCTGTGACTGCTATGTGTTATGTTTATTTCTATTTTTGTTTCCGAAGATTATTTTATAGCCACCATGTGATAATCAATTACATGGATGGTCGCTCCTCAACAGCCTTATTCTCCGCGCTAGTTGACAGCACTACATCGTAGTGTCCTTGGCTAGCGTGGGTATTGAGGTGGGGCGTCACAGGTTTCAAATTATAAACAAAGGATTTAGAAAGGGGTTATGAAATGCTTAGTGGTTAAATAATGTTTTGTTTAATTACTTGTTTGAAAAGTAATTAACTATGCTTAACACTAAAAGCTGATGAAGTAGGTGTAACAACCCGAGTAATTTCCGACCTCCGAAAATCGACATAAATACGTTCACTGTATTACATGTTAAACAATTGAATGCCGGAAATACCAGATCGTTAAGGAAAAGAAGAAAGAGGTAGAAGAAGAAAACAAAAAAAACAACAACAGAATCTCACAATCGCAGTGGAACATATATAATAGAAAACAACATATCTTTATACAAAAGAAACTATAATTGCTTTTATACATTACATCATCAGAGTACGACACAATCAATAACACAACACTGAACAGTTATAATAACTTGTCCTTACAAAAGCTGATTATACAGCTTACGCTGCATAGTGGAATACACATCAAGTACGTGTGATATGTCTCGTCATCCAGCTCGTCTCCTGAGCTCCCTAGCATCCTATCCTATATCTGTAATACTCGGTCTGACCCGAGCATTATAGTAAAATAACACCCGAGTTAGTCTGGAAAACCAACGTGAGAAAACACACTCAATTGAATTATTAAAGTTTTCAAAATCCTTTGAAAATCAAAGGTATCCCGTAAGACCACGCCACAAATAAACATGTCAGGTTTTTACCTTACGATAACCAAAACATTTCATATCAAAATCCTCTGATATTATAATAGTGTCTAAGTACAAATACTTATTCAAATAGCTGAAATTGTTACATTAATTAAATTCCAGCATACTAGGCTCTGCAATCAAAACTGTAAAGGCACGTAGGGAGAATGGATTTCCAACTGAATGACTAGGCACTGGGGTACCACCTGTCATGGTACCTGGTCTAGATCAGCATACCGAGGACCACTCCTGATCCCCTACAACACAAGACCGGACTACCCCTTACTGGATAGCTCGAATAAGATCACCCTGCGGTTGGGATCAACAACCGCCACATAGCCGAAATAAAGGGACTCTAGACAGGGAAATCTTACCCTAATTGGAAGCTACCCACTTAGCCTTGCTGCATATTCCCCTGATTTTCGGTCATTCCCGGTTGATGAGGCTTGAGGCTAAGCGTTACCTTTTAAGACCGAATTTCACTTAGAACGCTCATCGTCCTCCAATGACGATGGTCTGATAGCATTCGTCCATACAAGTTGTCCTGGGTCTGGACAAACCGAATCACCGTCTTCATCATCGTTACGTTATTCTTTCGCTATGTTCAAACCGGATCGAAGTGGTTTTCGGATAATTAAATCTGATCTCGGTCTCTTCGAAACGATCAGCGCATTGGCCAATATTGATGATCGGTTATTTAACTATCAAATTAAACAATCATTCAACCGATTATTTTATTTCCACTGAAACCCCAAGTCTTATTAAATTTAGATTTTAAATAAATTAAATCACTTTCTCCAAAAAAAATACACTTAAAACATTTAAGTACAAAACTACTTATATTCTTTATTCGAAATAATACTTATGAAATTCTAAAATAATTCTCTATGTAGAACTTAGCCAAAAACTACTTTTTAAAATAAAATTATTGAATAAAGTATAAATATTTAATAATTATCTTTTGAATCATAATACTAATTTAACCTTTAAAATAATTACTACTAAGAATAATTTAATTTATATTTACTTTAAAAAAATTAAAACAACTAAATAATAATCTTTTCTAAAACATTCCTTTAAAACATCTTTAAAACTTCTAATTTATACTTAAAAAATCTTCTTTGAAAATATACTTAGCTTTTCAGGAAAATACCCATTTCATTCCAATAAAACCGGTCTAACCATTTTAAATCCTTCTCGATTTATCTCCAATTTAATTTACGTCCCAAATCCCGTAAATTTTCTTTTTCATACTTTTTAAAAATAAAACTCTCTTTTATTTTTAAAATGGTTTACTCATCCCCTTATAAATCTCCACCGTGGATTTATAATTCCCAAATATCCACTAATAATTGCCTCACTTTATTTATAAACCCAGTTCATAAATCCATAGCCTCACTCTCCTTTTAATCACTATTTCAAAACCACCTAATCGATTTCAAATCGATTCTCTGAATTAATTTCATTTTGAAATTTATTTCTGGATTTATCAAAATTACCCCAAACCTTGAATTTTCAGATTTATCCCTCTTTTGATTCAAAATCCTGTTTAAACCTGAAACATCAATTTCATACTTTATTTCAAAATTCTTCCTTCTATTTTTCCCAAACCATTTAAATCTTGGATTTAAAAATAAATCCTTTAATTCTTAAACAATATCGCTTAAGTCCTCAAAACTCTTTATTTCCCATTTATTCAAAATCCTTATTTTTCCCTACTCGGAATTTATTTAATAGGACTTTCAAAATCAAACCCTTTACCTTTTTCCTAAATTCATTCTTTTGATTTATCCACCTCGCTATAGTATTTTACTTAAAAATTTCTTTTCATTTTCCTCCAAAAATCCAATCTTTATATTTTTGATATCTTAAAATACCAAAATATATTCAGCCAAACCATAGCATTCAATAACTTCAATTTACACTATAATCTATCACAGATTATCAAATAATCATATCAATGAATATGAGAATAAATTTCAATATTTTTGAGGAATCCAGTTGGATCCCTCCAACATGTTTCCCTGCATCCACAGATGTTAACACAATATAAAAATACCAATCCCACTTCGAGGGGGATATCGCGGTATAAAGGGCCATCGCTATTATGCGGGGCGCATAGGGTCTCATCCGCTATATAATGCGGGAATATCAATCACTCCAATATATATATTTACTACTATATATATAATATCACATCCAAACTGATAAAAATTATCAAATTCAATCAATCATCCAATAATTTAATTTTAACTAATTAAATTAACCAGTAATCCAATTTGAGTGAGATTAACTCACCTTTGATTTTATTTCCAATTCACTTCAATCTCGATTGGGTTTCACGATTTTCGACCTTGTATAAACAATTTACGATTTATTAATATTTGAAATAGTCTAATAATAAATTACCATTTATAAATTAAACTTAAACTAATAATTTAGTTTAAACTAATTTTCCTTTAAATAATTTTAGTAACTAAAATAATTAAATAAGTTAATAAAACAAGTTAATCGCCTTAATACACATTTTTAAAATTAAACAGTAGGTTTACACTGTGTATATGTATATTTATTTTTTTGAAACTACATATATACCTATAAAATAATCTATATAGATTTAGAAAATCTAATTTTTTATATAAACTCCTCAAACATTTAAAATTCCTATATATATTTTTCTTTCAAAATCCTATCTGTATATATATATTTCTCTGACTAAAAAAAGCTTTCTGTTTTAAACCTTACATATTTTTTTTTTCAATTTGTACATATATATATATATTATTAAATTAAAAAAAATATTTATACCTCACCGTCCCGATCGAATCAAACACCCAATTTCCGAGCTCGGCCACTCCTCCAATTGATAACGACTTCCTCTTGACATCAATGAACCCAAACCGCAGCCGCGCCCTCCTCGTCGCATCCACCATTGCGACCCTCCAAATGCGACATGCTGTTCATCGCCTGCACGCAAGTCGCGACCCCTATTTCGACACCGCACGTCGCCCGACTACGTCCACCAGCTACCCTCAAATTCTCACGCAACCGACCACAGCTTCAATTCCTTTACCCTCAATCGAACAACAATGCGGCCTCACCCCCCTCCCTCCCATTGTCTCTTGCTTTCGACGCTCACGAGTAGCCCGATACGTGACTATCGCGATTCGATTAGGCTTTAGTATTCGAACGATTTAAATTTCGTTCCGCCATTTTTTTTCTTTTGACGCAATTGGTTTTGAATTAATTTTAGCACTAGGAAGAAAAGAAAGTGAAGGAGGCTGATGACTTTACTACAGGTATATCTTATATATATCAAAATGTTTTATTTCTTTTTTTTTAATTATTTACTATCGGCCGTATGAAAAAAAAGGGAAGACGTGATGTTTTAAAAGAAGGTTGTGTGTTGAGGAATGCTGCAGTGACACTTGAGAAGAAGGGAAAAGGGACTGACGTGAAAACATTTGACTGGTCAAATACACAATCATATTATTTAAATTTTAATCGTCTCGAAATTTGCAACTCAAAATCTCGACCTCCTACCGAGACGTGCCGCTAGGCGTTCATAATGTTATACCCCTATTCCGGACACAATGGAAAAGGTTCTGAGTCCTAATTCGATCGTATGGAAAAGGTAGCTTTTTGGACCAAGAATTTATATTGAATTTTTGGTATAAATTTCAACGCGTTTATATCACGTGCGGCCACACGATAACTCCAAACATTCCAAAATTTGAAATTCGATAATAATACCCTATTATGGATCCAATGGAACTGGTTTCGTCGACTTCCGAGACTATGCCCTGGAAGGCTATTTTAAATGTCAATTTAAACGATATATTTTTAAAACTGAACAAATCACTCCCGAATTCAATTTTAAAAGTTCCATTACCTTCAGTAATATTAATATAAATTTTATAATCCTTCAAATTATTTTTAACGAGCTTAAAACTCAAGATCCGATATTTTCCCCAATTTCTAATAATTAAATTCAGTAATTTAATTATCCAATAAATGATTATATTTGAAATTCAAGTTAAAAATCAACACCTGAATATTTAAAATCAATTAAATATTCCAATTTCAAATGTCTAAAATCCCGGGTCGTTACAGTAGGCTTATCTATTTATGAGTACTAAGATTGATGTTCGAGTAAGGATAGAAGCAGTAGAGCTCTAAACTACCGGCTTCCCTCTTGATCGAGGAATAGTTAAGTCGGGAATGTCAAAAACATGTTAATCGTGTTGATTTCTTACTCGTTTATGAAAATCGTTAATACTATACTTAACACTAAAAACCGACGAGGTAAACTTATCTATTTGTGAGATTCAAGAATGAAGTTTCTAGGCAAGACTTTGATATGCAACTAGTGCTCTAACTTACCTGACTTCACTCTTAAATGATGGATAGCATAAGTTGGAATGTCAAAAACGAGTTAGTATGAACCATATTTTCTATAAGCGATCGTTTTAACTTGGTAGTTGACTTGTCAACTATTGAACATAACCAAATATTAACTTAGATCTTTAAAAGATCTTTTAAAGATAGCAACAAGTATGAAATGATTTTGGGTTTGTTGTGACAATGTTTTAATAACATTCATCTTTAACCCTTTTTTATTATACATATGAATGTAAATAGATCTTTAAAATAATGTTTTAAAGATAAGCATAAGTGAAATAGTTTTGGGTTTGTAGTGACAATGTTTGAGTAACATTAGTTTTAAACCTTTTGAATGAATTTTTTTAAGTACTTGGATCCTTAAAATGGATATTGTAAGTGTGGAATCTTTTGGAAAAAAGATAGAAAAAGTAAAAGCTTAAAGTAAGAAATCTTGTTAATGATTTGTAAATATACTTATACCAATTAAGATAAGTATATGATTACTTTTTGAAGTATTGGAAGAGTACAAATGAATAGTAGTGAATGATAAATGAAGATTTACAAATTAAAGGAGGTTTTAATTAATAAAAAGTGTTAATTATAAATAAGATATTAAAGGTCACTTATGTGACTTGATCATGCTTTATGTGTTTATTCGTTGTGATAAGTATATGAGACTTGGTTTCCAATTATGGTCATCTACCTTGTATTTGATAGGTCAATTAGTCGACTATCGATATTGACCAAAATAACTTAGAAAGTATCTAGTAGAAACATGAGGGCTATATATGGTACAGTTATATTCGAAGATGTTATACTGTACATATAAACTTGTCTTGCTCTTCTAGGACAAATGATAAGGAAATTCATCCGGATAGGAGATATCTCCATCCTTATGTATTGTCTATTTATTTCAGAAAGAACCGAGGTTATGTTAATCGAAAATTCATCGATTGGTTTCGGAGCATCCGGTAAGTGGGGGAGTGTACTTATATGAGATGACTTGAAACCGTAACCACTTCAAAACCATATGCGCGATTTATGTTCTGGAAGCGGTGGTGAACCGGAATGTTATTGAGTTGAATTGTCTATCCTAAGGTTAAGTCCAATGGAGAGGTTAGTGTTAACATTTCAAACGATGCTATCGTGTGGAACTGTCTATCTTAAGGAGTATTCCAAGAGAGAGGACATCATTAGCATTTATCGGAGGACTTATGTTGGAATCTATGTGAAGATTCGTGATCTATTCGAGATGATGGAATCCATTTGGGGATTCATGTTCTGTTCGAGTGATGAAGACTCATGTGAGAGATGCTAAATATAGCCTCGACATCGAAAATGACTAAAACCAGAGTAAGGTGCCTAGCGGTGAAGGATTTAGCAAGCCCAAATAGTGTGTATCAACTCCAATCTAGAGATACTATCGATATTGCTAGCGAGAGTTGATGATATTCGGTTAACGTGATGGCGTTGACCAGCTATGGTTTACCTTATAGTATATTCTATCTAAAGATATATGATGCTCTGAAGGAAGTTTCTGATCCTTGTCATGGAGTTCAGATTAGGCTAGACCGAAGAATCTTCATGGAAAAATCCATGCATTAACGAGCCTTAGTGTGTATGCTGCCGATTACACCCTAATGTACTCTACAGACTGTGTTCGCATGGACGCAAGGATGGAGTTCCACCACCATCATTAATGCCTATTACGGGAGAAAATATGAAGTCGGAACCCACGTCTCCCAAAATGTCACTGACTGTAAAATTGATCTCACTAAGGTCACCAAAGTTGACAAAAACATTGCTAAGAGGGCGAGTTCGAGCTATGTTCTCCTCAGTAGTCACCGCGACTTGGTCACCAGCCACTTCAGAAGTTTCAATGGCCATGTCTTCTGGAGGAGGCGAGCTGTGGAGATCGGGACTCATTCCGGGCAACTCACCTAATGAATCGTCCCTCAGCTTGCTAGCGTGGTACCCGCTATCATCATCACAATGCCTTCCCCTTCCTTCTCCTCCGCCCTTGGCTCTTTACCGTCTCTCCTTGCGAACGATTCATCTTCCTTTGAAATCAGGGGCATTTTTGCTTCATGTAATGACCCGTAATTTTTAAGTCTTCGAATTTGAATATTTAATTTATTTAAATATTCGAATTCGAATTTAAATATAATAAAATCTATGTTTCAAATAACCGCTTGATTTTTATAACATATTTTTAATTTAATTTATAGGATTTTTTCATAATTTTTAATTTGGAAAATAATTAAATCTTCATTTGATGCATTTTGCAACAAAGATCGGTATTTTTGAAATTTTACAGAATAAGATAAGTAGTGTATTTTATTGTTGTTTTGGGATCCTATCGCATTGTTGTGCACGATCGTAATTTTTTTTGTCGTTCATGGCTCGTAGGCGAATGAAATACTATGTAGCGTCGCGTCAGAAATTGTAGAACAAACAACAACATTATACACACACACGCATGCACACAACATTATTCCTTGTTTTAGGGCTTGTTTGGTGGAAGAATGTTTTGTAAAACATAATCATTTTGTTTTCTTGGATTTAGATTTTATATATATATATGCACACAAGGCATGCATGAACACAATTCTCTACATAGGTTCTTGCCCTTTCCACTTCTTTTCCTTTGTAAATCAAAACAGCAACCCATTTTTCACCTTTCATTTTAATAATTCCAACAACACCTCAAATACAAAGAATTAGCCAATGTAACCAACATCAATGTTGTAGAGGGGAAGTAGGGCTTTACCTTTTGTTTAAGTTGTACTGGAGATAGTGGTGTGTGGAGGTCATGGTGGCTAGAAGTTGTTGCAGGCGGAGGAGACGTGGAATTCATCAGAGGCGGAGCCGAGCTTGGAGGCAATGGCGCTGGCTGATATAGTCTTGAACGAGGATTTGAACTGTGAAGACGGCGACGTGTTTCGTGGTATATAGGCGGAGGTAGAAAGAGGGAAGGATGGTGCATATGCATGGCCATGCGTGTGTGCAGGCATAAAGAAGAAAGGCGGTATGGGCTTGGGCTGTGGAGGATTGGGTTAGGTTTATTTTATTAATTTTAGTTATTTTTAATAGTTAATTAAAATATGTTAACTTTAAAAATCTATAAGTCACTCATTTTAAGTCTATTTAACCTGCAGCCTTTGACATTAGAATCGTATAAACTAGTAGAACACTATGGAATAATTATTTAACACATCTGGTGAAGTCTAAAATTATGATAAATTAATAATGGTTAATATAATTACAATGATAATGTAGTTAAATTAATTGTACTTCATTGATGGCATCTATTGAGAAGAATAAATCCCCATTCTGTGATTGCCAAGTAAAAAGACTATTTTAGAAGTTAATTAATATATAGATTAATTAATATTGGATAAATGATGTGTTAGGTGTTGATTGTTAATTATTGATAATAATGTGTTTGTTATTATGGTTTGATTGGTTGTTTGAATTGTGCTCGACCAATTTATGAGCAATTAATTTCCATATGCATAGGGTGGGCAAATACAAACACTTTGTGATTAGAATTTCACATTTTGACTATAAGGTGTTCGATGAAAATATTAGCAAAGAAATAGTTATAATAAAAGATTCTATTATAATTTAAAAGGAAAAGATACTTATCTTTCGAAATGGAATGTTTTCTTTTAAAGAAATAGAAATATTTGAAAATAAATATTTTGAAGTGATTTTATTAAAAGGGATTTATATAAAGATATTTATAAAATTGTGTTTTATAATTGAAAAGAGAATTTAAAGGACTATAACTGTAACGACCCAGAATTTTGAACAAATTAAATTGAGAATATTTAATTAATTTTAAATATTTGAATGACGATTTAATTTGAATCCCCGATATAACTCTGAATTTTGCGATTAAAACTTTAAAATTTAATCTATTGATGGTCGAATAAAAATTTATATCTTCAATTTTGAATTGGAGAAAAATATTTTGAAAAGCTTTTAAAATTCGTATTGACAATACTGAAGATAATTGGAGCTTCAGAATCGAATTTGAAATTGAATTGTTCAGTTTGAAATTATATCGTTCGAATCGGTATTTAAAAATAGCCGTCCGAGGGACAGTCTCGGAATTCGACGAAACCAGTGCCATTGGGTCCGTAATATTGAATTATTGTCGGATTTCAAATTCCGTATTTTTCGGAGCTGTTATGTGAGCGCACGACGTAAAAACGCGTCGAAATTTAATTGAAACCAATTTAAATTTAAACTTTAAATATTTAGTCAACACACACGTTATCTTCCTTTAATCACGGAGAAAATCACGCCATCGATCACGTAATAGATCGTGCAAACCATACCTCGTCAATTTCAAATACCCTCGTTCCTTATTTTATGCCGAGCATTTCGTTCAAAAGCAAATTCGTTCGTTCAGCTCAAAATCAAACAAAGAAAAATGGCCGAGTTGCCCCCTTCCCTCTTTTATTCATTTAAACAACGAAACCCTTCCTTTTTTTCTCTCGGCATGTCCACGAAATCAAGCTGGTATGTTCAAATTGAAGACTCGCGAGCACGAGGCCGCGTTCACGCGTGGAGGATGTTCGACTTCGGGTTGGGAGTCGTGGCGAGGAGGGGACGTCGATTGGGATGCGGCAGGTCTGGGGGAAAGGCGCGATTCAGTGATGGGTTTGAGCAAGGCGATTGGGAGTATCGGTCGATAGCGCGATCTGGGAGGAGGGGATCGGCGGCGCGATGGTGGCACGAGCGCGACACTCGCGTTCGACTGGAGGCAGTGGGAGTTTCGTGAGTCTGGGGTCGCGATGGTTTCGTCGAGATTGGGTGAGGCTCGAGGTTCATCGGCATCGCGAGTTCATCGATAGGGGTCGCGTTCGAGCATAGGTGGCGACGGCGATGTGGAGGTCGCGAACTGGGTTTCAATGAGGTATATATATTTTATTTTATTTTATTTATTCGTTGAATTTATATATATACATTTTACAAAAAAATGATAATAGCAAATTTATTGCATAAATTATTGTAGGGGTTTAAATTAGAAGCAGAAAAAGATAAAAGGAAAATTTATTTACAATTGTTTTAATTTAATCAAATAAGTATATATGCAGTAGATTTTTATAAAAACAGTAATTGATTTTTGGAATTAAAAAATTAAATAAATATTATATGTAAACAGCAGCTTAGTTATATCTACATAGAGAAACAGTAAGTATATATGTATGTATAAAGTTTTAATCTGGACTGTTTTAAAATTTAAAAGTGTGTATACATCAGACAAGAAAATTTAGTTTTAAAAATTTAATTGTAGTTAAATAAAGTTATTAAAGGAAAAATTGGTTCGACTGTTAATTTAAATTGTATAATATTTTGGAAGTTAATTTGGAATTTTAAAATGTTAAGTAGTTATTTATAAACCAAAACTAATATAATTTATTTAGTGGAATATTTATTTAAAGGAAGAATAGTTTTGATTTAAAATTTTGTTAGATAAATTTATTAAAAGAAATTGGGACAAAATAAAATCTTAGTTAAATAAGTTTATTTCAAAACGGAAATCAGTTAGAATTTAAAATTAACTGTTTAAAATGAAATCATCGATGAATCAAAATTATCAAATGAAAATTTATTATTCGATCTGTTCGAATATTAATAAATCGTATAAATGTTTATACAGTTTGAAATCGTAAAGGGAACAAGACGAATTGGATTGGATTGCAAAATTAAAAGCTAAGGTGAGATTTTCTCACTCAATTGAAAAGTGGAATTTTCAGTTATTTATTGATTTGTTTGATTTCTATTTGGATGTGATATTAGATATAGTAGGATATATCTATATATATATAGAAATATATACATATTGGCATATGTATATATTGGATTGATGATTTCCCGCCTCGTATAGCGGATGAGACCCTATTGCGCCGTTAGTAAGCGGATTTTTATAAAACCCATATACCGCGATAATTCCGTACTGGAGCGGAATTGGTATTGTGCTAACGTCTGTGGATGCAGGGAAACAGGTTGGAGGGATCCAACTGGACCCCTCACATTGATTGATTTTATTTATACTGTGATATGAATCTGTGAATGATTATATTGATGTTATTGATCATATTGATGTCTGGAATTTGCTTGAAAGCTAAAATTTAGCTGAATGGATGTTTGATATCATTGGATTCCAAAAATAAACGAAATTGAATTTTTGAAATCAAAATAGAAATTTCTAAGTGAATTAATTTTAGAAATTGAATAAATTTTGAAGAAAGGAATTTTAAAGTATAAAAAGTAAATTTTTATAATCGTATTGAATAAATTCCAGAATAAAGTGAAAATGTTAAATAAATGTATTTCGTAAAATAGTGATTATAAATTGAAGAATTTAATTTAAAATTTGGATTTTTAAAATAGATTGAAAGAAACGATTGAAATTTATTTCCTTAAAAAGGAATTTATTTAAAAGAAGATAAGTTGGAAATCCAATTAGAAATTTAATTGGTAAATTGAAATAAGTTGTGAAATCAATGTAAAATGATTTCAATTTGAAGAATCCATTTTAAAACCGAATATCGAATAATTTGAGAAAAATAAGGAATTCACTTAGTAGTGATAAATAAAATTAGAAGTCAATATTGAAATTGATTTGGTATTGAAGTTTTTATAAATAGAATTAAAAATTTTAAAAGTTGTTTATAAACCCAAAGTCACTTATTTTGATAAGTTAAATATAGAAGTTGATAAAAGAAGGTTTATAAGTCGAAGTTGTTATAAAAAAAAGAGAAATAGAATTTGTAAACGTGTTTATAAATTCGAAATAGATTGAATGTGATAAATTAAATATAGAAGGTTATTAAAGAAGTTATATTCACGATTTTGGACAGTGAATATATTGTTAAGTAAAATGAATTTCTTTTTGAAGAAGTGATATAAAAAAAAATGAAGTTAAACATTTTAAAGATGTTTTAAAATGTATTATGAATTGAAAGCATAGATTTCAACAGTTCTTGTTGAAATAGACGTTTTCGAGAAATTTAAGGAAATGGTGGACTATAACACTGTTGTTATGGTAAATGGTTTCCGAAAGGAAATGTTTTATATAGTATTGGGATTTACCTATCTATCTAAATTTTTGAATCCCTATACTAGCGATTTTGGGTCGTCGTAACGATGTTTTACGCAACATTCGTTTTGACTCAAATAGATGTTAAAATTTATGATTTCCTTAAAGAATGAACTATATAATTTAATTTGATTTAAGTATATCGAATATTTCCAAGTGTTGAAAATAAATAGATTTGTGAAATACTTATTATTAAATAAGTATGGAATTGCTTTTCCAAAAATGAAATGTTTTGAGAATTTATCTTTGAAAAGATAAATTGAAGTTGAATATTGAAATCGATTTGAAAATCGTATATCTGTAGATATTTGAAAAATATAAATTCACTATGGAATTTATAAAAGAAAGGGAAGTTGTTTTAAAAATAAATATTGATTTATTTTTGAAATGTGGAAATTTTATATCTAGTGAAAGATATTTTGGAAGATAAAATAATTTGGAAAATAATTTGGAATCTGATGATGTTGTGCATCTTTATTGATAGTTAAATAACCGACTATCAATAATTACCTTTAGATAGGTATTTGTTGTGAATTGGATGAATTTGAATGCCACACTTATTTTTGAATAAGCGCTCACTATTCGGGTTAGCCGGGAAAGGACCATGGGGTCGTATAACCCATTCCGAATATGTGATACGTCGTTATGAATCGCATTTGAAGACCGGTGTTGAAGACCGGATATTTTTGAAAACGGAAGGATTACCGTCGAGTTACTCTACATCGGCTGATCTCCGATTTAGTGGTTTTATCACCCTTAGTGACGGGAAGTCCTGACGTGATTGAAAATTATCCGGATATGCAAGGGCTTCGTGAGAAGTGCCTTCGGTTCTGTTCGATCCCGAAACAGACTTGTATGGATTGTGTGTCTGACGTTACAATTTGAGATATAAAGCTGATTTCTTTCAAATACATTTCTGTTGGTGGCGGAGAATTTATTCTCTTAGCTTAACACCCTTCTCTGAGACGTACGAGCTCAGAGGTTATGTAGTTGAAATTCATCAACGATATATCCCAATTTGGTAACGTGGCATACTGAGTGTTGCTGTGAAATGATCAGTGTTTGATCATTTGCGATATGATCATTTGTTTGATCTTATATCTTTGTGATCATAGGTTGATCATTTTGTTTGACCCGAAGCAGGGCTTTTTGAGAAAGCGTAGCTTTGTGGACGAGACTTCGTCGAGCCTCACACCCCGGAAATGGTCGAAACAGGAAGAATGCGGCAAGGTTCTAGGGAGTAGCGCCCCTTAGTGTATGTCATTCCTTCTGGATAGAGGTGGTATCATGGTATGGAGCCCAGATACTTAACCTATGTGGTTGCTGCATTATTATCTTTGTGGTTGTTGGAAATCGGGGATCCTCGGGAAGATCGGTTACGATCGGGGGATGGCATACGCGTGTCAGTAGTTACCTATTTTTGCAGAGGTAACCCGGCCTTGTGTTGGCAGAGATCCGGTTAGGTTCTCGGGTCGTCTATTCCAGGGACGTACCCATCGTGGATAGGAAGTTCCTTAGCCTGACCATTTGTTGGAAATCCAAACTCCAATACGAACTTTGTACGGTATTAGTTGTAGAACCTGCCATTTACGTACGATGGTCACCACTGTTTAGATGGTAGCTATAGTAGGCATACGATACTGGTCGTATGTTGGCTAAGATTAATATTATACTTTCGAAATGTTTCTACACTATGCACTAATAATAATATCAAAAAGAATTTGATTTTTGCGTAGTAAGCATCTTTGACTATCATAAGAAGAAATCTCCTCCAATTCTGCGTTTGCATTGTGTGTGTGGCGGGAGGTCTTATGGTAGTTTCATTTTCCAAAAGCATTTCGAATTTGTTTTATTTTCTTTGTGAAAGAATAACTGTTTTACGATCTCACACCAGTCACCATGACTGACTCGGAGTTTATTGTTCCCTTCTAAACTCTGGGTGCCCACCAATTTCCACACGGGCAGCCTAGAGTTATGTTATCAGGATATTCTGGAGCTTGGAGATAAGCTGGATGACGAGACGTAGTATTTGTATCTGGTAGTATTTATTCCGCTGTGTATTCTGTATGAGGACAAGTTTACATAACTGTCCATTGTTGTATTGAGTTGTATATTTACTCTGATTGATGTATGTATAAAAACTGATATAGTTCTTTGTTTTAAAAGACTAGTAATTATCTATTATATATTGTTCCGCTGCGATGTGTAAGATTCTGATATTGTTTTCTGTTTCTGATGTTGTTCTGTTGTTCTTCTTCTCTCTTTCTACTCTCTTCCTTCTGCTTTCTTCTTCTTCCACTTTTTCTTCTTTTTAAAACCCTCACTATTGGAGTTTCCGGCACTCGATTGCTCGGCAGTCGATAAAGTGAGTATCGATGTCGAATTTTCGAAAGTCGAAAATTTCGGTATGTGACAGCGTGGTATCAGAGCATATGGTTAAGCGACAACCCTGCTCTGTGGGGTGTTACTCATTAGAGATAGAGTCGGTAGTACTCTAGAATGAGTTGAGTGTAATAATAGATATGAGCGCGTATTTGTTAGTGAATATAAAATTGTTTTATATTGTGTTTGCTTATCCGTTGAGATGTTTATGAATTTTGGTCGGTATGTGGGACGCCATATTATCGATAGGGATTTCTAAGCACTTAAACGAGGCAAGACGACATAATATTGTTTTAAATAGGGTAAATGAAATAATTTTACCCAAAACTATTTTTGTATAGAAAAGAAATCATTTTCTATGAATTATTATAGTATATGGTTGCATGGATGTTAGAAGTGATAATATTAATCTATTATCATTGAAATTGAATAAGAAATTCAAATCATAACTCCAAAGTTAAGAAATAAATTCACATAAAAATGAAATTTGAGAATGTAAATTATAAATGTGAATTATAATTTAAAACGGAATCCCAGAGAAGTTTTTGGAAATATTTTGAAAAGAATTTGGAAATTTTGGAGATTTGGAAAGTTTAAAATCTTTTTGATTTGAAAATGGAATTCAAAGGATTTTGGAAAAATGTTTTGAAGAAATGAAAAGCTCTAAACTCTTTTTGGTCGCTGGAAAATAATCCTGATGATGATGGCCACATCATTAAAATTCATTTTCGGGTTTCCAAAGGAGAAATTGCTGCTAAATTGTTTTAAATGGAAGTTGTTTGAAAATTTTGGATTTTGTTTTGGAAATTCAAGGATGATTTGAATTGTTTTCAAAAAAAAATGATTTTTGAAATGCTGCTAAGACTCTGGAATACTATGAAATATAACTAAGTTGATAACTTATACAATTTGAATTTTGATCGAATAAATTTAACTTAAGGAATGAAGTTAAATCAAAGTAAGTATAAGTGAATCAATTAAATAAAGAGTGAAATTCTTTAAGTGAAACTTGATATTGAAATTATTCTAAGTTGATGATTGAACAAAAGAATAAAATTGGGATTCGAATTGAAAATGAAAGAATGTGAGAACGAAAAAACAAATTTGAATTTGTAATGAATTGGTAATTGGAACTAATTTAAAATAGTGCAGTTGTGAATGAAAGTAAATTGATGAAATTCAATATTTCAAAATTGAAGATGAATTGATTTTAAATAGAATTAAAATTGAGAATTGAATTCAAATGAGATATGTAACTTCAAAAGTGAAGTAAGCTAAAATGCATAAGCAGTTTATATTGAAAATTTTGTAATAGAATTTGCGAAATGGTTTGAATATATGTAACTAGATATTATGGCTAGTAGGATATACAGGTGTAAAGGAATTGGGATTTTAATTTTGAAGAGAATTTGAAGTGCTCAACAAAAGGTAAGTATTTCAATTCGAATATGAGATTTGATGACTTATTTCTCTAGCCGCTTGGCTTTTTCTTTTTCTTTTTGAAATCTGAGAGTCCGTAGGGACGTTTTGTAGTCGTACCGTATTAGCCGCGCAAAGGAGACGCTGGCGAAATTTTTCGAAAATATCGGGTGTTAGAAAATTTTGAAAGTTTAAATTTGAATTTGAATTTAAATTTGAATTGTTAAGGAAAACAATGATGTTTGAGAATTATGAAAATGTTGTTGGAAATTTAGTGAATCAATAACGAATCTTTAGTAGAAAGATTTGTTTTGAAAATTTGATAAAACTATTGGATTGTGGAAAATAGTAGGCGAGTTAAGGATTTTTTTTTCCTAACTTGTAATTTCGGGACGAAATTCTTTTAAGGGGGGAAGTCTGTAACGACCCAGAATTTTGAACAAATTAAATTGAGAATATTTAATTAATTTTAAATATTTGAACGACGATTTAATTTGAATCCCTGATATAACTCTGAATTTTGCGATTAAAACTTTAAAATTTAATCTATTGATGGTCGAATAAAAATTTATATCTTCAATTTTGAATTGGAGAAAAATATTTTGAAAAGATTTTAAAATTCGTATTGACAATACTGAAGATAATTGGAGCTTCAGAATCGAATTTGAAATTGAATTGTTCAGTTTGAAATTATATCGTTCGAATCGGTATTTAAAAATAGCCGTCCAAGGGACAGTCTTGGAATTCGACGAAACCAGTGCCATTGGGTCCGTAATATTGAATTATTGTCGGATTTCAAATTCCGTATTTTTCGGAGCTGTTATGTGAGCGCACGACGTAAAAACGCGTCGAAATTTAATTGAAACCAATTTAAATTTAAACTTTAAATATTTAGTCAACACACACGTTATCTTCCTTTAATCACGGAGAAAATCACGCCATCGATCACGTAATAGATCGTGCAAACCATACCTCGTCAATTTCAAATACCCTCGTTCCTTATTTTATGCCGAGCATTTCGTTCAAAAGCAAATTCGTTCGTTCAGCTCAAAATCAAACAAAGAAAAATGGCCGAGTTGCCCCCTTCCCTCTTTTATTCATTTAAACAACGAAACCCTTCCTTTTTTTCTCTCGGCATGTCCACGAAATCAAGCTGGTATGTTCAAATTGAAGACTCGCGAGCACGAGGCCGCGTTCGCGCGTGGAGGATGTTCGACTTCGGGTTGGGAGTCGTGGCGAGGAGGGGACGTCGATTGGGATGCGGCAGGTCTGGGGGAAAGGCGCGATTCAGTGATGGGTTCGAGCAAGGCGATTGGGAGTATCGGTCGATAGCGCGATCTGGGAGGAGGGGATCGGCGGCGCGATGGTGGCACGAGCGCGACACTCGCGTTCGACTGGAGGCAGTGGGAGTTTCGTGAGTCTGGGGTCGCGATGGTTTCGTCGAGATTGGGTGAGGCTCGAGGTTCATCGGCATCGCGAGTTCATCGATAGGGGTCGCGTTCGAGCATAGGTGGCGACGGCGATGTGGAGGTCGCGAACTGGGTTTCAATGAGGTATATATATTTTATTTTATTTTATTTATTCGTTGAATTTATATATATACATTTTACAAAAAAATGATAATAGCAAATTTATTGCATAAATTATTGTAGGGGTTTAAATTAGAAGCAGAAAAAGATAAAAGGAAAATTTATTTACAATTGTTTTAATTTAATCAAATAAGTATATATGCAGTAGATTTTTATAAAAACAGTAATTGATTTTTGGAATTAAAAAATTAAATAAATATTATATGTAAACAGCAGCTTAGTTATATCTACATAGAGAAACAGTAAGTATATATGTATGTATAAAGTTTTAATCTGGACTGTTTTAAAATTTAAAAGTGTGTATACATCAGACAAGAAAATTTAGTTTTAAAAATTTAATTGTAGTTAAATAAAGTTATTAAAGGAAAAATTGGTTCGACTGTTAATTTAAATTGTATAATATTTTGGAAGTTAATTTGGAATTTTAAAATGTTAAGTAGTTATTTATAAACCAAAACTAATATAATTTATTTAGTGGAATATTTATTTAAAGGAAGAATAGTTTTGATTTAAAATTTTGTTAGATAAATTTATTAAAAGAAATTGGGACAAAATAAAATCTTAGTTAAATAAGTTTATTTCAAAACGGAAATCAGTTAGAATTTAAAATTAACTGTTTAAAATGAAATCATCGATGAATCAAAATTATCAAATGAAAATTTATTATTCGATCTGTTCGAATATTAATAAATCGTATAAATGTTTATACAGTTTGAAATCGTAAAGGGAACAAGACGAATTGGATTGGATTGCAAAATTAAAAGCTAAGGTGAGATTTTCTCACTCAATTGAAAAGTGGAATTTTCAGTTATTTATTGATTTGTTTGATTTCTATTTGGATGTGATATTAGATATAGTAGGATATATCTATATATATATATAGAAATATATACATATTGGCATATGTATATATTGGATTGATGATTTCCCGCCTCGTATAGCGGATGAGACCCTATTGCGCCGTTAGTAAGCGGATTTTTATAAAACCCATATACCGCGATAATTCCGTACTGGAGCGGAATTGGTATTGTGCTAACGTCTGTGGATGCAGGGAAACAGGTTGGAGGGATCCAACTGGACCCCTCACATTGATTGATTTTATTTATACTGTGATATGAATCTGTGAATGATTATATTGATGTTATTGATCATATTGATGTCTGGAATTTGCTTGAAAGCTAAAATTTAGCTGAATGGATGTTTGATATCATTGGATTCCAAAAATAAACGAAATTGAAGTTTTGAAATCAAAATAGAAATTTCTAAGTGAATTAATTTTAGAAATTGAATAAATTTTGAAGAAAGGAATTTTAAAGTATAAAAAGTAAATTTTTATAATCGTATTGAATAAATTCCAGAATAAAGTGAAAATGTTAAATAAATGGATTTCGTAAAATAGTGATTATAAATTGAAGAATTTAATTTAAAATTTGGATTTTTAAAATAGATTGAAAGAAACGATTGAAATTTATTTCCTTAAAAAGGAATTTATTTAAAAGAAGATAAGTTGGAAATCCAATTAGAAATTTAATTGGTAAATTGAAATAAGTTGTGAAATCAATGTAAAATGATTTCAATTTGAAGAATCCATTTTAAAACCGAATATCGAATAATTTGAGAAAAATAAGGAATTCACTTAGTAGTGATAAATAAAATTAGAAGTCAATATTGAAATTGATTTGGTATTGAAGTTTTTATAAATAGAATTAAAAATTTTAAAAGTTGTTTATAAACCCAAAGTCACTTATTTTGATAAGTTAAATATAGAAGTTGATAAAAGAAGGTTTATAAGTCGAAGTTGTTATAAAAAAAAGAGAAATAGAATTTGTAAACGTGTTTATAAATTCGAAATAGATTGAATGTGATAAATTAAATATAGAAGGTTATTAAAGAAGTTATATTCACGATTTTGGACAGTGAATATATTGTTAAGTAAAATGGATTTATTTTTGAAGAAGTGATATAAAAAAAAATGAAGTTAAACATTTTAAAGATGTTTTAAAATGTATTATGAATTGAAAGCATAGATTTCAACAGTTCTTGTTGAAATAGACGTTTTCGAGAAATTTAAGGAAATGGTGGACTATAACACTGTTGTTATGGTAAATGGTTTCCGAAAGGAAATGTTTTATATAGTATTGGGATTTACCTATCTATCTAAATTTTTGAATCCCTATACTAGCGATTTTGGGTCGTCGTAACGATGTTTTACGCAACATTCGTTTTGACTCAAATAGATGTTAAAATTTATGATTTCCTTAAAGAATGAACTATATACTTAATTTGATTTAAGTATATCGAATATTTCCAAGTGTTGAAAATAAATAGATTTGTGAAATACTTATTATTAAATAAGTATGGAATTGCTTTTCCAAAAATGAAATGTTTTGAGAATTTATCTTTGAAAAGATAAATTGAAGTTGAATATTGAAATCGATTTGAAAATCGTATATCTGTAGATATTTGAAAAATATAAATTCACTATGGAATTTATAAAAGAAAGGGAAGTTGTTTTAAAAATAAATATTGATTTATTTTTGAAATGTGGAAATTTTATATCTAGTGAAAGATATTTTGGAAGATAAAATAATTTGGAAAATAATTTGGAATCTGATGATGTTGTGCATCTTTATTGATAGTTAAATAACCGACTATCAATAATTACCTTTAGATAGGTATTTGTTATGAATTGGATGAATTTGAATGCCACACTTATTTTTGAATAAGCGCTCACTATTCGGGTTAGCCGGGAAAGGACCATGGGGTCGTATAACCCATTCCGAATATGTGATACGTCGTTATGAATCGCATTTGAAGACCGGTGTTGAAGACCGGATATTTTTGAAAACGGAAGGATTACCGTCGAGTTACTCTACATCGGCTGATCTCCGATTTAGAGGTTTTATCACCCTTAGTGACGGGAAGTCCTGACGTGATTGAAAATTATCCGGATATGCAAGGGCTTCGTGAGAAGTGCCTTCGGTTCTGTTCGATCCCGGAACAGACTTGTATGGATTGTGTGTCTGACGTTACAATTTGAGATATAAAGCTGATTTCTTTCAAATACATTTCTGTTGGTGGCGGAGAATTTATTCTCTTAGCTTAACACCCTTCTCTGAGACGTACGAGCTCAGAGGTTATGTAGTTGAAATTCATCAGCGATATATCCCAATTTGGTAACGTGGCATACTGAGTGTTGCTGTGAAATGATCAGTGTTTGATCATTTGCGATATGATCATTTGTTTGATCTTATATCTTTGTGATCATAGGTTGATCATTTTGTTTGACCCGAAGCAGGGCTTTTTGAGAAAGCGTAGCTTTGTGGACGAGACTTCGTCGAGCCTCACACCCCGGAAATGGTCGAAACAGGAAGAATGCGGCAAGGTTCTAGGGAGTAGCGCCCCTTAGTGTATGTCATTCCTTCTGGATAGAGGTGGTATCATGGTATGGAGCCCAGATACTTAACCTATGTGGTTGCTGCATTATTATCTTTGTGGTTGTTGGAAATCGGGGATCCTCGGGAAGATCGGTTACGATCGGGGGATGGCATACGCGTGTCAGTAGTTACCTATTTTTGCAGAGGTAACCCGGCCTTGTGTTGGCAGAGATCCGGTTAGGTTCTCGGGTCGTCTATTCCAGGGACGTACCCATCGTGGATAGGAAGTTCCTTAGCCTGACCATTTGTTGGAAATCCAAACTCCAATACGAACTTTGTACGGTATTAGTTGTAGAACCTGCCATTTACGTACGATGGTCACCACTGTTTAGATGGTAGCTATAGTAGGCATACGATACTGGTCGTATGTTGGCTAAGATTAATATTATACTTTCGAAATGTTTCTACACTATGCACTAATAATAATATCAAAAAGAATTTGATTTTTGCGTAGTAAGCATCTTTGACTATCATAAGAAGAAATCTCCTCCAATTCTGCGTTTGCATTGTGTGTGTGGCGGGAGGTCTTATGGTAGTTTCATTTTCCAAAAGCATTTCGAATTTGTTTTATTTTCTTTGTGAAAGAATAACTGTTTTACGATCTCACACCAGTCACCATGACTGACTCGGAGTTTATTGTTCCCTTCTAAACTCTGGGTGCCCACCAATTTCCACACGGGCAGCCTAGAGTTATGTTATCAGGATATTCTGGAGCTTGGAGATAAGCTGGATGACGAGACGTAGTATTTGTATCTGGTAGTATTTATTCCGCTGTGTATTCTGTATGAGGACAAGTTTACATAACTGTCCATTGTTGTATTGAGTTGTATATTTACTCTGATTGATGTATGTATAAAAACTGATATAGTTCTTTGTTTTAAAAGACTAGTAATTATCTATTATATATTGTTCCGCTGCGATGTGTAAGATTCTGATATTGTTTTCTGTTTCTGATGTTGTTCTGTTGTTCTTCTTCTCTCTTTCTACTCTCTTCCTTCTGCTTTCTTCTTCTTCCACTTTTTCTTCTTTTTAAAACCCTCACTATTGGAGTTTCCGGCACTCGATTGCTCGGCAGTCGATAAAGTGAGTATCGATGTCGAATTTTCGAAAGTCGAAAATTTCGGTATGTGACAATAACCTTAGAATTTTAAAATGGTTTTCCAAAGATTGTAAGGAAGTAAACAATACTGTGTTTGAAAGTATCTGTGATTATTAGTGCAAAATGAATTGTCACTTCAGGGAACAAAATGATTTGTTATGCTACCGATGATTCGGGTAACCCGTAACTAAAAAGTGGGTGAATGGTTTTGGTAACCCTTAGTATAGTCTACTCTTAGTGTAGAGGGATATACTTATTAATTAATTTTGGTAAGGTTGGGACCCAGTTGCCTTGTTTATGGGTGAAACCACCCGATCTGGTTGCATATATTTTTATATTCTTTTATTGTATAGCATTTGGGATTTCCGAATAAATATATCAAATACAACACTGTATTATTATACATAATATTTGATACCATTTTCAAATTGATTTGTCTTAAATCCTGAAGAAAAGTATGATTTGATACAAAAGATACATACATACATGCATATATATATATATATATATTATTTCAAAAGGATTTGAAATGAAACCGAGAATTTAGTTCGAAGAGATTATTTTGGAAAAAGATTGTATTTTGAAAATAATAAAGTTAATTAGATTTCAAAAATCTGAATGTGAAGAAGCCTAAGTGGATAGTTTGGGAATTGCATGTTTGTTTGTGCATTGTAGGCTCCTTGAGTTTTATTTGTGGTAGGAAAACTACGTTGGTTTTTTCCTGTATCTAATTGGGTACCCAATTAGATAGGGGTTCGTAGGCAGTCACAAGTGGTAGTGATGCAGCCCCAATAATTATAAAACATTTTCTTGTTTATTGTTTGCTATCTATCATGTGTTGATGTATCTTTCATGCTCGCCATTTTATTCCGCATTGACATGTTTATTGAGTTTGCAGGAATGACTATTGATGTCTCTTACATCAGAGTTGTGCAGCGGTAGATTTATAGTATTTAAGTTTGGTATGTGTTAAAGCACAACTAGTAGAATAAACCATTACTCAGATAAGTTGTATTATTGAAATTGTATCATATACATTTAATAGTGTGGTATATTTATCAGATTAATGATATGTATTTTGGTAGTTTTCATTTGTTTGTTTTAGAACGGACGGGTTTTCAGCGATTTTGAATAGTCCGAAAATCCGGGTTATTATAGTTGGTATCAGAGCTTAGGTTAGGTGCCTAAATTAATTTTCACCTAGGGTTACTAGATCAACATAGGAATTTTAAATGAAACTAACTTAATTTGATAAATAAAAATGGATAGGATAAGACACCGTACCTTTGACCAGGGTTATGGGTGATTAATTTTGCTGTGCTTAACCTTTGCTAATTGTTTGGCTTCCGTTATATTTTTCCATCTATGGAATTTCCGAGACGAAATTCTTTTAAGGAGGGAAGAATGTAACGACCTGTAATTTTTGAGTCTTCGAATTTGAATATTTAATTTATTTAAATATTCGAATTTGAATTTAAATATAATAATCTATGTTTAAAATAACTACTTGATATTTATGACTTTTTTTAATTTTATTTATAGGATTTTTCTATAATTTTTAATTTAGAAAATAATTAAATCTTCATTTAACGCATTTTGTGCAAATGTTGGTAATTTTTGAAATTTTACAATGTATTTTATATTGTTTTGGGATCCTGTCGCCTTGTTGGGCGCTATCGTATTTTTGTTTCTATCATTTGTCATTCGTACGCGAATGAAATATTGTGTAGCGTTGCGCCGGAAATTGTAGAACAAAAAACAACATTATACACACACGCACATTATCCATTGTTTTGTGGCTTGTTTGGCGAAAGAATGTTTTATAAAACATAATCATTTTGTTTTTTTGGATTTAGATTTTATATATATATATGTATGTATGTATGTATATGTATATGTGTGTGTGTTTGTGCACAAGGCATGCATGAACACAATTCTCTACACACGTTCTTGCTCTTTCCTTTTCTTTTTTCTGTAAATGAAAACAGCAACACATTTTTCACCTTTCATTTTAATAATTCCAACAACTCCTCAAATACTAAGAATTAGCCAAAGTCATCAACATCAATGTTGTAGAGGGGAAGTAGGGCTTCATCTTTTGTTTAAGTTGTATTGGAGATGGTGGTGTGTGGAGATTGGGGTAGCCATAAGTTGCTTCAGGTAGAGGTTCTATGCAGTTCGTCAAAGGCGGAGAGAAGCTCGGAGGCGATGGTGTTGGCTGATGTGGTCTTGAATGAGGAGTTGAACGGGGAAGACGACGAGGTGTTTCGTTGTGTATAGGCGGAGGTAGGAGGAGAAAGGGATGGTGTGTATGCATGGTCGTGAGTGTGTTCAGGCACATAGAAGAAAGGCAAGTTGGGCTTGGGTTGTGGAGGGTTAGGTGAGGTTTATTTGATTAATTTTAGTTATTTTATTAGTTAATTAAGATATGTTAACTTTAAAAATCCATAACTCATTCATTTTAAGTCAATTTAACCCATGGTCTTCGACATTAGATTCGTATGAGCTAGTAGAACACAATGGAATAATTATTTAGTTCATTTGGTGAAGTGTAAAATTAAGATAAATTAATAGTGCCTAAATATAATTACATTGATAACTTAATTAAATTAGTTATACTTCATTGACAACATCTATTAAGCAGAATAATTCATCATTCTGTGATTGCCAGGTAAAAGATTGTTTTATAAGTTTATTAATATATAGATAAACTAATATTGGATCAATACTATGTCAGCTATTGATTGTTAATTATTGATAATAATGTGTTTGTTATTATTGTTTGGTTGGTTGTTTAAATTGTACTCGACTAGTTTATAAGCAATTATTTTCTATATGCATGAGGTGGGTAAATATGAACGCTTTGTGATTAGAATTTCATGGTTTGACTATAATGTGTTCAATGAAAATATTTGTAAAGAAATTGTTATAATAAAAGATGTTTATTATAATTTTAAAAGGAAAAGATACTTATTGTTTGAAATGAAATGTTTTCTTTTAAAGAAATAGAAATATCTGGACATAAATATTTTTGAAGCGATTTTATATAAAAGAGACTTATATAAAGATATTTATAAAAATGTGTTTTATAAATGAAAAGAGAATTTCGTGGACTATAACCTTGGTAGTTTTTAAATGGTTTTGCAAAGATTTTGAGGAAATAAACAATACTACGTTTGAAAGTATTTATGATTATTAGTGCAAAATTATTTGTCACTTCGAGGAACAAAATGATTTGTTATGTTACCGATGATTCGGGTAACCCGTAACTAAAAAGTGGGCGAAGGGTTTTGGTAACCCTTAGTATAGTCTACTCTTAGCATAGAGGGATATACTTGTTTATTTATTTTGGTAAGGCTGGGACACAATTGCCTTGGTTATCAGAGAAACCACCCGATCTGATTGCATATATTTTGATATTTTTTATAGTAGAAGATTTGTGATTTCTAAATAAATAAATCAAATACAAAACTGTATTATTATAAAAAGTATTTGATCAGCGTTTTCAAATTGATTTATTTTAAATCCCAAAGAAAATTATGACTTGATATGAAAGATATATATATATATATTAGTGAATATTAGGCTCAAGTCCCCAATAAGTTTCAAAATACACAAAAACCCCAGTAAAAAAAGTATGTAAATTAGGTCCTTAGAATTAAGTTACTAAGTAATTGCATATAGTTATGCAATTATTCACTGAATAATTGCAGACATTTATGCAATTATATCCAAAAGTTGCATAAAGTTATGCAATTTTTTTGGTGAATAATTGCGAAAATTTCTGCGATTTTTTGGTGAATAATTACGTAATTTTACGCAATTTTTCAGTGAATAATTGTGGAAATGTCTACAATTTTTTGATATAATTGCATAAATGTCTGTAATTATTCACTGAATAATTGCATAAGTGTATGCCAATATTTGGTAACTTAATTCTAGGGACCTAATTTACAAACTTTTTTTTACTGGGGTTTTTGTGTATTTTGAAACTTATTAGGGACCTGTGCCAAACTGTCCCTATATATTAAAAGGATTAGAAATGAAACCAGGAATTAATTCGAAGATACTATTTTTGAAAAAGGTTATATTTAGAAAATAATAAAGTTAATCAGATTTTAGAAATCTAAATGTGATGATTAAGCCTAAGTGGATGGTTTGAGAATTGCATGTTTGTTTGTGCATCATAGGCTCCTTAGGTCCTATTTGTGGTAAGAGAACAACATTGGTTTGATACTGCATCTAATTGAGTACCCAATTAGATAGGGGTACGTAGGCGGTCACAAGTGGTAGTGATGCAGCCCCAATAGTAATATAACATTTTCTTATTTATTGTTTTCTATCTATCATGTGTTGATGTATCTTTCCTACTTACCATTTTATTCCACATTGACATGTTTATTGAGTTTGCAGGAATGACTATTGTTTTCCCTCACGTCCGAGTTGTGCGGTAGATTTTTGAGTTTGGTATATATTAAAGCACACCCCGTAGAATAAATGATTACTCTAATAAGTTGTATTATTGAAATTGTATCATATACATTTAATAGTGTTGTATATTTATTAGATTATGATATGTCTTTTAGTAGTTTTCATTTGTTTGTTTTAGAACGAACGGGTTTTTGACGATTTTGACTGGTCCAAAAATCCAAGACATTACACTTCACCACCATCTCGGGAGGCATCTCCTCCTATGAACTCTTCGGTTACTTTTTCAGGGACCTTTTCTACATGTGCCTCACCAGAGGGATCTTCTACATCCCCTTGAACATTATCGTTGGAGCTACGAGTAAGGGCAGAGGAACGGAGGTGAGCCCGAGAGCCACTCTGTGCTGAGGACTCAGCAACAGTAAATCTACCTTGGCAAAGCAGACCCAACAGCCATAGATTTTCATTTGTAAGGAGGAATACAATGGTGCGTCGGTTGGGCCTAATTGCCTTTAAAGCATTGAATGTTATCTCATGTCCATCACTCTCGTCTCGGTCCGGGATGCCTACAAAGGAGCACATGTTAAGTTAGAAACTTAGGATTTTCGACATATGGGAGACTAGAGAAAGGAACGTACATCCAGATAGCCAAAGCCGATTGAATCCGATTGGGCAACACACAAAGAAATACTCGTTCTTAAAATAAGAACACTTGTTGTGGAGCTTCTCGATCACTTTACATCCCCTCTGGGCTTCGATTATCAAATATGATGGGGAATCCTATCTTTTACTGAATCGAAGAAGATATGTAAGCTCATTAAATCTTGGGGGTCAGTTGAATCTACCCATAAAGAGGACGTAAAATGAGCTCAAAACAGAATAGCCATTTGGATGAATTTGAAACGCGGCCAGTCCAAGTTCTTACATCACACCCATAAGGAACGAATTGAACAGTGAGACATCACCGCCTAAGCACATATATTGATTACATACTGTGAAGCCCGATGAAGGATTGTGAGAAAATTCTGCTCTTGGCGGCAGTCGGACATCATTCCCAGGAATGCCATGTTGGACACATATGTTCTAGAGTGACCTGGCGGATAGGATTGAAGGCACGTGCTCTAGCAGTTTATTCAAGGTTTGTGGTCCCAAATGAAGTCGACTCAATATTGGCTCGGTTGGAACTATTTGACTCTTGGATTCAAGAGTTTCAGAATGGCTTTGCCTAAGAGGGATAGATGGTGAAGCGGGAGCTGTAGAATATTCGACATTAGGAGGAATAGACGTTCCTTCACCAGACTTAAGATGGGGTGACCGATGAGTTATTCTAGATAATAAAACTTAGTGTTCAACACGGTCAGGTATGTTTTACGTTGAATAATAAACCAGTGTGACCAACGCTAGGAATCTAAAGGATGCCAATGACCTATCAGATTCTGATTATTGACTGGGGAAGGTGAAGTGTGTTAATATATGCAGTGTGAGTCCAGTGTCCCATGCATGATGGATGGACCATCCGACATAGGTACCTCGCTCATGCAAGAAAAGCAAACCACATCGTACTTTGAAATTATATTTCGAAACATACCCGTTATTGGTGAGTAATCGATAACGGAGCCGCTATCCAGAGCGACGCAAAAAGCCTTTCTTCTCAAGATCACTGGAAATGCAGAAATAGGGAAAACGACATGATGAAATCATCTAGTATGACTAATCTTAGAATAAGCCATTACACTAGAATTTGAATGACAATGGGGACTTAGCCAAATTTTGAAAAGAAATAGTTGAACCCGAAGAACAAGACTTGTCTTCGGAACCATGTGCATTCGACCAGGGAAGAACTTAACTTCACCGATGATCAAACACAATCTAAAATTCAACTAATCCCCTTCAACTTTCAATCAGTCAAATCCAAATCACAATCGCCAACCTAAAGATCGCGCAAGACTAGATCGGTGCTAGGTTTCAAAATTGAATCAGGGGCCGAACTAATTGGATGATGGATCTGGTGGGAACGACACTGGTGAACGATGACTTGAACCTCCAGGCGATGGTGGCAGGTGATAGAAATGGCAGGGGATGATCGAATGGTGGAGCTGATTGGGTCGATGGAGGTTAGATCGACATGAGAAGTCTGGTAACTCGGGTGAAGGAAAGTAGCTCGGGTGCAAGGCAAGCCAAGAATGAAAGTAAACTTAAAAGTTTCTAAATTTCGAACTATTTATAGATCGAGGGTGAGCACTATAGCTCTGTGCCCTATTGCTATTTTTCTCCCTACATAACTTGGAAGGCACGACAAGGTGAAGATATGCTTATCTAGGACATTAAGTGATCACACTGAAGCATATACAACGTTCTCAATGAAGAAGAATAAAGTTCTAACTATGATTAAACCAAGTAGTTAAAGGACAATCGATCAAGTGATAACCACATCTCGAGACAGCACTTGAATGATTAACTGGAATTTGTATGATAGCGGTCTAGAATTTGTCTCGATTCAGAGCACGCCTTGTTTTCAATGAAAGCATACTTTAGGGAAAGTATTAATCGGTTTTTAAACAAAACAGAAGCCAACGGAAGTTGGAACATCAAGACGAAGGCGAAACGACTCGAAAACTTAGGAAAGCACTAAGAAGTGCCGAGAAGGGACTTGGAAGATTTTCACTCAAATTGGAGCAAAGCACATAACTCGGTACCAAGCTATAATAAGTTGGTACCGACTTATGTTTCTCCCCCCATTCAACTACCAAACTCCATATTTCCCATGTACTTCACTAAAAGCTCGTGATCAAGTGATTTTTCAAGGGTTTGGATGCCCAATTCCAAGGTTGATGAGAAGAAAGCAAAGAAAGCACGATAACGCGAGTGATAGAGGGAAGACTATAGAAAATAACCAATAATCGAAGAAAATAGCATTTGAACACTTCAACATGAAGATAGAAGAGCAAAGTTGGTGTTGGATTTTCACCGACAGTTATAGCTCGGTACCGATATATCTCCTTAGGTCATGAGGCTTTGATTTCTTCTATACACTTCGGGCCATCATCTGGACTCCAATGCAAGTAGGCTTCTGACCCACTACCTCTGTTTCCCTATAAATACAAACCATAGAGCAACCAAAACATGATCTTCTCCCTGCTTTTGCTTCTTCACTTTCGATCTCAGATTCCACCACTCTTTGTCATCTTCCTCCCTTACAATAGTCACCAAGGAAACTACTCCTAGCAGTTCTAGGCCTTAGAACTTGTCAACTTCTTATACTTGTGACAATAATTCTTTGTAAACTCATTCAAACTATCTCAGATTTGTAATCAATAAAACTATAAAATGGACGTATGTAAGAGATTACCGAACCACTATAAAAATCTTGTATCACTCTACTTTATTTCTATTATTTTCAATTTTATCTACTAGATCTAGGTCTCACGGGTTCCCTACAACTCATTCTTGGGTGTTGACCCATTTTTGATGTCAACACTATGGTTGTGTGGTACCATCTGAGAAGCCGAGCATATATAACAAATGCCTAAAAAAGCTTTAGGTCGAAATATGTTACTTTGTCCAATGGGTTGCATGCCAGTCAGATCAGTTTTAGTTAGCTCTGAACCAATCCGAGTTAGTTTGTTTCTAGCCTGATTAGGAAGTTTGGATATTCGTGGTTCTCTTTAATTATTCTGCCTTGAATGCTGAAATTCTTTGGAAATGGCTTCGTCGGGATGCTAGTATAATTCTGCAACGACCCATATTTTACGAATCAATGGATCGCAAATGTTGAATAGTGACCTTTTTAACCATTGGAATTTTTATTGGACAATTTTAACCTTGAGAAACCTTGTAAGGCCTGTAAATTTTGATAGGAGCCGAAATAGTGTTTGAAACCACTTTTAGATGAAAGATGCGATGGTTTTCTCTTTCCATTAGGTGATCATATTAGGATTTTGGACTTATTGTTTAGAAGTTTTGGCTATTTTAAGTTTGTATGGTATTTAGGTAGATTAGTGGGTAAATAAAGGTGATTAGTGTGGCACGCTAACCCTTTTTGAGATGAGGGTTAATATCAGCCTCCTCCAATAGTCATTGGTCATATTTTCTCTGTTCAAAACATTCCCAAACTTCCATTAATTATTATTAGACCAAAATCCATCATTTTCTTCACTTTAATTAGCCAAATTAAGTGATTAAGAGTAATTAGAAAAGGATATTAAGGGGATTTCGAGATTTGCTGATTTAGGGTACAAAGGGACATGAAGTGTTGCTCCTAGTAGATTTGCCTTGATATTCATGTTATTTTGGATCCGGGTGAGTGATTTATTTTTCTCACTTTACCACGATTGTCTATATAGTTATAGATGACAATTTTAAGTGGTTTTTGAAGTTTAAAATGTTTTCAAACCTATATCTAACCTTGATAACACTTTTAAAATGGTTTTATAGAAATAAATGTTGATTTTGATTTGTTTTTGGTTATTAGACCAAAAGTACCATCCTTTTCTACTGCTAGATCTTGGACGGTATAAATGTTTGAAATGTCTTTAAATTTATTTTATATGATGTAAGGATACTGTACATTACTTGTGTATAGTTATTTATCGTGCTTTTGATTCATTTTAGAGTGATTTAAGAGTGGTCATCATTAGCACAAATCGATGAGTAAAGTTGTTCGAAACATGATAAAATTGATGTGAAGTGTTTGCTAAGGCCTAGGGATGCTATGGTTTCAATCGCATGAAGTTTGAACAAGAAATCACAATGTTTTGGGGAGGTTGAAAATAAATTGGTGGTAATGCACAAAACAAGTCAGTGCTAAATTTCTTGGTTGAATCTGGAGATTGACTTGGACTTGGGCATGAAAACTTCATGTTGGCTTGGTTGTAGGAATTTACGATTTTTGTAATTAGAAAAATTAGCGCCCAAGGAAACACTTGGTACCGACTTGATTTCTCAGAGGCAAACGTGCTTTAACTTCGGGATTTTCAGGAAAAACTTGGGGACAAGCCAAGAATGATAGATTTATGGAACTTGGAAAATTTTGGCTTGGAAAAGCTCGCGACATCGACTTGATTTACATGGTGACATTTCTGTAGTTGCTTGGAGGCAATTGTGTGACGGCTTGGAGTCGTTAAAGGTTCTACTCCAGGCCATTTTGTGACAATAAGAGTTTTTGAGATTTTGGGACTTAGCCACTTTTTTGACTAAGTAGTCATGTCAGCGATGAATGATGAGGTCGGTACCGACATGATTACAGTCCGGGGTGACCATGTGGGGTCCGTGGGGATTTGAAGAATGGACTTTGAGATTCGTTTCATGTTCATTTAATGCAGGATATTGGCTTTATGGCTCTATGATGAGTGGTTTTTATGGTGAAGCGATGACGCGATGCTTTGACTTAGTGATTTTGAAACTTGGTGATGGTGGTTCTATAGCTTGGGATGATGTCTAAAGGTGATCCAAACTTCAATGAATTCAATGACGTGAGGCATTTGATCTGATACTTCTACTAGGAAGTGTATGTATGGGACTAGGATATTCTGACGAGGCCCGTTTAATGAAGTATGGTGATGGAATGGAATGTACGGTGCAATCTATTATCGAGTCATGTGCTAAAAGGATCATTGATAACTTAGGATGTGATGTGTGTTTCATGTGGAAATGGTATGTGAGGATGCTCACCTATGTACCTTGGACCATGGGATGTCCTAGCTTATCCTAGGAGGGCAGTACCTATGGGATAGGGATGTGATCGAAGACCAAATCCAACTGCGATATGGGATGTCACCAACCTAGGAGGTCGTCGTACGAGTTATAATATATATGGGGTCATTTTGTCTATAATGCAAGACTATGGTGGTAATTATGGTGACACTAGACTATGGGAATGGTCATGGTGACTCGAGATCTTTG
The DNA here is from genome assembly GCA_030737815.1 of Allium fistulosum. Taxonomy (NCBI): domain Eukaryota; kingdom Viridiplantae; phylum Streptophyta; class Magnoliopsida; order Asparagales; family Amaryllidaceae; genus Allium; species Allium fistulosum. The sequence continues at coordinate 488,193,606 of CM060908.1, forward strand.
TGATGGTTGTGGTGATGCATGGTGACGCGAGACCTTAGGAATGGTCATGGTGACACGAGATCTTTGTGATGTTTGTGGTGACACAAGACCATGGTGATAGTCGTGGCGATATGAGACCTTGATGATGGTTGGCGTCGTGTGTTTACTTTGCATCTTTTATGATTGGTTGTGATGTAGGTATTCCTAAGTTAGGTACCCTGACACCTACATTATACTTAGTGTAATATACCCATATAATGACGGTGGTGTTATGTGCTAACATGTTGGATGTATGGACAAGTTATGTACGATTCTCCATACTCAGTGTCTTTGTCTTATTGTGTTAAATTTTATAGTATCTTGAGATTGTTTATTGCTATTACAGACAATTACTTGACTCGAGGTGCTTCTTATTTTCTCGGATACTCTTAAATGAGTAGACCAAATAACAGGTCTGAGATTAAAGCGTGGATCTGTTCAGTGGATGAGTAGGACATCAGTGCAGCACAATAGAGCTTTATAAGCACTTTACTTTATTTAGAGATAGTGCATTTAGGTTTATTATTTGATGTATAAACTGTGTGATCTATGTATATAACTATAGTGAACCCATTGCACTCTAATTATGTGGTTTATCTAGTTATTATTGCCTCGCTTGTTTTTATATCTGTATTGATTATTATATTTTATATTTGCATTATGAGATATATGACAACTTTATCTATTGGAGTTTTAATTATTTTGTCCTTGACAATCGTCCTACATCGGTCGAGTATCGTTACAACGCACTATACAATTATATTGGGTATCATGGGTGCAGGACGGTCGTCACAAATTACATAGTCCATTTCGGTTTCAAGGGCTTACGTAGGAATCCTTTGCTAGATGAATCTTAGTAATATATCCATATGCTTTGCTAAGAAGGGATGCATCCATTTTCATCAGCATAGTCCGAACTTCATCTTTAATGAGATACTTTACCACTTAACTTTGTCTAAACATACCTTCTTATCATCTTTGGTGTGTGGGATACTCTTCTTTTGATAGAGTTTTCTTACATCCTTGCTTTAAATTGGTGGCTTCATGATCAGAGTTGAGTTTCTTAGTGAAAACACCAATAATGTTTGGATAAAAAATGACCAACGCCCCGACTAAAGATCAAGGAGAGCCTAGAAACCTAAATGTAATTCTAATGCTAGTTTTCAAGGGGGTATGATTATTATATTTTATCCATACACCGTGAGATATACGATAGGTTGATCTATTGGAGTTCTAGTAATTTTTCACTTGACAATCATTCTACATCGGCTAGGTACCATTACATCACATTATACAGATATATTAGATATCGGTGGTTAGGACAGTCATTACACGTGGTATCAATGATTAGTTTGAGCGATTAACCTGAGTTGGTACTTGGATCCATTAAGGATAAGGTAAGTGGAACACCTTATAATGGATCAAGCGATATATGAGAGAGTGTACTTGTTATATTTTTTGGTTTTCAATGCTAGTAGTTTATAGTATATAAGTCACACTACACATCTGAGTACCAAAGATGTACTTTTAAACTAATCATTCTTATTACAGATTTTAAGAATGAGCCGACATATAAGAAACACTGCTAGAAATTCCATGTCAAGAGTAGAATGAGAGGGAGTAGGCTCAACGGTGGCTAACCCCGATATACAGACCATGTTCACTGACATGATGAGGAACATGTTCCAAAATTCCCAAGGTGTTGCTTTGATTGTTGCTGGTGGTGATGCGCATATGCAAACGCCCAGAGCCGACTTTACCAAGCTGAATAAGGACTACTCTAGCCTTATGGGAAAATCGTTCCTAGGAATGGAATTGGATGTGGAAATGAAGGATTGGTCAGATACCTATGAGTGTATTATTGAGGACTTAGAAATGGAAGATGCGATGAAGAGGAAGCTAGCCTCTAGGAAATTTCAGGGTTGGGCCATGGGATAGTGGAATGTTGTTAAGATTGCTACTCTTGAGGATCAGTTCACTTGGGAGTAGTTTAAGGATAAATTCAAATAGAATTTTATATCGGCTGCCAAGAAGTTGGTATTTCTTAAGAAGTTTGTTGAGCTAAAACAGGGATAGAAGACTATTTCTAAAAATGTGGCTGAGTTTGACATGTTATCGAAGCACAGTTTGTCCTTCCTTGACATTCCATTCAAGAAGAACGAGAAGTTCATAGTTGGGCTAAATGAGTATTTGGAAGAGAGGAGATTGATCATATTGATGCAACATTTGAGAAGGTTGTGGAGAGGGCTTTGAGGCTAAAAGCCTATACCCAAAGCCAAAAGCTGAAGTTGTTGTTCTAAAGAAGATCCTAAGCCATAGGTGAGAAGGGGAGACAAAAGGAAATGTAACAACAAAGAAAAGAAGTGGTCTTAGGAAGAATATGGACAGAAGAAAGGCAAGTGGGATTTGAAGTGCTTTTATGGTAATGAGAAGGGTCATCTTAATAAGAACTGCAGGGCCCCAAGGACTCAAGAGAGGAAGTGCTTCATTTTGGATAGGTCCGGGCACATAATGATGAAATGCCGAGACCTGTAGAAGCATAAGCAGGATGTGACTGCTTATGTATTGGATGATGCTCCTACTTCATTTATTGCTCCATGAAGGAGAAAGGGAAGGGCATTACTGTTCAAGGTATGTTTTCCATTTATGATGTACCTATACATTTTTTATTTGATATGGATACATTAAACCCTTTACATCTAGTGACTTAGGGAGTAGGTTAGGATTGTGTCCTGAGTCTCCTGACCTAGTAAGCATACCTATAGATGTTTCAAACTTAATGATGGTCTGGTCAACCTAAATGAGTTTTGTTGAGACTTGGTATGTGGAGTCATGGAAGCTTGTATTTTGATTGCTTTTTTTGCATTTTGTGGGTTCAGTATCATTTAGGGATAGAGTGACTTAGGGGTATGGATTTGTGGAGAAATTTTGAGAGGCATAAGATGATGAATGGGATAAGGGAAGTGGAAGCTAGAGTTAGTGTACACCTAAGAGTACAGTTATGATTAACTTGGTGTATTCACTTAGGACTCCGCATAAGGAGTCATCGTCATTTCCCATAATGAAGGAAACACCTGGAGGTGATTGGACTATCGCCACATAGAGAGATTGAGTTCTATATCAGCCTAGTGACCATTGTTACATTCTTGTTTAGGGTGGTACTCAAAGACCAAGGAGGACTGGAGGTGCAACAGAATGACCTATGGAAGGGAGGGTCCATTCGTAGGAGTGTATAAGGGTGAGGAGTTCTTATAGTATTCGCATGGTGGGCGGATTATTCTTTGAAATAGTGCGGAGTGTCGAAAGCTAAGTGGTCTTATACCGGTGTTCGTGAGTGATGTTATTTTATTCTAGTGGAAAGGAAGTACATGATGCACTTAAGGATTGTGCAAGAAGTATTGGGGAGACATACCAGCTTAGGAGTGGTGTTCCTAGCGTAGATACAGTTTGAGTATATTACTGGTTATGATTTTCGATTGAGGTAAGAGCTAGAGTGAGGGGTATGAGCGAGCTAGAAGATTGACCTGCTCTGATAAAGATTGGAATAGAGCCTTTGGAGATGAGGCGGTACAGACTCAACCATGATAATATGCTTTGTATGGGGGATGGACTGTTTATACCTGACATTAGTTGAGAGGTACTATGAGAGTACTGCATTTGAGATTGATTACACATTATGGTGGCAATAGAATGTTTTGGACGAACATTTTATTGGAAGGGATGAAGAAGGATGTTAGGATTGAGGTAGGTGGATTACCACTTAGTGGAGCTGCACAAATAAAGTCTAGTTGGTTGGTGCAACTGCTATGGGTTCCCAAATGGAAATAAGGATAGATATTGATGGACTATCAAAGACTGGAGAAGGATATGGTGACCTTTGAGTCACAATCGATAGGTTGATGAAGAGCGCCCATAAATTTAAGCAAAATGGTAAAGAAACTGGCTAAGTTGCATGTGAAATGGAATGTGTGACATTAGGGTGTGTTAAAGAACATTGTGGCGATTGAGACCTATTATCCATGTGGATATTCGAGAGGCTTACAAGATCCATAAGGAATGATGGCATAGGATCAACTAGATGATATCGTGGTTGAACCAGGAGCTTCAAGACCTCATAAGCATATTCGCATAGTTGGATGTAACATGGAGTGGCTTAAGAGGAAGACGAGGAAGTTTGTAAGCATTCTATGGAGTGAAAGCGGGGGGCGATAGTACAGAGGAGACCAAGAAGAGCATAAGGACCGCTTATCCTGAGCTCTTACTTGGTAGGATTTTCTATTTATCCCATTCACTTTCACTTATGATATCATATAGAGTAGTTTGGTACTTTGCATGCTAGAACAGGCATAGGTTCTACTTTCTTGCTTGTGTGTGCATGTATGATGGATGATATTCTTTCTTATGGTTATAAGGCATGTGAGGTAATTATATTATTTGATTTACCTTATTTGGTAGGATTTCGGGGATGAAATTTCTAAAAGAGGGAGAGTGTAACGACCCATATTTTACAAATTAGAGGATCGTAAAATATTATTTTAAAACTCAAATTGGGTCGTATGAGGCTGTAACTTTGGGTAATGTTGAGTAGTTACATTTTTTTACCCTTAGAATTCTTATTGGACAGTTTTCACCTTAATAAATCTTGTAAGGCTTATAGTTTTTTATATGAGCCAAATTAGGGTCCCAAATAACTTCCAAATGAAAGATATGATAGTTTCTCTTTCCGTAGAATGATCATAATAGGATTTTGGACTAACCATTTAGAATTTATAGCTGTTTTAAGTTTGGACAATCTTTAGTTAGATTAGTGGGTAATTAAGAAGTGATTAATGTGGCACATTAACTCATTGGGATTGTGGTTAACAGTCTCCTCCAACAGCCATTAGCCATATTTTCTCCTTTCTAAACATTCCCAAACATCCATTAATTCTAATTAGAACAAACTTCATCATTTTATTCATTTTAATTAGCCAAACTGAGCAATTAGTAAAAGTTAGCAAAGGAGATTAAGGGGATTTCGTGCTAATTTAGGATGCATAGGGATCTATGAATTGCTGTTCACATCAGATTTGCCTTGATATTGATGCTATGTTGGATCAAGGTGAGTGGTTTATTCTTTTCGCTTTACTATGATTGTCTATATAGTTTAAAAATGACATTTTGAAGTGTTTTTGAATGTTAAAACATTTTCAAACCTAGACCTAACATTGATAACACTTTTAAAGTGGTTTTATAAAGATAAATGTTGATTTTGATTCGTTTTTGAGTGTTAGACCAAATAGATCATCATTTTCTACTTTGCTAGATCTAGGACAATATAAATATTTGAATTATGTTTGAATTGCTTGTATATGATGTATGGATGTTATACATTACTTATGTATATTTATTTGTTGTGTTTTTGACTCATTTTAGAGTGATTTAAGAGTTGTCATCGTTAACGCAAATCGATGAGTAAAGTGGTATAAAACGACAAAATTGATGTGAAGTGTTTGCTAAGGCCTAGGGATGCTATGGTTTTAATCGCGTGAAGATTGAACGAGAAATGATGATGTTTTGAAGAGGTTGAAAACAAATCGGTGATAATGCACACAAAAAAGTTGGTGGTCAATTGCTTGGTGGAATCTAGAGCTTGACTTAAGATATGGGCATGAAAACTTCAGGTCTGATAGGTGGTAGGAATTTACGAGTTTTGTACTCAGAAAATTTTTGGCCTAAGGAAACAACTTGGTACCGACTTGATTACTTTTAGGCAAACGCACTACCGCTTTGGATTTTTGGAGAAAACTTCAGGCCAATACATGGATGGGATATTTTTGGTACTTAAGAAAAAAATTGGCTTGGAAATGTTCTCGGCACCGACTTGATTTTCTTGGTGGCATTTGTGTGGCTAGAGTTGTTCCAAACTTCGATGAATTCAACTTCGCGACGCATTTGATCTGCTACTTCTACTATGAAGTGTATGTATAGGACTAGTTAGTCCAAGGAGGCGGGCTTGACGAAGTAAGGTGATCGAATGGAATGCATGATGTGTTCCACTATCGAGTCATGTGCTGAAGGGATCGCTGATAACTCAGGATGTGAAATGTGTTTTGTGGGGCAAAGGTATGCGAGGACTCTCACCTTTGTACCCTAGACCATGGGATGGTCTGGCCTACCCTGAGAGGGAAGTACCTTGGGATATATATGTGCTAGAACACTGAATTCAATTACGACATGGGCTATTTCCGACCTGGGAGGTCGTCGTGTGAGTTATCATATATTCATGAGCATCTTGGTGGTGATGTAAGACCTTGGTAGTGGTCGTGGTGATGTGAGACCTTGGGCATGGTCGTGGTGAAGCGAGATCTTGGTGATGGTTTTGGTGATGTGTGGTGACGTGATACCTTGGGAATGGTCATGGTGACATGAGATCTTGGTAATGCATGTGACACGAAACCTTTGTGATAGTCATAGCGAAATGAGACCTTGATGACGGTTGTCATCACGTGTTTACTTTGCATTTGTTATGATTGCTATGATTGGTGTAATTGTAGTGTTATTTGGATGGATGTCTTGTGATATAAGTATTCCTAAGTTAAATATCCCGATACCCATATTATAATTAGTGTAATATATACATATGATGGTGATGATGGTAGTGTAGCATATATAGTGTTATGTGCTAAATTGTTGGGTGTAGGGACAAGTCAAAAATGATTCTCCATACTCAATGTCTCTATCTTACTATGTCAGCTTTTATAGTATCTTAAGATTGTTTGTTGCTCATACTAGATTGTTGTCTGACTCAAGTTTTTATGCTTTGCTTCTTATTATCTCGAGTACCCTTAAATGAGTAGACTAGATAAAAGATCTAAGATTAGTGCATGAAGCTATTTAATAGACGAACGGGACGCTGGCACTTAACTATATTCATGTTTTTGAGTTATTACTATTTCGTTGTACAACACTGTGGAGCTTTATAAGTGCTTTACTTTATTTAGAGATGGTACATTTGGGTTTATTATTTGATGTATAAACTTTGTGATCCATGTATATAACTATTGTGAACCCGTTGCATTCAGATTATGTGGTTCATTTAGTTATTACTATCTCGCTTGTTTTTATATCTGTATTGACTATGATATTTTATTATCGCACTGTGAGATATACAACAAGTTTATTTATTGGAGCTTTAGTTATTTCTCCCTTGGCAATCATCCTACATCGGCCAGGTACCATTACAGTGCACTATACATGTATATTGGGTATCGAGTGTAGGACGATTGTCACAAATTCCCTAGTTCATTCAGGTCTCAAGGGCTTACATAGGCATCCTTTGCTAGATGCATCTTAATAATGTATCCATCTGCTCTGCTAAGAAGGAAGCTTCCATTTTCGTCGTCATAGTCCGAACGTCATCTCCGGTGAGATAGTTTATCAGTTAACTTTGTCCAAACATACCTCCTTAACTGCTTTTGTGTGGAGAATGCTCTTAATCCAATAGCATTTTCTTACTCCCTACTTTAAATTGGTGGCTTCATGATCAAAGTTGAGTTTCTCAGTGGAAACATCAATAATGTTTGGATCAAAAATGATCAATGCCCTAATTTAATATCCGGCTAAGTCTAGAAACCTAAATGTAATTCTAGTGCTGGTTTTCAAGAGGGTTTGGTTTTCTACTGAGAGAATAAGTATGTTCTAACACTTTTACATTGTCCCGAAAGCATACAATAGATAAGAAATACTGAGTTATAATTTATTTTCGATCACAAATCATAATCAATCTATACTACAAACCAAGAATAAATCAAATAGTACAATAATAGTGCAAAAAAAACAACTGATACACCAGATTTTGAACTAGTTTAGCAATCTCTGCCTTTTATCTTCTTGAGTTATTTGTTGTTACTTACAATCGGTTATAATATGTTCAGTCTAGAAACCACTTAAAATTCAGTTTGGTAGAGTTGCAGCGATCTGGATTCGATCCCCTTTTAGTTGGATGTTAGAGGGTATGTATAGGTGTTGTAGAAAGTTTCCCTCTATTGTAGAATGCAAAATATCTTTTTTAATCGATCCATATCCACCTTTTACTTGAGATCCACAATGATAGGCTAAAGATTATGCTAGATCTTGACTAGGTGCGGTTTCAACAAGTTGGATCGGAAAGGATTGGATCGAGAGAAGTTGGAGAAGTCTGAACAGGCGTGTAGGCAAAACAGGGAGTTGAACTTTATGCCATGGGCATTGTCCGGTCTGAACCATGTGTAACCGATCCATTATCTTGGATCGGTCACCATGGGTTGGTCTGAACCATGGTGGGCCAAACCATGTAAATGCTTCGGCTACGTCTAGTGTCAAACTGACTATCAAGTTGATTCTTTTGGTCAAGGACCACCATGGCAACTCTGGTCTATCGCCTAGCCGCTTATTGTCTTTGTTCGTCCATTAATTGCTTTTTTTGCTCTCTAACTTAGTTTCTTTACTTCATTTTTCTATTAAGTTTTTACTGAACTTATATTATGAAGCTAGTACCTCCCTCGCCATCATTTAGAACAAAGCGGGCACTTCGTATGGTATCTTTGTATAGTTGAGTATAACAGTCTAGTGTCTTCAAAGATTTATTTTAAGTGTAGTGGTTGGAAGGACTTTAACTGATTCATGTTTTACTTTGAGACCGCGCAAATTCGCTCATAACACATATACAATAATTGAGAGCCGCAATCTTCATTTCCTTATCCTCGTCTTTCACAAATCCATTCGACCTCTTCATCCTGAAAACCATAAATCTCAAACCCTTTGACAATTTTATTCAAAAAAAATTCTTTAATAGAGAATAAGTAGAACGATCTAAAACTAATGGAAAGGGGTTCTTCTTTTAAGTACTACATCGATAATTTCTAGAACCTTAGATTATTTTGAAGGACAAATTATTTTTTAGATTTATTGTGTTTTTATAGTTAATCATATGTGTAAGCAAATCCTTGTTTCAATTAATGTTTGATATACATTGGAAATATCAAAATGTAGTGCAAACAAAATAATGTGATGCAAATCCTCCTAGGTTTTCTAATTTATTTTTGGTCTGCAAAACGAAGATTGGATTTTTTTTTTTAATGTTAGCGTATTATATTTGCAAGATAAATATCGAACGAGTTTCCATGATTTGACGAAGATAAATGTAACAATGTTTGTTATTAAGTACATTAGACATGTATGGAACTTATGTACAACTCGAATATGTATGGAACTTATATTTATTTACCATTGAAGTTTAATTTGATCTTGATGTGTTATGATATGTGTTATGTCACATTGTTGTGTGGTACGTAGTAGTAAATGTATTATAAGTGATGACTGAATGATTCTCTAGGGCTGTATTTTGTAGATTTGAGCATCTTATAGTTGCACATTTTACATTGGTGTATGAAGCCGCAACCTAATAATTGCGCAAATGCAACCATATACTTTATAGCAACTTATAATTGTGCCACCAGCCAAAAGCATACATAAAAATACTACAAGTATAAAGACGCAACTCAACGTTGCATATAATTTTTTATTAGCCAATATCACAACGCGCATCAATAGTAAAATTTTCAAACTAGCGTGTTTTGTTGAATATATTTTTCAAGTAGCTTATATTAAAATCTTGGATAAAGAAGTCACTTTTTTCAATTTTCATAAAATTAACGTGGAATGTACCAAAAAATATTATCTTTTCCTCACTCACACCAAAAAAACAAATATCTATAATAGTCCTTTCTTATTATTTCAGTGATCCTTTACCGTTTTCTAACACTTTTTTTGATCGGACCCTATCGAAAACGATTTTAGGTGAGCCATCATCATTTTTCTTTTTCAATATTGAATAGAACTTCGCTGAATTTTGCTTTGCATGAGAATAAAACAGTAAACCGTTTTATTTAATTTCACTTATCATGTCTCATAAAAGCCTAAGACGCAGTGTTTGGTCTTTTTAATTTCTATTGGTACCATCGTTACTATTTATTATTAGGTTTTTTAATTTCTTTATATATTTACTTTTATCTTTATTTTTATCTTTATTTTATTTCACTTATTTATTATTATTATTATTATTTTAATTATTTTACTTTTTTTTTATCATGGTTTATTGTTGTTATTGTTGTTGATACTTCCCTATCCTATATAAATTTACCCGGGGATATGGGGGCTTGGATCAGTGGACGGTTTTACTATACCCCCCTCAGAAGTTTACCGACCCGCCAGGTTCTCCTGGATTTTCAAAAAAAAAAAAAATTGTTTTTGTTGATACTTTCAAATTGACTTTTTATCATTTATTTTTGATTTTCATATCTAGCCAACCCCAACTTGTTTGGTGATAATGACTTAATTGTTGTTGTCATTGTCGTCACTTATCATGTCCCATAACAGTTTTTTCTACGTAAAATCCCCTTGAAATTCGTCTCATTTATTGAAATTGAAGTCCCTTTTAACGATCGTCATCCAAAAATCGAATTATAAGCATATACATCATGGATTATATTCTAATGAACATATTTTATTAAATATATGATGTTTCGTTCGAAAAAGCATTTCCATCAGCTCACTATACTAGGTATATGCTATGCTTTTTATTCTTACGACGAGTAAAGGGTTCCACTTGATCAGTAGGAGGAGAACTGACGGCTTCCCGTAGTTTATTTCTTATTTCTGATTCAGGGCAAATTCTCAACTCATTAGTGGAACAACCCGCTTTAAGCATATAAATCATCACCTTACTGGAACCGGTAGCTTTGCATCCAAAACACAAAAATAAACCCTGCCTTGAAAAAGCAATGTAGAAAGTTTCAAACTATCCAAAGAAATTCAAAATAAAAAAATACACAAAATGCAAATAACTCACTGAGATCACATTCAGGGTAACGTATATATGTTACATGAACAACATTTCAATAAACGAACTCAAACCAAATAAACAAACACCGTAAAATTACTGCATTTTCAGTTGTCCTAACAGCGACCAACTACAACTTAATGAGGAAGGCACGAGGTTATTTCAAACTTATTATTTACATCAGTTGATACGTGTATACAATGCACATACTGAAGCAAGCAGCTATGACCACCTTCTGCGACCACAAAACCTGCTCCATTTCTCATTCAGATGGGTTTGCATCTGAAGCTTATTGTAGGATTAACCTGTTTCAGCATAAAATAAAATGATTTTAATGGACATTTATATTTGAAATATTTGAAATCAGATCAGTCGGAACATAAATTATAAACATTCAAAAATTTAACTGGTTGTCTGCCGTTGACAAATATTTTTAAATTGAAAACATTCGAATATTTTTAACTGGCACTATCATGATTAGCACAAGGCAGTTTTTTATTTTATTTTTGTAAACTTTTGTAAAACGGCCTCTTTTAAGTTTTAAAATACAAAACCGTTCATCCTCAAAAACAAGTTTTAAAAAACTCGTACTTTCAAGTTTCAGCATATCCTGAAAACTCTGCAAATATTGGAAGCTTTTGGACTGCAAATATTTACCGAGAAATCTGCAAATATTTGCATTTAAAAAAAAAATAGTTTTGATTATAGAAAAATGGGATTAAGTTCAGATCTATTTTTTGGAAAAGAAAAACAAAAAAATTTCTACTTAAATTAAAAACAGGGGTGTGATTTAGAATATGTTTTTTAGAATGGTATTTCACGTACAAAACTTAAAAATAAGGGGCAGATTCTAGTTTCCACTTTTTTTCTTCTGAAAGAAAAAGGTGATATCGCTATCTTAAATCGCTCGATCACACTATTTCAATCTAGTGTATAACATGGCAGAAACAAACCTACATTTGTAATCCATTTCAAATTTGGTCTATTTCTGTGATTGTTTGATGAAAGTGGCCTAAATAAACAAATTTTCCTTTTTAACATTAATTTTTATTTTTTTGAGATAAATAATTTTTTTTTAATCACAGAATTTATTCATCAATTTTTTAAGAAGCCTCCCATTTCAAATAATTAGTAGTATTTGGATGTATAAACAAGTATATTTTCTTGTTAAAGCATATCTTATATTGTAATGCAAAAGGTTAAATACAACTGCATATAGCATCATGCATATCGGTTTACTACTTACTAGTACAGATGAAAAAATACATGAAAAACCTTTATATTACAGAAACATAGGACATACCTTAACCCTCATTCGCAAGCGATTTTAGTATCAAAACTACTGAGGCATATAGCAAACGCCTGAAAAGCCGATATCGGATATCGATAATCCATCGTAAACAGATCTTTCCCAACCTTTCCAAATTGGAGAATGACCTTATCGTGATCTTGCCCAGTGGGGCCATTTTCTTCGGAGGCCACAAGCTGGAAATTCTTAACTGATGCCACAGTGACCCGTCCTCTAAAATTGAGACACCAGCACTGAAGTTGCTCGTGCCACCTCGGAGCCTTGTTTTTCAAAACTAACTTTTCTTCCTTTTGCGTGCAAAGAGGCCCCGTTAGACATTGGCTGTCTATGCGGGAGGATTTGGACCTAAAGAAAGGCACGGATGAGAAGGTGTCAAGACTGTTGATCAACAACTCTGCTTGTGTTGGGGCAGCACCTCCCGGTTCGACTGCAGAGGCTGGGATAGAGTCCATAACACATTGCATTCTCCTAGGCCCTCTGAAAAATACGCAACATGTTTTGAGCATCATTGTTTAAAAAAAAGTCTTAAATTCTTGTGATTTAAATCTTGTTTCAGATTGGATCCCCCTTATGATTTGATTAACTTTCCGATTCAAACCTAGTTAGAACCGCCATTTTGGAACAACGATTTGATCCTTACTGATATATTTAATATATTTATTTGGATCCACAATTCCAAGTTTAATGTTTCTTAAACCAAATAAAAGTGAAATAAGAGAGAAAATTGAGTTTTAGGTTTTGATGAAGAAGTTCAAAATGTCAAAATCAATTTAAAAATGGGTACAAAAAAAAGTCTTAAATTCTTGTGATTTAAATCTTGTTTCAGATTGGATCCCCCTTATGATTTGATTAACTTTCCGATTCAAACCTAGTTAGAACCGCCATTTTGGAACAACGATTTGATCCTTACTGATATATTTAATATATTTATTTGGATCCACAATTCCAAGTTTAATGTTTCTTAAACCAAATAAAAGTGAAATAAGAGAGAAAATTGAGTTTTAGGTTTTGATGAAGAAGTTCAAAATGTCAAAATCAATTTAAAAATGGGTACAAAAATTAAAAATATGGATCTTTTGACTCTATGATTTACGATATAAATCCTGATTTGATTTAAAGTTTAAACTTTACGATTTAAGATTTGAATTCCATTTTGAACCTTGGGTGGTATTAGAAATCTGGGTTTTGCTTAATGTGAAGGAGTCATTGAAAACATAAAGATGGTACACTCCAAAGGAGTATGCACAGAACCCAAAATACATACTCCAACTAAATCAAAATGTGATCAATATTGGGGCTCAAACTAGTAACCTCGTCTAGCTTCACACCTTACCACTAGATAAATGGAGTTCACATATTGGGTTAATCGCATTGAGCATGACATTCGAAGGAATCCATATAAGAGATGGTGCCAAAGGAAATACAAGTAGGATTTTGAAAGCAATGTTTCCAGTTAACCTTGAAATATTGCTGTTATTTATTTAAAATATACATCCAGTGGAACGTGAATGCATGGACAAGTACAAAAAGCTAATAGAAATAATAAATAATAATTATGTTTGTAGTAAGGTGGTTCAGTCACCTGGAACCAAGCACATTTAATTCGTAAGAAATATGTACAACGGGGTAGTTCCCAGCAGGAACCCGTGGAGACACTTGTTTGGAGCTCACAACCCGATCGGAGCGGCTTTTAGCAATGGTTGCTCCAGCACGAGGAGGCTGAGCATCATAGACTGTGAATTTGGTGCCCAAGAAGTTTGATCTGATTATAAGAAATAGAAATATAAAAAAGAATAATTAAAATGGAAACAAAAGAAAAGGAAAAAAAAAACATGAATGTCAAACACCTAAATTGACAAAACCAACATAGTAGCAATTGCAGCATCAGTTTCACCTCTATTTCATAATGCGCAACAAAATTGATTGTCAAGTGCTAAACATCAAACAGAAAATCATGTTAACCTCAAAACCAGGTACAAGAACTTGGTTTGGTCTTGTTTTTATTTCAGCATCAAGCGTTCAGAAAGAGTAGTTTTAAAAGTCATCAAATCATAAGACTCAAATACAATTCAAACCAAATCAAACTCCAAAAATTCATTTTGTTATTTGAATCTCTTTTAGGATAACTTGTAAATTTCTTTGTTGAACCCAGAAAATCATTTTGCTCGAATCAGGGTTCAAGAGAAAGGAGCGAGAAAACGAACATGTACATTACAACTTTCAAATGATTTCAATTGAAATCCACATGCACACAACCCCTGTTGTAAAAATTCTTATAGGCCCAGCCTCGCCTAGGCACTAGGCGAGGCTTTCCGCCTAGCCATCCTTCTAGGCTTGCCTAGACGAAGCATATTGCATTATCTAATCATCTAAATATGTATGTAAGCACTTTCTAGACAGTAGTTGAGGCTTGATGTCTCGTTTAAGCATTTAGATACTAGTTTCAGGAGGTTTTGCCTCATTGGCTACTCACAGTCACAAGCCCATCCAAACCCGTAGAATTTTATTTCAGATCAATTAATACTAAAAAAAACTAAAATTTTATCAAAATATGCAAGTTTTTATCAAAAATTTCTAGCTCTAATTAATCCTCGTCTAAACAATTAATCCCTAGTTCATGTTTAACGTCTAGTGTCCGCCTAGCGATTTTTACAATCTTACGGACAACACATGGAATTCTGTGGTAAAAATCCTCCTAGACCTCCAACTAGGCACATTAGGCAAGGCTTGTCACAGTCATCTGCCGAGGCCTGCCACCTAGTCATCTGCCAAGGCCTGCCACCTAGTCATCTGCCGAGGCCTGCCTAGACGAGTCTTTCTGCATCTTAGGCACTACTCGAGGCCTCGTATAAGCATCTACATTCTGTGGTAAAAATTCTTATAGGCCCAGCCTCGCCTAGGCACTAGGCGAGGCTTTCCGCCTAGCCATCCTTCTAGGCTTGCCTAGACGAAGCATATTGCATTATCTAATCATCTAAATATGTATGTAAGCACTTTCTAGACAGTAGTTGAGGCTTGATGTCTCGTTTAAGCATTTAGATACTAGTTTCAGGAGGTTTTGCCTCATTGGCTACTCACAGTCACAAGCCCATCCAAACCCGTAGAATTTTATTTCAGATCAATTAATACTAAAAAAAACTAAAATTTTATCAAAATATGCAAGTTTTTATCAAAAATTTCTAGCTCTAATTAATCCTCGTCTAAACAATTAATCCCTAGTTCATGTTTAACGTCTAGTGTCCGCCTAGCGATTTTTACAATCTTACGGACAACACATGGAATTCTGTGGTAAAAATCCTCCTAGACCTCCAACTAGGCACATTAGGCAAGGCTTGTCACAGTCATCTGCCGAGGCCTGCCACCTAGTCATCTGCCAAGGCCTGCCACCTAGTCATCTGCCGAGGCCTGCCTAGACGAGTCTTTCTGCATCTTAGGCACTACTCGAGGCCTCGTATAAGCATCTACATGCTAGTTTCAGATGGTCCTGCCTCCTTAGTTATTCCCAAACCCTCAAGTTTCCATTTTGGTTCAATTGACACCACATAAAATACTAAATTATATACAAAATACATGAGTTTGTCAAAAATGCCTAACTTAGATTATTCTCCCGCTAATCTCTGTCTAAAACGATTAATTTCTAGTCCATATTTGTCGCATGTATCCGCCTAACGATTTTTTACAACCTCGCACGCAATACAGACACATATATCCACGTATATCTAGTGAGTTTCTACATCCCTCATCGGTTTGATCCCCCATTGTTTCCCGTCGCTACGCAAAAAAAACACATCATACATATACATACAAGCGTTACTGCACCCGTTTCGCACGTGATGGTTGAATTGTTTTTCTACAAATTATATTTGTTTAACACATTCAAGATAAATGATTTAATCAAATATTTAGCTACATTTTTATGATGAAATCGTGTGTAGTTAGTTTGACTTTTTTTCTTCAATCCTGCAACATCTAATTTTTTGTTACTATAAATTTCTATTTCTATTATGAACTAAAAAAGATCGAATTTGTAAAAGAAGTTTATTTGTTAGATCCTATTTTTTTAGTGATATTAAGATTTGGTAATACTTGTAGATGGGGGTTTTGAATTTGTAAAGAAAGTTTATTTATTAGATCATATTTTAAGTGATAGTAAGATAGATTTGGTAATATTTATAAAGGAGCATTTTGAATAGGCAAAGTTTATTTATTACTCTGAATGAGTTAATAGTCGAAATAATCTAAAATTTTATGATGATGATGATATGTAATTATTCAATCTTATCTACAAAAATGTAGGTTAACTCAAAACGCATGCACGTACACATATGCATACGTACATACATAGACATATATAGAGAGAGGGGGGCAAGTCTATGGATATTACATACTATTGTCTACCAAATTAAAGCCTAGAAATATAATTGATATAAAAGTTATAAATAGTCAAAATGCATAAAAAGAAGCATCTATTGAAGCATAAAAAACGTATATAGTTACTACACACGGTATTGATATTTTTTGAATTTACGATTCATGATTTAATTTGAGTTGAGTAACAAATTCAAATTTCACACCCTACAATTCATATCCTATATTAACAACCTTGCACAAAACTTGATTTTAGTAGTGTCGGCATATTATTATATATTTTCAATAGTGATTTTTTTAACAAATTATGTTGAATAAATTATGTTCATTTAACTAGAAAAATAAATAAATTTTATACTCTGAATTAGTCGAGCAACATTTACATAAAAACAATAATTGGTTGCAGACAATAATAATTTACAAAAAACATTTATTATTACTTATTAGTAGCGAACCAAGATTATTTAGCATGGCTCAAACATTTGAGTAAATCCACATACTCAAATTGAACTCAGAATTTATAATCCTGGTGATTACAACATATTCTGACTCATCCATGTTTCATTTTATACATTATCCTCTTTCCCCTCCTCGGATCAATAGCTTGATTGCTTTTAACTCCGTGGAGTCAAACCAGACACAGTATGGTGGTTTCAATTTGGTATCACCAGACACCATCAAGTCAAACCCAACAGAATTCAAAATTACTCACCATAACTTTAAACCATGAAATAACGATGCTGGATTAAGAAACTTTGCATCAATCTCAAGTCATTGCAACATGCAACATGTACCCTGATCGTGAACAGAATACACTTTCCACTTCTTAAATTTAATATTATTCAATCTTTAGCTAGAATTAATTCGGTCTAAGTCAATAGCCACAGACAGATGTTCTGTCAAAAGCGATCACAACTACAGAGAGCACATAATTTACATACCTCAGTTTTCCAATGTAGGTGCCACTGCTCTTGGACATGTCTTCTGTATCCAATGAAATAAGGTAATCTGTACACATAGCCCTCCGATTTTTTCTTGCTGCTAGGAGAAATTTTCCATCATCAGTCAATGCTGCAGTGAAGATTTTGACCAATGAATTAAGATTGAAATACACTGCAAATAATTCGACGACTAGAAATTCTATGACAAAATACTTTGACCATATGATAACAAGAAACTTAAACAGATATGAAACCAAACGATTAACGAAGCTGGACAATAATAAGATAACAAAGTTTACATAGACTATTTTTCAGCCACTACATTATACTATATGGACTGCTAACAATAACAACACAAGTAATAACCGTAAAATGAATTAAAGTGGCAGAGGCAGACTTATGCAGAGTTTAACCCAACAGTCACGTAGCCTGAAACGGAGATCATGTACTGACAAAGAGTTCAAGCTAACGGCCGCATAAACTGAATTGGAAATCATATGTATATGTAGAGTCTGAACTAACAGTCACACACCCTAAAAGGCTGGAACATAATCTTATCTTGTAAATAATACAAAGGGAAGCAACCAAGAAACAAGTCAACTGTCCAAATTGGTTGGAGTCCGAGTATAGTGAAACTTTTCAAGTTAGAGCACATTTATAATAATGATAAGGATATGAAGCAACAAATTTATGACATAATAAAATTCACATTGGTAGTATTCAAATATAGCTTATTCATACAACAAACTATTTTAACTTATTTAACAAGCACAAAACACATTGCATTTATGTCTCATGTCCACTATTTTGTTAAGTTACCAATCTTACATCATGTTTTTTTATTCATGATTGCCCTCGGATAATATTCTAAAAAGAAACCATTCCCTAATTCAATTTATATATTAGATTGGATATGCATATTTAGACCTTAATTAATGTATATTTAATATAATACAAGAGCACCATCGTAAGCAAACATCACAAATGTGACCACAGAAATATGTGGTCATTACACTAATTATGAAGTTGGACTATTTAGGTAGCACTGCGAAAATAATTCATGTGGGCCACTATTTACTTAGGTTTACATTTTGAATTGAATATTATAACGGTATATCAGAAAGTAAATATTACTGAAGAAATTTACTTACCTACATTTTGTAATATATATGGATTCACATATATCACATTTTAAAGATAATAAAAAGGCAATTCACATAATAATACTGCCAAATTTCCATGAGTTGCACACATAATAGTGTTAGCATATATTGTAAACTTTAACATGCGTATATATGCTTGCTTTAGTTGTAGAGAAAGAATGTTTTATTTGACTAATTTAAGTCACTTACCTTGTTATAAGTTTGTAAAACATAAACCAAAATTTTATTTTGTTCTAATTAAAGAAAAAAATTATCCTCCAGCAAGTTGCCATTAAGATCCGTAAATGGCAACATGTACTTTTATATCCAGGCTCTAAGATATGAAAAGCAACATGTTGAGAGTAAGATGACATGAAGGGGGTGATTGAAATATAGTATTATCTTCTATATACAACTCTGATAAGCGGATGAAAGAATGAATTATAGACTCTTTTTTTTCAACAAAGGCATTTGTGCATACCTTGGGATAGACCAAGATAAAGACGATATGTTTGTGAGTTACGATCCCTCTTTATAAAACACTGGAGAGGAGACTCCCTTGGCCCAGGCTGCAACAGAAAAACCAATGAGTATAAAGTTGAAACGAATATGGACATGCATGTAATTGAGTATTTCTTTGTTTTATGGATTCAAAGAAATTAAAAATGGATATATTTCTCGTCCTAGCGTAAAAGTTGTATTATTCTTGATGAACATTCTTGGCAAAATATTGTGTATTATCATATAAGTAGTTACTGCATAAAATTAACACCACTAAACGTTTCACATCTATAACACTCATAATACAAATTTAGTTAAAACATTCATCCACAATATATTGATATTCATACCTCTTGTAGCAAAACAGTCACACAGAATTAGATAACCTCCCTACTTTAACCAAAGCTGAAAACACAAACTACCCAAAACCTCATGGATCTTCATGATCCAACTTGATGTTACACTACTGAATACATATTATGTTATATCATGTAAGACGAATCTGATGACACACCGTAGTAGACCTATCCTTCATGCAATACCATGGTTTCGAATCTCAAATACTCAATATCTAGCGAATCTTTGGAATAAACTTCAACGCAACTTGAAAATACTGAATTTTCTAATAACTAAGAAATGCAAGAAGCTACCTTGTTTTCTGATATATGAAACATATGCCAGCACTTAAATATTTCATATGAGCCGGTACATCACAACTAGCAAGGAATTCCCATTCAGGAAGTAATCGCTATACTAACAGGTGACAGGCTGGCCTATCTTACAATTACAAAAAACAACCAAAAACTTGTGCATGTTTCCTCAAACTTTATTTATACCATTTTCAAAAAAACATTTCAAGAACCTACCACAAGTTATGCATGCACCAAACACACAGAATGCACCATATTTATGTAATCAAAGCCTAATAGCCTACTTATATGTGCTGTCAAATGCCCTGCCTGAGCATTATTAAACTCCACCTAAGCTCTATTATTTAGCTTTGGCACCCATGCATCTAAGTTATTATAGCACTCATCCTCGTTTTTATAGTATCACTTATCAATGTGTTGTTTTTACACAAAAATCAACGCTTAGCACTCCTTCATTCCAAGATAGCTAGTTAAAAATTTACCAGTATGCTCTGACGAGTAACTTTCACTCACCTGCCTACAATAAACCAACTGGTTTCAACAAACGAATTGGAACTACTTATTTGAGATGCTTATTAACTTCTAAAAACTTATTTTAGATAAGTGAATGAACGTATCTTTTTCTTAGGTTTACTTTATGCTTTTTCACCGACAACTAATAGATACTGCGTTCTATGTCAAAATTTTGAGCGGTTCTTCTAATTCAATTCAGACAAGCATTATCTTTGAAGGAAAAGAAAAAAATCAGTAATAACTGATTCTCAAGTTAACTAGAAAGTAGCTAAATACATAAAAGAAGCTGAAAAACTTTTAAACCAATACAAACAATACCTGCTTCATGGAAATCGGAAAAGTGATCTTTCCAGAAATTTCAGGAACCTTAACAATCTCCTTCATAATTTCTCTCCAGCTTCTACAAACCCCGGCACAGGCAACGACATCTTTACGCGGTGGCCACGCCGTTTCGCTCTCCTCGATCCTCATCAGAACATCCATCAATAGCTCAGTTGGCATATTCGCCCAGCTGCTCTGCTTCAATGCATCGATCACCTCCAGCTTCGAAGCATCGAATACAATAGCTCGATTCGACCGCGACGATGCTCGGAGCTTGGAATCGAACTGCTTCATATCCTGTATTATACTCCTAAAAGACATCGAAAACGGGTCAACGTCTAGGTTATGAAGCCGAATTTGTGCTGGATTTGATTCCAATTTTCGAGTAGAACAGATATAACAGAGGAAATCAGGGCAAAATTGGGGAAATTAGGGATTAGGAAGCATTTATGAGTGTTCGGTTATTATTGACTTTATTTTATTCTGAAATTTTAATTTTATCCATTAAAATGTATCTTTCTAGTTTTGTCCTTATATTGGGCAATAAAGTAAATTTGGTTAGATAGCTGTAGCAAAATGCGAAATTCGGCCGTTGAAGTGGATGTTTGGTCTCGTCCACCCGGCAAAAATCTGCGTACGTGGCCCGACAGAACATTTCCACTCTTAGCAGAACTATCTCACTATCTAATTCTTTTATGGTAGAACAATGGTCCAACCCCATTCACTTATTTTTATTTATTTATTTATTTATTAAATAATTCATGATGAAGTTTCATTTTTTGAATATCAAACTAATTGTACAATTTAAAAAAAATATACATTTATCTAAAAAAATTATTAATTCAAGTAAACAAGTAATGATTATATGTTTGATAGAAAGTTATCGACATTATTGTTGGGATATTTGAAGTTACGAGCATGATAACGAAGTAGATATTGTCATTCTAACTTCAAGAATGTATATGATAGATTCTTTCAGACAATAATTCAGTTCATCGGTTACACGCGGATTATCAAATTAATAACTTTAAGAATTTAAAGAAGTCTTCTAATAGTGTAATCAGATTCAAAGTTTATACAACTTTGATCCGACCAAGAACACTCTAAAATTTGGAGGCCGATATCGTAATTTAATGGAGAACTGAAGTGAAGAAGAGGAAGATTTTCTGATGTTAAAAATGGATTTTGCCTTGCCTATTTATGGGCGGTGAAAATGTCTTCAACAGTCGTGTCCTTTTACTATAAAGGTCGTATTCATTCATTCCAAAAATTTCATTTCGACGGGCATATTCCAACGACCATAATTTTATAATTTTAAAAATATGTTCGTTGAAGTTTTCCCGCTCAAACCCATTTGTTTAATTTTGAAAATATTCAATATTCTCCCCGTATTTTCAAAATAAGATAAATAAGATAGAAGGAATAGATGCATCGCTTAGGTGATTGCCTACGTACCCAAGTAGGATCAAAGCAACATAATTAAAAGATCAAAATTTTGCTTCATTGTTGAAATCAATACATAAATGAGAGGTATCTTTTGGGTTTGAACATTCACTTAGTTTAAACCCTTCAAAATCCTACCGAGGTCATTGGTGAACTAGTCTTGAACTAAGTACCCCTATGATAAAACTGGAACAGTCACAGATATTTATTCCCATAAGTAAAGTGTTATGTATGCCCAACACATTAAAGGTCATGGGCTTTTAATCCTGAGTTCATGAGTCTGCTTTAGAAAGCGGTCTTGCTTTCGCAATATTATAACCAAATTTTCCACGGTCTTAGAATGAACTTGAATGAGTGGATTGGACTGCAAACTAATGAAGGAATGGATTCAAGAACTTGAAAACTGTCAAGGAATATAAAATAAAGGAACTCCGTTTTTGGCTGAGTATTAAATATGCAAAACCTCTCGTCGAACACCTCTCGCCTGATACCTCTCTCGTTTAAAATCTCTTGTCGAAAACTCTTGTCGAACCTCTCACCGAAACCCTCTCGTCGAAAACCTGTCGTCGGAAACCTCTCATCGAAAATACAGAAATTGAAGGCTAAGCAAGTATGAAGAAAGACTAAGAAAGCAAGTAGAAAAACCCTCTCGGCATCAACCAAAACCAGTCGGTACCGATGGTTTTTTTTATCGACGTTTGGGCTTCGATGCTCACTTTTGTATACTTACACTTGGACCTAGACTTGATATTTTGTGGGCCTATAATTCTACCAAGCAGTTCCCTATAAATAGAAGAATAATAGAGCAATTAGAGAAGGACTTTTTGGCACTTGATTTTTCTTCTATCTTCTTCTTCCCCAAATACTCTAAACACTCCCAAATCCGAGATCTACTAGATTCTGCTCGGATTTGAGTTATAATCATTGTATTCCATACAAAATTAATCAATAACAAAGATTAAAGTGGACGTAAACTGGAGTATTTGCCGAACCACTATAAAAATTATGTCTTTTCTACTACTTTTACATTTATTTCATTAAATCTATACATTTTTTATGCTTTCAATTACTTTTGGGATGTTTATGACATTTTTGGTGCAAACATTTTTTGTGCTTTCACTGAGAAAGAGCTATATTGAAAACCTAAAGCTTGGATCTAATGTTTGGAAGAGATGAAGAAGCCTAACAGTAGATCATGATTGGAGGAAGCCAACCAGAGCATGGGGGCGACTCGGAGATATCCTCAAGTTCTAATCAATCCATCTACGTGACCAGAGGGAAGATGGAGAAAATGATGAAAGTGGTGCAAGATGGAGTAATAGCTCAAAAATAAGAGATGTTAGATGGAAATTTTAGAAGGACGGATCAACAAAAAACAGCCGGAGCGGTTGGAATTCAGAACTAAAGACTAGAAACCAATGTAAGAGCATCTAGAGTTGGAGCAAAGCAAATTGAAATAGTGCCTCCATGACCAAAACAAGTCTGTACCAACCTGAATTAGGTCGGTACCAAAGTGAATTAACTAGGGGGCACGGCTGATTTGGATCTAGGATGAGCTCTAATGCTTGGAATGGGTGATGTTGGAGCTAAAGAGGTGGAATGAAACGTGAATGCAGAGTAGTAGGAGTTGAAACCATAAGCTCACCATAGGAACGGGGGACAGAATGAAGTTATGGATCGAATAGTTCCACCGGATGATAACCATGTAATCGGGATAGATTGGAGTCAGGTTCGATTACCTTACCTCTACTTTTATTTTAAATAAATGATGGAATATTACTATCAGACTGCTTGCACATGTACGAGATCCTGATCGATCCTTAGTCACGCTTTGAGTTAGAAGTCTAAAGGTGATCCCTGATAGGATTAGATGTTTTGATGCTCGCTAGATGCTCTAGCTTAGACTTCATGAGTGATGACTGACACTGATTAGGAAACACACAAAAAATTTGATGACCTCTTGAAATTGATTAGGATTTTATAAACCGCATAAATGTGATGGCTAATATTGTGGTAGTCCTATCCAAAGAGACGGGGTGATGACCATAAAGTACAAGTTCCATTACCGGAGAGCAAGTGGTTTGGGCTTGTACAAAAGTAACCCCCGCCCCCTTCACCGGATAGTGAGTGGATAGACTTGCTTGAATGTTGAGTCCCCTGGTCGAAGAGCGAGTGGATTGAGCTCGGCAAGGATCTAGAGAGATCAAACCTTATAATGGATGTTAAACGATCCGGAAAGATTGAATCCTAAATTGGATGTTAAACGATCCGGAGAGATCGGACCTTAGAATGGACGTTGACTTGACCTTAGGATTTGAACGTCTCATGATTAGACTAAAATAAATAAATCCTGAATGAATACGGAACGATTTTGATATATGATATGATAACTCCAGATGAAAATAGTCTGATTATGATTTATTACTAACACTTAAGCAAGGATTAGAGTCCTTAGCTACGATGGTATGGAATGACCATGCATTTGTAGGAGAATCCAAAGGAATTGGATGATTCATCGCAACTTGAATCGATAGATAGCTGGAAAGCTCGAATGCTAGAAGTCGACTACTGTAGAAACTTATTCTTGCAAAGCTATAACGACCCTAAATTTTATCGATTTGATTGTGAATATTTAATTAATTTTGGATATTTAAATAATTGATTTTAAAAGCTTAATAACTCGTTTTAATTAATAAATAATAATGGTGAACTTTTTATAGAAAAATATTTACAAAAGTAAATAGTTCGAATAAATATTGAAAGTGAGACCAAAAATCGTTTATCGATAAACGATCTCAAAATACGTGAAACTATCATCCTAGGGCACCGTCTTGGATTATGACGAAAGTAGTTCCATTAGAATGGGAATAATGAGACGCTGTACGCCCATGAGTTTCGTGGCAGTCGGACGTGTTGTGTGTTCATGCGAGCTCGAAACGTGTAACGTTTTAATTAGAGAATAAATAATAACATATATTTTATTATATATATTCCCATCCACTCAGCATATACTTTTCCTCTCTCCTTTTCTTTCTTCACCCAAAATAACTTAATAGGTTTTAAGGGGTTTCGAGTTTGCCCCGATAGCAAGAGTTACGGTACACGATAGTCGACGAGATCAGGTATGTCGGACTCGCTGCGAGTTAGGGATCAAATCCATGGTGTGAAAATCTTGTGCAGTGGTTATTAGGTTGGTGGCCATAGGTAGCAGTAGATCTAGGGTTGGGTTTGGTAGTCGATCAAGGCGGAGTTAGATGATAAGAAGGGTGTCGTTGCATTTCCCTTGGCGATGAGCAACTTTCCGTTAAATCTCAGCAACTCCAGTTAAGATTTGAGGGGTGCAACATTTGAAGGCTGTAAAGGGGATTGGGTTGTCGCATTATGAGTTGGGCGACCGAGCTTCCAAAGTTTAGGTGTGTTGCGAAGAGCAGGCGAAGGGGGACACGTAGGAACTGACGGCACATCGTTTCGTTCAATGACGAAGGAGAAATCAAAAGAGGACGATTTTGACCATGGGTTTATGTTCGTGCATAGGGGTATGCATATGTACAGAGATTTGATTAGTTAAGAAGAAGAAGGATTGAGGTATATAATTATAAGTTATAGTTAATTAATTAAAAGTTTGAATACACATTATTATAAAATTCATAGCTTGTGCATACGAGGTCCAATCAAGACGTGGTCTTTTGCGTTGCTCTTATAGAAGTTTTATCTACGTATTGGAGTTGATTTCGTCACGTTTGAAGCAAGTAGGATTTTGAGCTAAAATTGAAAGTCGTTCGATTTTAGATCAAGTAGGAACACACAAGCGTTGGCTGGAATTTTAGTGAATTGACTCGCCTTTGGATGAACAAT
This sequence comes from Allium fistulosum, assembly GCA_030737815.1. Classification (NCBI taxonomy): domain Eukaryota; kingdom Viridiplantae; phylum Streptophyta; class Magnoliopsida; order Asparagales; family Amaryllidaceae; genus Allium; species Allium fistulosum. Next base: position 488,219,528 of record CM060908.1, read on the forward strand.
ATATGATATATGGTATATATAAATTATTATTTACATTCTTGAATAATTTATTTGTTTGGTTTGGTTGAATTCCCCTATGAAAAGAAGATAGCATATGAAATGAATTATAGGGACTCGTGAAATTTTAGAGGATCCAGATCCCTCATTACTGTTGATTTTAATTTAATTTATATACCTATTGTATAAATTGTTGAATGCCAAAAGCTTGGTAGTTAAGCATTATAGGATGTGAGTTTGATATTTGACTGTGATATTGGCCTTATTAGTATTACACTTTATTACATTTATATATAAAAAGAACTTGTTAAGTGCTATGGTAGCTCAATGCCTTATTATAGTATTTCTGAAATACTACTATTTTCTGTTTTTGATTCAAAAATAATTTTAATTCGGAGAATGATTTTAACTCTGATTTTTGAGATTTTTTATGGCATTTTATTTAGAAATAGTTATCGAACTTATCTATTTTACTCCACCCTTTTGTTAGTCTCTTCTAATTTATATGGAAACTTTCTATAAGTATTTCGAAAACTATTTATGTTATAGAAAAGTTAATATAAAAACAGATGTTTATTATCAAGAAAAAAGGTGAATTTTTCTTTTACAATTAAGTGATTTTGTTTTTAAATAAGATAGAAATATTTTTGAATAAACACTAGTGAAATGCTTATTATAAAATTGTAACAACCCGCCTTTTCGACCATCGAAGTCGACAATGAATACATCCACGGTATTCAAATGCCAAACATCCAATCATCAGAAAGGCGGATTGTTAGGGTAAAATAAAAAGAAAAGAATAAAGAACATGGAAAACAGAATCTCACAGCGTAATCGACAACATATATAATATAACAAAGGCAGTATAAACTGTCACTCCAAAATACAAAGTACATCAGAGTTAAAAATAAATCTTATCAGTTGGTCAGTTATAAATTTCTGGCCTTACAATTGCTGATAGGTGTACAACATAATGCAGTGGAATTAAAATACTATGAAAGGTGAATATCCAGCTTCTCTCTAAGAACACTATATCACCAACGGCAACCTGGGAAAACACTCGGTCTGACCCCGAGCATTATAATAAAATAACACCCGTGAGAAAACTTAATTAATAGGATAAACATAAAACAATTGGTAGGTGCACGCCGCAAACACAGAATGGGGTTTCGCCATACAAGAACAACATCTAGACATGAAAGAGTGGAAATAAAACAACAGAAAACATATCCAAATATAAAGGACGGATACAGATAAGAACAAATCTCATACTTAATGAATGGGTATGAATAATATCAAAATCCAAATTTGAGAGAGTAGACACAAATAATTAAATATAGAAAAGTGCACAAGGTTGTTCTCAATGCAATTAAGAAAACAATTCAAAGATTTGAATTAAATAAGGAAAGAGAAGTTTTTCCAACAATGACTAGGAGGGTGCACCCCCTTGCTCGCTCTTTGGTTTTAGTCATTTCCGACACAGGATATCATAGCTCAAATGAGCAATACATCGTCTTAGATTGACGAAACACAAAAGAAGAGAAGATTAATTCTAAGGTTCAAATCGAAATAAGGAGAATGAACTTATCCAATATAACTAGGAGGGTGCTCCCCCTACACTGAAAGTATACCTCTAGATAAAATATACTTGACAACCCATGCCAAACACGCAACACTCTCAGGAACTTCCAAGCTAGACCCTGCTTCACACGAGCATCCAAATATACTCACATAAATGCATGCATGCTATCAACACTACTAGATAAATGTGAATATATCCTAATAGGTGTGACCCATATGGCTTGGCTTCCATTCGTTCTTTGGTTTTAGTTATCCACGGTGTTGGATGCCAAAGCTCAAAACGAGCGACAAATCTTCTTAGAGTAACAAAGCATAACGAATGATATCTAGATTGATAGTTGAGAAATCAACTATCAAAAAAATAAACCAATGCTACTCCGAGGAAACAATAAAGCCAGACAAGATAGGGTAGTGTTGCTATCTATTTTGACTCGACAACATTCTTAACTTCAAGAATAGTAAAAGTTTAAATGCTCAAACGAGCAACAAAATCGTCTTAAATAAATGAAACACAAAGAAGATAGCATAATCAAAATCGATAGTCGATAAATCAACTGTTGGGAATAAAAAAGCGGTTCACGTCTGGGAATTAAATCGCATACCCTTACCACGAATAAATGAACCAAACTTTTAAAACATTTTAATTCACGCTTGAGCTCGATTTTCACATTTCAAATATTTGTAAAACACCTTTAAAAATGCTCTTAGAAATATATTTTTTTAAAAGGAAATTTATATTTCTAAGTACATTAAAACAAGGGTCAAAAACAAATGTCATTAGAACATTGTTTACTATAAACCCAAAACAATTTACACTTATCTTTATCTTTAAACAATTCTTCTTAAAAGATCTTCTCAATTATAAATTATTATTTATAAATTTCTACAACATTTATAATCCTAGAAGATATTAAATCAATTAATTAACTTAAATACCATTTGTTAAATTAATTAATTAACTTTAAAAACACCTTTAATAAATTAGTTAATTAGCCTTAAATTACTTTTATTAAATCAATTGATTTACTTTAAACTCCTATTAAACTAGTTAATTAACTTTAAAACGTCATTAACTAAAATGATTAATTAATATTTAAACCTCATTAATTGAAATGCTTAATTAACTTCAAATATCATTAATTAACTTTAAATATCATAAATTAAAATGATTAATTAAGTCCAAATATCATCAATTAAATTGATTAATTAAATTCAAATATAATTAATTAAAATGATTAATTACTTTAAATATCATTAATTAAAATGATTTATTTGATTCAAACATTAATTAAAATGATTAATTAATTTCGAACATTTATTTTGTACTAGCTCAAGTTCAACACGCACAAACGGGTTAAGGAGATGATAAGTGACGGTATAGCAAAAAATTGCAATAACGACCCTTAAACAATTCAAATAGAATGTCACAATAGTTTTCAACCAAACATCAATATGGCAACATAAGGAAGTAAATAAATAAATATTGGCACGAGTCGCTTAGAGTCTCTCTACAAATGTCCCCTGCAAAACAATGGCTACAAATAATATATAAATAGTCAGATGCGTTCTCTACAGTTAAAATAATATGTCATTGGGTTCCTTATTCATTTGAGATTATTTAAACGTAATTGGCAAAAAATCCCTTGGGTTTAAAAGCACTCTTTAAAAACAAAACCGTCCTTTAGAAATAAAGTACTTTAAACTTTAAAACTTTTATTTAATAATTAAATGACATTTAAACACTTCATTTAAAAATAACTAAACCTTAACTAAATCTTAACTTAATTATCAATTAATTAACGATTAAACCCTTTGAAAAATAAATAAATAAATAAAATTTTATCTTAATTAAATAAATAATAATTAACCCTTAATTAATCTTTAATTAATTAACTAATTATAATTAATTTAGTTGATTGGTACTTAAGTACTATATATCTTGTTAACTAATGGTTATGTACTAATTAACTTACTTAATTAATTAATTAAATAATCATTAAATAATTAATTAATTAATTAAACTAATAATAATAATTACTTATCCACACTTAAAATAAGTTTTGAAAACACTTTTCAAAAGATACTTAAGTGAAAACATTTTAATTTGCAAAAAGAGTTTGTTTTCACGAACTGCATTTATAGCGCCTATCGCTATATGACCCATAATTTTCAAAACTTTTTTAACCTGTCAAGTAGTTTTAAAAATGTCACCTTTTTATACTTAACTACTCATAAATTAGTAAAAGGTTTTGGAAAACTAGATAAAAGTTTAAAAATTGTAAACTTTTTCAAACACGATACTTTAGTGAAACAAGTTTTAAACCAAGGATCTCGATGTCGAAAGGACACAACAACATTTAGTGCTGCTTCATTTTAGCATACATTATCCAAAATAGGTTCATAATATCTATTTACACCTCATACTAACAAACTATAAGCAAGGTCGTATCTTTACATTATTTATAACATTTCAATTTCAAGTCCAACCCACACATCAGATACAAGCATACATAGGTATAACCAAATCACCACCATATCCAACAAATCAAACAATGATTTAACCACAAAGTATGCATTAATATTTAAGTTAGAAACTGTAAATAAAGGAGTTAGTTTTCTCACCAAAAGCTATCCAAATCCAACCAAACTTTCGCTAACTTTAGCGTACGACCTAGATCCTAGCTTTCAACATGGAAAAGTGAAGTTTTTAAGGCCTTAAGGTCTAAGGTGGGTTTGGGCATGCATAGAAAGGGTTTGGCCATGGTGGTGAAGAGGGGTTTTTGAGCTAGTTTTGGCAAGGTGGAGGTGGAAGAAAGAAGTAAGGTGTTTAAACTAATATTTCATGAATTAAAAGTAAAAAAGAAATGATTTTAAATCATTTTAAAAACCAAAGAAGCCATTAAAGAGTTCATGAAGAAGATGGAGTTTCAAAAATAAGAATGGAAATAAGGAAATGAGAAAGAGAAATTAAAAAAATCTCTTTTATATAAAATACATTTAGTAGATTACTAAAATACCCTTTGATACTCCCTCCACAAATTAAATGTCACCTCATCTTGTTCCAATATGCATTTAATTCTTGTCCCCTTCTTTTCTTTGATCCAACATGTAATTAATACCTTAGTATTTATGTTTTATAATGTTTAAGGTGATGTGATGTTTACTTTTTAACATCTTTTCAATGCTTAATTTTTATTTTAAACTTTTATATTAACTTAAGTAAACACATTTTACTATATAGTATTACTATCCATACTTATGTTATTTATACATGTATGTGTATATGTATACTAAAATGTTTATAACATTTCCGACAACTTGTAGGCGATGAAAAGTCGAAAATTTGGGAAACGGTTTTCAGTCACATTTTCGATTTTTCTTCGAACTAAATATTTTTGTAAACAAATTTTAAAAACTACTTCACCACTACTAGTTATTATTTAAAAGTTTTATTTAAGTTATAAAAGCCATAAGTTAATTATTTAAAAATATATTAAACATTCATATTTTAAAGGGATTAAATTACTTAAAACAGGTTTATTTAAATTATAAAATCTATTATTCAAATATTTAAATAAAATCCTATATTTAAATAAAAAGAGTTTATATTTTAAAACCAATTATTTAAATATTTAAAATTAATTAAATATCCAAATTTAAAATGATAAAATTCTAGGATGTTACATCCTCCCCTTTAAAAGAATTTTATCCTTGTAATTATTATGGAGCGGAAGAAGCAATATTCCAACCTAAGAAAATCAATTTACTTACTTGGTTTTTCGGTAAATTTGACCAGCTATATTTTCCTTGGTTATATTATTTCTATCATAAACATATGCAAGATAACACTATAACTTAAAAACAATGTGACAATCATATGCAATAAAATACAAAGAATATTCCATAATAAATGGTATACATCCAATATTTTTAATAGATAAATTTAGACCTACATGCTTGAGTTTTTATATTAAAAATATGTTTTCAAATTCTTCCTAAGAGAAATAATCAAGACAAATATTAATTATGATAAGGAGAGGGCTCTCCCTACCGAATCATAGTATAACACTAGAATCAAAACAACATGGAGCATCCAGTGGTATTCTAGTTCCTCCTAAAACAACAACTAGAGTAAAGAAATATACTTGGCGACTCTCCTAAATTAGAAGACCCCCGATTGCCCAAATTTAGTCATAACAAAACATTTGAAAAACCATTTAAAAAATATTCTATTCAAATGTTTTGAAACAATAACAATTTATCAAATAAATTTCCAAAATAATGTTTTTATTATTTCTTCACAAATTCTTCTCAAAATTACTTTTTCAAAAGCACCAAAGTTGAAAACCTAATAAACAACAATTCAAAAGCCTTGTTTATAAATTCAAATTTTATAAACTATGGTATATAAAATCACACAATCAATCAATCAAATCCAATTCCATAAAGGAATAAACTAACACTTAACATTATCTAAAATGTCAAATGACTAAAAATCAAATCTTAGCTTAGGTTCAAAACTTTCTTGGTTGTCCAAGAATATAGATAATTTCCTAAGCGTACTATTTTGCTCATCGATCTTGTTTTAATGCTTAAAAGAGTATCTAAGCTTCCTTAGACAAAACTGAAAGTCACTCTCTAAATTTATTGGTTTCTTAACTACACCAATCTTTCTAAATCATTAATATTTTCTATTTAGTATTTCATACAAGACTAAAATATTTTATCAATTATTTCATAAATTTTTCACCTAAGTTATAAATAATTTATAAAGTCATTTCTTTATAAAACATCAAATAAAACTTACTCCATTTTATTTACTTGTATAATACTCTTCTATATCCTAGTAGTAAATACAAGACACCTGTTAACAAGATTTCTTGTCAACACCTCAAAATGGTGCAAAGAGAGGTGAATAATCCTTTATGCCAGTAGTGCATAAAAGAAAGTATCAATCCATGTGGAATTGCCTTTCGGTTAGGCTTTATTTAATGATATTCTTCAAGCAGGCCTTTCGACTGCGTCGAAAAGGCCGATTTTTGGGTTAGATGACCTTTCGATTCAGTTGAGTAGGTATGATCTCTCCTCTGAAAGCCTTCCTTTCGATTCGATTGAGATACCATGAGTTAAGTTCTTTCAGATAGGTTTCGACCTGGTCGGAGGCCTAAAGCTGTAGGTTGACTTGAGTTTTGGTTATTAAGCAGCAAGGGAGGTTTCGACCTTGTCGAAAGCTAGAGGACTTTCTCTTCTTGGATTTAAGTAGGAAATCTCAAGTTTAGTAGATCTGAGGTAGGTTTCGACCTTGTCGAAAGCTGTGGATATAACTTCCTTGGGTTTGAATCTATAATTTCAGATTTTGGTGTTTAGAGAATTGGCTTCGACCTTATCGAAGGCTTTAGATCATAGAGTAGATAGCTTCGAAGGGGTTACAGAAGTTATTAAAGCCTGAAGAGGTATCGACTATGCGATAGGAGCCTTTCGATGGGGTTAAACCTGAAATATAGAGATTAATCCAACAAAAGCTTTAGTAAAACAGTAAAGCAATTAAAAGTGCTCAAGACTTCCCTTTTTCCATCTAAGGAAACTTTACTTCATTAAATTACCAAATCAATAATCTTGAAATTAAGGTTACAATGCTTTATTTAAGAGAATAAAAGTTTAGAATGGGAGGAATCGGATCCTCAAAACGTGACCCCTTGGGTCTTATTTATAGATGCGGCCTGGCACCTTTCGACCCTAATGACTTTGACTAGGTCGGAAGGTGACTATTAATTGACTTAAGCAAGTTGCCGCCTTTTTCGAAAGGTATGGTAGCGCTTCTCTTTTTTGAGTTGTCTTGAAGGTGCCTCCGACTCTGTCGTTAGCCTTTGCCTCTGGTTTTGATGGTGTTGGTCATGCCCATGTTTTTGTTTTGATCTAATACGGAACCCTTCCTAGACCACACTGGTTTCGACCAATTCGAAAGGCTTACAATAGCTTTCGAAGGAGTTTCTTCAGACAATACTTGCTTCCTAGAAGTTTGAATGATGTCGAAACCATTGGTTTTGAATGGTTTGGCTGATATTCAAAGAACTATTCATCATTGTCTTCGGAAGGTGTGGCTTCGACTTGATCGAAAGACCTTTATCTAGTTCAAGAGTTGTCAATGATAGCGAAAGGGTGCTCTCGACCCCTTTATCTTCTTCAAAAGGTTGAAACCCTCCGGATATTGATAGAAGGAACCTTCCGACACCTTCGAAAGGTCTTGAGACTCCTAACTTCGATGGCAGCATTCCTTCGACTCCTTTGAAAGGCTTGGTTGAAGATCTTCTCTCTTGCTCTTTGCTTTAGGAGGTCTCTACTTAGTCGAAAGGTGAATATTTGAAGTAACATTTGCCCCCCCTGCGAAGGGATGCTCTTGACTTTCCAAGTCATCTTTGTCGAAACCTAGAAACTTCCCTCCTCTTGGTCTTCAAGCGTGAATCTGGGTCGTTCATTCAAATCCTATCCAACGGCTGTTATTCTGGGCGAACTTTATTATAAAGTACGCCTTTCTTCTTCATCCACTTTTACTCTTCCTACAATCGAAATTTCAAACACAAGTAAATTGCTCTAAAAATTTCAAACTCTCGGTCTACTTCCAGAAACTACATCAGTCATCAAATCCAATTTGTAAGTTTAGATTTGACCTTGTTTTGCTAATTTTTTAATCGAATTCCACCTTTTCCAATTTCAAAATTGAAAATCAAGTTCGATTAAAAAAAATTGAAAGTAGATTTGGTTTTATTTACTGAAAAGCTTTTCTAACTCTACTTCTAAAATTAGAATTTGTCTTTCGCACTTATGATTTTGAAATTTCCAGTAGAAAATGCTTAAACCCCTCTCCTTATCGGGTTTGGATTTTATTTTAAAATTTTCAATTTTTGTTCATCGTTAGTAGTCTGGGTTTTCAATTTGTTGATTATCTTTATGCTTTTTGAAATCGAGACAAATCGATATCAGTTTGAATCCATTTTGTTAACAAATTTGATTTACTTGTTTTTCAAGAAATTTTTTGAAAACTTGGATTTGTATTCAGTTTGGGGGATAATTAAACCCGACTCCTTTACCGGAAGCATCTTATGTACGGATGAAAAAATTGGCGCTGCAAAATGTCTTTTCTACCCCTTCAAAAGAGATTGAGGTGGCAACATTGTGTTTGCTCCCTTAGCCCCTCTCAATGAGGTCGAAAGGTGTTGTAATGCCAATTAGGTCATCCTTGTCGAAAGTTTATGCTATTAGGTAGAGAGTAGGAACTCTTTCGATAGCAAAACATTTCGACTTAGTCGATAACCTTTGTCTCGATTATAATCCAGTCTTCATAATTAATTTCTTAGAACCACTAGGCCCCTTCGACACCACCTTTGTTTACTAGGTCGAAACCCCCTCGAACTGTTTTCATCCAACTTTGTCGAAATGTCCTAAGTGTATATGAATTTAACTTAGAACCTTTCGACTTCAATGAGTAGGCTGGGTTTTGACCACATCGGTATTTTTCCTCAGATAACCTAAGTTATTGGTTCGACAATGTCGAAGGGTCTTGTTGTTTAGTTTATGTAATGTTTGTAGCGTATATGTTTGTTTAAGTTTTTGAGTTGATCCTAGCTATCTTTCCTTTGCAACTGGGTTCCTATAGAGCTTTCGACACTGTTGAAAAGTGATGAATGGATAAACGTTGTGCCTCATCCTTTCGACTCCGTCGATAGCTCAAGGAACACTTTTTATTTAGGCTTTCGACAATGTCGAGTTATGCTTATTAAATGATGATGCTCTTTTCCTTTTGACCTTGTCGAAAGCCCTGAGTATTTGGTTTTTGACTTAAACTATTTGCACAATCTTGAAGTTTCACATTTGTTTTCATGTTTAAGTTATCTAAGTAGGTTTCTTCGACTAATTCTTGAGAGTACATTAAACTCATAATTAACCAAGAATTTTAACTAAAACGTTTTCACCCGGTAGAATTATGAGTTCTCCAAAGAAAGCCGAAGCCGTTTCCAAATGTTCTCTTATGTAACTCAAGATGAGGTTGATGCTATCCTTAATGATTTTGAAATCATCGGTGTCGAAGCCATTCCCCCAAAAGAAACTGTCACCATTAACAACCCTCCCTAAGGGTTCTTTGCTTATTCTACCATCCACATATGGCATGGTGGATTCCTACCCGTCCCAGAGTTCTTGTCTTCTTACCTATCTCATGTTGGAATCGCTCTAATTCGGTTGTCTCCAAACGTCTACACTTATCTCTTATCTCCAAAGATGATGGCACTAGAATTCGGACTTCCTTCCCTTAATGTCGAAGTGATAAATTATTTGACTCGACTAGTTAAGTTAAGAAATCTTAACAGTCAAATATATAGGGCCAATCCCCAAAAGAAGTTAATATCAGAAGGGGTTAACAAATTCAGAGATTGGGAAAACCGGTTCTTCTTTGTTAAATGCTTTTCTAACATTCGCGAGACTTTCAATTCTCCCCGTAAGTCTTAACTTGTGTTGTTTTTCCTTATTCGATGTTTTCTGTTGCCTAATCTCTGTTTTATCAGATATCCCTGCCAAGGAGCTTAATGAGGTCGAGAAGAGAACAATTGAATCTCTAATTGTGGCTTCAAGACAAATTAGGAGTAGATTGACACTACTAACTCCCTAAAATTTAAGAAAGCACTCTCTTTTGTTAGAGGGACAGAAGATCTTAGGAACTCCACCTTCTGTCCAACACAACTCTCGTAGCAAACGCTTTCTTTCCCTGGGAGACTTGTCAAATTTTTCTCCCATGTCTCCAATCTGCACTGTCTGCTCTGGTATATTATAAGCCAAGTGTCTGCTTTCTATCTCTGTTGCTTTTTGAATTATTATGTTAACTTCTGTCTGTTTAAACTTTTCCCAGCTATATCTCAAGTCATAGTACCAGTCAGCGGTGCTGCCTCTCCTCCTTCAACCTCTAGAGTGACATCAATCATGGCATCCTTTGCAAAATCCAAGAAAACTTTCAAAGGAAAGCTAATGGAGTCTTCGGAAGATGCGCCTTCGGAGAAAGTCGCTAAAGTCATTAATGTGGAGGAGGAGGAACACTTATCCTCTGGAAAAGTTTTGAAGAGCCCAACTGTGGAGGCTCCTAAAGATAAGCCTGTGCAAACTCTAGGTGTCATTGATCCTTTCTCACGTATCTCTGTTTCGAGTTCGCCAGCTGCTCTTGCTCAAATGCAGCTGGCCTTAAGTATGCCTCCTACCCCAAGGCATGATTCTTCTCTACTGGAATCTTCTTCTTCTCGCACCATCAATTTTAAAGAGATGGTCAAGTCCATTCTCCACTCTGCATCCTTCATCTCTATTCGTCCCCTTTCCTCTGCTCCAGACTTGGCGGGGCATTGTCGCCCTTTGATGGAGCAACAACTTTTGGTAAGTTCATCTTCAGTTGACCTTATCATCGTTAGTTTTCTCTTAAATCACTAACTTGTGTTACATTTTTCTTTCAGATTTCAAAGAGTTGGTTTGCTTTAAACGAATAAGTTTCAAAGTCTTCCGACGAATCCTCCAAGCTCCAGGAGGAAAATTCTAAGCTCAAAGATCAAGTATCTTCTCTATCAGCCGCTCAAAATGACGCTTCCAAAGAGTTGAAACGAGTAAAACACTACAACAAAATACCCCTTTTACAACGGGCAATGACCGTTGTAATAGGGGTTTTGCAACGGGCCTAGGCCCGTTGTATTATGCGATGTTGTAATAGAGTGAATGAATTTTACAACGGTTATTGCCCGTTGGAATAGGGGTCTTTTACAATGGTTTTTACCCGTTGCAAAAGGGTCTTTTACAACTATTTTTGCCGGTTGCAATTAATCCTTTTACGACTATTTTTGCGCGTTGCAAAAGGGTCTTTTGCAACTGTTTTTGCCCGTTGTTAAAAAAATTCAAATAAGAAAAAAAAACTACTACAATGTACGTGTAAATTTTAAACTAATTTGAATTGAAACAAAATTATTATACTAATGACAACCATATTTATTCATATTTACTAAAAATAGCAAAAGAAATTCATATTTCAAAATAACAAAAAGATTTATCTATTCACATCATTCATAAAATTTTACATAGTTACAAAACATCGAATACAACCCTAAACCAACATAACACGTAGTACATACAAATAATAACACAAGATTTAAAATTTAGATCGAACATTGAAGCAAACCTTAAACCATAATATTTTAGTTAATCAAAACCCACATAACTCCTTTTTTCTTCAAAAATTCCTTTGCTTCTGCTATGTCCTGCAATACATACAAAGATAATGTAAATCACATACATACATATGTATGTGTGCGTTAAAATGATAAATGCATATCCTAACACAAATGAGTAAGCATGGCCAAAACAACATATATAGGGAATCAGTTATGTGTAGAAACATATAATCTATTAGTAGAATTAATGAAGTCTAAATAACTTTTATTACTGTTGATAAAAGGGTTACATATCCTCTTTTAATATACAATAAAATAGATTCCATCAACATAAAGTGCTACCTTGAGGTCATAGTTCAATATAAAAAAATCATTTTTGAAAATAGCTTATATTTGTTATTACTTCCGTCAAATGGTAAAAAAAACCTTTCAAACCTATGATGGTATTCCTTGTGATATAGGTAGAGCTAAATTATGCTAGTACAGCGATAAAAGGAGGATAAATCTTTATGAAGAAACTATCTCCTCTATATAATCATTGAAGTCTATAGATAGTAATACATTTTCATTTTCATGACTAAAGTATGAAAGGAACCAGATTCAAATTTGAGCCAATGATTTAGAATATAATAATTATTTCTGAAAAAGTACATTTATATTATTACAACTACATACTTAGATCGTTATGTAGAATTATTCACCTACACATTCATAAAAAACAAATTTATATTATTTTAGTTACGTTCTTAGGTTCCAGGATGTTGGGAGTATTTCCCGCTACCACCGGACCAACTTCCTTCCTATGCATAGCCGGACCAACCTACTTCACTGCCTACCGGACCAACCTACTTCACTGCCTACCGGACCAACCTACTTCTTTGCCTACCGAACCAACCTACTTCACTACCTACCGGACCAACCTACTCCACTGCCTACCGAACCAACCTACTTCACTGCCTACCGAACCAACCTACTTCACTGCCTACCGATGCCTACCGAACCAACCTACTCCACTGCCTACCGAACCAGCCTCTACCGCTCCACCTATTACCGAATCAAAACTATCACCGGACCAAGTTGCACCGGACCAAATCCCACCGGACGAAGACGTTTCGGACCCACTTTGCCAGGCCAGATTGTATCAGCCCAGGCCCACCAACAGCTATATACATCCAAGACCCCTACCCCCAGCCTCACTCTATAAATAGAGGGGCAGGGGTACAACAATGGGGGACAAGTTTTGAGAGCTCAAGCATGGAGAGAACTTTCAAACAACTTTCATATACTTGTACCAAAGATTTGTACTTGTAATCTGAACAAGAATGGAGAAATAATATATAAAGTGGATGTTGGCACATTCTGGCTGAACTACTATAAATCCGCGTGTCTTTTACAGTTTAGTCCCTGCTTTTCATATATTTTCATAAATCACCCAAATCACAAAGAACAACATAAAATCAATTAAATCATACGACTTGGAGGTGTTTGTCCATTTTTTGTGCAAACTTTTTTGGTGCTTTCATTGAGAACAAGAAGCTCGAAGCTTCAGCTTCTCCCACTCAACCTTCTTCCTAACAGCGTCGTTCATTGCTTGGAAAACATGCCTCCCAAGCAGAAGAAAGATGTTAACAAAGGAAAAAACATCGCAACCAGCAGTCTTCCAGATCCAGTGGTTATAGATCAAGTAAGTCGTCCCCTTCCAGCGGCAGTACCAAATGAAGGTCAAGCAAATCCGACAACCCCTGCCATAGAACAGCCTGCAGTAATTACTAGGGCAGATCTAGACAGGGTTGTGGCTGAAGTGACTAGCCGCTTCACATCCCAGTATGAAGCCTTGGTGGACCATCTCATGTCACGCTTAAGGGATGCTGAAGAGTTCAACCGCAACACTGAATCATGGGGTGAGTCCCAGTCTGGAGGATCTCAGAGACAGCAAAGATCTTCCTTCTTCGAAGGGGCTAACGACAGAAGTGGCCATGGTAGGAGCCGAGACCGAGCACAGCCCAAAGTTAGGCCTGAGGAAACTCTTGGAAATGAGCCTAACGGGGGAGGTACCGGGCAGAGGTCAACTGTAGCTGAGCCGGTCATACTGCCTAACCACGGAAACACCAATGAACGGAGCCGAGCTAGAGTCCAGCCCGAAGTTGGACCCGGGGAAGTGCTTAGATCAGAACCCAGCAGGGGAAGATCAAGGCAAGGGCCAACTGTAGCTGACCCTAACATGCTCCCAGAAGACCAGAGGCAGCCATTGGAAAATATTAGGAATGATAGACGATACCATCCCTACAGGTCATCTGGACGGAATCAATCCCACAGAACATAATCGAACTCATTCCTATCTGCTCCAAATTCTGATGAAAGGATGGCACGCTTGTTCAGAGAGTGCGTCCAACGGGATCAAAGAGATCGAGGGATAGGTGCTAGGGTAACCAGCCCTTTCGCCCGTAATATCGAAATTGATATCACCCCCCGAGAATGGAAGATGCCAACAATGGAACCTTACAAAGGAACCTCTGACCCCGTTGTACACTTACAAAGATACACACAGCATATGCTCATGAGCGGGGCAACAGAAGGAGTATTGTGCAAATGCTTTCCACTATTCTTTGCAGATCTAGCTACCTCCTGGTTCTGCCATCTACCCCAAGGATCCATTAGCTCATGGGAGATGTTGAAAGAAAAGTTTATCAGCCAGTTCCGCATTCATGTGGAACAACCCAAGGACGCTTATTTCTTATCCAGTATCAAACAGAAACCTGGAGAGAAGCTGCAACAATATTTAACCCGATTCAATGCCGCAGCGGCCGCAGTCCAAGATGCCGATGAGAAGCTTGTCTTAATGGCCCTCTGTAGTGGTGTGCATCCGGATACTAAATTTGCTAGAAGATTGACAAAAGAAATACCAGCTACTTTACCTGATTTCTTCCATGAAGCCGGGAAATATATGAGGCTTGAAGACACTGCAACTGAGGGGCAGTCAGGGCAGCAAAATAAGGCAGCTCATGGCAACACGCCCGCTGCAGCGAAGGATGTTTGAAGAAATGATTCTAGAGACAATGCTGGGGGCAAGAAGGGAGAAAAGCGCCTATATCGGCCAGGACCAAGATTCGACACTTACACTCCTTTGAATGAAACCATCGAAAACATCTTCCTTGCCACCCAATATGAAGTTAGATACAAACGCCCACCATATAAGAAGGAATCAGATAACGCACAGAAATCTGGAAAGTTCTGCCGCTTCCACGAATCTCACGGGCATGATACCAATGAATGCCATCATCTCCGGGACTTGATTGAAGAACACATCAGAAGGAAGAGACTGGAACGCTATGTAAAAGGTCAGAACAGGACTCCAGCTTAAATGACGCCTGCCCGAAGGATTGCTTCCTACTTCCCCAAATCAATCAACTTGTAGACAGCACAACCGGGCACGAACTCTTATCCTTTATGGACGCATACTCAGGATATAACCAAATTCCAATGCATGCTCCCGATCAAGACCACACCAGTTTCATCACTGACCGGGGTTTGTACTGCTACAAGGTAATGCCTTTCGGACTTAAAAACGCAGGAGCCACCTACCAGCGCCTCGTCAACAAGATGTTTGCAGGGCTAATAGGACAAACTATGGAAGTGCATGTGGATGACATGCTGGTAAAGTCCAGGAAAGCCGACGATCACGTAAGCCACCTGGGCGAGATGTTTCAAGTACTTCGCCAGTATGGAATGAAACTTAATCCTCTAAAATGCTCCTTCGGAGTATCATTAGGAAAGTTATTGGGATTCATCGTCCATGCCAGAGGAATTAAAGTAAATCCTGAACAAGTCCGAGCTCTAAAAGATATCAAAATACCTTCCACTCGAAAGGAAATGCAAAGCCTGAATGGGAAAGTGGCCACCCTAAGCCGATTCATCTCTAAAGCAACGGACAAGTGCGTCCCCTTCTTCGAAGCTCTAAAGAAGGACAAAGGAAAGTTCGAATGGACTGACGAATGCTTAACCGCTTTCCTTAACTTAATCGAACACCTCCAGAAACCGCCGGTACTCTCGACTGCTAACGAAGGCGAAGGGTTATACCTATACCTTGCTGTATCATCTCATGCTCTAAGCGCTGCTTTGGTAAGAGAAGACAACCGCACGCAGCGGCCAGTATACTTTGTAAGTAAGAGGTTTACAGGGGCAGAAGTCAGATATCCTAAACTTGAGAAGCTAGCATACTGTCTACTAATCGCATCACGAAAACTGCGACACTATTTTCAATCCCATTCCATCAGAGTTCTAACCGATCAACCGCTGAGGCAGGTACTCCATCGTCCCGACACTTCTGGGCGACTACTTAAATGGTGCATTAAATAAGTCAATATGATATTACCTACCATCCTCGCACCGCCATCAAGGGGCAAGCCATGGCCGATTTCATTGCCGAATTCACTACCAGCGAAGGTGAGGAGCAATCAGAAATAGCAGAAGACATCAAGTGGAACCTCTTTGTGGATGGTGCATCAAACGAACAAGGCTCGGAGGCAAGTGTGGTAATAATTACTCCTAGGGGAAATAAGATGCACCATGCTATAAGGTTGGAATTCGCTACCACCAACAACGATGCAGAGTATGAAGCAGTGATAGCTGGATTAGAACTTGCCTTAGAAATCGGAGCCAATTCTTTGTGTCTTCATAGCGATTCTCAACTTATTGTTAATCAAATACTAGGAGAATTCCAGGCTCGAGAAGAACGACTCATAGCATATTTAAAGAAGACCAAGTTACTTCTCAGTCGATTGGACCACTACTTAGTCAAACACATCCCTCGGGAAGAGAACCAAGAGGCCGATGAATTGGCGAAGCAAGCCAGCATGAGAGACGGCGCTATTTCCGGAGCGGTAGCCATCTCAAAGCAACTGACCCCAAGTTTTGAGCAAGTGAATCTGATAGCTGCAACCGAAGAAGCAACTTGGATGATTCCCATCCGAGACTACTTACAAAGTGGCACACTACCCGACGGGCGTAATGAAGTCAAGAAAATCTTGAGGAAAGCTTCCCGCTACACAATACAAGAGGACACCCTCTATCGGCGCGGCTTCTCTAACCCCTTATTAAGGTGTGTCGCTGGAAGGGAAGCCAAGGAAATTTTATCCAACAATCATCAAGGAAGCTGCGGAGATCACAACGGAGGGCAGACTTTGGCAAAAAAGATACTCCGATATGGATATTTCTGGCTCACCTTAAGCAAGGACGCCTTAGATTTCGTCAGAAAATGTGACAGATGCCAGAAGTTTGCTAAGATTCCACGGCTACCAACCCTTGAGATTACTCAAATGACCAGCCCTTGGCCCTTTGCAGTATGGGGAATTGACTTAATCGGTGAACTACCAATGGGCCGAGGCGGGGCCAAATATGCTATAGTGGCAGTCGACTATTTCACCAAATGGGTGGAAGCAGAACCCCTAAATAAAGTATCTTCAGCGAAAGTTATTAACTTCTTGATCAAAAATGTTCTATGCAGGTACGGAGTCCCATTCAAAATTATATCAGACAATGGACTTCAGTTTGACAGCGAGGAGTTCGCCAACTGGTGCCAAGAGCACGGAATTCACAAAAGCTTCTCATCCGTAGCTTATCCCTCAGGCAAACGGACAAGTCGAAGCCGTCAACAAAATTCTGAAAACTCTAATAAAAAAGAAACTCGAAAAGTCAAAGGGCGCTTGGGTGGATGAACTCCCTACGGCACTGTGGGCCTATCGCACGTCTTTCAGAACATCAACAGGGCATACTCCTTTCTCTTTGGCATACGGGTCGGAGGCTATGCTCCCGGTTGAAACCATCGTGCCTTCCCACCGTAGGATCCACTATAACCCAGAAGAGAATGAAGAACTCCTTCACATGTCTTTGGATCTAATTGAGGAGAGAAGAAATGATGCAGCCCTCAAAGCAGCAGCCCACAAGCAAAAAGTGGCAGTACAATACAACTCCAAGGTCAAGCATCGTATCTTACAAGAAGGAGATCTTGTCCTCAAGCGAATATTCCCTCGCCCCGGAGCACTAGATCCAATCTGGGATGGACCATATGTAATTCATAAAGATCTCCACAATGGAGCTTATATTTTGTCAACAGTGGATGGAGAGGTGTTCCAGAGGGCATGGAACATCCAACACCTCCGTCGATACTTTTCTTAACTTGTACTGCCCATATGAAGTGAATTAACAAAGAGAATCAGTGAACGTAGGCATTTTCGTGCCGAACCACTTTAAAAACCTTGTCTCCTTTTTAACTTGTTCCTTTATATCTTGGCTGCTTGTTAACTTTATCTTTTTCTGTTGAACAAAATCCTATGCAAATAGCATTTCCATTCAAGGCGCTCCACAGCGCGACTTCTCCTAGACAAGACCTAACAGGTACTATACGAATCTATGCCCTTGCCAATGAGACACTTTTGCTCCGGCATCCCTCTGCTGCGGGTTAACTCATTGTTCGCGACGACCCTCAAAGCCAACTGTAATGAGCCGATTATAAGCCACTAAGAAGGCCGACTATAGCCAAGGCAGCTCATTACGGCGTTCGGCTCGCCGGCAACTGTGAACCTACTTTAAGCCCCAACATAAGGTGTTGCCAGCCAGGGGCAGTTCACGGTTGACGATCGGCACCCACGCTAGCCGGCCACAGTAAATCGAATAATACCCACGATTACGGGCCATAATGGCCTGGGTAGTTACTGTGCGCGATCTCGGCTCCGATGTGTCTTAAGTACGGCTGTGGTAAAAAAGGATTAACTTCCCGCGGAGGAATAAGATGGGTGACAAATGTCTCCAAGACCCACAGCTAGGGAAAGTGACTACAAAGCCCGTTTTCCACGAACTTAAGCACATCGAAGGCCTTCCGTGATTGGAAGTTTTACTTTTTCTCATATTTCAATTTTATTTAAAAAAAACTTTTCTCCTATCCTCTGTAACAATCCCTAAAGTACAGGACACAGAATAAGAGACATTCGCTAATAGAAACGGATACTCACAGCAAGACACTGACCGCATTCCACATTCAGTTGCGCAAGACATTCAAAGCTGCCATCTACAAGTAAAATGTGAAGGGCGGTATTTTCTTCTTTCATGTATAAACATGTGGCTATAATTTATTCACACGTCACACTAACATTGCAAGGCATGAAATTATGTTTTAAGCAAGAACTTGACATCAAACACAATTGAATTACCAGCATATGCATAGCTATATTTCTCATACAACATGACAAAATAACAAAAATGATCAAAAACGACAGAGTCAGCTTAAGTTAAAAAAAATTACACGTCAAGAAATATGTTGTTTATTATAAGTAGCATAATTACAACCTAAAAGTTACGTTACTGTTTTGAGACTAACATATACAACAATGTCAAGTCCACAAAAAGATATCCAGGTCAAATCAAGGAGCCGGCTGCGTCGGAGTTTTATCCTTGTCCTGTTGCCCACCTGCCCGGTCAAAGAAAGAATTCATTAGTGATAAGCAACCAAGTTAACGAAAAGACTAGAAAGGAAGACTTACCCGCACCTGCTTCCTGACCATCTTGGTCATCATCCTCTACTTGCACACCTGCCTCCTCAGCAGCAAGCAACCGCATACCCTCCTTCACCGCCACTTTCTCCTCCTTGGTAAACTGGGCAGTGACCACATCTATTCTGAAGACCGCGCCACCCTCTTTATCCGCATCAGCCCTAGCCTCCTCTAGGGCCCAGAGATAAATCCTGGCCATAACTCGGGGGTAATCATCCATCCAGGATAAATTACCCTGCTTCCAAGTGTGGAAATACATATCCTGGAGCATCTCATCCATCATCCCCTCATTTTCCTCAAGCTCCCTCATTCGGGCCTCAGAAGCACGTAGCTTAGTGACGGCAGCATCCCTCTCCGATCGGTATCGTGAGCGGTCAGCCTGAAGGGATATCCTCATCGCCTCCATCTCCTCCTTCAACCTGGACTGAGCAAGCTCCGCGGCCTCAAGTCTCCCCGATAATTCCTACGCCCGCTCGAGGTCCGCTTGTCGAACCTCATCCACCGTCGTGATGGCCATGTCAATTCGCTCCTTGCATGCGGCCTCCATTTTTCGCAACTTTGCCCTGCTGGCCTCTTCCATAGTCTTCTTCAGTTGCCTGGATGCAGCCTCGTGCTGAGAAATTTGGATGGCTTGATCGGCAAGCTGCTTAGCCTGGTCGGAGACCATTAACCGTAGTCGAATGTTGGCACTCCCAATTTCCTCCCCGGCCTTGACTAGTCGGGCATGATGCCCCATCAATTTCCTGGTCTCCTCAGCAACTCGGTCAATATTCGCCTTAGCTTCATCCCCCAGAGTTACAACCCGGGTAGTAAGCAAATCAAGGTCCAGGGACTTAGCTTCGTCAAGCACCCGTACCATAGGATTGCGAGGGAGAAGATGCTCACCAGTAACCTCATCGAAAGAGATGTCATGAGAGGCCGGGTCCAGGTCTGGATGACCTGCAAACGGGTTGCGAACCAAGCCAGGGTGATCTATCGGGATGACGGTTGGATTCTCAGACGGATGGGGGGAAGGCATAAACTCGGTATCCTCCTCCGTAATGTCGTGAATAGGCTGGAGTGGGGCCGGAGGGCCAGGGAGAGATTCAGACGAAGATCGACTCCTCTTCCTCTTTTGTATATCTTCTTCAATAACTCCAAGAAGAGGACGATAGCCGACTACGTCTCCAGGGCGGTTAGTAGGAGGCTTCGGCTTGGCAGAAGCTTTGAGGAGTCTGTATTGTTCAAGCCTATGCCGAAGATCTGATGTCTTGGCCGTTTTTCCTGCTCCTGGAATAAGAATCAAGTGTCACCAGCATGCATTGAGCCATCATTCAAGAATTAAAAAGAATAAAGAGAAATTCACCTTGAACCACAGAAGTTGCCTCAGTAGAAACACTCCCGGAAGATAAATCAGCGCCAGTCCCGACCTTATCAGCTTTCTTGGACTTCTCCCTTTCCTCCAACTCTTCGAAGGCTTGGCGGAGAGCGTCATCTGTCCACTCTTGAATCACACCTGCCTACCCGGGAGGCAAAGCCCTGGTTCCATCACCGCCCTGTCCTTCGCCACCATCATCACCGTGACGATCACCGTCACCTTCTCTACCACTTCCGCTCTCTGCCTCACCTCCTTCGTCCTCACCTTTTTCCCCCTCCACTTTTTCCTCCTCCTGAACATCCGGATGTGTGCTGGGAGAGGGTCCATCGGACTTCTTGAGTTTCTTCCCCCCAGCAACTGGATGCATCGAGAAGGGTCTCCTTTTGCTGCTCTTCGCCGTGGCCCCTCCTATAGCTTTGGCAGCTCTCTCCTCCACCGTGTCTCTCTGCTTAACCACAGACTGATGTGGAAGGATCAGGTTGTGCCCCAGAAGTGTAGCATTCCTGATCAAGTAAGAAGCCGACCTATCCCTTCCCGCAATGGCTTCTATTTCCACTGCCGTTTGAACCAGGCGATCATTCTCCACGACCGCAAAGCCACCTGTCGCTAGCAAGGAATAAAAACACATGAGAAGAAGCATTGCAGTCAGAACGGAAATCATAAATAAACTTCAACTTACAGCCTGAGGTGAAGCGACGGATGGAAATAGAGTCATCCTTAACGAAAAACCATTCTTTCTTGAACATGCTGAACTTCGAATATAAGTCCAGGACTAGCTTGAAATATACGGCTGATTCCAAGCTAATGTATGGAGACCCCTTCTTCTAGCCTCTCAGATTGTACAAATACCGGATCTCTCGGTTGGAGGGAGGACGCCCGTATCTCCTCTGAAAAATGACAAATAGGCTCACCAGGATGGCGTAGGAGTTAGGCTGAAGCTGAAATGGAGCCACCTTCAAGTAGGTGATGAAGCTGAGTATCCAAGCATTGATCGGGGGGATGGCCCCACACATGTAATGGTACCTACTGTAAGTGAAATATCCTTCGGGGGGATTATATGGCATCACTCCTTCCCCCGGCAACAACATACGCGCTCTATCAATCCCAAAAGAGCGAGAAATGACATCAAGCTGCTCGTCTTTGAGGGAGCTAGGGAAGCAATCAGGAGGTGAGCTCAGAAGCTCTTGAGGACCGTACCCGTCCACTAGCGATCTCGGGGAGGCCCATGTCGTTCTGGATTCGGCTGGACTGGGGGCACGATGGGAGACTCTCTTCTGTCCGTAGATTTCTTCTTGTCGGAACGGGTTTCAACTTTATGAGACATTATCTGCAACACGAGAAAGCACATTGTTAGAATAAGGGATGTATAGATATAAACAAGCAAGTGTATGCAGTCTGGAATTCCACTCATAATTCAAGTCATAAAAGTGCATTCGGTAGTTCAAGGCCGAGAGGTCATTCGGTATTCGAACTCCCCTATCTCGTTCGTCATTTCCAACAAAAGACTCATTCGGTAATGGGTTGCAGTACAAAATAACCCGAGCTAACCCTATATTCAATCAAAAACATTATATGTGCCGAGAATCAATGGTTAATGACGTTCCAAATACTTGAACAATAAGCATCTTTTTGAAACAGCATGATTGATCTGTTTTACGGTATATGTAGTTTTTTTCCCCAAACCAATACTAAGTTATGTTGACTTATTTTATATCCATTTTCAAAATAATTTATGAACCTGTTTTACATTAAATTTATCATTAAACCCAGTTGAATGTTACAAAGATATGCAGATCACAGCTACATAAACAATTAAAGTAAAGGTGAAAACAGTGATAAAAAATAATAAATAAAACCCACTGGAATTAATCTTACAGATGCAGATCTACGACAATAAATCGTGATTTGAGGTAATATCAATAATTCATCGGATAAATAGAAAACAAAAGAACAAGAAAAAAAAACTATCCAATTTATACTACGGATCCAGTGAAAAAAAAGGTAATGAAATTACCTATGGAAAGGTGATGAAATCTCTGAAGCGCTAACGCAAGCGCAGTCGTCAGATTTGTGAAAAAGGAATCATTTAATTCTGAGGCGGTTATTAATTGAGGGAGAAGAAGGATGTTGGTTTTTTCGTGAGGAAGAGCAAACCCTAAATTAAATTTTAAGCGGTCAAAATCTGTTTAGGAATGGGCAAGCATGGGAAAAGGGATCGTATTTACAAATTACAAAAGACTCCTTTTGTTATTAAATTATTTACATTTTTACTGATTGTTGTAACAGTTATGTGCGTTGGCAAAATTAATGCAGAAGACTATTTATTTTTACTAACACTTTTTAGGTATCCTAACACTTTTTTACTGTTAGCGGTCTGTGACATTTATAAGTGTTAGCAATTGACAGATATAAAATGTTGCAAAATCACTTATTTGGTGTAGTGATCCAAAGATCTTGCACCCAGATTATGGTTTAAATAAGTAGAAGTCTTGATACCCAGATTCAGATATAATAAGTTAGTGATTGATAAGGACCCGAAACCTAGATTCGGGTGTTAGATGATGAAATTCATATACGAAAGACCCAAAACCCTAATTCAGGTATTAATAGCTGATGTTTAGAAATGAGAGTCATGAAACCTAGATTTGGGTAATAATAAGCGGAGTTCTATTCCACTCCTCTGCTGTCTTCTTTGACATGTATGAACCCTTCAGGTTTTGAATATATAGAAATAATCTGATTGGTTGCCTCTTGAACTAAGACGTCTTAGTCCATGATCGGATATGCTTTTTCTCGAGCTTGAACATCTTAGTTCATGATTTGACGAGCCTCTTTTCGGGCTTAGACATCTTAGTCCATTGCTGAATGTGCCTCCCCTTAGGCTTGGGCATCTTAGTCCACTGCTGAATGTGCCTCTTCTTGGGCTTGGACATCTTAGTTCATTATTTGATGGGCCTCTTCTTGGGCCTGGACGTCTTAGTCCATTATTTGATGAGCCTCTTCTTGGGTCTGGAGGTCTTAGTCCATTGTTGTTCGGTACTCTTGGTTAGCTCATCTTAGAGGCAGGAACAATGGACTTATCCGACCTCCCTCCAGGAGGCACCCTGCCCTGGCCCTTTTGCGGCATGGACAGGAGCTTGTTTGCCATCTTATGGCGCGGATAAAGGCTTACCCCGTCCTCCCTCCAGGAGATGCCTTAACCTGGCCATAGCATGGCACAGATAAGAGCTTGTTCGGTGCTTTAACCTGGCCATCTTATGGCGTGGCCAAAGGCTTACTCCATCCTCACTCTAGGAGGTGCCTTGACCTAACCAGAGGCGCGACCAAGGGCTTGTCCGGTGCTTTAACCTGGGCATCTCATAGTGTGGTTAAAGGCTTACCCGCCCTCCCTCCAGGAGGTGCTCTGCCCTGGCCATCTTGGCGCGAACAGAGGCTTTTCTACCATCTTAGGTAGTATCCAAATTTTAGGAGCATTTCACTCCCAACCATGTAAATTTTCTCTTTATTGAAAGTAGATCTTTATTAGTTTCTTCTCAAATCCTTTTTACAAATTTATGGATCTTTCCTTACCTAAAGAAATTTATGATCATCCCCTCCAGGGCTCTACAATGTTTGGTTTCATGACCATTCATCATATGATAGTGGCAAAAGGATCCTCCTAAGTTCCTTTCATGTTTTGGCTTTTTCTTTTGTGATGGCCAATAGTTAAGCTCATCCTTAATAAGCAAGTAGACATTTTCCATAGATGTTGCTAAGTTGCATTCCTTTGGAAGTCTAGATTTGAAGCTTGATTCTTAAGGATGGCTCTTTGACTTTTTATTCTTCGGCCTTATTGTTTCATGCTTTTCGATTGCTTTTCTTTTCGCTACCTTTTGAACCTTTTGAGTTGGAAGTGTTCTTGTGGCAGTGGGTTGCCATTTGTGTGCAAAGGCATTGTAATCATTCATTATATCTTTCTCAAAGATTGTGCCTTTGGAATAATGTTGAATTATCCTTCTCATTTGATTGTAGATATTGTCACTTCCATCAGTCCTCTTTCCGAGCGCAAAGATAGGGGTAGGGCCAACATGGAAAGGGTTAAGCTCCATTTCTCGGGATCATAAGATTCCGCTTTTTTCTGGTTTATAATTCTAAGAGCTTCGAGCCTTAATCTTTGCTCTTCATCTTGATTGGAGTCCTTTATGATTACTTGGGAGAACCTTATTAAATGTGGTTTAGAAGACCCTTGTTTAGATCGCTTTGTTCTTCTAGCCATGATTTTCCAAAGCAGATAAACTTGAAGTAGGGTTGATCCAAGTGGGGTAAGAGAATAGAAGTGTTAGGGGTTTATCTAAGGCGGAGGTTCAGGCCCTCCGTCTAGCGCCAAAAATGTTAACAATATTTCTTGTCAACACCTCAAAATGGTGCAAAGAAAGGTGAGCAATACCTTTATGCCAGTAGTGTAGAAAAGAAAGTATCAATCCTTGTGGAATTGCCTTTTGATTAGGCTTTATTTAATGATATTCTTCAAGCAGGCCTTTCGACCGAAAGTGTCAGTTTTTGGGTTAGATGACCTTTCAATTCCGTTGAGTAGGTAAGATCTCTCTTTCGAAAGCCATCCTTTCGATTCGATTGAAATACCCTGAGTTAAGTTCCTTCAGATAGGTTTCGACCTGGTTGGAGGCCTAAAGTTGTAGGTTGACTTGAGTTTTGGTTATTAAGCAACAAGGGAGGTTTCGACCTTGTCGAAAGCTAGAGGACTTGCTCTTCTTGGATTTAAGTAGGAAATCTCAAGCTTCGGTAGATCTGAGGTAGGTTTCTACCTTGTCGAAAGCTGTGGGTATAACTTCCTTGGGATTGAATATGTAATTCCAGATTTTGGTGTTTAAAGAACTGTCTTCGACCTTGTCGAAGGCTTTAGATCATAGAGTAGTAGCTTCGAAGGGGTTATAGAAGTTATTAAAGCCTGAAGAAGTATCTACTATGTCGATAGGAGCCTTTCGATGGGGTTAAACCTAAAATATAGAGATTAATCCAACAAAAGCTTTAGTAAAACAGTAAAGCAATCAAAAATGCTCAAGACTTCCCTTTTTCCATCTAAGGAAACTTTACTTCATTAAATTCCCAAATCAAAAATCTTGAAATTAGGGTTATAATGCTTTATTTAAGAGAATATAAGTTTAGAATGGGAGGAATCAGATCCCCAAAACGTGACCCCTTGGGTCTTATTTATAGATGCGGCCTAGCACCTTCGACCCTAATGCCTTCGACTAGGTCGGAAGGTGACTATTGATTGACTTAAGCAAGCTGCCGCCTTTTTCGAAAGGTATGGCAGCGCTTCTCTTCTTTGAGCTGTCTTGAATGTTCCTCCGACTTTGTCGTTAGCCTTTGCCTTTGGCATCGATGGTGTTGGTTATTCCCATGTTCTTGTTTTGATCTAATGCGGAACCCTTCCTGGACCACACTGATTTCGACCAATTCGAAAAGCTCACTATAGCTTTCGAAGGAGTTGCTTCAGACAATACTTGCTTCCTAGCAGTTTGAATGATGGTGAAACGATTGGTTTTGAATGGTTTGGCGGATATTCAAAGAACTATTCTTCATTGTCTTCGGAAGGTGTGGCTTCGACTTGATCGAAAGACCTTTATCTAGTTCAGGAGTTGTCAATGATAGCGGAAGGGTGCTCTCGACCCCTTTATCTTCTTCGAAAGGTTGAAACCCTCTGGATATTGATAGAAGGAACCTTCCGACACCTTCGAAAGGTCTTGAGACTCCTAAATTCGATGGCAGCATCCCTTCGACTCCTTCGTAAGGCTTGGCTGAAGCTCTTCTCTGTTGCTCTTTGCTTTAGGAGGTCTCGACTTGGTCGAAAGGTGAATATTTGAAGTAACATTTGCCCCTTCCCCTTGCGAAGGGATGCTCTTGACTTTCCAAGTCATCTTTGCTGAAACCTAGAAACTTCCTGCCACTTGGTCTTCCCACGTGGATCTGGGCCATTTGTTCAAATCCTATCCAACAGCTGATATTCTGGGCGAACTTTCTTATAAAGTACGCTTTTCTTCTTCATCCTCTTTTACCATTTCAAACAAACAAACACACTTTATAGCTGTATAATTTTTTGAAAACTATTCCTTTATATATATAAGATAGAGGTAAAATATTTCATTTACCAATTTTCAAAAGAAACTGTCGTATCCATTTGTCTCGTTCAAGTGTTTTGCAATCCCTATCGATACATGGCATCCCATGTCTCGACTAGAATTCAAAATTCATACTTAATGGACCATTTAACATGATTTGTTTTTATAGCAATAACAAATACACTCTCGTAAATATAATACACTCAACTCATTCTAGGATATCACTTGCCATATCTCTAATGAGTTACTCATTCGAGGGCATTGCTAAACCTATCTCTAATGAGCCATATGCTAGCAAAACCACGGTTCTTGCTTAACCTTCAGCTCTGATACCAGCTGTAACAACCCGCTATTTCAACCATTGAAAGTCGACACCAAATATATCCGCGGTATTCAAATGCCGAACGATTTCGAAAATTCCAAAAATTCGGATTTAAATATCATTTTCTAAAATGAAAATCATTTTCAAAATCAAATAGCAATTAATAGTATTTCCAAAATATTATATCAAGGCCAACGGTTACTATCGCAATTAACCGATGCTATTATTACCTTTTTACCAAAAAGATACAGTTTTTCCACATATGCCGGTGTCACATCCAATATGATCAAACAATCAAATTTCAGCATATAGCAATCCATATCACAGGTATATTGCTGGACTTCAAGATTTTGATTCATGACAATGAGCTCAAGATAGAAAGTGGATTATCAATTATTCGATAAGTATTGTTTATTAGAGTTTAAGTTTGGTTTAGTTTAGTATCTATTGTTAAAATCTTTCCTCAAGTAAAACCTATGCATATAAATTTTTTATACATATTGTGCACAACTTAGTTGACTAAACACTATAACTTAGTCAACTGAACTGAACTTAGTCGACAAAACACTACAACTTGGTCAACTAAACTGAACTTAGTCACTAAATACTACAGCTTAGTCGATTAAAACTCATGGTTAGTCGACTAAATTCTACCATATTCGAACTAATATTTTTCTATTTCAACTTAGTCGACTAACTATTCAATTTTAGTCGACTAAACTTGTTAAAACCGCCATATTTTCATATTTCCTGAAGAGACACTTCTTCTTGAAGAGGAATCTCTTCCAGGAAGAGTTGCATCCATTTCCCTTCATCAAAACTCTTTGCCAACTGTTGTAACTCTTCATTCATTATATATATGCATTCCATTCAAGATCAAAGAACTTAACTTTCTACTTTCTACTCTCTTGAATATTCAGTTGTTTAGAAATTGTGAAATCAAGTTTATAATTCTCTTTCTAAAGCAATTTATACTTCCTTTATCTTCATGGACACACAAATATTCATACCATACTTAAGGAAAATATTATAGGAAGGGTGTACTTCATTTTGACAAATCTGTGTTGTAACAAGAACACGCAAAGTCAAGAAAACATTTCATTTGTATCAAAGTCCTATTTGGTTGCTCAGGCGGGAAAATCCTGTTCAGTTGCTCAGGTGGTCAAGGTCATGTTCGGTTGCTCAGGCGGTGTAAACCTATTCCTCCGGGTTAAGTGAGAGTTGCTAGTTTAAATCCAGAAGAAGTCCGGGGCTGGACGTAGAACAGGAGTTCGAACCAGTATAAAAATCTCTGATGTCATTTTATTTTACTGCTATATTTACCTACTTTATATTCCGCACAAGTAGTTTAGACAATATTCATATTACACGATCCTACAATCACTTTAACTTGGTATCAAAGCAGGGTCATCTGATAATCGTAACACGGTTATCTGATATTTTAGTAATATGGAAAACTACACTGGCACAAGTTTTATTGAAGGTCAATCTACTGCACGACCACCACTATTTAACGGGTTGAAATATAATTATTGGTCTACTAGAATGAGAATTTTTATGCAAGTAAATAAGAATTTATATGCAAGCAAATGGTTGTGAAATCTGGAATATTACTCAAGTAGAATATAACATACCTACTACTGGATATTCACAATGGTCTAACGCACAAAAATGAGATGCTACTGCAAATGCCAAAGCTATGAATATATTATTTTGTGCATTAGACAAAAATGAGTTTAATAGAGTTAGCATGTGTACTACTGCTTATGAAATTTGGCATACACTTAAAGTTAAACATGAAGGTACTAACAAAGTAAAACATAGTAAGATTTCTATGCTCAAGAATCAGTTCCATAATTTCAAAATGAAGCAAGATAAAACAATAAATGAAATGTACTCTAGATTTCAAGACATATATCATTCTCTCTAAGCATTAGGAGAAAGATATTCAAACTTTGATATTGTTTCAAAAATCCTCAACTCTTTAATGGATGTGTGGGAATGAAAAGTTTTAGCAATCGAAGAGGCTAACGACATTTCAATTATTAAACCATAAGAGTTGATAGGAAATCTAATGTCTTATGAAGTTAATCTCCATGCAAAACGAGTACAGGCACAAGATAAGAAGAATATTGCATTCCAAGTAGAAAAGGATGAATCAGATTCAAATGAGGAAGATATGGCGTTTATTGCTAAGAATTTCAGAAAGTTTTTGAAATTCAGAAAGAGCAACAAATTCAGAAACAACAAGAATAGCTTCAGTAGTAATAACAACAACAACAAGCCATCGTCTTCTACTCTTGAATATTATGAATGTCATAAGAAAGGGCACATTAATAAAGACTATCCTGATCGAAAGAATGAAAAATTTAAGAATAAGAAAGACAGATTCAAAAAGAAAGCCTTCTTTGTTACATGGGATGATTCAGAATCATCTTCATCATCAGACAATGACACAAACATCGATTCTGAACAAGCCAACGTCTGTTTTATGGCCACAAATGAAGAGGTGAGTGATTTAACTTTTGATGATTTAGTGGATATAAATTCCGAATTACTTGATAAGCTAAGAAACGTCAAAAGAAAATATAAAGAATTAACTCTTGAAAAATTGAATAGGACTGAAATTGAGGTAGAAATGTTAAGAAACGAGAACGAAATTTTAGAAGAAGAACTTGAAACTTCTCAAGACTCTTGTTCTAAAAAAGCTTCTCAATTGTCTATGTTAAGTCAAGAAATTGAAACTCAAAAAGAAAAGAATGATGTGCTTTTAGTTGAAAATTATGATTTGAAAGCTAATATTGAAATATTGGAATTAGATATTTCTAGTCTTAAAACAAAATTAGATGATATTACTTAAAATGTCTCTAATTTTAACAAAGGAAGAGAAAATCTTTCTAAAATTAAAGAAAATTCTCAAACTGTTTCAAATAAAAAGAGACTAGGATATAAGCAAGTATCAAAACGTATTCCTAAGAAAAAGAACTCTTTATATAATAATTTTGAAAGGAACAATGATATTATTGCAAAATCAGATTCAAAAGTTCCAAATCATTCTAAATCAATTAAGATTTGGGTTCCTAAAACCAACAATTCTTTGATTAGAAACAAATACATAAAATCTTTTATAAAAACTATTCACAAAAATAAAGATTTTATTTTCAAGAGGAATTTCGAACCCTCTTGGGTTTGGTTTCCAAAGACCCTAACAAAAGGTGGGTACCAATGTTAATTCTATATTTTTTGCAGGTACCACTTAAATAGAGAGGAAAATTAATATTGGACAGTGGTTTATCATTGATCATGTTATATGCTATCTTATGTTATGTAAATATAATACCTTATATATCCCTCTTCTTTTTGTCGATGACAGAAAGGGAGAAGAAGTATCGCACTGCACTAATAAAATTTGCAGGATTACAAGATATCGGCACAAATTCAAGGGGAGCTATAGATTATAGATTCTTGTCAAAATTTATCTCATATGAAGTTGTCATCAATCAAAAAGAGGGAGAATGTTGGACTTCAAGATTTTGATTCATGACAAGGAGCTCAAGACAGAAAGTGGATTATCAAATATTCGACAAGTATTGTTTATTAGAGTTTAAGTTTGGTTTAGTTTATTATCTATTGTTAAAATCTTTACTCAAGTAAAACCTATGCATATAAACTTTTATATATACTGTGCACAACTTAGTCGACTAAACACTACAACCTAGTCAACTAAACTAAATTTAGTAAACCAAACACTACAACTTAGTCGACTAAACTGACTTAGTCGACTAAAACTCATAGTTAGTTGACTAAATTCTGCCATATTCGAACTAATATTTTTCTATTTCGACTTAGTCGACCAACTATTCAATTACAGTCGACTAAACTTGTTAAAACTACCATATTTTCAAATTTCTTGAAGAGACGTTTCTTCTTCCTGAAGAGGAATATCTTCCAGGAAGAGTTGCATCCATTTCCCTTCATCGGAACTCTTTGCCAACTGTTGCAACTCTTCATTCATTATATATATGCATTCCATTCAAGATCAAAGAACTTAACTTTCTACTCTCTACTCTCTTGAATATTCAGTTGTTTAGAAATTGTGAAATCAAGTTTATAATTCTCTTTCTAAAGCAATTTATACTTCTTTTATCTTCACGGACACACAAATATTCATATCATACTTAAGGAAAAGATTATAGGAAGGGTGTACTTCATTTTGACAAATCCGTGTTGTAACAAGAACACGCAAAGTCAAGAAAACATTTCATTTGTATCAAAGTCCTGTTCGGTTGCTCAGGCATGAAAATCCTGTTCAGTTGCTCAGGTGGTCAAAGTCCTGTTTGGTTGCTCAGGCAGTGTAAACCTATTCCTCCGGGTTAAGTGAGGGTTGCTAGTTTAAATCCAGAAGGAGTCTGGGACTGGATGTAAAACGGGAGTTCGAACAGTATAAAAATCTCTGGTGTCATTTTATTTTACTACTATATTCACCTACTTTACAATCCACATAAGTAGTTTAGATAATATTCATATTACACGATCATACAGTCACTTTCATACATAACTGAAATAAAAGCAACATGAATATAATTGGAAATTAAACTAACAATATCGAGAAATCTGGATTTCTATACCAAATTCACTGTTTTTCAGTTTAAATGTTAATTTCTTTTCAAAGCGACTACTTAACCAAATCAAGCAATCTTTCATCCAAACACAAACAGTAAATTTTATCTACTATATCACACACTGATTTATCCAAAGTGGTGAGTTACACTAGCTGAAATTTCAATTATCGCCGAAGCGTTCTGGTTTAGTCTAGAATTGAACATCGTATTCAATTCTACCATAAAATTCCATTAGCTCCAATCTCCTTCAATCAAATTCCAAAATCAAGAAAATGATTCCTTAAGTCTAACACGACTAACGTATCCAAATCCGACCTTGTACAAAATAGTTATTGAGTTTACAATATTATGGAATTAACTAAATAATTAATGACTTAATTACAAATTAACTACCAAAATAAAACCCTAATCCCCTTTGCAAAATCACGACCGCCAAAATTCCAAACTCGACATCCTCGCTTTCTCGAATACCCACACCGCCTCAAGCCTCTTGCCGCTGCCGCCAGTTCACTGGAGCTAGCCCTCGCCGAGACATCTCCAATGTCGCCGGCCATGTCACCCACCATCGCCGCAATCACTAGAATAATACCCAAAATGTGGAACCTAACTGCCGCAATCATCACCAGATTTCGGCCATCTTCGGCCACCCCATGGCATTCCAACCTACTCCACTCCCCTAAACGAACAACTTTCTAGTTGACATCCTCACTTAAAAACTTCCCTAGCAGCTCCAATGAACTATGACCATTGGATAAAGGGAAATTAAAAATGTCTGATAGGGTTTCCATTTTCTGAGGTTAGGTCCAAATAAGAGAGGGTAAGGGTCCTTTTATAAAAAATTATTTGTAACACTATTCACATCCAAAATTTCGAACTCCAATCGAGGCATGCTCACCAGCATTCGTAGTCAAATACCCCTACTTTGAACTCAATGAAACTATTTTCGGGACCTAATTCCAACATATGCAAAAGTTAACCATTTGGTTGTTCGATTTATGAACCGAACTCGATCTCCTAACTTGAAACCAAATAGTAGAAATATATCGATGCTTATACTCACTCTGGATCTCTCGGACCATCCGGACTCAACTAGAAATGTGGGTTGTTGCAAAATTTTAAATATCCAAAATTTAATATTTAAATATCCAAAATTTTAAATATTCAGAGCAGCCTAAAAATGTGGGTTGTTGTAATAAGTATACTCATAAATCATTAACAAGATTTCTTATCATAAACCTTTATTTTTTCTATGTTTTCCAAGAGATTCCATACCTATAATTTCCTTTAACATATCCATTTTAAGGATCTAAGTACTTTCACAAATCCATTCAAAATGTTTTTGACTAACGTTACTTAAACATTGTCACTACAAATCCAAAACCATTTCACTCATGTTTATCTTTAAAACATTCTTTTAAAGATCTATTTACATTCATAAGTATAATAATAATGGGCTAAGGATGAATGTTATTAATACATTGTCACAACAAACCCAAAACCATTTTATACTTATATTATCTTTAAAACATTCTTTTAACGATTTAATATTCGGTCGAGTTCGGTATTTGTTTAATTAACTATCAAGTTCTAAAGATGATCTTTTATGGATATCATAGTTCTTATACTTAACTCGTTTTTGACATTTTAACTTATACCATCACTCAAAGAGTGAAACTAGGTATTTAGAGCACTGGTTCCATATCAAAGCCCTGTCCAAACACTACATTCTTGACTCATACATACATATTAGTCTACCTCATTGGCTTTTAGTATTAATGACTTTCATAAATGAGTAAGTAATCAACACGATTAACATGTTTATGACATTCTCGACTTAACTATTTCCCAGTCAAGAGGGAAGCCGGTATGCTAGAGAACTATTGCTTCTATCCCTACTCAAACATCAATCTTAATACTCACAAATAGATAAGCATACTTCATCGGCTTTTAGTGTTAAGCATAGTTAATTGCTTTTCAAGTAAGTAATTAGATAGAACAAGATTTAGCCACTGAGCAATTCATAACCCCTTTTCTAAACCCTTTGTTTATAATTTAAAACCTTTTTAGAAATGATACGTATAAGCATAGTAATTTATTTACATAACTGGATAATTAATAAAACAATTTAAAAGATATTTTATTACATAGATATTTATACTTTAATAAAATAGTCAACGCATTTTCTAAAACTATATATACTTAAAAATACTTAAAAATATTAATAATACGTTTTAAAACATTCACCTAAAATACTAGTTGAAAATAACAAGTTTATAGTTCACTTAAAACTTGGAAAACCCATGTTTCCTTTATATTTAAAAGTAAACTCTCTTCTTTAAAATTCATAACTAATTCTTAAAAACTCATAAAAATGTTAAATTTCTTTTAAAAAATTCTAATAAGAGTTATCAAACCCTTCTAGAAATAATGAAAACAAACGCTTAATTTAAAAGTCCTTTCTAAACCTTTAAAGTTCAAATACAAAGGCTAAACATGGCAGTTTTGCACAAGTGGAAGTTTGACCACTTTTCGATATGTTACTCAATTTTTCAACATTCAAACTTTTTATGGTAGCAAACATTTATATAAAAATAACAAAAATGGCAAGAAACCCATAAGGATTTCTCTATAAAATTCCATAGGAATTGTCGAACACAAGGCAATTTCTATGTGCATCTATAATGACTATCGCTATAAGAGCACTTTCAATTCCAAGTCCAATTAAACCAAAGTCCAAATACAAACTATGTGCTTTGTTTCAAGGCTATTCTACAGGTCATACAAGTCCATTTAATTCCATACATATGGATTACGTATGTCATTTTTTCAATGCAGATCAACACTAATATTATGACATATGTCAATATCAATTCAAACAAAATATACATAATATTTTCGTTTAAGGTGGTGAGTAAGCTCATCCTTAACCAAATAATCAAGAAATATCCAAGTCTACACTTCCTACCTCCACCTTGCAACCACCTTTTCATTCTACCTCACTTGCACTTGCCTTTTGCCCTCTCCTCCTCCTAGTTGCTCACGGCCTATTGATGAGGGGTGAGATGTGCTATGATTATTTCAAGATCCAATGTGGTAGAAGGTGTTGTGATGTTGTCCCAACGCTCTACTCCAAATTTGAGTTAAATTGGGTTGTTTTGAATATTTTCTTTTAGGAATTTCGGTAGAGAAGGGTAAGAAAAGAGTTGATTTTATTTTTTGAATTTGCAAAAGTGATTCAAAGAGGTACACATCCTCTTATATAGGCTCAAGATGGTGTTTGTAATGACTCGAAATTTAAGCACTTTAAATGTAAATAATTGATATATTTTTAAATAATTAATTAATGGATTTTATAGCTCAAATGAAAATTTTATTAATAATAACTAATGATGGTGAAGCTGTTTTAAAATTTGGTTTACAAAAATAATTAGTTCCAAGAAAACTCGAAAATATGATCAAAAATTGTTTTTTGGATTTTTGACGTTTCATCATCTAAAAGTTATCGGAAAACTTTGTGTACACTAGAGTATATATAAAAAATAACACTACGCCATAAATGGCCTACTGCAACACAAAAAAAATGTTGGCTCAGGCTCGAAAAATGTTGCCATAGGTCTATGGCAACACTTTTAGGGTGATGCAATTTTTGCCGTTGCCTTAGACCTCAAAGGCAACATTTTGACTATCTAAGGCAACATAAGTAATATTGTTGCAATAGAACCCTATTTGGGTCTATGGCAACACCCATAGGTATCTGTAGCAACATTCCAAAATGTTGCTATAGATATGAACTTTTTGAATTTGTGGGGCCCACAATGTAGAGCATATTTGATTTTTTAATAAAAATAAATTTTTATTTAATAAAATGCTATTGCATAGAATTTGATATTTAAACAGTAATTTATTTAAATAAATATTTTATTTCAACATTTGAAATAGTACAAATTCCTGACTCCACTATTTTACAATTCAATGATATATAACACTGATATTCACATATACAGATATTCCTCACTACATCACTCAGTTCACTCATTACATATGCAGTTTCAATTTATACATACACCGACACTGACAAATATATGCCGAGCCGAAGGCGAGCCGAGTGTCGAGCCGAAGGCGAGCCGAGAAGCGGGTCCGGGCGCAGCGCCGGCGGGGGTCCGGGGCACCGCCCGATTCATCCAATTTCGGAAGATCGAGCCTTCTTTGAAACGACGTAAAATGATGCACCACACATACTTCTAAACCACCAGTCTCCATCCTCTAATTGCCTCACCAACAAACTATTTCAGCTGCCAAATTCGACTTCAGGTTGCCAAATCGCCTAATCACCTAATCACAATCGCTGATTACCCATTCCGACAACCCAAACATCATCAAACTTTCACACTGCAAATTTGCAACAAAACCAAGCACCACCCTTGGCTGATAGCAAACAACATTGCTTCTCACATTGCTTCTAGGTCAGTTCATACATGTACATTAGTTCAAAGCACCAAGCTATATATCTTCAGATTTGGACCATCATTAGCCTACAAAAGAAAAACCAAACTCGTTTACTCAATGTGAAAGAACAAAATGCAATGAAAAATTTGAAGTATATCAATGTGAAACTACAGGAAACCGGACATTTTGATAACAATACCATTCACACAAAGTATCGAACACTTTTAGTGCATTACAAAATAGCTCTTCCAGTCATTCTCTATTCTATCTTCAAGGTGCAATATGGAAGACCACTCCAATCCAAATTCAACAATAGACCTCAAAATACATAAAGCAAGATGAAATTTGAAACTTACCATTCAGATACAGAAAATGCATAAAATCCACAGTATCAAATATCACAAAATGAAAAAAAAGGTCAAAACAAACCGGAAATTAGACAGCCTGCTCTTCATTGGACTGCAGTGGTATCTCAAGCAACTCAAGAGGCACAGTCTCGACGCTCTTAGGTGTGTTCCTGGCAGCAACTGGAACGGCAAGAATCGTGTGCCCTAATTTTCACATAGAGAGGAACGAGAAAGAAGAGCTGATGGCGACGACAGCGGTGACAAAAGGGGTTTGAACGGAAAACTTTGTTTGGCTTCGGGTTTTGGTGTCGTGACGGGGCTCTGGTTGGAGCTAGATGGTGGCGATGGGTCAGGGGGTAGCTGGGGGCGATGGGTCAGGATTTGGTGGCGATGGGTCAGGGGGTAGTTGGGGGCGATGGGTCAGGATTTGCTGGCGATGGGTCAGGGGGTAGCTGGGGGCGATGGGTCAGGATTTGGTGGCGATGGGTCAGGGGGTAGCTGGGGGCGATGCGTCAGGGGGTAGTTGGGGGTGAGGAACGAAAATATGATTTGGAAATTAGGGATTTGGAAATTGGGGGTGAGAACGAAAATGATATGAAAAGTAAAGCGGGAAAACAAAAATTTGCAGCAAATTATAGCGGTGATCCAGTTTAACAATCGGATTAAATGTAGTCCGTTGGATCGTATTCACGCGGATTGCTAATTTTATTAATTTTTTAATCTGAATACATCTATAGCAACACTATATAAAAATGTTGCATCGTGTTACACTTTTTTAGCTAGAGCAACACATTTTTATGGCTAAGGTAACACCATAAATACAACGTTGCAGTATGACCAAAATTTTATATCTATCGCAACATTTTAGCTGGCAACACCTTACAAAAATGTTGCTGAAGGTCATTTATGGCGTAGTGTAATATAAAATAGGTTTGGTTTAAAGAAGTAGTTAGAGATTAAAAGGTTTAAATTATATACTTAGGTAAATAAGAAAAGATTTCACCTTTCTTTTTCAAAAATTTAAAGAAAGAAAGAAAAATGTAAAAGGTAACTTACACAAAAGTGATGATGTGATGGTATGAAGGGAGGGAGGTGGAGCTTGCATGTGGGAAGAGAAAGGTAGGAGGGTGATGTGGCACAAAAGTGTGGAGGGTAAAGGACCAAAAGGTAAAAGGGTAATTTGCAAATTCCATTTTATATAAAAATAATTTCCTTTTTTTTCCATTCTCATTTTCATTTCATTCACTCTTTTCAAAACTTTATTTCCTCCATTTTCAAGCTTCTTATAATTCCATGTCTTCTAAAAAAAATTCTAAGTTTAAAAAATCGTTCTTTTTCCTTCTTTTAAAAACTACTTAAAACCTTATCTTCACTCTCTTCTTCCCTTAGCCTATAAGAACAAGACCAAAATCACCACCCTCAAGCTAGGCCGAGCCCAACATACTCTAGGTCGAACCCTACTATATGCTTCCAAAATTCAATTTTTACAAAGAAAATCCAAGTTCGGGTTTTGGTGCAAAGTGGTAATGATTTTGCTTTGAAATTCCTTTGACTTTGGTGACTAAATCTCGCTTTTAAAATCAAAGTTTTAAACTTTTATTTTGGTAATAAAAATTGTTGTTGGTTGTTTATTTATGAAAGTGATTTTGCATGTGTATACATATATGTTTTTCTATGTGGTGTTCGTGTAGACTTGAAAGTATAGTTGAAATGTTTAAGTAATGGATGGCAAGTAATGATCTGTACTTGTTGTATGCATGTTATGGCTTTTGTTTAAATGCATGAGCTTATGTTATGGATATTGTATGCTAAAAGGAAAGTTAGCACTTGAATCTGTATATGTTGTGACATCGAGATCCCTTATATTTAACCTTGTTTACTTATTTATTGTCTAGAAATGTTTTAAAGTTTTCAAAAACTTTTACCTTTTGTTTCTAAAACTTTATACAAAGTTTACAAAGTAATTTAAATATAAGGGTAAAGGTTTAAAGGCTATTTGATATATAAAACAAGTTTTAAGGTTATGGTATCCATAGTGATAGTCGTTATGGATGTAGTCCGCAAAACAATAGTTTTTGCATAAACTAAAATATGTTTTCGCTTTAGATATTTTTTGAAGTGTCTTTAAAACTATATTTTAAGTATTAAAAAGGTTTAATTATTTTTAAATAATTTATTAAGTAAGGGTTTAATTATTAATTAATTAATTAAGCATGGAGTTAATAATTATTTAATTAATTAATTAAGTAAAGGTAATTAGTACTTAATTATTAAGTAAAGGTAATTAGTACTTAATTATTAATTAAGGTAATTACAATTAATTAATTAAGTGAAGGATAATTATAATTAATTAATTAATTAAGAAAAGGTAATTATTTATTTATTAAGTAAAGGTTAATAATTATGTAAGGTTTAGTTATTAATTAATTATTAATCAGGTAGGGTTTAATTATTACTTAATTATTAACTAAGTTAAGATTTAATTATTCTTTAATAAAAGGTTTAAACTTATTTTTAATTAATTAAATGAAGGTTTTTATTTTTTAATCACTTTATTTCTAAGGATCGGTATGTTTAACAACTTTCTTTTACAAAAGATGGGTTTTAAATACAAGCGATTTCTTTATCTTTGCCAAGTAGCCAAACAAATATGAATAAGTTACGCTAAAACATTGACACGTTTTATTGAAAGTAAGTCGTCTTATATTTAGCACTAAAAGCCGATGAGTGGGCTTTCCTCTGTCTGTGAGATCTTAAACTTGATTTTCTGAGCAAGGTATTGAAAAGTCGAAATGTCAAAAACGTGATAAATATAGAAAAATTAATTTCGATAAATGGGTCATGATAAATTAAGTATATGTAAGATAACTCATGGTATACTTAACACCAAATTCTGAAGTATAGAAACTCATCTCTATCCCGATAAGTAAGAATGTACGTCGAGTCAAGGTTTGTTTTCTAACTTGTCCGACTTTCTTGTTAATCAAGGGATAGTACAGTTTGAAATTAGAAAGTGAGGATAAGTATAGGATGCCTTATCTTTCATATGCAAATTTATACATGCTCTGCATAGTGGATGTATCAACTATCAATAACTTGACCCTTTTTAAAATTATTGAATGTTGGTTCGAAGAGACCAGAATCGAATAGCATAAGCTATCCGGAAACCACTTCAAACCAACAATAGCGTTCGAATTGAAAAACATCTGGAAGATGATGGAATCGAAGATGAAGATCTTTGAGGTGCAAGGGCTAATTTCTACTAATCCCGAGGGTGATTCCAAAATGGATGTAATAAAAGTTGTGACTTCGGTTTGTTCATATCCTGAACAACTTGTATGGACGAATGCTAGCATTACATTGTCGCCTAGAGGTCAGTGTTATCATTCCAAGTAGGATTGCTAAAAGAAAAAGTAAGTCGTAGCCTCAAGCCTCACTCACAACCAGGAATGACAAAAACAGGGGATATGCGGCAGGGCTATGTAGGTCATACCAAGGTATAGTCATCAGTCGTAGATCGATATTTTAAGATTGTGTATGCTAGTGACTCAGGTATAGTTGTTGATCACAACCATGGTGGTGGTATATTATGTACTACCCAGTGAAGGGTAGGCCGGTCCTATGTTGGCGAGGGTCCATATGAGGCTCTCGGTACATTTTATCTAAAGATATACTGTGGCAAGCTGTACCCCAGTACCTTGTTATTGATGTAATCTGATCTCCAATAAGTGTCTCTATGAACTTAGTTGTATAGCTATTATGCTGGAATATAACTAATGTAACCATTTGGGTTATGTTCAACATTTACTTTAAAACCTAGACATTATCATAATATCACTGGAATTTCTATAAAATGGTTTAGTTATTATAAGGTAAAATCATGTCTGTGTTTATGTGCAGCGTGGTTTTACGAGATAAACTTTATTTTTAAAGAGTTTGTAAGTATAACAATTTAGTTGTTTGGGGTTTACTCACACCAGATCCACGTCAAACTTGAGTTTTTTTTCTTCGCCTAAAACTCTTGGGTACTCAAATTTGCATGAGTAGCTAAGTAGTCCAGGATCCGACGGATGCATTTGGAAGAGCATGGAGTAGGCGGCTTTGATGTTATCTATTATTTCCACTGTTTGTATGTTTGTATCAGCATTGTGGGGATATGCAGTTATAATTGTCCCTGGCTGAAGTTAGTACTTTTTGACTCTAATAATCATTTTGGGAATGATGTTGTATTATCTTATGTTGACTATATACAGATATATATATTTCTGTTGCGTTATGAGATTCTGTATTATTTTCTTTCTTCTTGTCTTTTCTTTTTATTTTACCCTAATGGCTTGTCTTACGGATACCTAGATGATCGACACATGAATACCATGAATGTATTAAGCGTCCTCTTAAGGAATGAGAAAGCGGATCGTTACATGTGGTATCAGAGCTTAGGTTGAGCAAACTTCTAGGCTTCGGTTGGAGTCAACTCATTAAAGATAGGGTTAGTAATACCTTATAACACTACAACAATTTTGACTTTTAACAACGTTTAAAAACGCTAGTAAAGACTTTTATAGCGTTTTTATGAATGCCATATATCAACATGTTGTTATAAGTTTATGACCAACGATAGCAACACCAAAAACGCTATAAATGAGTTCTTTTAATAGCGTTTGGAAAATCCTGTAAATTGTTTTAATGGCTTTTTGCACACGCTGTAAAAAAACATGTTATAAATATAAAGGGTTATTAGACAGCAAGAATAAAACGCCATAAAAAATTCATAACAACAACATTTTACCAGTGCTGAAAACTCTCTTAGCAATAGCGTTTTTGGACTGCTATCAACATTTGCATATTATAGCGCTTTAAAAACGCTATTGTTAACTTTTATAGCATTTTTTAATGCTATCATCTTATTGCATAAGATTTTCTGTGCTTCTTTTTGACATTTCAATGCATATATGTATAATGAATTTAAATATCACTAAACAGTAAACAAAATTACAAAATCATATAACAACAACTTAATTCCAACCCAACATGTCCAAATAACACATAATAACACAAATACACATACAATACACAAACTATGTCCAAATGAAGCAACTTATATATCATATGACGCTCACCGTCATCCTCATATCCAGACCAGAAGCCCCTCACACGCTCAAAGTCATTGTGGAGCATGCTATCATAAAATGGAAGTTGCTGCGGAAGCTCATGTAGATCTTTGTTGCAAAGAAGAACCAAAAAATCATCAATTAAACGTGTGCTAACTTAGACAGTGATGCAACGTGTAGTAATGTATTTGAAGATCTTTCCTTATATAATATTTATCTGCCATATATCATTATGCAGTGGATGGACTGACTATAGTAATACAAGTAATGAGTAATATGATTAGCAGTACAACATCAAATGTCAGAAGAAGCACCATTGGGAGCAAGAGAATATGCTCCTTTCTGGACCGTACAGTGTGAAAAATAGTTTATCCCGGACAATGGGTTAAGTTTGTTTAACAAAGAAAGTACATTAAAAGGCAACTGATGATTTATTTGCTAATCAGATTTCTTCTTCTACAAATAAGTCATTTGTCCCTTTTGGTGACGCCCCAAAGCATTTACCTTCAACTTCACCCATGCTAACTAATTCGTATATTTAAACTTAACTTTGTTTTGAAAATTGCAGACATTGTTAAATGGTTAGACACGTCCATAGATCATAGCACTAAACATGAAAATGATTTATATAATATAAATCAGTGTACCTGCAACATTGGAAAACTTGGATCCATAATTAGACCGAGCTTGTGCACTGTGCATGTGAGTCGCAATATCAAAATACAGCTTTCTCATGAAAACTGCATATAAACAAAAATGCAAGTTAAAACGACATGTGTAATCTTAGCATGGCCTTAGGAATTATTGAATTTAGTACTGCATCGATTAAAATGACCAAACAAATAACAATTCACATTGAGAACATAAGATATCCCAAAAAAAACATAATACAAAAAATAAACAGTTATGATGCTAATTACAACCTAGATAGAAGAATTCCAATGTAAAGGAAAACAGTGGAATAATATAGATTACTCTCCATGCAACTAACTATCAACATCCCAAACAAGATATAATAATAGATTATGATATGGTGGAACAATACACTAATTAATAATTAATCATCATTTGAATTTAGATGAAATATGATCAGCTCACATCCTCCACTAATAAAATAAAATCGTTAAATTGTTGCTAGGATTACTGTTATATTAAATAGAATATAACACCATTAACTTTGTTATTTTTATAAATTTAGTTTATTTTGAAAAATTAAACTTACTTAATTTCTATAAAACTTAGTTAACTTCTATAAAAATTAGTTATTTTTTTATAAATTAGGTTAATTTTTATAAAACTTAGATAACTTTGTTAATGTTATATTTTGATTTAAATACTTTACTCAACAATTGCATGTCTATTTTTATAAACTTATTAATTTTTATAAAACTTAGAAATTTTATATACTTATTTAATTTTAAAAAACTTAGTTAGTTTAGTTAATTATTATAAAACTTAATTAATTTTATAAAAATTAATTAACTTAGTTAATTATTTTAAACTTAATTAATTTATTATTATTATTATAAACTTAGTTAATTTTTATAAACTTAATTAATTTCTAGAAAACTT
The DNA here is from genome assembly GCA_030737815.1 of Allium fistulosum. Lineage (NCBI taxonomy): Eukaryota > Viridiplantae > Streptophyta > Magnoliopsida > Asparagales > Amaryllidaceae > Allium > Allium fistulosum. The sequence goes on from CM060908.1 coordinate 488,262,739, forward strand.
AGTAAACTTAGTTAATTTTTATAAAAAATGGATAATTTTTTAAAACTTAGTCAATTTTTATAACAAATTAACAATGATTTCAAAATAGAGAACACAATTTTTATAAAACTTAAGTTTAGTTATCTTAGTTAATTTTTATAAACTTAGTTAATTTTAATTATTTTAATGTAATAAAACTTAGTTAATTTTAATTTTTATAATTATTGCAAAAATATCAACTTTCAAACAAATAAAGATGAGAATTAATTTCATTCATGTATTATCAAGTTACAAAATTTATATACGTGCAATTGTATTTATGTTGATAATATATTAAAGGTTCTTGTAATTTATAATCAACGTTTCAACTAAAAAATCTGAACAAAAAAGGAGGATGTATTAAATAAGTAACATTCACATTTAGTCTAACCAATAAATGAGGCATGACCACAGTTTGCACCAGTTAAAACTGAGGTATGTTGCCTTAGTTAAACCTGACGCAAAACGCTTCAGTTTTAAATGAGGCAACACTCCTTAGTTTAAACTAAGGCAATACACCTCAGTATTAACTAGGGCAACGCCTCGGTATTAATTAATTTAATACTTCTTTAATTATATACATGACCACAGTTTTAATGCTTCAGTTATATATACACGACCATAGTACAAAGTTTTAATTATGAACATGATAAATATATTTAGTTCTTACTTGATATTTCATAAGATTGTGAACCATCGCGTCTAAATATATTTAGTTAAAGAAGTCATTTCCTGCATATAAAACAAAAAATGATAATAGATTAGTGGACCTAATTTTATTACATTATATAATTAAATAACTATTTGCATGCCAATGGCTTCATATATATCATAAATCAGAACAGGCTGAGTTTATTTTCATAAATAAATGCAATGTAGTGTCCAGTAGGAGCAACTAATCAAATAAGAAAATTCATAACCTCTGACATACCATAACCCTGAATCTAGTAACATAAACTGTGATATTTACCATTTCACAAAAAACAGTAATTCAAGAAAGAAATTACCAAATGCTTTTAGCTTTTCATGTTAGCTTCAAGTGATAGACAAGTCCATACTGATAGATAAAGTTATAAGCACTCTAAAAACAAACAAAGTTTAGAGTTACCTACACTTAGTTACAAAATGGTACAAAAAGAGTGATATTTCTGCCATCCTCGTTTCTTTTCATGGGCAAATTATATCACACGAAAGAGGATTGAATGATGTCGTTAGTGATAAAAACAAGGCAAATTATATCACAGTAGTATGGAGCCCGTGCTGATGGCATGGGTATGATCAATATTTTACCTATAACTCGTGAGACCATACATTGCAAGAATAAGAACTTTGCTTAATCTAAAATTTTCTGAATACATAAAATATAAACATATATAGTTTGGTTAGTATCTGTTTTTTCAATAAAAACATAATTAATCCAATGGTACAACAACTATTTTTGCATATATTAATCAATTTGTATAATCGAGATTTAGTGCTTACTTTTAAACCATGTAGCAAGTCTGTTCAAATAAAAATATATTAACATTCCTACGTAAGAGTAGAATTATTAAACTACCAAAAATATGTAAATTCGCATAACAAAAAACAAAAGGTGTAGTTGAGGTAGATCTGGGAAAAAACAATAATTTAGAATAATAAATGTAGAATTGAAACTAAAATTGCATATGAAAAACAATACCAAAATCTTATATGATTTCTATGCCCAATTGAGCTAGTTAATTAAATCATCTCTAAGTAAAATTTGAATTATCGGTAACTAAATATTACAATTTAATTAAATCTACTTTCATGTGAGCTACCCATTAAAGAAGCAAACATATCCCACAGTATGAGCACTGTGGGAATTGAACATATATAATAATGAATGAATAGCTTCTTATTAAAGTAGAAATATACAAATGATATTGTTTGATATATATAGCAACTAGTTTTACTATCACAAAAATGTCACTGAATGTTAGGAATTCAAGCATTGGTACTCTATATGTAACGAGTCGGATTTTTCGCGTTCGAAAATCGACATCCATACTTTACATCGTACTCGAATGCCGTAGATTCGACCGTTCAAATCCAAGTCGCCGGAGCTTATAACACAGTTAAGTAAATAACACAGCGGAAGAAAAAGAATAATACATTGATATACAATATCTGATACAATATCTGATACAATAGAGTGATACAATGAATATCAATATACATCAGAGATATGATACGAGAAATAGCAGCGGAAAAGAAAATAGATAACACCAGCAGTGGATAGAATATCTCCAATAGAATGCTCCAATCCATAGCTAGCGGAAAGCAAGGTCAGTCGTCCAAGGACTGACTAGCTCCAGATAATCTACTAACCTGAATATCTGAAAACCCCAACTCTAGACTGCTCGTGTAGAAAATTATGAGCACCCAGAGTTTAGGAAAGGAACAATAAACTCCGAGTCAGTCGTGGGACTGGTGTGAGCAACAAAAACACAGTTTATCTCTAAAACAAAGTAAGATTGAATTTCGCAATGCTTTTGGAAAATGAAACTACCATAAGACCTCCCGCCACACACACAATGCAAACGCAGAATTGGGGAAGATTTCTTCTTATGATAATCAAATATGCTTAATACGAGAAAAATTCTTTGATGTTATTTCTAGTGCATAGTGTATAAAACATTTCGAAAGTAGAATATTAATCTTAGCCAGCATAGGTACCATTATACTATGCCTACTATAGCTACCATATTAGATGGCAGGTTCTACAACTAAAACCGTACAAGGTTCGTATTGGAAATTAGATTTCCAACAAATGGTCAGGCTAAGGAACTTCCTTTCCTACTGCCGAATGGGATCGCCTCTGGCTGGACGTCCCGAGAGACAAACCGCTCTCTGCCAACACAAGGCCGGGTTACCCCTATAACAGGTTACTCACGAATATGCCACCCCCCGGTCCTTTGGGACCTTTATCCGAGGCGCCTCGATCAAACACACAATCACAATAAATGAGATCGGAGTATCCACATAGGTTAAATACCAGGGCTCCATACCTGATACCACCCTTTTCCAGAAGGAAATGACATACCCTAAAGGGCGCGACCCTCATAACCTTGCCGCATATTCCTGTTTCGACCATTTCCGGGTTGTGAGGTCCGAAGAGGTCTCATCCACAAAGCTACGCTTTGTCACAAAGCCATGCTTTGGGTCAACAAATGATCAAAGTAATGATCATAAAGATAAATGATCAAACAAATGATCATATCACAAATGATCAAACAATGATCATCACACAGCAACACTCAGCATGTCACATTACCAAATTGGAAATATATCGCTGATAACCTTCAACTACATAACCTCTGAGCTCGTACGTCTCGGAGAAGGGTGTTAAGCTAAGAGAATAATTCCTCCGCCACCAACAGAAATGTATTTGAAAGAAATCTGCTTTATATCTCAAAATGTAATGTCAGACATGTAACCATACAAGTCTATTCCGGGTTCGAACAGAACCAAAGGCACTTCCGAAGAAGCCCTTGCAAATCTGGGTATTCACAATCCCGATCGAACTTCCCATCACTTAGGAGATCTCTATACCGGCGTGACTCAGTGCAGAGACAATCGATAGGTCATCCTATCGTTCTGGCAAATACCCGGTCTTCACCACCGGTCTTCAAATGCCATCCATATACGACGTATCATTATTCGGATTGGGTTATGTGACACAAAGATCCTCTCCCGGCTAAACCGAATAATGAGCGCGATATTAAAAACATATGGATATTGGAATTTCAATTAAGTCACAACTTATTACCCAAACTTTCTTTTCAAATGGTTTAACAAATTACCATTTTTAAATCTTTAAACAAAAGATTCATTTTAACAACCTTCAATGGTTTAAACAATTTCCACATTTTAATCTTTTAAACAAAAGATTCATTTACAGATTTTCCAAATTAATTTTCATTTCAATTGGATTAACTCGTTAAATCTTTAAAACAAAGATTTAACTTATAGCTTTCAAACAATTCCATTTCAAATGGTTTAAACAAATCATCATCTTAAATCTGTTAAAAATAAACAGATTTAATTCATAGCTTTCTAAAAGAATTCATTCATAACTTAGAAAATCATTTTTCATTGAAATTCCTTTAATTAAACTGGAATTTCTTTTCTTATTTGAAAGCTTTTATCATTTGAAAACAACCAGTTTCATTTCAGAAAATCTGATTCATTCATACGAGTTGAAATTCTTGGGTTAAATTCAAATTCCCAAAAATATACTTTTAAAATGGTTTAAATTCATATAACTTGTACAGCATCTTAAATCCCTAGTTTCGAATCATAGAATTCAATTTCAAACTTGAATTCAATCAAATTATTTAAATTTCAAAACTTAATCAAGTTATTCGAAAATAAGTTTTATCTTTGAAATTCCATTTCAAAAGCTTTTCACTTTAAACCCAAATTTCCAATTTCAAAATCAATTGAAATTAAAATTCCAATTTTAAAACATCAAATTTAGATTATCTGTGACTTAACCGATTTCCACGTGAAATCCATATTTGTGTGTGTATAAGTGTGGTCCAGGGGTTTTACACAATAGTGCAACATCTTTTAATCATAACAGATTAAAACACAGAAATATAGTTGATAAGCGGTATTAACTATCACGCTTATCGTTCATTCACAGATCACAGATATATATCACAGATAAGTAAATTACAGATCACAACATAAATCAGGGTATAACACAAAGCATCACATATCAGGGATATCAACAATTCAATCATTCAGTCAAATCCAATCATTCATAAGTAAGGTCAATTTATATCTGATTAAAATTAATTTATACAAGATTAATTACTTATGAATAAACTACAAATCTTGGTTAATTAATCATTAATTAATTATAAACCATTTCAATTAATTAATCTTTAATCATTTATTAATTAACTTTTAATAATAAATTAATTAACCTTTAATTATTAAATAATTAACTTTTAATTATTTAACTATCCTTTAATTAACTATCCTTAATTAATCACACAAATTAATTAATTCTTAATTAATTACATTAATTACTTATCCCTTAATTAATTCCCATTAATTTACTAATTACAACCCAGTTTAATTAAATTACTCTTTATTAATTTATTACCTTTAGTTAGGTAATTATTTTTAAATGATAAATTTTATAAATAAATCAACATTTGCATTCAAGCTTCATTTCTTATTGCCTTTGAAACCCGATACATATTTTAAAACCTGGTTGTATCTAAAACCTGAAAACAAAGTTCCATTCTTCTTCGTTCTTCTTTCCCAAACTCATCATCTCTGGTTCCAGTATCAACCACGATAGTCTAAACGATCGACCAGGATCTTTAATTCATTCGCGAACCACCGTAAAACAATTTCCAAGCCCAACGCAGGAAATACTCGAGCTAACATTCGCACGAGTACGAACCGAATAAACTTCTCCTTCCCAGAGCCTACGATCAACAGACACGCAATCGAATTCGTGCACGTGCACGCTTGGTCGGAGTCTTTCCGACCAACACCACCAATTCCAACAAGTCGGCGATGATCTCGTCCTTTAATTCGACAACCAAAATCGAAGACATCACCCTCAAATCGAAATTCAACCAAATCGACCAATGCCTGAAGCCATTTCCATCAGGAAACCATCCTTCGCCAGCGACCTTGTCCTCTGGTCAACTCGCCCTTACGATCGAAGCTTCGCCACACATCGACAATCCCATCCCCCCAGGTGCGATCTCCTTAAACGTCTCGATGACGTCGCGGCACCCTTATTTCAAACGTGAGCAGAAATGGGTTGTTTAACCCTAATTCGATCTCGTCTTAACAATCCAAAGATTTATAAATTCATCTTGTATTTTTCTAGTGATCTCCAACATTCAATCTAGCTCCACAACAAATTTCAACATCAATTTTTTTTGTTGAATCATCAGATATTCATAAAAAGGCATTCTTGGTTCCTTTACGAACTGCCCTCTGTATGGTTACCTAAAAAATCATAATTTTTGTTTCAAAAATCCTACTTTTGAATGTTATTTCAAGATATAAATTCAAACTTATAATTTAAATTATTCGAATCTTAACCATTTATTTACTTTATACTGTATATTTGAATTTATAGGTTTTATACTTCACAGCTAACCTTTTAACAATTTTCCAAGCCTTGATCTTTAGTTTAAACAAAATTTATTCAGTTAAATTTCTAAGTTAAAATGTTTTTATATGAAAAGTATAAACCATTCTCTGCTTCTTTTGCCTCGGAAACATGAAAAAAATTAAAGAACGTCATAAAGCAGAGCATCTAGTAATTAACAAACATCACAGAACAGTTTATATCAAACATAATATTTTCATGAACCCGTTATTAAGATTTAAATTTAAAAAAAAAAGAATGTTTACTCACCTGGCTTAAAACAGAAAGCTTGATTTTTTTGTTTGAAAACAGGAAAGCTTGAACTGGAATGTGAAAACTTTGCATATTTTTGTTGTTGATTCCAGAAACTTGAACAGCTTGAAACATTAAAACTGAAATGTTTGAGCTGGAAACTTGAAAGCTTGGATCTTTACATTGCTTACTTGGTTCAGTAGAAGTTTTGATAAAATTGTTGTTTTGGTTGAAACTTTGTCTTGTTTAAAACTTTTAGAACTGGAATTGCTAAGTCTTTTGTATACGAAATGAAATGAGGTAAGTTGATAAATAAAACAAGTAAAGAGAATTGTTTATTGTCTAGGTACACAACAATTCAGAGATTTTTATTTTCTTTCCTTCGGCTGATATGAGATGTCTTGTGTACTAGTGATATAGCATTAAATGCTTGTCTCCTATGTATACAAACTTATCTTACAATTCAAATTTCGTATGTACTTACAAATCTTACATATGTTTATTTTTGTTTGACTTAGATGCTTAGCATACTTATCCTATTTCTATTCGTATATATTGATATGATTTTTCCCTGCCAACAAATCTTACAGCTACATATATACAAAGCTTGGCACATTTTCTCTTATTTTTATAAACGTATTTTATTTGCCTTTGTACTATATAGATATGAAGTTGTTTTAGCCTTTGTTTATATTGATAGGTACTCATTTCACTTTGTTTAAATTTTACTTGCCTGCATACTTATTTTACAACCATATTTATCTTGCTTTGGTTACACAACTTCTTACAGGTTCCATTCTCATCTTATTTTGTCTGGTTTGTATTTATATCTCAAGTACAAATATACATATTATAAAGTTGTTCTAGTCATTGTATTGGTGTATTACTTATGTATACATGTGTGAATGACAAATGGTAGCTTTCCATCTATCGATTAATTTCACAATTTAATTCAAAAATTAAATCAATTATCAATTTAAATTTAATTAAAATCCAGGGTTGTTACACCATATCAGGTCTTGTTGCTTCAATCTCTCCTTGTGTATAGTTCAAAGAAGCTGTATAGAACATTTATATTCTACTTTTACCTTCCGTATATACACCAGTACATAAACATGTTATTTAGCAACTATTGGTTATCACCTTTTATTTTCATGTCATGTGAAAAAATAAATTAAACCATCGGAGTATTAAAAAAACTCTATAGTTGGGTGTGAAGTATAAGTTAATTTGCATATAAGAGTAAGAAAGAAGTTGCATATGTTATTTTCAATAAGTTGGTTAGTATATAAAGCCTTCAAACACCTCATCAAAATGAAAAAAATCAAATTATGTGTATTAAAAACATTAAAAGGGTTTTCACCACTACATTTATATGATATAATGTTATGTTTACTGCTTATGCTTTTGGATTCAAAAAAATCTTATCATTATTGCTAAGGGAAGCTACAACAATAGTGGAGATAGTAAGTTCAACTTTAGTTTCAACATCTTCTAAATCAGTAGGATACTTACTGGAAGAAGGTACAACAACAATACCTAAATAACATATACATTTTTTTAATTTGATTATCCACCTAAACAAAAGTATAATAAATCAATTTATTACTAAGTTATTTTCATATTAAATAATGTATCAAATTAGATATATTTTCTACCCAACAAGCAACGAAGATGAGTTTGTAGGAGCTTCTCAAGTTCAACCATACAAATTAAAGGAGCAGATGTTGAAGTCATTTGATAAGTATTGGTTCAGAACATTATATAAGGAAAACGCTCTTTTTATTTTATGCATCTAGCCACTTTAACAACTAAACCTAAGATAAAGAATAACCATATGATAAATTAGATAAATTAGCCTTTATATTCTTTATTAGTGATATTGAAATGTTAATTTCATGATAAAATAAAAGGAGGTAAACATAAAAAAATTCACAAAATATAACTATAAATTCTGGAAAGAACATATAATCTATTAAGTAATAACTAAATCTTTAACGCAGAACAAAATATATAACATATTAAATTTGTTTTAAAAAGATGTTGTAAAAATTGATACTTGTTCTATGTAAATTTCCTTGTGACTAAATTAATCAAGGAATTAACAACCTACAATTATCAAAACCACATATGTTACATAATATTGGAATGACAACTGCAATTCAACCTACTTGATGAATACTTTTGCCAACAAAACAACTATACCTACTAATAAATCAACTTTATTTTGAATAGGTGCACAGTTTTAAGTTCCATCTGTTAGATTTATACCCCTAGAAGAATATTGTAAACATACAATCAACACAAACATGATAATATAATATAATTAGGGAACCGAATAATCAAACTTGACTATATAGTTCTTAAAATATATGTACAATATAGTTATCACAATAATATTATAATGGTAATTATTATCCAAAGTTTTATCACCGTATAGTTATGTAAATATTGACAGATTTATGCTTTTAGAGTAATTGAGTAGGGTAAATTGGAGATCAAAACGTATAGTCTGCTCAATATTTCATCATATATTAAATGAAAGCGCGTTATGTTTAACAAAGAAAACACGGTGCAAACAAAATTTTATAGAGAAAAACACCTTTAATAAACTTTAATGAGAACATTAACACATCTTACATAGCAATTTAACATAAAAATAGTCAAATTAATTCATTAAAACAATGTGTAAGAAAAAAACTCAACTTTTGCAGCAATATTAGGAAGAGACGGACTTTTTTATGTCTCCAAGAAGCTGTTAATTGTTTTGTTTGGTACCAAGAATCCATTAACATGTAATTATATTATAGGAAGAGAAAGAATTTATTCTTTTCCAAAAGCCATTAAATGGTAATTATTCCCAAATACCATCTTGTTTTCAATGTCAATCAAATGGTTAAGCCTCTAGTGAAGTACACACGGGAAATTTAAATATACGTGAAACATGCCTGTATTAATTAAATTCATTTACATAAACAATACTCTTTCAAAATATCTATATATGATTATTTTTATTTGTTAAAGGATTAAAACAATAATTTATGTAGTGTAGAACATGGACTACGGTTAGCTGTAGATCCATATATATCCCACCTTATTTGTTTAGTTAGTGGAATTTCATAAATATGCAAATCAGAGAAGATTGAAACCAAAATATGAATTGTATTAAAATTATGTTGGGAAATCTCGGGCTTTCCCACTTCATGAAGTTAAGATATGCACTTTAAGATTGAAAGTAGTAATGGGAGCACAAGAGTTTATAATTGTCCAATATGGAGATTCTTCCACTATACCAAATAATAGTAGGATTACAAGAATATGATTACAAAAGCAACTCACACTCGGTGGCTCACTCAAGCTTGAGGATAGAGACTTCCCAAGCTATCTCTCTTTTTCTCTCAAAGAGGCTCTCTTTTATAATTCTTGGATATTTCTTTTATTTGATTGATTGATTAAGAATGAAGGCTCCTACCCCTATTTATACTACTCAACCTCCACAATGAATGGTGGAGATTACTTGTACCCAAGGGTGGAGATTGATTCTCTAGAATGCTCCACACTCTCTAGGAATCTCTACACTCTTTCATTCCCTTCTACATCCTTCCATACTCTTCTGTAAGGTTCCGGAAGGTTCCACACATCTCCAGAATATTCCAGAGTGTTCCACACTCTTCCACAAGCTTCTAGAGAGTTCTCCGGAACGTTCTAGAAAATTCTATACTTCTCTAGAAAAATCTAGAATTTTCTAGAAACTCTCCAATTAAGGAGGGATCCCAACAAATCTCCCCCTCCCGACTTAATTGGGGGCTAGTAGAAAACCGACACCTTGACAGCAATCTTCAAACTACTTTGTTAGTATTACCTTGGTCATCATGTCAGACCAGTTCTCATCTGTGTGAACCTTGTCAAGATGTATTTGCTTTTCCTCGAGGACTTCTCGGATCCAATGATATCTTGTATCAATGTGCTTTGTGTGGGAATGAAATGTTGAATTCTTTGCCAAGTAAATTGCACTTTGATTGTCACACTTCAAGACATACTTTTCTTGATCTATTCCCAACTCATGCAATAAGTTCTTTATCCACAACATCTCCTTGCAAGCTTCGGTAGCTGCGATATACTCTGCCTCTGTAGTGGATAATGCAACACATTTTTGCAGCTTTGATTGCCATGAAATAGCTCCCCCTACAAAAGTAGTTTAAGTATCCCGATGTTGATTTCCTTGAATCAATGTCACCGGCCAAGTCTGCATCCGTGTATCCTTCTAATATAGGTTTTCCTTTTCCAAAGCATAAACATCTTTTGGAAGTTCCACGTAGATATCGGAGGATCCATTTGACTGCAACCCAATGTTCATTCCCTGGGTTAGCCAAGAAGCGACTGACAACACCAACTGCATAGGCGATATCTGGTCTTGTGCATATCATTGCATACATGAGACTGCCTACTACATATGAGTATGGTATCTTCTTCATTTCCTCCATGTCTTTTTCACTGGTCGGACTCTGCTTCGAACTTAGCTTGAAGTGTCCGGCAAGTGGAGTGTTAACCGGCTTTGATTTGTGCATGTTGAACCTTTCCAACACTTTCTCAATGTACCTTTCTTGGGATAGCCATAACAGTCTTTTTGATCTATCACGAGTTATTCTCATCCCAAGGATTTGTTTAGCCGGTCCCAAATCTTTCATGGCAAAGCTCTTGCTTAGATCTTTCTTTAAAGCAGCTATCTTTATGCGATCTTGACCAATAATTAACATATCATCAACATAGAGCAGAAGTATAAGAAAGTCACCACTTTCATACCTCTTTGTGAAGACACAATGATCGCTTTCCGTCTTTTTGAAATCATGTTCTTCCATGAATGCGTTGAACTTCTTGGACCATTGCCTTGGTGCTTGCTTAAGCCCGTATAGATTCTTCGTGAGGTGGCACACTAAATTTTCTTTGCCTGGAACTTTGAATCCCTCAGGCTGCACCATGTAGATCTCTTCCTCTAGGTGACCATGAAGAAATGTCGTCTTGACATCGAGCTGTTCAATCTCCAAATCTTGCACGGCTGCTAGGCCAAGGACAACTCAGATGGATGACATCTTTATCACAGGAGAGAATATCTCTTCAAAGCGATACCTTTTTCTTGTCTAAATCCTTTGATGACTAACCGATCTTTGTAGCGAAGCTTTGAACAATTCTCTTCGGTCTTGATTCTATACACCCACTTATTCTTCAAAGCTCTTCTCCCTTTTGGCATCTCCACTAGTTCATATGTGTTATTCTCATGCAAGGATTTCATTTCTTCTTGCATGGCAATTCTCCATTCTTCTTTATGACAATCACTCATTGCTTCTTTATAGCTTTGAGGCTCTCCCTCATCAATGAGCATAACGTACTCCTCTGTGTTGTATCGGGTGGATGGTCTTCTGTCCCTTAAGGATCGTCTCAGCTCTGGTGCGGTTGGAGTGCAAGATTGAGGTTCTTCCTGAATGCTTCTCAATCTTGGCCTCCCTAAATTCTTGATATCTTCAATTGTTTGATTTTCGAAGAATACAACGTCTCTACTGCGAACAATCTTCTTGTTAGTTAGATCCCAGAGTCGGTACTCAAATTCATCCTTTGGTGAACGAAGGTAGATACACTCCTTTGTCTTTGCATCAATCTTAGCTCTCTCATCTTTGGGGATGTGAACAAATGCCCTGCACCCGAACACCTTGAGATGATTGTATGAAGCCCTCTTGCCCGTCCAAACTTCCTCCGGGATGGCCTCATCCAAAGGAACTGATGGTGTGAGGTTGACAATGTCAACCATGGTCATTATAGCTTCTCCCCAAAATTATTTAGGTAACTTAGCATGAGAGAGCACACAACGAACTCTTTCTTCAATGGTACAGTTCATTCTCTCAGCTAGCCCATTCAATTGTGGTGTCTTGGGTGGAGTCTTCTCTAGCCTAATGCCTTATTTCTTGCAATAGGCTTCAAAAGGACCTCTATACTCACCTCTATTATATGATTGTACACACTTGATCTTCCGTCCAGTCTCACGCTCCACTAGAGCATGGAATTCTTTAAAGGCATCAAGCACTTGATCCTTTGATTTTAACAGGTGCAACCACACTTTCCTTGAATGATCATCAATGAAGGTGACAAAATGTAAAGCACCACCAATGGATCTCTCAAACATCGAACACATGTCAGTGTGCACGAGGTCTAGAATGTTCTTTCTCCTTGTGGGTTGAGAAAATCTTTGGAAGGCAACTCTGTGTTGTTTTCCAGCTAAATAATGAGCACAAGGATCGAGTGGTTTACCTTTCACGTCAGGGAGGAGTTGTTTCCGAGCAAGTATGTGAAGACCCTTCTCACTGATGTGCCCAAGTCGTTTATGCCATGTGTCCATATCATCAGTGGTGATGTTTACCTCTCCTTTGCGGAGCTTAGCTTCATTATGTACAATGATCCTACCTTCTTTCCTCGAGCCATTATTAAACTTCCTTTGGTGAGCTTCCACTTTCCTGCACCAAAGTAATTCATCAGATCATCATCATCTAGCTTTCCGGTGGAGATAAGATTGAGGCGCATGGCCGGGACATGCCTCATATCTTTCAGAACAAGCTTGCACCCGGTGCTTGTTGTTAGAATGATGTCTCCTATCTCAACGATCTTGCTCCTATCTTGATTTCCCATTTGCACCGTACCAAAGTCACCACTTTGGTGGGATGAGAAGAAGCTTTTATGTGGAGTAACATGGAAGGAAGCACCAGAATCAACAATCCAAGAATTCTCATCATAAGCAATGTTTAGAATGTTACCTTCACTAACGAGATATAGCAGATCTTCTTTTAATATTATGGCAGTAGTACTCTTCTCTTCTTGCTTCTTCATTGGGCTTATTTGGTTTGGCTTAACATTACCGGCCTTTTGGTCTTTCTTGAAGGATCAACATTCCATTTTCTTGTGACCCATCCTTCCACAGTAATAGCATGCAATCTTCGAGCGTGACTTGGATCTACCTTGAGATTAATACGGATCTCGGCTCTTACTACGTCAATGAGTTTCATTCCTACCCTGATTCTCAACAACATTTGCTTCGGGATGGATAGACTCACCTCGTTCCATTCTCCTTGCTTCTTCACCAAGAAGACTGTCAGTAATGGTATCCATGGTTAGCTTTCCTTCCGGAGCTGAGTTACTAAGTGTAACTACGAGTGTGTCCCAGCTTTCCGGTAAGGAACTAAGGGGTAGAAGGGCTTGTAACTCATCATCAATCTTCATATCAATTTTTGTTAGTTGATTTACGAGCTTCTTGGAATTATTTAAGTGCTCAATCATACTATGACCATCCTTATACTCCAACTTCACCAACCGTTGAACTAAATTAGCCTTGTTACGAGGCGTTTTCTTCAGAATCATGGACTCAAGTTTTGTCCATAATTCATAAGCATTTGTATAAGTAGAAACATGCTCGAAGAGAGTTTTGTCAATGTACTTACGAATCATAGCAATAGCTTTCCGGTTCAATAGTTCCCACTGAGCATCACTCTATCCTTCTACCTTGTCTTTGTAGATGATGGGCTCATGCAAATCCTTGCAATACAAGTGGTCCTCCATCATCGGCTTCCAATAGGAGTAGTTGTTGGCTGTGAGCTTGAACATGTCTCCATCATGAGCGACATTATCCTCCATCTTGAACTTGCACGAGCTTGATTACGGCTACGGATGAACCTCGCTCTGATACCACTATTGGGAAATCTCGGGCTTTCCTGCTTCGTGAAGTTAAGAAAGGCAATTTAAGATTGAAAGTAGTAATGGGAGCACAAGAGTTTATAATTCTCCAATATGGAGATTCTTCCACTATACCAAATAATAGTAGGATTACAAGAATATGATTACAAAAGCAACTCACACTCGGTGGATCACTCAAGCTTGAGGATAGAGACTTCTCAAGCTATCTCTCTTTTTCTCTCAAAGAGGCTCTCTTTTATAATTCTTGGATATTTTTTTTATTGATTGATTAAGAATGAAGGCTCCTGCCCCTATTTATACGACTCGATCTCCACAATGAATGGTGGAGATTACTTGTACCCAAGGGTGGAGATTGATTCTCTAGAATGCTCCACACTCTCTAGGAATCTCTACTCTTTCATTCCCTTTTACATCCTTCCATACTCTTCCGTAAGGTTCCGGAAGGTTCCACACATCTCCAGAATATTCCAGAGGGTTCCACACTCTTCCACAAGCTTCTAGAAAGTTCTTTGGAACGTTCTAGAAAATTCTATACTTCTCTAGAAAGATCTAGAATTTTCTAGAAACTCTCCAATTAAGGAGGGATCCCAACAAATTAAAATAACAAAATGAAATTGGAGATAAATTACCTAACGGTTTTGAAAAACAGAGCAACAAACCTTCATCCCCAAATTTACCAATTAATTTCATAAGCATACAAATCAGGAGCGAGAAATATTTTTGAAGTTTGTTTATCTATAAATTCATGGTGAGAGAAAGAATATTAATCATGGGTAAGGAGTTTCAATTCTTCTTTATGAAAGCGTATATTAAATACATGGTTTACTTTACAAAGAGAAAAAATTAGAACCGATTATGGATCGTGGATGCAGTAGTTTAGAAGATGATGTGATTTGCATCTTAAGTGTTAATTACATTACCAGTTGTCCATTCATTAACCATCTGATGTCTTTTTCATCAATAAATCTCATCTGTCCTTTGTCTTTTGTTTATCTACCAAGGGATTTTATTATATAGATGAAGGAGGATTGAATGAAATACGTGATTCAGTTGTTCAAATAGAGAGACCCTGTATACTTGGAAATGCACAGAGAGAACCACTATAGGATTATAACAACAACCAAAGGAAAAAAACTTCAGGTGACGTGGGATGTGCTAACAATCAATCAAACATGGGGAATCAGAAAAGTGTGGCTTCAAACAAAGTGAAGATGGTAGCTGGTAACTTGCAAGTTGAAGTGAAATATCATGGCTCAATTGGTCAGACAGAAATAACAGATGCATAAGGACATACAAAGATAAATAGTGCTCACCCAGAAACATTACATGAATGTAGTAATAATTTAAGAAATGTGGACTCAAGCGAAGTAGTAGGTGCAAGCATTCAATCAGAGATTGGGTCTCAGGAATGGGGGGTACGGATGAAGCTGGGAGGGCTGAGGTGGATTGCAAGATGTTGGGAAGATTGATAAAACACATAACTCTTTTAATTTTCATGCACGGGAATATAATATGATGCAAGTCTTAAATAATAACCAGAAATGAGTGGACGCATGTGTAGTTGATTTATAAAACTTAGTTATTTTTTATATACCTGTTTAAATTCAAAAGACTCGACTTAGTTAAATTTTCTAAAAATTAGTTAGTTTTTAGAAACTCGATCAACTTAATTAAACTATTATAGAACTTAATTAATTTTATAAAACATAGTCATTTTTTACAAAACTTAGTGAACGAATACTAATTGCAACTTGTTTGTTTTAGAGTTCGGCTCCTTGCACATGTCCATGCTAAGTGAAAGGCAACATTTTGGTTCATTTTATCAGTTTCAAACAACACATTGTGTTCCAGTCCGTGTTGCACCATAATTTTTGAGTGTTCTTACTTGTCAGCTTCGTGAATCACCATTTCTTGCATTTTATAACCGGAATGTCCAGCAATTATTACTCCAAGCACACCCGGTATTTTAGTGGAGCATCTCTTATTAACTAACTTTTTCAGTATGCTCTGAATATATATATATATATGGTTTAGTTGTCTAAATTCTTCCTTCTATTGATCATTTAAGGGATGATATTACATATAATTGTAATCACTAACTCCATGAAACATATGTTTTTATTATTTGACCAAATTCCAAGATTATTTTTAAACCACAATAAAAAAGACAATAAATAGAGAACAAAGATTTATTTTGGTTTCACTGATTAAGTTTATACAGCCAAAATAATCGTGTACTTGGGCACTTTCAAACGTATCAACAAATTTCATTTCTTTGATGAGATTCAAATTATACACCCCATTAAAACTAGTAGCTATAGCTCCAATTATTCTTAAACTTAATTGATTTTTACAGACTTAGCTATTTTTATAAACTTAATTAATTTTTTTAAATGTAGTTATTATTATAGATTTATTTAGTTTTTTATAAAACTTAGTTAATTTTTATATAACTTAGTCAACTTAGCTAATTTTTACAAAATGGTTAAATTATATAATTTTTTAAAAATAGTTAATTTTTATAAACTCGGTTTTTATTAACTTCGTTAATTTTTATAAACTTGGTTTTTATTATAAACTTATTCAATTTTTATAAAACTTAGTTAACTTAGTTATTTAAAACTTAATCAACTTAATTAAATATCTATAAAACGTGATAGTATATTTAATTTTATAAAACACTATTGTAATAAATATTAACATAAAACTTTAAAAAATCCTAAAAAATCTAATATTGTTTAAGCATGAATATTATTCATTATAAGCTTAAAAAACTTTATCTGATGTACTAACTTGTTACGTTGGACAGTTTTTTATATTCACCTCTTAACTACTGCGGATCTAAACCATATACCTCAATAAAAACATCAACCTCCCTAAAACTTCAAAATATTGAACTATAACATCTTCAAAAACTACTACAAATACAAAATTGGATAGTGTGTGTCAGAATAAGTAGGATGGAAGTTATAGCACAAGCTAACCAAATAGCTAAATACGAATACGGATAAAATATTACCATCAAATAGCGTGGTTTATTTTCCGGCAGTGCGGTAGTGCACTGGGCTACAACAAGCTAAAAAGAGTCCTTATCTTCACCACCGGTAAGTCCACCAATGCCATATCTGCCATTTTAATAATAAAAAAGTAGGCTGGCTTGTCTACCGACACAGCTCTTACGTTCTCCAAATCTTATTTCCCATTAATATCTTTGCTGCAGTGGTATCAGAATGCGCTGCATAAAATTGGAAAACCATGTCATTATGTTTCTTAATAAAATTGTGGTCATGTCACTCATATTAGTTGATGCACACAACTGATTATTTCTTGCTTGGCTTTGGTCTAATTTATAAACATATATAAAGGCTAAGATGCATGCAACTAATTATTTCAAACTATTGCAAGCACATCTTAGTCTATGTACATGCAACATGCTTCATAGTGTGACGACCCGGAATTTTTGAGCATTTGAAATTAGAATATTTAATTAATTTTAAATATTCAATGGTTAATTTTAACTTGAATTTCAAATATAGATATTTACTGGATAATTAATTTTTGAATTTAATTATCGGAATTGGGTAAATTATTGAATCTGGAGTTTTAAGCCTGTTAAAAATAAATTGAAGACTTGTAAAATTCATATTAATAATTCTGAAGGTAATAGAACTTTTAAAATGGAACTTCAAAGTGTTTTGTTCAGTTTTGAAAATATAACATTTGAATCGAATTTAAAAATAGCCTTCCGAGGCACAGTCTCGGATTTCAACGAAACCAGTTCCATTGGATCCGTAATATTGTATTATTACCGGATTTCAAATTTCATAGTTTTCGGAGCTATCGTGTGATCGTACGGAATATAAACGCCAAGAGAGTAATTAACCGATTTAAATATCTTTATTTGATTTAAAAATCAAATCAGTAGCCACTCTTACTTTTCGTGTGAGCCATGCCTCCTATCTTTCAAATCTCGTACCCCTTCTCTTCTCTAAGAAGCTATCAAACTAAAATATCTATCGTTCGAAATAATGGCCGAGCAGTAATCTCCTCTTCAAAATTACGCCTTCTCCTTACCAATCCATTCTCTTCTGCTTAAAGTGAAAACGAATTTCCTTTCTTCCTCTATTCGAAAGCAACGAAAGAAAAAAAAAAAACTACACCCTTCTCTTTATTCAGTTCGAACCCAACCTCTATCCCCTAATCGAAGCAATCGAGATTCGTGAACTCGATTTGGGTAAGGCAGCGACGACGAGTTGATGGGTAGACGATCGTGTCCTTTGGGGGTTTTGGGGGTGTCGAATTCGAAATTTGTACACGTGGAAGGAGGCGGAAGTCGCGAGCAAGGGCAGAGCATCGATGGGTTTAGGCACGACGTGGAATAGTCAGAGCGACGCTGACTTCGTGCATTGGGTGTCGAATCTCGCTAGGGTTTTGAACTCGTGATCGAGTTCGATGAGATTGACGCCGCGTTCTCGTGTTCGCTGGGGGTTGTGACTTCACGTACGCGTGGGATTGGGAGGAGCTTACATCGATTCTGGGAAGTCAATTCTCGCCTAGAGGAGTTGATCACCGCATGGGGATTTGGTCGGTGTTCGACGTGTGGAAGTCACGATCGGGGATGGCAAGTCGACGATCTTCTCTGTCGAAGGCTGCGTGGGCAAGCTGGGTCAGTTCAGGGTCGTGGCAGGGGATTCGCCGGCAAGCGTGGGATTAGAGGTATTCGAATTTGTTATTGGCATATTTATCTCTGTTTTAAGATTTGATTTAACAATATATACACTTAAAGATAGAAAATATATATGTATATAAGTTAAAACAGAAATTTGATTACAGTAAGAAATAAAAGCTTTTCTGTTTTAAAATTTTATATATGTATATTTAAACCGTTGGGAAAATATAGAAATCTGAAAAGTGTTGAAGAGTGTGTATATATATATAAAACAAATCTATTATTTCTATACAGTAAACAGACGTACACTTACCATTAATTTTTAAATTGCTTATCCAAATTTTTAGTTGCTAAGAGATTTATTTAAAAGAAATTGGAATATTAATAAATCATATAAATTTTTGTTTAAGGTCAAAATCTAAAAGAAAACAAGTCGGGATTTGGACGGGAATTGCAAAAATCAAAGGTGAGTTAATCTCACTCAGTTTAATTTTATTTAAATTTAATTGGTTAAATTTTAATATGGATGAATGATTGAATTGATTGATTTGATTGATATGGTATATAGTAGTATATACCAATATATATATATTGGCATATGTATATATTGGAGTTGTTGATATTCTCGCATAATAGCGGATGATATTTTATAAAACCCTTATACCACGATATTTCACTTTGAAGTGAAATTGGTATTGTGCTAACATCTGTGGATGCAGGGAAACAGGTTGGAGGGATCCAACTGGATTCCTCAAAATATTTAATTCTGTTTAAATATTCTGTGATATGTTTGTTGATATCCTGTGATGATTTATATTGGATAATCTGGTTGGATTGAATTTCCCAGTATAATGAGTTATCAAAAGAAATTGAATTGGATTTTTGGAAAGAAATAAAAGAGTAAAATTCAAGTTAAATAATTCTAGTGAATTCGAATAAATTAAATAAGGAATTGTAAAAGAAATAAAGAAATTTCTTAATTCGAACAAATATGGGGAAAGAGGATTTTGAATTTAACAGGGAAGAAATAAATCTTTAACTAAAGTGATATTATCTAAAATATAAAAGGATTGATTTTATTGAATTTAAAGATTTAATTTAATTAAAATATTAATTGAAGAAGTTTGGAAATCCGAAATTGGTATTTTAGTTAAAGGGGTTTTAACTCATAATAAAGAAATAAAATATGAAAGTTAATGTATTTGAAATAATTGAAGTAAATAGGGAAATTTATTTCAAAGTGAAGAAAAATGGAAATCAATTGGAAATTGATCTAAGTGTTTAAAACTTGGATTTTTAAAAGAGAATGAGGTTTTAAAATCTATAAACTGGGTTTATGAAGTGAAATGAAATATCGGTGGATATTTTAAATATAAATTCAAGGTGGGAATTTATTGAGGAATGTAAATGTGTTTAAAAATAAATGGTGATTTATTTTTAAAAGATATGGAAGAAAGTGTATTCCCTGGATAGCCAAGTACGATTTCAAAGAAAATTCTTAAATATAAGTTAAAAGTTTTCATGTTGTTTAAGAAAGGGATGTTTAGAAATTTATTGTTTCTAATATTTAAATTCTAAAGTAAATATTTTCCAAATCTATTATCGTAATAATTATTTAAAGGGTGATTAGTATTTTATTTAAAAGTGGAAACTTAGTTTTATATTTTATAAAGTAACCTCATTTTAAATATTCACAAAAGTATTATTTTTAATTAAGTATTAGAGTAGTTTTCCAAATTTAAAGGTTAAAGTATATTTATTTTTGGTGTTTTTAAATTATTTTAAAATTAAGAGTATTTTGTACTTGGTGATTCAGTGGAAATAATTATTTGGGAAATGTATTCCGTAAGCGGAAACTGTTTGAAATTGTTTTCAAATGAGCTTTGAAAATTGGAAATATATCTTGGAAAGATATTTGGGCAAATAAATAATGTGGGAAATTTATTTATTGTGTGATGGTTGCTTGTGGATGTTAATTGATAGTTAAATAACCGACTATCAATATTGGCCAAATGCGCTGATCGTTTCGAAGAGACCGGGATCGAGTTTCCGTATACCGGGATTCTAGGTCTGGAGACTCGAATACCACTTCGATTCGGTTTGTACGTTTCGTGTAACGTGTTCAGAGTCGAAGATGGAGCAGTGAAGTGCAAGGGCTAGTCGCTACTAATCCTGAGGATATTTCCAAAATGGATGTAGTAGGAATAGTGCCTTCGGTTCCGTTCGAACCCGGGACGGACTTGTATGGACGAATGCTTTCGTGACATCGTCAGGTGGACGATGGGCATTCTAAGGGATATGTTCTGAAAAAGGTATCGTTTAGCCTCGAGCCTCATCAACCGGGAATGACTGAAAATCAGGGGTTATGCAGCAAGGCTTCGTGGGTAGCACCCACTTGAGAGTAAAGTCATCCCTGTCTAGATGTCCCTTTATTTCGGCTTAGTGGTGCGGTTGCTGATCCCAATCGTGGGGTGATTTTATTTGGAATTATCCAGTAAGGGATGATTCCGGCCTTGTGTTGCAGGGGAGCGGGCGTACTCCTCGGTACTGTGATCTAGGCCACGTACTGTGACAGGTGGTACCCCAGTGCCTAGTCATTTGTTGAAAATCCATTCTCCCTACGTGCCCTGTACGGTATTTGTTTGTATACCTAGTATGCTGGAATTTAATCATGTAACAATTTCAGCTATTTTAATAAGTATTTGTGAATAGACACTATTATAATATCAGAGGATTTTTATAAAAAGTGTTTAGCTATCGTAAGGTAAAAACCCGACATGTTTATTTGTGGCGTGGTCTTACGAGATGCTTTTGTTTTTCAAAGGATTTTGAAGCTTTAATAATCAAATTGAGTGTGATTTTCTCACGCTGGTATTCCAGACTGACTCGGGTGTTGTTTTATATAATGCTCGGGTCAGACCGAGATAAACAGGTTCAGATTGTAGCTGTGGAGCTCAGGAGACGAGCTGGATGGCGATACGTACTTCCGTATTTGTTTATTTTTCCGCTGTGTATTTGGATGTATATCATTGATGTGATGAACTCTGATGATGTATTCTGTAAATGTATTGTATAAACAGATATATCTTTCTGTTTGAGTAAAGATCTGTTTTGTATATATTATATTTTATTCCGCTGCGATGTGAGATTCTGTTGTTGATTTTCTGTTTCTTCTTCTTCTACCTCTTCTTCTTTAACACAAATGGTTCGATTTTCCGGGACTGGAAAGTCGGGACGTTACAGTGGTATCAGAGCAAAGGTTGGCGATAACCTTGGCTCTGGTGGGAATTTTGAGAGTATTAATAGATATGAGCGCGTATTTGTTAGTGAATATAAAATGGTTTTATATTGTGTTGGTTGATTTATTGAGTGGCATATGAACCTTCGTCGGCACAGTCTGCGCAACTGTATCGAAGGGGTTTCTAAACACTCGAATAGAACAATTCGACACAATATTGTTTTGAAACGGGTAGATGAAATAATTTTACCCGAAAAATGTATTTTGATATAAAAGAAATATTTCTTTAAATTATTATATATTTGGATGTTTGGATGAAAATATTCTGACAAATTAAAATTTAAAAAATATGGTAAGATTGTAAAATCAGAATGATTTACTTAACCAATGGATATTTGTATAAATATGAATTGTACAAATGAATTATAACTAAAAATTTGATTTAATCAAACGGTAAATTTAAACCCTGGATATTTGGAAGTGTTTTCAAAGTGTTTTGAAGATAAACACAAACATTATTATTTTGGAAAGTATTTCTGGAAGGAAAATTGTTTCAAATAAATTTTTGAAAGGGATATAGCAATAAATTCATTTCAGTTGCTGGAAATAATTCGGAGGATGACGGCCGCATCTTCAGAATTTATTTTCGAACTCCTGAGTGACGAATTGCTGCCAAATTGATTTATTCAGAAAAGCTAGTTGTTTTTGAAATTTCCAAAGGAAATTTGTTTTGTTTTTGAAATTTCAAATGAAATTTGTAGGGAATAAAAATCCAGAATTGGTTTAAAAACGTGAGAAGTGTGATTTTGAAATAAGTGGAGATTTCAAAATGATTTGAAACTAAAAGCCGGGTACATAAGAATTCTAAATCTTTATTTGAATCAGATGGAGAAATAAAATTAAGTTGAGACAAATGAGCTTAAACTAAGTTTAATTTTGAGTTGGATTTGAAGCAAACTGAGAAAAATAAATCTAGTTGTATTTGGATTGTTGGAATCGAATTGAAATAAATTGTGATGGAAATGATATTAAGAGAATAATATGATTTGACTGAAGTTAAGTTAAATAAAATTAAATTGTAATGAAATTCAGTTGAATTATAAATAATATTGAGTGAAATTAAAATCCTTACATTAACAAGTAAGAGTAAGATGAATAAGAGATGTGCAGTTTGGAATAGAGATTTGGGTTAAATTAAATTTAGCTTGGATAATGGTAAAGGAATTAAATTTATTGGAAAATTAAATTAGTTGTGGCTTGAATGGGAAGTTATAGCTAAGTAAATAAATTTGTTTGGTATTTTGGGAATGAATAAGATCCAGTACTTGAATTATAAAACCCGAGGAGATTAACTAGGGTGATTTGTAAGGATAAAAATCAAATATTGTATTGGTTAAAATGGAAGTAAACTAATTTGGAATAAATTAGTAAATCAAATATGTTAATGGAATTTGGATTTGGTAATAAAAGTGAAAGTGTGAATGAATAATGGAGTTGAAGTATAATAGTGATAATTTGAATTGTAAATAATTGCAAGTAAGTAGAAATGGATTGAAGTAGACTTGTTAGTAATAAAATACAATTCAGAAATAAATTATCAAATGCGGATTAGAATTTATATTGGATTCAGTGAATTTACCAATTAAATTATAAGTGTAATGGGATTAAAATAAATTGAATTGGAATCAATTCAAATTGGTTGTAAAACCCAAATAATCATTTATTCATATGGATATGGACGAGGCTGCATTAAATAAATCGTCGTTTGACGTAAACAAGGAAGTTAAAATTCTATAAGTTGATAGAAGTTAAATAGATTGATTTTGAGATCAACTGAATTAAATATGAGTTTGTTTTGCTAAAATGAATCGAATGTGAGAATTGAGTTGTAAACAATTTAAATTAATGGTGGAACCCTATAAATTGCTTAAGTGTTGTTTAACTTGCATTGCTTATTAAAACGCTTATGTTGCTAGTTAAATATGAAAAATGTTGTCAAGTTGCATGATTTTGGCACTTACATCTTTAAATTAAGTAAGTACAGGTTCGGGGAAGCCGTATAGCTGATTTTGGGTTGCACTAATTGCTAAATAATAAGCCGCTTGCTTTAAAATGCTAAAAATGAGGTACGCTTACGCAAAAGAATTCAAAATAGGAGATATGAACTGTTTTTTCTTTGTTTTCCGGCCTGAGGCCGATGTATATACATTTTTGTGCATCCTGCGATATCGCAGAAGTCTCTCCGTACAAGGGAGACTCTGTCAAAATTTCCCGGAAATTTTGGGAGTTAGAAATTTTTTAGAATTTTTGAAAGTTTTCATTAACAATAAATGATTTAAATTTGTTAAGCAAATGAAATTGAAAGAAGATATTGAAATCTAATTCAAATGTGAATGTAAGATGAAGTGAAATCGAAGGAACTAAAGAAGTGAAGTTTGCGAATAAACTGTTAATTGAAATTTAAATTAATTAGTAAGTGCAACTAATTAAATATTCGGGTGAAAGCCAAGTTGAAATCAAATGGAATTGTAAAGACAAGAGTAAATAGAAATGGATATGAACTTCAATAATGAAGTGAAAATAAGTATAAGCAGTATGTAGAATATTTATTTTGAACTTAAGGAATATGGTGAGATTCTTAAGTAATATAGTATTGAGGAAAGTTATTCTAGATGAATAATTGAATAACAATTAAAATTTGAAGTTGTGAAATGGGATAGTGGTGAATAAGGGGATAACAATAAAAAAGGAATGTGAATAAAAGAGAATTGATATAATTGGTAATCAATTGGAATTTATACGTAAGATGTACGTATATTATTTTATTCGCATAGCTATTTGGTCCAGGTGTCGAACACAAAATTTCAAGATAGATATATCGATCCGAGTTGGAATTTTTCACTCGATTTTCGACGGCGAGCCTGGATATGGATTGTTGATTGATTCTGGATATTCTCTATCATAGTTTGTGACTATGTAAGGAGAATAACGGTTTCTGATCGAGAAACCAGATCTGAGTCCGCACTAGGAAGTCGGGTGGACGATACTAGTTCGGAAGTGAAATTGTGTGATCGATTGAGCGATCGAATGTGATATTGCGTACGGATGATATATGTACATCGTACGGGCTTAAGTAAAACAAATATTGTAAATTTGTAAAGGAAAGTATAAAATGACTTTGGAATTGTGATTGAATATTATTGCTTAGTAGGATATACAGGTGTATAAAGGAAATGGATAAATTGGGATTTTTGATTTTAGAAGATAAAATTTAATGGCCCGACAAAAGGTATGTATTTGAATTTCTATATGAAATTTGATTGGGTTTTGGATCCAGCCACTTGGCTTTTTGTTTTCTTTTTGAGATTGGGGGGCCGTAGAGCCATTTTGTAGTAGTACCGAGCTAGCCGCGCAAAGGAGACGCTGGTGAAATTTTTCGGAAATTTAGGGAGTTAGAAAATTTTTTGGAAAATTTTGATAATTCAAAATTGAATTCAAATTTAAATTTGAATGGATAAGTAGGTGGTATGGGTTGAACTTATGAATAAGTTTGGGAAGTTAAAAGATGATTAGTGTATCATTAATAAAAGATTGTTTGGGTATGGTTAAAACTGTTTGGTTTTGGAAAATAGTAATGGGTATTGAATCATTCTTCCTAACTAGTAATTTCGGGGACGAAATTCTTTTAAGGGGGGAGGAATGTGACGACCCGGAATTTTTGAGCATTTGAAATTAGAATATTTAATTAATTTTAAATATTCAATGGTTAATTTTAACTTGAATTTCAAATATAGATATTTACTGGATAATTAATTTTTGAATTTAATTATCGGAATTGGGTAAATTATTGAATCTGGAGTTTTAAGCCTGTTAAAAATAAATTGAAGACTTGTAAAATTCATATTAATAATTCTGAAGGTAATAGAACTTTTAAAATGGAACTTCAAAGTGTTTTGTTCAGTTTTGAAAATATAACATTTGAATCGAATTTAAAAATAGCCTTCCGAGGCACAGTCTCGGATTTCAACGAAACCAGTTCCATTGGATCCGTAATATTGTATTATTACCGGATTTCAAATTTCATAGTTTTCGGAGCTATCGTGTGATCGTACGGAATATAAACGCCAAGAGAGTAATTAACCGATTTAAATATCTTTATTTGATTTAAAAATCAAATCAGCAGCCACTCTTACTTTTCGTGTGAGCCATGCCTCCTATCTTTCAAATCTCGTACCCCTTCTCTTCTCTAAGAAGCTATCAAACTAAAATATATATCGTTCGAAATAATGGCCGAGCAGTAATCTCCTCTTCAAAATTACGCCTTCTCCTTACCAATCCATTCTCTTCTGCTTAAAGTGAAAACGAATTTCCTTTCTTCCTCTATTCGAAAGCAACGAAAGAAAAAAAAAAAACTACACCCTTCTCTTTATTCAGTTCGAACCCAACCTCTATCCCCTAATCGAAGCAATCGAGATTCGTGAACTCGATTTGGGTAAGGCAGCGACGACGAGTTGATGGGTAGACGATCGTGTCCTTTGGGGGTTTTGGGGGTGTCGAATTCGAAATTTGTACACGTGGAAGGAGGCGGAAGTCGCGAGCAAGGGCAGAGCATCGATGGGTTTAGGCACGACGTGGAATAGTCAGAGCGACGCTGACTTCGTGCATTGGGTGTCGAATCTCGCTAGGGTTTTGAACTCGTGATCGAGTTCGATGAGATTGACGCCGCGTTCTCGTGTTCGCTGGGGGTTGTGACTTCACGTACGCGTGGGATTGGGAGGAGCTTACATCGATTCTGGGAAGTCAATTCTCGCCTAGAGGAGTTGATCACCGCATGGGGATTTGGTCGGTGTTCGACGTGTGGAAGTCACGATCGGGGATGGCAAGTCGACGATCTTCTCTGTCGAAGGCTGCGTGGGCAAGCTGGGTCAGTTCAGGGTCGTGGCAGGGGATTCGCCGGCAAGCGTGGGATTAGAGGTATTCGAATTTGTTATTGGCATATTTATCTCTGTTTTAAGATTTGATTTAACAATATATACACTTAAAGATAGAAAATATATATGTATATAAGTTAAAACAGAAATTTGATTACAGTAAGAAATAAAAGCTTTTCTGTTTTAAAATTTTATATATGTATATTTAAACCGTTGGGAAAATATAGAAATCTGAAAAGTGTTGAAGAGTGTATATATATATAAAACAAATCTATTATTTCTATACAGTAAACAGACGTACACTTACCATTAATTTTTAAATTGCTTATCCAAATTTTTAGTTGCTAAGAGATTTATTTAAAAGAAATTGGAATATTAATAAATCATATAAATTTTTGTTTAAGGTCAAAATCTAAAAGAAAACAAGTCGGGATTTGGACGGGAATTGCAAAAATCAAAGGTGAGTTAATCTCACTCAGTTTAATTTTATTTAAATTTAATTGGTTAAATTTTAATATGGATGAATGATTGAATTGATTGATTTGATTGATATGGTATATAGTAGTATATACCAATATATATATATTGGCATATGTATATATTGGAGTTGTTGATATTCTCGCATAATAGCGGATGATATTTTATAAAACCCTTATACCGCGATATTTCACTTTGAAGTGAAATTGGTATTGTGCTAACATCTGTGGATGCAGGGAAACAGGTTGGAGGGATCCAACTGGATTCCTCAAAATATTTAATTCTGTTTAAATATTCTATGATATGTTTGTTGATATCCTGTGATGATTTATATTGGATAATCTGGTTGGATTGAATTTCCCAGTATAATGAGTTATCAAAAGAAATTGAATTGGATTTTTGGAAAGAAATAAAAGAGTAAAATTCAAGTTAAATAATTCTAGTGAATTCGAATAAATTAAATAAGGAATTGTAAAAGAAATAAAGAAATTTCTTAATTCGAACAAATATGGGGAAAGAGGATTTTGAATTTAACAGGGAAGAAATAAATCTTTAACTAAAGTGATATTATCTAAAATATAAAAGGATTGATTTTATTGAATTTAAAGATTTAATTTAATTAAAATATTAATTGAAGAAGTTTGGAAATCCGAAATTGGTATTTTAGTTAAAGGGGTTTTAACTCATAATAAAGAAATAAAATATGAAAGTTAATGTATTTGAAATAATTGAAGTAAATAGGGAAATTTATTTCAAAGTGAAGAAAAATGGAAATCAATTGGAAATTGATCTAAGTGTTTAAAACTTGGATTTTTAAAAGAGAATGAGGTTTTAAAATCTATAAACTGGGTTTATGAAGTGAAATGAAATATCGGTGGATATTTTAAATATAAATTCAAGGTGGGAATTTATTGAGGAATGTAAATGTGTTTAAAAATAAATGGTGATTTATTTTTAAAAGATATGGAAGAAAGTGTATTCCCTGGATAGCCAAGTACGATTTCAAAGAAAATTCTTAAATATAAGTTAAAAGTTTTCATGTTGTTTAAGAAAGGGATGTTTAGAAATTTATTGTTTCTAATATTTAAATTCTAAAGTAAATATTTTCCAAATCTATTATCGTAATAATTATTTAAAGGGTGATTAGTATTTTATTTAAAAGTGGAAACTTAGTTTTATATTTTATAAAGTAACCTCATTTTAAATATTCACAAAAGTATTATTTTTAATTAAGTATTAGAGTAGTTTTCCAAATTTAAAGGTTAAAGTATATTTATTTTTGGTGTTTTTAAATTATTTTAAAATTAAGAGTATTTTGTACTTGGTGATTCAGTGGAAATAATTATTTGGGAAATGTATTCCGTAAGCGGAAACTGTTTGAAATTGTTTTCAAATGAGCTTTGAAAATTGGAAATATATCTTGGAAAGATATTTGGGCAAATAAATAATGTGGGAAATTTATTTATTGTGTGATGGTTGCTTGTGGATGTTAATTGATAGTTAAATAACCGACTATCAATATTGGCCAAATGCGCTAATCGTTTCGAAGAGACCGGGATCGAGTTTCCGTATACCGGGATTCTAGGTCTGGAGACTCGAATACCACTTCGATTCGGTTTGTACGTTTCGTGTAACGTGTTCAGAGTCGAAGATGGAGCAGTGAAGTGCAAGGGCTAGTCGCTACTAATCCTGAGGATATTTCCAAAATGGATGTAGTAGGAATAGTGCCTTCGGTTCCGTTCGAACCCGGGACGGACTTGTATGGACGAATGCTTTCGTGACATCGTCAGGTGGACGATGGGCATTCTAAGGGATATGTTCTGAAAAAGGTATCGTTTAGCCTCGAGCCTCATCAACCGGGAATGACTGAAAATCAGGGGTTATGCAGCAAGGCTTCGTGGGTAGCACCCACTTGAGAGTAAAGTCATCCCTGTCTAGATGTCCCTTTATTTCGGCTTAGTGGTGCGGTTGCTGATCCCAATCGTGGGGTGATTTTATTTGGAATTATCCAGTAAGGGATGATTCCGGCCTTGTGTTGCAGGGGAGCGGGCGTACTCCTCGGTACTGTGATCTAGGCCACGTACTGTGACAGGTGGTACCCCAGTGCCTAGTCATTTGTTGAAAATCCATTCTCCCTACGTGCCCTGTACGGTATTTGTTTGTATACCTAGTATGCTGGAATTTAATCATGTAACAATTTCAGCTATTTTAATAAGTATTTGTGAATAGACACTATTATAATATCAGAGGATTTTTATAAAAAGTGTTTAGCTATCGTAAGGTAAAAACCCGACATGTTTATTTGTGGCGTGGTCTTACGAGATGCTTTTGTTTTTCAAAGGATTTTGAAGCTTTAATAATCAAATTGAGTGTGATTTTCTCACGCTGGTATTCCAGACTGACTCGGGTGTTGTTTTATATAATGCTCGGGTCAGACCGAGATAAACAGGTTCAGATTGTAGCTGTGGAGCTCAGGAGACGAGCTGGATGGCGATACGTACTTCCGTATTTGTTTATTTTTCCGCTGTGTATTTGGATGTATATCATTGATGTGATGAACTCTGATGATGTATTCTGTAAATGTATTGTATAAACAGATATATCTTTCTGTTTGAGTAAAGATCTGTTTTGTATATATTATATTTTATTCCGCTGCGATGTGAGATTCTGTTGTTGATTTTCTGTTTCTTCTTCTTCTACCTCTTCTTCTTTAACACAAATGGTTCGATTTTCCGGGACTGGAAAGTCGGGACGTTACACATAGTCTAGGTATGTTGAATACTGAGAAAAGATTTTGTGGGTTTCAGATTTAGATGAGGGGAGGAGGAGAGAAGAAAGGTTCATTTTGAAGCATGCACTTTGTTTTGATTGCATTTGGCTATGGAGAATATAAAGTTTACGATATGAGCTTATGATTTTGTGTGAATTTAGGGTCGATCTATTAATTCAAGATTGTGGGAGTAAAACCACTATAATTTAAGAAAATAAAATATGATGAAACATATATGATATATCAATTACATTATGGTAGACCAAACACAAATTATGCCATCTTCACTGCCTGTGATTATAAATGAATCATCGTGAGAAAAAGTTAAGTAGCTTAGCGGAGTGTCATGAGCGTGCCAATTTTTCAGTAGCCTTCCACTTGTTACCTGTATTTTACTTATTTAATTTTATTTCAATATAATATGGTATTAAATGGAATCATATACAGATTATATAAACTTTAAATCAATATGAAAAATGTGTTAATACCTCTCATACATATAAATTACCAGAATTAGTTATTTGAGAATTTTGTTCCAAAAAAGGTTTTGTGAAATAAATGTTCAATGAAATTATAACTAAAGATTTTTTTATGGAAGACAACTTACCCACAGAAGGCTGCTGAGTTGGAGAATCTGCTCTTGTCCAAGGATACTCGACAAGATAACCGGCGTAACATATTCTCTATCACTTGAGCTTTTGGCCCGATTTCAGGCTAAAATCAAACGAACTATGAAAAACATCAAATTGATTTGCAGTTTAGAAAGATTATACCTACTCATTTCCTGGTGCTTCTTGATACTGGTGTTAATCAATCGAGCATCACCAGGAGAAGCATAAGTGCACCTGGAAAAGTAACGTCGATGATTCATCATCTCCTAATAGTTGACCATCGCACCTAAGAATATTTGATAAAGATAGTGAATTAACAAAATCCTAGAAGGAGAAAAGTGCGGCCGCATGGGTAAGACTTTTCGATTATATGTCTACTTATTATTCAACGAGGTTACAAACTATTTGGAAAAATAAGCTTGGACCATTGTTCTCTTTAAGTAAAAAAAATAAACAAACAGCTTACCATGTTATCCACTTATATAAACATGAACTTTTACAAAAACTTGGCAATTATGATGTAACACTCAAAATACATTTTCAAACTTTTGTTATAACAGGAAGAATGACATTTTCCAACATGTGCTTAAGCATAATAATATAAATATGCGGATTACATAAAAACTCATTTTTGTGAAATTGAGATAACTCTGTTAAGTAATCTCAGTTTTTCAAAACCGAGTAAAAATCATTTTTGCAATACTAGGCATTCTCAATATTAAGGAAACTGAGCGAACCTCGGGTTTGCAAAACTGAGCAACACTCAGATTGCAAAACTGAGAAAAAACCAGTTTTGAAAAATGACAAAAAACTCATTTTTGTTAAATCAGTGTTCGAGCATGTGTAATCAATGATTGACAAATGTTAAACATATTTAGCATGTATAAATCAAACATTTGACTTGAGTCATAAGATCCAATTTCTAGGTCAATGGTCCAGAAATTTCTGATGTAGCAGTTCCCCTACATAAACATTCACATTCAAAGTAGATGTCCCTAAACAACTTCTATGTCATGTAAGTAGACTGAAATTTCTTATTATCTCATTATCCAGTGATACAGATAAGAAAATGAGAATACTCTTAGCAATAGAAAAAGATCATACCAATGAAGCCATAGGCTGTGTTTGCTGAGGGTCTCCTACTCCAAGTGCATCCATGGCTCCTCAGGCATTTTCCCACGAAGTTAAAACAAATCTACAGGATCTCGATTCACTTGATGATTCTAATACCAAGTTCTTTATTCCCTTTCTGCAAAGAAAGTACTATCATTGATTTCAGTCTGCAATAATCATACATTTTACTTATATATGATTTATACCAAAGGATAAATGAACTTTGCAATACTGGGTATTTTCAGTATTGATAGAACTGGAAAAAACTGAGTAAAACCCAGTTTTTCATAACTGAAAAAAAATCAATTTTGAAAAAATGAGAAAATTCAATTTTGTTAAATCAATGTTCCAGCATGTGTGTAATCAAAGAATGACAAATGTCAAACATATTTGGCTCTACCGCATCTACGTAATCTATGATATAGTAATTATATTTCTCAATATTCAATTGCAACATTTTTTTCCTACCCACAATATTTCTTTCTACATACAACAATGTTTAAAAACTAAGTTTCCAAAGTGAAGCATAATAGTAATAAATGTTTGATATTTAATATGGTTAACAACATCAGGCAGTAAGGAAACATGTCAAACGAATACCAATGTCTTACCTATACATTATAGTCGGATTCAAGCATGACAGCTGGAAGTGGTCTAGAACTAGCTGAAGTGTTCCTATTCAAACAGTCTAGGATTGGTCGTAGGCACCATTACCACCCTAAATTGCTGCTCAAGTGGTCTAGAATTTATGGTTTTCATTTAGGGTTTCTTGCGGAGCGTGAAAGTATTTGCGGTTTTGGATTAGGGCTTCTTGCGGAGGTTGAAAATGATTTAGAGCTTTCGTGCGGATGATAAGATTGAGCGAAGGGAGAGCTGAAAGCGAATGATAATTGAGAAGTATTCCATTAATGTTCTTGCTTTATTTTGGAGGGAAACAAAATGATAAATGGCGGCCATGGAAACAAATGTTGATTTATTCAGAGGAAAGATATTAGACAGCGATTATCGAATTTTGTTAATATCTTAAATCGCAAATGACTGCATGTATGGTTAAGACGCTGTTCTATTTTGCTGTCAAATGCAGCATTTCTTGTAGTGTAATGAGTTTAGTCAATGAGAGCACATTTTTGAAATTTTTATTCACATATATACTCGAATTATTTAGATCAATTTTCATATGTTTGATTTAGTACCCTTTTCTCCCTTAAGATTATCTTTTATAAGTATTCTAAAGTTATCTTACTATATCCAGGTAGTAAGAATGGATAATAGGACAAGACAAGGTTAAGGAGCTAGTAGCACCACAATCACAAATGGTTGAGCTCGAATGTTAGAAGAGTTAGAATAGTTGAAGAGGTAGCAACGGTGCAACCCCGTGTGAACTTTGCAGCTCTATGCAAGGATTATACTAATCTGAGAAGAAAGTCGTCTAATGGCACAGAATCCATCGTCGAAGTCCAAGCTTGGCTTCAAATTTGTGAGAAGATTTTCAAGGGGTTGGATTTGGATGAACAGAAGTTAGCATCCTGGCAGTTGCAAGATGGAGCAGCAGCATAGTGGCACTCCATTATAGTGAATGTTCTAGAAGATGATTTTTCTTGAGCTAGATTTAAGGAGGTGTTTGAAAACCGATCATGCCCGCGGTAAGAAAGACTCATATGTATAGAAGTTTCTTGGAACTTAAGTAAGAAGATTTGTCGGTAGCTGAATATGAAACCAAGTTTGAGCTATTTCTATTTGGCTCGAATTTAATTGATATCCTACTTAAGAAGAACCGGATGTTTCTGATGGGAATGAGAGAAAGATTTTAAGAGAATACGATTGCTCTTCTAAAGGGATCTTTTGTGGATTTAGTATGTATGGCTTTCAGGTATGAAGTTCTAGAAAAGAAGAATCCGACAGCAGTACCTAGTAACAATATCAGCAACCCAAACAAGAGGAATTTTTACCCACAATGGAAGATGCAGTGGAAGGGAAAGTCCGAAGGAGATTAAGGGAACAAGTTCAAGGATGTTGAGCGTTATCAGTGTAAACAGAATAGCCAACTGTCCAGGTATTGTAAGAATTCTGAAGCTTCATAACAGAAAGCATGACCTATCTCTCCAATGGTTCAGAAGATGCTTTTATTGCAACTGTCAACAACCAAGGCACATGGTGAAGGAATAATGTCGGCAAATGAAGAAGGGTTTACATCCCCCACTTGGAGGCCCAAAACTAACAGCTATGGATGCTGCAGCCATCCATAGTTATTAATCCTCGGTGACCAAATACGGTAATGTTAGATACATTGATATAACAAAAACACATGGATATGGAAAAAAATTTAAAATCAACAAACAACTTTCTCATTCCGTTTCAAAACATTTCAAATTCATCACATAATCCCACAATCGTTAACCACGTTCAGAGAAAATATAATTATTACAACATACGGCAAGAGCGGTATACGAAGATGCCCCCTTGGATGATTTGAGTGCACGTGTGTGTGTATATATAGGCAATAAAACAACTTTGCCTTTACAACAAAACATAGCGGAATTAAAATAGAAAGAACTCATATTATCTAGCTTGCCTCCTGCACGTCCCCAGAAGCTTATTCGCCTAAAAGAGGTACCTGATAACCTCAACTCCCAAACTACTCAAATGAATTGAGCACCCGAGAGTTTAAGGGGAAAGCATAAACTTCGAATCAGACATAAAGCCTGGTATGAATAATAATCTACCATCTCAAACCATTTAGATATCTAGTAAGACCATGCCGCTTAGCGGAACGGGTTTTCCCCTCATTAGTATCCTAACCAAAACTTTATAAAACCATATACTGTGCTCCTGCATCCACGATAGTTAAAAACACAATGATTTAAAATATTGTGATGATATGCAAACAGGTAAATCAATTTTGGATTTCCTATCCCCATTCATTTGACTGTCTGTCTTAGTTATAGTTTCAAAGGTCACTATTAACCTAATATTTTCATGGGCCGACTAATAACTTGTTTAATGCTTATGGACTCACTGTCCGATTTCATAGTTTTCACGGGATCATTAAGGACCTATTAGCCCCTGCAAATAACTTCATTATATCATGGGTTCTCCCTAAACCTATTGGTATCTCCAATTGCTTCCCATTTATCCTAGTTTTCATGAGTTGACTAGGAACTTATTGACTTCCGTCAATAACTTAATCCAGAAATAGTTTTCATGGGTTCACTATTGTAACGACCCCGGATTTTATATAGATTTAAATTAATAATTAAATGAATTTTTGAATAAAAATAGTAAAATAAATCGATAGAATGGAGCGAGTTTCCCCGAATCCAATTATATTCTGTATAAATCATTTAAATTTAAAATATTGTATACTTGAACATATATGAGAAAATTTGAAGTTATAAATATATGTATATATTTGATTTGAATAAAAATGGTAAATATTGTATATATGTGTGAATATATATATACGATATAAAAGTGATAAAATAAACGAATGAAAAATAAATGAAAATAAAATAATAAAAACAAATGCAAAATACTTAAGCTAATAATATAAGACAATAAATATGAAGTAAAATAATTATAGAATCTTATTTAAAATATTAGAACAAAAGCATAGAAATAAAACAATACATAAGTCAATTCTTTATAACAACATATAAGAAATAGAAATATATGTAGATAAGTATCTTTAGCCACCAAATATCTTTATATATGTATACGGCTGAAGTATGGAACAAGAAACAAAGTTAAAGAAAGAAAGAAAAAGTACCAAGTAATTAATGCTTGGATCCTTAGCCACCAAATTTTAGAAACCATCAGCCGAAATGAAGATAAATTGTACATGTTAATTTAATACCATCATCTTTAGTACACAAGATAAATTTTACCATAGCCTACAACACTTAGACAATCTCTGATCAAAGATTTATAAAACAATTTCTAGTACAAAACACCAGTACTAAACAAATGAACACTCTGCATACTTCTCTTTTATATGCATCACCTCCAACCTAAATTCGTTCAAAACATAATTAAACAAAACTGAGAAAAGGAAAAAAAATACAGAACTGTTTCAGTTGCAACCTGGAATCAAACAAATTATCAAAATCTTGAATCATCCACAAACAAGCTTTAATCTGAATGAACTAAGCAAGTTTCTAGTTTTTCAAGCATTTCAGTTTCAGTGGAAATCTAAGCAATTCAAGGTTCCAGTAAAACAAGCTTTCAAACCAATTCAGTTTTTAACATCCTCAAATCTCTGCTTCCCTGCTTCATCCATATTCAGGTGAGCAACTCCTACTTTTTTTCGAAGCTTAACTGTTTTGATATCTTGATGATTGTGAGTAACTCAACCCGGTATCTCCTTCTTTAGATCCGTGAGTAAACATTATATAAAAGCTACAAGTCAGTAAGTAGAAATTGAGTAAAATATGTATCTCATTTGTTTTAACTCTGGATGTTATATCTACGTTGAGACAACACTTAAGTATTTGATGATCTCTCTGTTAATTCCCAGGTTATATAACCACAAAGAAAATCAATTCCTCATCTTTTACTCAGTGTTAGGATCTGATGTCAAAAGTTAATATGTGTATTCAAGTAAGAACTATGGTTTAAAAATAAGTTCATAAAGTATAAAGATATACAGGTTGAAAAATAATTTTTTTTCAGAAGATACCTCAATTTTTTGAAAATTCAAATTTCACAAAACATTGTTTTAATTAGATGGTGTGAATCCTGAGGGCAAAATATGATTTTTAAGACCAAGATGAAGATTTTTAATGAAGGGAGGAAAGAGCAGTTCGACTTTGTATATTAAGTGTTATTTGGTCAATTTCCGGTGCGATGTTGAACTGGGGTAGTCGAGGTTGTGCGAGGTGGTGGAGGAGCCTACTGGGGCAGAGGGAAAAATAGCGCGGAGGTTTGAAGTGGGTCGTGGCGGCGATGGGAAGCTAGCGAAGTTGGGAAACCTAGTTTTGGCCACTGTTTTTGTTTTGATTCATTCTTCCCCTACAATTGATCGAGCGACGCGTGGGCTTGGGAAATGAAGGCTGGGTGGATGACGAACCATTGGCCGGAGTTAGGGGTCTTCAGGTGGTCGAGGTGGTGAGTTCGAGAGCGAGATTGGTGACTGGGTTAGTTGAGTTGTTTCAGTTCTCTTCGAATCTATGGTTAAATTTTGAATCGCGAATCAATTATTAGATCTAGGTCCATTTATCGCTCGTGTATGATCGAGAGATCATCGACGACGATCACGTCGATCGTTGGTGGCCGGAAGTGTTTGGGTAGGTGCACCGTGCACGTTCGTGTGCACTGGGAAATGGAATTTTGGGGAAGACGATATCGCCTCGGGTTCAATCTCGAGAAAAGCAGGGGTTCGACTCGAAGCAGGAAATGGAAGGGTGGAACCCGAAGTTGAGCTCGGGTAAGTGAGTGATTGGCTCGGGTCATTGATAAAGCAGCAGGGTTTTTAAATTTTTAAGTAAATATTTTCAAATTGTTTTGAAAATAAATTGATTTTGAAATAAATTATATGATGACAATGAATATTTTTCTAAGTATGCTTAATGGAATTTGATAATGCTTGAATTAAGCAAGATTGGAGATAAGTATATTAGAAACCTTAATTAAGAAATGATTTTTAATTTAAATATTATTTTATTTAAAGGTTGATTAATTTATAAATTGAAATTCGTGTATTAGGTTTTAATCAAAAGGTATTAAGAAAATTTCTTTATGGAATTAATTTAAAAGATGGTGATAATTGACTAATGATTGATAAATGTGATTATTTAAAAGATAATCTGAATTTAAAAATAAAAGTGTACTGTTTAAAAATACACTTCAATGTTAATGAAATCATTAATAAAGATATTAAATTATCTTAGAGATAATTAAGGTAATTAAAATGATTTAAATTAATAAGATGAGTAAAGAATGATTTATTTAATTTATTAAAAAAAAAATAATTAGATTTATTTATAATTGGAAAGGACTAATAATGAATTAATCTAAGATAATTTCTCTAGAAAAGAAATGTTATGAGTTAATGAAGTTAATTAACTAGGAATTATTAAGTAATCAAATTTATGTGATAAATTTTGATAAATAATTAGATTAATTTATTGAAATAATCAATTGTAAATTGTTAATTACTTTATGAAAGAAATTAAGGGGTCCATTAATTATGTAATTGGTTTAAAGGTTAATTAATAAATGAGTAAAGGTCAATTTATTAAAATGGTTTATCATTAGTTAATGATTAATTAACTAAGATTTGTAGTTATTCATAAGTAGTTAATCTGGTATAAATTAATTATGATCAGATATTGATTAATCCTACTTGTGAATGTTTGAACCTGATTGAATAATTGAATTGTTTGATATCCTTGATTTTGATGCTTTGTGATACGTCCTGATTTATGTCATGATCTGTGATTTCTGTTTCTGTGATATATTGTTATATTAATATGAAACCCTTGGCCCGTAAAACGGCACTTGAATTTCGATGCGACAGGGAGTCGGATTCCAATTGGTTATCCAAAACCCACATCGAATTGTAATTGTGAATCGACTGATAAATTTATTTTATCTATGGATCTGTGAATGAAGATAAGCGTTATCAAATAAACCGCTTATCGATATATCTGTGATGATTGATGTTGCACTATTGTGTGTAAAACCCTTGACTACACCATACACACACAAATATGGATTTCACGTGGAAATCGGTTAAGTCACAGATAATTCAAATCTGATGTTTTTGAAATTAAAATTTTAATTTCAATTGATTTTGGAAATTAGAAATTTCGGTTTAAAGTGAAAAGTTTTTGAAATGGAGTTTCAAGGATAAAAGTTATTTTGAACAACTTAATCAAGTTTGGAAATTTAAATAATTTGATTTAAACTTAAATTCAAGATTTGAAATTGAATTATATGATTTAAAACTAGGGATTAAAGATATTATACCCGTTATAAAATATTGATTTTTTGAATGCGAATATAATTCAAGACCCGTGCAAATAAAATTGGATTTTTTTGAAACGAAAACTATTTGTTTTCAAATTATAATAGCTTTTATATAAGAAGTGAACTCCCAATTTGTGTTGAAAGGTTTCAAATTTAAAATGAAATTGAAAGATGGTTTTCCAAGTTATGAATGAATTGTTTTGAAAAGCTATGAATAAAATCTGGTTATTTTTAACAGATTTAAAATGATGATTTGTTTAAACCATTGAAATTGAATTGTTTTGAAAGCTATAAGTTAAATCTTTGTTTTAGAGATTTAACGAGTTAATCAAATTGAAATGGGAATTAATTTGGAAAATCTGTGAATGAATCCTTTGTTTAAAAGATTAAAGTGTGGAAAATTGTTAAACCGTTGAAGGTTGTTAAAATGAATCTTTTTGTTTTAAAAGATTTGAAATGGTAATTTGTTAAACCATTTGAAAGAAAATTTGGGTAATAAGTTGTGACTTAATTGAAATCCCAATATCCATATGTTTTTAAAGTATCGCGCTCATTATTCGGTTTAGCTGGGAGAGGACCTTTGTGTCATATAACCCGTTCCGAATACTGATACGTCGTATATGGATAGCATTTGAAGACCGGTGGTGAAGACCGGATATTTTCGAAAACGAAAGGACAACTCGTCGAATGTCTCTGCACCGACTGGTCCCCGGTATAGAGATTTTAGCACCCTTTGTGATGGGAAGTCCGGACGTGATTGGAAATTATCCGGAATTGCAAGGGCTTCGTGAGAAGTGCCTTCGGTTCTGTTCGAACCCGGAACAGACTTGTATGGATACGTGTCTGACATTACACTTTGAGATATAAAGCCGATTTCTTTCAAATACATTTCTGTTGGTGGCGGAGAATTTATTCTCTTAGCTTAACACCCTTCTCTGAGACGTACGAGTTCAGAGGTTATGTAGTTGAAGGTTATAAGCGATATATCCCAATTTGATAATGTGACATGCTGAGTGTAGCTGTGTGATGATCATCGTTTGATCATTTGTGATATGATCATTTGTTTGATCATTTATCTTTGTGATCATAGGTTGATCATCTGTTGACCCAAAGCATGGCTTTGTGACAAAGCGTAGCTTTGTGGACGAGACTTCGTCAGGACCTCACAACCCGGAAATGGTCGAAACAGGATCGTTGCGGCAAGGTTATGAGGGTCGCGCCCTTTAGGGTATGTCATTTCCTTCTGGAAAGGGGTGGTATCATGGTATGGAGCCCAGATACTTACTCATGTGGATACACTTTCTTTATGATGTGTGATGTTGGATACCGAGCTCGGATAAAGGTCCCAAAGGACCGGGAGGTGGCATATTCGTGAGTTACCTGTTACAGGGGTAACCCGGCCTTGTTTGGCAGAGAGCAGTTTGTCTCTCGGGACGTCCCGCCAGAGGCGATCCCATGCGGCGGAAGGAAGTTCCTTAGCCTGACCATTTGTTGGAAATCCATTTCTCCAATACGGAACTTGTACGGTTTTAGTTGTAGAACCTGCCATTTACGTACGGTGGTCACCACTGTTTAGATGGTAGCTATAGTAGGCATACGATACTGGTCGTATGTTGGCTAAGATTAATATTATACTTTCGAAATATTTTCTGCACTATGCACTAATAATAATATCAAAAATGATTTGATTTGCGTAGTAAGCATTTTTGACTATCATAAGAAGAAATCTCCTCCAATTCTGCGTTTGCATTGTGTGTGTGGTGGGAGGTCTTATGGTAGTTTCATTTTCTAAAAAAGCATTGCGGATTTCAATGTTTAAATCCTTTTGTTGTTGTTTAAAGATAAACTGTTTTTGTTGCTCACACCAGTCCCATGACTGATCCGGAGTTTATTGTTCCTTTCCTAAACTCTGGGTGCTCATAATTTTCCACACGAGCAGTCTAGAGTTGGGTTTTTCAGATATTCAGGTTGAGTAGATTATCTGGAGCTAGCTATGGATTGGAGCACTCTATTGGAAATATTATATCTGCTGCTGGTGTTATCATTTTCTTTTCCGCTGCTATTTGTTGTATCATATCTCTGATGTATATTGATATTCATTGTATCAGATATTGTATATCAATGTATTATTCTTTTATTCCGCTGTGTTATTTACTTAATGTTGTTATAGCTCCGGCGAATCGGATTTGAACGGTCGAATCTGCGGCATTCTAGTACAATGTGAAGTACGGATGTTGATTTTCGAGCGGGCAAAACCCGATACGTTACAACTATAAACCTATTGTCCCCTGCCAATAACTCTTTCTAATCATAGTTTTCATGGGTTTACTATGAACCTATTGGCCTCTGCCAATAACTTTTCCTAAACATAGTTTTCATAGATTTACTATGAACCTATCTATTCGACAATTTCTTTAATCAGTATTTAAGCATCGAACATTCTAGTCTATTTGACCTCCTAGAGGCAATTTTACTCATTCGAGAGTTAACTCAATTTATATTCACTACTGGGTCAACCAAACTGGTTACTCTGCCCTTTCTCCCAAAATACCGTTATGGGCCCATTATGATGTGAATACATATATTAGAAGAAGCAAACATAATAACATAATAACACCAACTCTTGTGGTTTAACATCCTTGAAATACCTTTCATAAAACATGGTTAATCCCTTTAACCTATTATTTTATCAAGGAAAACTTGTTCAAAAACTTCATACTTAAAGCCATTTTAAAACTCCTTTAATTTTGCCATGGGTTTTCCTTTAAAAATGAGATTGGGTTCTTTGTTTTGAAAACTAAGGCTTTCGAAACCTTAAAGCTTTACTTTCGAAACCATTGGATAACCTTCTTCGAAAGCATTAAAATCTTCTTTTCAAAACACAAGCTTATGCCTTTCGAAACACTTTAAAACATCTCTTTTGAAACCCTCAAAACATACCTTTTGAAAGTATTAAAGCATTACTTACTAACTCTTAGAAGCATAGCTTCAAAACCATTGAAAGTACCCCTTTCGAAATCATTGGGTTTATCTTTTAAAAATATCTTTTGGGTCAAAGTGAATACAAACGAAAATACCCCTTTCGAAACCATTATTCTTCATATAAAAGAGTTTGGGGAGAAACCGATAGCTTTGGAACAATCCTTTCGAAAGCATTTATCATTTAAGTAAAACATTTGAAGGTTAGCTTTGAAACCCCTTTCGAAGCCATTGCCTTCAAAACCATTACCGCTTTCGAAAGCTTTGGGAAGTGGCTTAGTACAAGTATACTGTTAACTCCCTTTTAGCAACGACTTACGAGTTAAAAAGCTTAAAGCCAGTGTACTCAACGACTCACGACTTTGTTGCTAAGAAGGAATCTACGGCTTGAACGACTTACGACCTACCGGGTTAAGCAGCTTGCGACCTAGAGGAACTTCGCGACTTAACTACTCAACGAGTTAAAGGCTCTATGACTTAAGAAGGTTTCGACTTAACATGCTACGACTCATCAAGTTAACTCTTCTACGACTTAAGAGACTCAGCGACTTAACTGGCCTAGCGACCTAACTATCTGGAAGGCCTTAAGTCGTCTACGACTCATGGTTTGCTATAAGTCGTCTACGACTCATGGTTCGCTATAAGTCGTCTACGACTCATGGTTTGCTATAAGTCGTCTACGACTCATGGTTTTCTATAAGTCGTCTACGACTTATGGTTTGCTATAAGTCATCTACGACTCATGGTTTGCTATAAGTCGTCTACGACTCATGATTTGCTATAAGTGGCCTACGGCTTAAGAGCTTCATGACTCAACGAGACAAGCTTTCTACAACTCATGGTCCAGGCGGTTCAACGAGTCATGGAGATTTACGACTCATCAGGCTTACGACTCATCAGTCTTACGACTCATCAGGCTTACGACTCATGAGGTCTCACGACTCATCAGTCTCATCTACGACTCATGGTCCAGGCGGTTCAACGAGTCATGGAGATTTACGACTCATCAGGCTTACGACTCATAAGGTCTTACGACTCATTAGTCTTACGACTCATCAGTCTTACGACTCATCAGATTCACGCGCCATGAAGATTTACGACTCATGAGGTCTTACGACTCATCAGGCTTACGACTTAAAGGCTATCAAGCTGGAATCCAAAGGCCTTGCCTGTGCTACTTTGATCTGATGAGTCGACTACGACTTAGCACTTCTCTTCCAACTGAGCCACAAGATGGACCAAATATGGCGCCCACGAGACATCTTAAGTCGAATACGAGTCACGACTTACCATGAGTCGGTCACGACTCATGACTTGGCCAAACCGAGAGCTCAGAAATCTGCTCCTATAAATAGACCACCACTTCCAACATGAAAAGGACTTTTGGCCATTCATTTCTCCAAGCGCCGTTACGCTGTCGAAGCCTCCTCTCATTCAGCAATCAAAGATCTTCAAGCATTCGAGACACTACAACAATCTTCGAGAAGAGCTCCTTACATCCAACACAGATTCGTCGAGTTTTATCATCAAAGATCGAGCTAGTAGTCAAGAATGTTTTCATGATCAAGTTGTATTGTATTTAGAAGGATATTGTATCAAATTGTAACCGAATCAGCAATAAAAGACTATAAAGTGGATGTAGGCTCAATTACGGGCCGAACCGCTATAAATCCGTTGTTCATTTACTGCTTTTCTGCTATTTTCAGCTTATACTATGTTCCCGTACCAACGGGTGGTGCTTTCACAATTCTATTACACATACCGGGTGTTAGCGTTCACCTTTTACCGTTAACATTTTGGTGCTTTCACTGAGAGCCCAACTCAGGCGATCATCCACCGTTGCTTCGCAAAGACTCATAAAAAGAACCTCTCTTAAAAACCAGATCCGAAATAATGGTTCCTGGAAGAAGAGGTAGACCTATCAGATCCGGAAATGCTTACGAAGGGACTTCCGCTTCCCCAACAACAGACCAAGCAACTCCAACCGTTGGAGTCACCAGGGCTGAATTGAATGACGCAGTTTCTGGATTATACCAACAAATTGAAACTCAAAATGCTTTGATGATGGATAGAATAACTACCCTGCTCGGGGAAAATCGTCAACCAGAAAACCATCAAACCACCCTTCCTGAAATGCCACCTTTCCAAGCTGATGGTTCTATGCCGCAACCAACTTGTCATGAACATATGCCCGGGCAAACTTCCGAGGGAAGAACTGGTGCTTGCCCGGAGGTGTCTTTGAACAATAAAGAGTACCTGTCTGTAATGGTTGGCCGTATCATGAAAGAGAGCATGCAAAGGGAAGAGGATGAAGCTGACTGGGGATTCGCGCCAAGCAGAACTCCATTTACTGAAAGGATCCTGAGAGCGGAATTTCCAAGGAAATTTGCACCTCCTACTATCCAAGCCTATAGGGGAACCACTGACCCTAATCATTTCCTATACAAATACGATTGGCATATGACCGGTGCAAGAGCATCAGACGAGATCAAG
This sequence comes from Allium fistulosum, assembly GCA_030737815.1. Lineage (NCBI taxonomy): Eukaryota > Viridiplantae > Streptophyta > Magnoliopsida > Asparagales > Amaryllidaceae > Allium > Allium fistulosum. The sequence goes on from CM060908.1 coordinate 488,307,141, forward strand.
TGTCGATACTTCCCAGTATATCTGGAAGGTGTGGCTTTACTTTGGTTCACAAAGCTTCCAGTTCGGTCTGTAGATAAGTTCTCCGACTTGACACAAAAATTTAAAGAACAGTTCAGATTGTATGCTTCAAAAGCTAAGGATATAATGTCACTGTCTAACCTGGAACAAGCGCCCGGAGAATCGATCAAATCTTTCTTGAGCCATTTCAATATAGCTTTAGCCGAGGTAGAAAATGCGGAGCCACGCATGATCCTGACTTATTTGATGCGAGCCATTGATAAATCGAGTAAATTTGGAATATGGCTAAAGATGAAGGAACCGAACTCACTTGATAAATTCTATAAAAAGGCCGACGAGTTCATTCGCCTTGAAAGCCTTTCTACGACGTCGAAGGTGGTTGCTGCCCAAACTAATAATAATAGTGTCCCATCTAAGAAAAGAGAATCTGAAAGTCAGAAAAGGGAGAATGAAGGAGGAAAGAGCCAGGGAAATGAAAAGAAACCTCGCCGCTTTAATTCTTCGGATTATACTCCTTTAACTGATACACCAAGAAATATCTTTTTTGCAACAAAAGACGTTGTCCGGTATCCTAAGCCACCTGAGATGACGAAAGGTGCAAAGAGTAATGGAAAATTCTGCCAATTTCACAATCAACCTGGCCATGACACTGACCAATGTCGCCAATTAAAGAAGGTGATTGAAGAATTGCTAGAGCAGGGTAAACTCCAACAATACGTTAAGAGAAACGGAGTCGATCCAACCTCATCCACTCGGGATCAACAACACCCTACCCATCAATCCGATTCTCACAACAACACTGCAGTGCAAGATTCAGAAAAGCTTGTCATTAATGCTATCACAGGGGGACCATACCCAGCAAGCAGAAGTTGGGATGACTACTAATTACCCACAAAACTGCGGCTGGGGCATCTCTCACTTTCTCTGGCATAAAAATCCAAAAGCTATGAATCAAGCACAAATGGAAATCCAGCTTGGAGATTCTGAAACAACAATAACTAGCATTCATTTTTACTTAACAGCATTGCTTGAATTTGTAAAGATAATGATGGATGTGTAACTTCTGCATTGTAAACCGCTGAGAAATCAGCGTGACTCAATAATGAAAAACTATGCATTCTGTGTTTTCTATTATAAAATGCCTGTTATATTTCGATGTGTAAATACTCTAAATGTATTGCTAAAATGTCGATCTAATACTGCAGGTCATTAAAGCGAAGCTCACCCATCGCAAAGCTAAGCGAGCCTTACAAATCATTTATTAAAGCAAATTTCAAGCAACAAAAATTCCAAACTCAAATCCCATACAAGAGGAACTTCGCATAAAAAGTTGACGGCTCCACTGTGTCAAGCCCTCGTTAACTGGTTGCGATCGTTGATATAAAAAGGCATCCAACCAAATAACTTGCGTTTACTCTGTGGAGTCATTCAACGGTGAAGTCTACTTCTTCGGATAAAGCAATTTACTTGCAAAAGAAAGGAAGACGCGCTTGGAAACAATGATAAAGGATCGCAGATTGGCGAATGATGATACAACATGAGCAGGCAAACATGGAAGCAGCCAAAGGGAGGTATGCCTCTCAACAGGAAAGCAGGTAGATCCACTAAAGGGATACCTTCCCAAGCAGAAGGAATAAGACCCTCGCTAACTGATTGTGATGCATCCGATCAGGCAGCCTGTGTCCATCCCATGGATCTACTTGCCCCTAAGACGCGACCTTCCTGGCACACCAACCAAAGCCCTCTAACGAGGCACGCCAATAAATGGGAGTGCTTTACTCAATCAAAAAGATCGGTGGGACTACTAAAGGGGCACCTTGTTAGTTAATTGCGATCGTTTGTGCAAGCAAACATCCAATCAAGCAACTTGCGCCTGTCCCGTGGACCCCTCCGACCATGAGAAAGTAACTTCCAGGCAATCACAAGCCCTTTTCGGAGGCACAAGCCCTCTTCGGAGGCACAAGCCCTCTTTGGAGGCACAAGCCCTCTTCGGAGGCACAAGCCATCTTCGGAGGCAAAAGCCCTTTTCGGAGGCACATTTCACCCGTGTAGAAGTGCAAAATGCTTCTCTTCGGAGACCCACTTCACCAGTGATGAAATACTAAAAAGCCCTCTAGCGAGGCACGCCAATAAATGGAAGTGCTTTCCTCAATCAAAAAGATTGGTAGGACCACCGAAGGGGCACCTCGTTAATTGATTGCGATCGTTTGTACAAACAAACATCCAATCAAGCAACTTGCGCCTGTCCCGTGGACCCCTCCGACCATGAGAAAGTAACTTCCAGGCAATCACAAGCCCTCTTCGGAGGCACAAGCCCTCTTCAGAGGCACAAGCCCTCTTCGGAGGCAAAAGCCCTTTTCGGAGGCACATTTCACCCGTGTAGAAGTGCAAAATGCTTCTCTTCGGAGACCCACTTCACCAGAGCTGAAATGCCAAAACTGCTTCTCTTCGGAGACCAAAATTGCTTCTCTTCAGAGACCAAAAGACCTCTTCAGAGGCGTACTTCACCTTGCTTGAAGTACCAAAAATAAACCCTTTACTGGGGCATAAAATCAAAACCTTCTTCAGAAGCTCATTTCATTGTACAGGAAAATTCACTTTCAAACAAATAAAAGTGATCATTCCCAGAAGTCGAAATGTTCTTCAGGAAGAAAAAGAAAATAAAAATTTCTCCAAAGACAAGATATACTCTATTAAAAAGCAGAATAATTCTTCCCTGAAAAAGTGGAAAGTTATTATCTAAAATAAGAGTATCGGTCTTGTGAAAGCAAGAAATATTACAATATACTTGTGGTATGGGGGCAGCATTATACAATTCAGTTACAGTAATAAAAGTAATATACAAGCGACATACCACAAGTTCATTGCAATATCACGTAATAAAGATGTGGAGTAAATGCGTTCTTGAAACACAGACAAAAAGTTTGTACAAACAGAAAGAATCGTTTACTCTACACTTCAAATGAAAAATAGATGTATTCCTACATACACAAGGATTTGTACAAGAAAAATATCTATTTATTTCAACACTATGAGAAATTTTTTACATTGTACAGGTTACAAAAATAAGCGGAGACCGGTATCCGCACAATCCCCGGTCAATACAAAAAGCAGAAAATACAAAATCAAACTCATTTCCCCTTCTTCCCACCCTTGGAGCTTTTACCCGGCCTGGTAATTAGCTTCGTAGGCCGTATCGGAGAAGAAGGAGAAAGAGACTCAGCCGGATCAATCTCTGCTTCATCCCCAGCAGCAGAAGAACTCTTCTTTCCTTTCTTCGAAGCCACACGTTTCCCCTTCTTCTTGGAAGAAGACTCACTCCCCGGAGCAAGAAATGTAGAAAGCTTTGTGTCATAATCAAAAGACCGCTCCGGGGTCTTCTCGCTATCTTCCAGATCTTCTGCTTTATGTTCCTCGGAAGCAGATGGTTCGTCCAAACCTTGAAGGGCTGCTATCGGTTCTTCCTGTGAACCTGGTTGAGAAGTTGGAAGAGGAGTAACTTGAGAAGGAGGAACGGCAGCCGAAGGAGGAAGAATTGGTGCAGTTTCCGGCACGACTGCTGCATAATAAAAGAAATCAAAATCAGTATTCTCCGAGAAAAAAGAAGACCGTGAATCGTCAAGGTTACCTGGAGAAGCCGGTTTGGCGAGATCAATCTCAAATTCCCGAGCCTGAAAATCCTTCATTGCCTCTTCTTCTGTAGGAGTGGTCACAACTGGATGTGAAGGATGAGAGCTGGAATCCATAATGTTTGCATCAGCCGAAGTGGAAGTATGAACAGGGGCAGTTAAAAGAGCTTCCTCTTTTGAGAGCTCTTCTCCCAGTGATTCAGCCCGTGCTTTAGCAAGCTGCTCCTTCCCTCTAACCAGAGCGGCGCGGGCCTCATCATCAAGATAGCGAGCCTCAAATTTTGCTTCCTCAAATTTTGCTTCATCATAGCCGGCACCTTTAAACATATCAAGTGCGGCCTCCCACACTTCCGCCAGAGTGATTTCATAATCTGGACCCAGAAAAGCAAGGCTCCCACGACCCAGAACGCAGTGTAAATAAAAGTCGAATAAGGTAGAACTGATGTTTGCTTTCGTTGCCTCATGTGATTGTTCAGCCGCTTCTTTTTCGGCAATGGCAGCAACCCTACCAGTAATGGCCTCATCACGAGCTGCCTCAGCTTTAGCAAGTCGAGACTTTAATAACTCGATCTCCACGTTCTGGGAGGTGACTTTTTCCCGCAGTTCGGCGTTTTCTGCGCGATACTTCTCATTAACATGCTGTTCGGCGGCAAGCTTCATTTCTACATCTCTTTGTGCAGCATGTGCATCCCGCACTTGCTTCTGAAAAACTTCTTCTTTTTGAGTATATGATGCAGAAGAAGAAGCGAGATTTTCCTTAAGCTGCTTAACTTCAGACGCAAGCCTTGTATTGTCGTCTGCAATACTCGTCATCTCCACGTCATGCTGCTTACGCCATTTGTCCCACTCAGATTTATCATTCTCCATGGTCATCATCACCTCAAGGTTCATATGGTTGACCCTTTGAAGTTCATCAACCAGCTTCTGCCATCCAGACATTCTTTCAATATCAAGCTTGACAGCATCGACATTTCTCAGCATTGCCTGCTTATCAATAGGAACCAAATCTAAGTCGAAACGGACTCCTCTTAGACACCAATTCGGAAATCGGCTCTGAAGTGTTGGAGGGTCGTCTTTAACTTGATATTTTGGCCTGTTAATGATGGTTTGAATATCAGATCCCTTTAGAGGAGGAGAACTGTCCGGAATGTCAGAAGAAATGGGAGCGTTAGTCTTCTCAGAAATAGCAGACGCGTCACTTGGCTTAGATCGTTTGCTCGATTCATCAGTAATTTGAGTCTTCCCTTTGTCATCATAAGACTTTCGCTTATGAGAATCGTGAGTTCTGTAAGAAGAATCATATCGATCAGCATCTCTTCTTCTCTGCCGCTGCTCATAATCCCATTTTTCTTGAGCCTTCCTTTCGGCCCGTTCCTCATCTGTCTCTCTCTGGCCACCAAGATATTTCCCGAAGTCATAAGATCCACGTCCTCCATGACGCTGAAATGAGTCATAATATGAGCCGGAGCGTCCCATTGTAGAACCTGAAATTGGAAAAGAAAGGCAAGTCTTAGAAATTTTCAAATTAAAGGAGCTAAGTGCATATAAGTGCTAAAGTCCTAAGTGTGTGTGGCGTGTGGGCTATGCGCGTCGGACTACAAACCACTTTTTTGTGTGGAAATGGTGACGGCTTGTATAGAAGGCGTTATGGTTTGTTGCAAGGAAGAAGTTGCTTCGATAACAGGAGGGACCACTTTAGAAACATCATCTTTAAAGAGCTCCCTGAGAGGTTATCATAATGTCGCTCAGGCTGTCAAAAGTATCATCGCCATGGTGCATGGGAGAATTATCTTTTTCAACTTCCACCTCAGCCGTCTTTTCAAGAGTGTGAAGATTTTCCTCCTCTTCAACAACCGGGGCAAGTGCTAACTTACTGGACGATCCAGCAATATCGGTAGGAGTAGAACACTTTACCAATGAAGTCTCAGCGGTGAGTTCTTGCGGTAAAAGTTCTTTAGCAGGAACAGGGGCATCTGACTCCTCAGCAGGAGAATCAGGGACTTCATGTGGCTGAGTGGAACGGGAAGGATGTAAGAGTCCAAATTCGTGGTGGAACTCATCTCTCAATAGAAATTGAACACTCCTCTCCTCGACCGGCACGGCCATAAGCCTATCGAAGGTATTTTTGTGACGAGTTTCCCTAGAGGGGGAAGGAAGCGCTGAAACAGTAGAAAAAGAAGTTAACACTCGACAACTTGGACTTCAAAGAATTTAGAAAAAACACAGGGAAAAGATAGATATTCGTACTTCCCACTCTCCAAATGGCGTAAAATCCCGGGGGACAACGAACAAAGAAAAACTGGCTCAGAAACCCAGGAACGCTTTCGGGAAGACCAATAATCAGTTTACGATTCCTGGCACTCCTTACAACTGTGATAGATGGATGGTCTTTGGTCTTTGTGAATGAGCATAGAAAGCAAATTTCTCCAAAACTGGGAAAACGGTCCAGCATTCTCCTAAAAAGCACACACAGTCCCAGCAGGATGGCATAGCCATTAGGATGAAGTTGAAAAGGGGAGATAGATAATCGAAGGAGAAGTTCTCGGAGGCAGTCATTAAACGGGGGAATCGCTCCACTCAAGCACATTTGGCGGTTCACTGCGACAAAGCCATGGGGCGGCCTATCAACAGTGTCATTTACTCCAGGGAGCAAAGCGTCAGATTCAGCAATGCCAAACTGGGTGCATAGTTGACGGAAGACTTTATGACTCAGAGTGGTAGGAGTCCTTTCCGGGGGATCATTCAACGGAGTAGCAATTGGAAAAGCTTCTCCACTTGGTTCCAAGTCTTCTTGATGAGATGCCATTCTACACAATCAGCTGAATGTTCAAAAGTGAAGGTGCACGTTTCCTAAAAGTGTGAAGTGCTGTGCAAAACTAATGAAAACAAGAAAAAAGCAAGTATAACTGGAATTAAACTAACTAACAATCAGTCGATTACGAGATTTCAGAACTTGTTAATGCTCAAGTGCAGTGTTAATGCAGACAAATCAGTTTTAGTTAACCATTACAATTTTGCTTTAATACTTCACTTGAGTTGGTTATTGTGTAGCATTTCACTCACACAGTTCATTTAATTTAATCTTCGCTTTATCAACTAATCTGTCATTCGATGTGGGCAGTCAGTGGCAGTATATTCGTCCTAGTATTATGTGAATGTTGTGTTAAGCAGGTTATTAGCATTAAAGTCAAGACAGTGTGAGAGGTAACACAACACAGTTCAAATTCAAGAGTTCAGCCAACTTCTGTGCAAAATCATCTAAGTCTTAAGTCATTAAATGACCTATCATGAGTCGGGGCTTTTAGGTCGTATTAGGCGAATCAAGATGTTCAAGGCATGTTCTCTTAAGTCAGATCATTTAAGTCTAAGAATTCGAAGTCATAGAGTTCAAGTTATTAAGTCGTTCGGATGGGTTCACGAGTTACGAGTTAAGGGCTATCTCATCCACGACCTAGTCATTCAGATGTGCTTGCAAGATTAAAACCTTAAGTGTTAACTCGTTCACGACCTAAGGGGCAAGCTACGAGTTAAATCAAGTCGTCAGTCCTTAAGTCGCACTGCAAAGAAAAGTTTCAAGTCTGAATGCAAAAATGCAATGTCCTAGGTCGTTACCGACCTACGACCTACGACCTACTTAAGGTCGTCAAAAATTAAGTCGCGATTTCTGTTCAAAGGTGTTAAGGCGTTCATTCTCCCCAGTACATCAATTCGCCGAACTCCTAACCCGTTAACCCATTAGCCTCTCCTTCAACCAAAACTCTCGCCCCCTCAACGCATTCAATCATCTCGAAATCACCATACACCTAGTGTAATGATATTCCATCACAAATCACAAATCGGTCAAACTGAATCGCCGCAATCCATCGCCTTGTTCACACAAGACTGTCCAAGGCTAAGACAAATCACCTTGAATCCATCAATGGTCAATTGAAACAAGGATTGCAGAGAATTACGGCATGAGAAAAGGGGGGTCAATGGTGAAAATGGGATTCGTAATTGGGTGATAATCGAGGAATGAATAGCAATCGAATCCACTTACGCAATACGAAATCGAAGATGTCTGGCGGTCGAGTAATTGAGTTTGTCTGAGAAGAACTTGAATGCTTGCAAATGACGGAATGAAACAGGTGAAGGAGAAGAAGGAACGACCTAAGCTATTTATGCCCTGGGACAGTGAAAGGTGAATCGACACACCCGGCTTACGACTTATACTAAGTCGTTCACGACCTACGACTCATCTTAAGTCGATCGAGATCTAGCACACTCATCAAGAAGCGAGCAAAGGAAATCAAAGCACACGACTTACGACTTAAGACGTATACTTCGAGGGGCAAATGTTAACTCCCTTTTAGCAACGACTTACGAGTTAAAAAGCTTAAAGCCTGTGTACTCAACGACTCACGACTTAGTTGCTAAGAAGGAATCTACGGCTTGAACGACTTACGACCTACCGGGTTAAGCAGCTTGCGACCTAGAGGAACTTCGCGACTTAACTACTCAACGAGTTAAAGGCTCTATGACTTAAGAAGGTTTCGACTTAACATGCTACGACTCATCAAGTTAACTCTTCTACGACTTAAGAGACTCAGCGACTTAACTGGCCTAGCGACCTAACTATCTGGAAGGCCTTAAGTCGTCTACGACTCATGGTTTGCTATAAGTCATCTACGACTCATGGTTCGCTATAAGTCGTCTACGACTCATGGTTTGCTATAAGTCATCTACGACTCATGGTTTGCTATAAGTCGTCTACGACTTATGGTTTGCTATAAGTCATCTACGACTCATGGTTTGCTATAAGTCGTCTACGACTCATGATTTGCTATAAGTGGCCTACGGCTTAAGAGCTTCATGACTCAACGAGACAAGCTTTCTACAACTCATGGTCCAGGCGGTTCAACGAGTCATGGAGATTTACGACTCATCAGGCTTACGACTCATCAGTCTTACGACTCATCAGTCTCACGACTCATCAGGCTTATGACTCATGAGGTCTCATGACTCATCAGTCTCATCTACGACTCATGGTCCAGGCGGTTCAACGAGTCATGGAGATTTACGACTCATCAGGCTTACGACTCATAAGGTCTTACGACTCATTAGTCTTACGACTCATCAGTCTTACGACTCATCAGATTCACGCGCCATGAAGATTTACGACTCATGAGGTCTTACGACTCATCAGGCTTACGACTTAAAGGCTATCAAGCTGGAATCCAAAGGCCTTGCCTGTGCTACTTTGATCTGATGAGTCGACTACGACTTAGCACTTCTCTTCCAACTGAGCCACAAGATGGACCAAATATGGCGCCCACGAGACATCTTAAGTCGAATACGAGTCACGACTTACCATGAGTCGGTCACGACTCATGACTTGGCCAAACCGAGAGCTCAGAAATCTGCTCCTATAAATAGACCACCACTTCCAACATGAAAAGGACTTTTGGCCATTCATTTCTCCAAGCGCCGTTACGCTGTCGAAGCCTCCTCTCATTCAGCAATCAAAGATCTTCAAGCATTCGAGACACTACAACAATCTTCGAGAAGAGCTCCTTACATCCAACACGGATTCGTCGAGTTTTATCATCAAAGATCGAGCTAGTAGTCAAGAATGTTTTCATGATCAAGTTGTATTGTATTTAGAAGGATATTGTATCAAATTGTAACCGAATCAGCAATAAAAGACTATAAAGTGGATGTAGGCTCAATTACGGGCCGAACCACTATAAATCCGTTGTTCATTTACTGCTTTTCTGCTATTTTCAGCTTATACTCTGTTCCCGTACCAACGGGTGGTGCTTTCACAATTCTATTACACATACCGGGTGTTAGCATTCACCTTTTACCGTTAACATATACAAAGCAAAAGTTACCTTTCGAACCAATTGATGGCTTCAACCCATTCGAAAGGCACGAGTTCGGCAGAAGGGTTTCGACTGGGTCGAAACTACCCCTTTCGAAAGCACTAGTTTAAAACATTGCAACTCTTTCGAAAGCTTTATTTTAAACAAAAAGGCCACAACATATTCAAAAGCTATTTAAAAGACCCTTTCAAAAGCATTGGTTTTGACTCCTTCAAAAGCATTCATTAAAACAAGGCAAGCGTTTATCATTTGAGAGTAAAACAAAGGTTTCGATCCCATCGAAAGCTTGGTTTCAACACCATGGCTTCCGCCTTTCTCCAATTCACTACGTACCAACATATTGATACCTTGTATATTGGTTTCGACTTGGTTGGTTTTGACTTGGTTGGTTTCCACTTGATTGAGGCGAAAGCATAGGGTCGAAAGGTTGCTTCTGAAAGAGGCGGAACATACTTTCTGTGTAAAGACTGATTTAATGCCCTTTTAAGTGATTACTTTTTAACTAACCTACTATTTTGTAAACATTTAATTGGTTTCCATAACTTTTCAAATCCTTTCCCAAATAAAATTGCCGCATAATTTTAGATCTAAACAAAGATTAATTTAACAATTAAGCCGTTCCATTAAGCAAAACAATTAAATCATTTAATTCCTCCATCTAAAATAATTTAATTTCCATAGTAAATTACTTAGGAAAAATCCCCCAAAATTATAGAAATTCATTTTTAATATGTTATCTAACATATATAAATTTCAAACCTAAATTCTTTTAAATAATAGCCGAAATAATTTTAAACCCAATTTTTTCATTTTATCCTTTGAAAATTCATAACAAATTTTCCATAGCTTGAAAAATTAAAAAAATTAAAAACCATCTCCAAAATAATGTTTTACATAACATATAAATTCCTCATGGCATTCGAAATTCAATTATAATCGATCTTACCCTTGAAACCATATAGAATAATTTCCAAACAATCTTGTTTGAATCAAACATGTCAAAAATCCAAGCATGTCATGAATAAAAAATTATCATAATGGATTTAAACTTAAACCCGAATATCAAATGATTATGAAACAAAAATAGAGATGGTTTTTATTATTATTCACCTTGATTAAGATAAGGAATTTGAGATTTGGTTGAGATTAATCTTCATTGCTTGATTCCTTATCTTTAATTTGATTTTTCCCCCTTTTCTTACTTCTTAGTAATGGCCGGTTTGAACCCTTTTGATTTACGTTTTATGATTTGAAAAATGAATGTGAATGGTAAAGGAAACGAGATTTTAAGGTAATGGGATTATGGTGCGCAATTTCCTAATAAGCCCTTGCGTTAATTGATCAACACATGAAACCATTCATAAGCCCATTTATTTAATTAAGCTCGGCCTCTACTTTAAATTTCAAATCTCAACCACCTTATCACTCTAATATTTACATTATTCTATTTAATTTATCTAATTAAATCTCCTTAATAATGTTATTAAAAATTAGGGGTGTTACAAAGGGTCAGCAAACAATGGTATATGCCATGAAGGATGAATCATCGACCTCGGCAAATGTGAAAAGAAAGGGAGCTCTTGAAGGTACTTTAATGATTAATGGCATTTTGTTCAAGTATTGTTTGATACTAGGGCTTCCCACAGGTTTATTACTTTAGAATTAGTAGGAAAATTGCAACTTTCCCCAAAAATTGCAGAAACCTCCATTTGTGTGTCCAACCCCGTAGAAGGTACAATTAATCTATGCATGATTTATAAAAACATACCAATTACTTACCTTACCCACCATTTTTTACATGACCTGTTGTTTTGGATTTTGATGGGTTTGATGTTATACTCGGTATGAATTAGTTCTCGGAGAATGAAGCTATCTTAGATTGTCCTGGGAGGACGATATCTTTGAAAGCCAAGTCTGGAAAATTTGTTAAAATGTCGCGTGATGATGCAGACAAACATATGAGGAGTTTCCTATATGCATTAGAATCATCCCAAGAAGGGTTATGGTTGATAGAAATTGTTAAGGATTTTCCTGATGTGTTTGAAGAACTTAACAGTCTACCTCCATGTCGGGAGATTGAGTTCTGTATTGACTTAATTCCCGATTCGATATCTTTTATTCAACCTATTCATAAAATGGCTTCGAGAGAGAAGAGGGAGTTAAGGGATCAAACCGATGATTTGTTGAGAAGAGGGCTGATTAGACCGTGTAGTTCTAGTTGGGGAGTAGTTGTTGTTTTTGTTGCAAAGTCATATGGATCATCAAGACTTTATATGGATTATCAGGAGTTAAACAAGTAGACAGTTCGGAATAAGTATCCCTTACCCCATATAGACAACTTGTTTGACCAACTTCACGGCACTCAAGTATTTTCCCAAATGGACCTTGCTATAGGATTTCACCAGTTAAGGCTAGCGGAGGATAGTATTCCCCTAACAGCAGGGCTGGATTTTTTCTTTGAGTGGTTGGTTATGCCGTTTGGGCTAACCAATGCACCTGCTTATTTTATAGATCTTAATGAATTGCATTTTTAGAGATGTGCTTAATAAGTTCATGTTGGCCTTTATAAACGATATACTTATCTACTCTAAGACTGAGAAAGAACATAAGTGCAATTGGGAAGTGATGTTAGAAACGTTAACAAAATAGGTTTTGAAGGCAAAATTTTCTAAACGTCATTTTTGTCAGCCAGAAGTAAGGTTCCTCGAATATATTGTGTCAGGGGATGGCATTTCAGTTGATCCAGCAAAAGTAGCGGCCGTTCAAGAATGGAAGACGCCGCAGACTCCTACAGAAGTTTGAAGTTTTTTAGGCATGATCGGATTTTATAGTAGATTCATTCAGGACTGCTCTAAGATTGCCTCACAACTAACCAAGTTGATGAAGAAAGATAAGAAGTTTATTTAGACTTCGAAGTGTAAGGAGATGTTCATTAAGTTGAAGAAGAGGTTGAACAATGCCCCAGTTCTAGCTACTCCAAATGGAGGTGGAGGACTGATTGTATATATAGATGCCTATGGTGTTGGATTGGGAGCAGTTTTGATGCAGCATGGGAGAGTCATTGCTTATGCCAGCAGGCATTTGAAGCCTCACGAGAAGAATTATGCAACACATGATTTGGAGTTAATAGCTATTGTTTTTTGCATTGCAGATGTGAAGGAATTACCTATTGGGTGAAAAGTTCGAGCTCTTCATGGATCACAAGTCCTTGAAGTATCTTTTCATGCAAAAGGATCTGAATATGAGGAAACAGTGGTGGTTGGAATTTTTGACGGCATACGACTTGGATATTTTGAATACGCCGGGAAAAGCACACGTGGTAGCGGATGCGCTGACATTACAACAAAAGTACCTATAAACAGCATTGTGGAATAGCGTTCATGTGTTTAGCGCTGCTATTAGTCTTCGACAAACCAATACAAATAAATAAACGTCGTATAAGTGTCCTTGGAAAACACGATAAGGCAGGCTTCCATATTATTGTCGCACCTGCGTTCTCTTTATATTGTTTCGTTATATTCTACGAATCGTCTTCTTCTCTTCTTCCCCATATAAAATTTAAAATCCCTGAAACAAAAGAAATCCATTTTTCCTCAAATCTCATCCACTTCTTCCAGTTCAAGAGAAACATGTCAGAGCTTATTCGACCATGGAAGAAATTGGTTTGCTTCTTCCACCTCTTTGCGATGTAAGCAAATAATGATAGTTGTAACTTTTAGAAATTTATCTTATTACTTCGGCTAAATTGCTGTGAATTTTTTGGATGAAATTTTTTTATTTTTATATTGCTTCAATATATTAGCTTTTTTAAATTGCAAATTTGGTGATATTAGGGCTATGGTCTCGTAGGTTGAGTGGGTCGGGTCTTTCTCCATGCGGCCTCATCTTCTTCGTCCCAACCCCATTCCTAGCAATTGGTCTTACTAATTTCTTATCTTCAGTTGGTAATTTTCTTCATCAATGTCTTTTTCCATATAGAACTCTACCCTTGCGTTGACGCGTCAATTATTTTGTTATTTGTTAATTGATTTGGTCAGTTGAAAATTTCCTTATCTTACGGTACAGTGAATAATTATTCATTTATGGAGAATCCTCCAACTAATATAATTTTGAGTTGGTTCATGCTTTAAAGCATGGAGAAGCTTATTTGGATGGAAAAACGTTGCCTATTTAGTGCAAATTTAGTAATACGAAACTTTTATTACCATTGTTTAAAGAATTAAGTATTTATTTTATGATTTAATTCTTTAATTGTCGTAGAGACATATTTTATTGTTTGCGGAATATTTTATTACATATATTTTCTAATTATTGCATTATGTGTAGATTAATTATTGAACTTTTGTCATTTCATGTTACACGATTATTTAGCTTATGATAGTTTAGGATATAATTCTATCGTGGCTTAATTAGTCTCATCCCAAACAGGTATGAAGCCTTCTTTTTTATTTTTAGCTATGTACTCATGTAGTATTTCATCAAGCTTCTATTTGTAGTGCTTTATAAATGCTAGATACAAACATAGGTAATGTGAACACTATTAAGTATATTCAAAATGTTACCTTTTAAAGAGTTTAACAAATAACAAAGGCCTTATTTAGAAAGCTAGCAGTGTTACCCAATTCAGTGGAATAAAATATTTATCGTTGACCCAAGGTTACTGAATATAGTTCTAGAGATTGAAATTCCACTTCTTACAGATAGTTACTAAATATGGTTTTAAGTATTTAATTTCCACATTTTCATGAGAAAAGTAACAAGCAATCCATCATATATGATATATTGTTCATGATTTCAAATTGGAGACCAATAAATTTCTTTATAGAACTGCTGTATGGGAAGCTATTTGCTATGTTGGAGAATATGATAATCTATAGTGAGGTGAAATTCATTTAGAAATTGAGTTTTGTTTTGATACAAAGAAAAATAAGATATTAGAGTTACACGGTAATTTTATTTTATTTTCTGGAACATGCAGATTGATTACATTGATTGCAAATTGGTTGTAAACAAGCCAAAATATGCATGGGTGGAAAATTATCTTTTGTTTCATATATTTTCTTTTATTTTCTCCAAGCAGAATGATGTTAGAAAGTTTGTTACAACAATTTGTATGGCTTTCTATATGTACATGCAAGGTGAATGAATGAAAACGATGAGTATTTGTCGAGTTTTCTTATTGCTTCTTCTATCCTTATGCTCACTCTTCTTTTCTTCACCATCTTCCTCCTCAAAACAAGCTTTATGTCATATTACTGTATGGGAAGCTATTTATTATGTTGGAGAATATGATCATCTATAGCTAAGAGAAAGTCATTTAGAAACGAGTTTCTATACAAAGAGAAATAAGATATTAGAGTTTTCTATTATCGGCCTAACAAATTCACATGTTCTACAAATGTTTTGGTTATTCAACCTAACAAATTCACATCCATAAGATGTCAAAGAAACAATGCAGTGCTCTCAATCATTCACTGTAAAATATCAAATTAGTATTCCTAATATCAATGTTACACCGTAATTTTCTACATTAAAGTTGTAGGTTCTGAATAATGTCTATCTTTCTTCAAGTAGCCGATTATCCCAAATTTTGTTTCTGCTTCAAGGCTTTTTTTAACGTAGATCACCTAAAGGTTTACTTGGCATTCATTTAGACATATGGTATTCATATGTATTAATGCTATAATCTTTCATTTAGGTAAATGAATTTTTAACCCCACATTATTCTTATTTTCTAAACTTGAATACCACACATGAGTAATAGAAATGAGTCAACGACCCTTGGTTACGATAATGCATGTCAGTTCATTAATATTAATATGAAATTTGAAACGTGAAAAAGGTAAAAACAACCTTTACTTTGTTTTAGCTTTGTCAACTTACCTTAAAATTATTTGCACTATTATAAGATCCTAGGTCAGAGTGTATTGTAATTAGAATATATGAGGCATGAGATGGCTAAATGTGTAGTGAATCATTTAAGCATATGCATTTGGATGCACACCTTTTTAAAACAACTGTCCTTTGATGTTTCAGTTATATATGGAAAATATGTGTTTTCATGAATTTATATATGTAGTTAATAGCAGAAAGCATTACTTGAACTTTTTACAAATACTTGGAATTGAAAAATAATTACATCCACATGTTTTAAGTTACTCGAAGAGTATTCAAGGCCATAAAGCATAGTTTAAGGTAACATGACATAAAACACAGTTTTATATAACAGATTTATGTCCATTTATCAAAATAGTATAAAAATAAGTATTGGGGAATATAACCCAAAGTTTTATATTAAGAAACTTGATGACCATTTCATCAAAAATGTAGTGAATATTACATATATATCAACTGTAGTTTTGTTGAATTCAATAAAGGAAACAATGTAACTATAAATGTGTGCATCATATAGTGTCTACTTATACACAAATTTTATTGGAGATTGTGAATACCACCACTCCTTATGGTGTTTGTTGGAAACCATACCAAACTCTAATGTTTGCTAAGCTAAATTTTGTTGGGGTGCAAGAGAAATGAAGTACAAACTTTGGGTGATGATTTGCCTGAGATTATGTAAAGATTTTCAAGAAATTTTAAGGGTCACTTTCTTAAAGAATATTTCCTTTTCTCTTTACCATGTGAAAATGGAATAATGAAATTATGATGAGGAATAATGTAGAGAAATTTTTGCATATAGTCCTTGGAAAAAGTTTGCAAATTTCAAATAGTAGTATGTAGAATATTTATTTACACTTTATAAATGGTTACTAAATTATACCTACACAAAAATATTTTCATCCTTGACCACATGCTTACCTATGATAGTGTTTGGATTCTCTAAACTACAATCATAAATATTTTCAGAACGTCCATTGAATTTTCCATGATATATATTATGGCTGCATGGTGGGATGCTGTTTATGTATTGTACTAGTCATATAGCCAATATAAGCGCGTACATGTCTAATGATGCACACTTTGAATGATAAAACAATTAGTAACAGGAATAAAAGGAAAGTGATATGTCCTGCTTCTTTCGATCTACATTTATCATATTGGTTAGGCTTACTCCAACCAATTTTGTCACCTGGACTTGGCATGGGCTCAAACAATTTTGATCACTCGATCGGATAATTTATCTGAGTGACTCTTAGTCACCCAACAAGTGCTTAACTTTGGGTGACTTTTGCAATGAGAATTGGAGGGACTTCAGATGATTAAGTTAGCCCAAAGTGATGAACTTCAAATATTTTCATCACTTGAAAGACAAAGTTACCTGAGTGACTTTAGTCACCTAAAGCGGACTGAAATCATCATAGCTTTACTTGGGTGATGTTTACTTGAAATATTTCCAACTGACCTTATAACTTGTAATTCAAATGATTCCATCACTTAGATATTTCCAAGAGAGGGAGACAACTAATGAGCGCATATACGTTATAATTTTGCAGGAATGGTCGCGCATACCATGCAAATTTGCAGTTGATAGAGAAACACAATGATATAATAGCTACACCAAAGACATGGGACAATGAAAAACCTTATGAACAGTCGGCTAATGTTGAGATTCCCATGGTAACACGCTTCATCTGATATTATGTTAGCAAGCTTGATTTTCTAATACATTTGTATCTATTAATTACCATGCAAAAAATATATATAATCTTGTTACCAGGGCATCTCTTATGTATGTCCTATGGTTACAAGCTAGGCTAACAAGATATATGGCCTTTGTACATGCTGATAGGCCCCATCATGTACAAGTTCTGTGTGAGCTGATTGGAGTCGTTGGACAAATCATTCCATGGAACTTCCCGTTCTTCATTGATTTGGCTTGTGGTAGAACTATTGTCCTGAAAACAGCTCCATAAACATCTCTTTCATCTTTCCATGTTGCCAACTTGTATTTGGTAAGACTTTTGCAATGCCTTATGGTGTATATATATATCATATAGTGCGATCTTAGGAATGTTACATGAATTCAACAATACATTGTCAGTGCCATGCACAAAACAGGAATGAAGATTTTAAAAAAATTTAAACATAAAAGAGGAAGATTCCATGGCATCCCTCTTTTATAACACCACTTGCATATCTTTAGGTACATTATTCAAAATGCAACAAAATTTTGTAGGCCTTCAATCTACATTATGAATATTGTTTATTGAAAATGAGATTACTTCGAAACTTTTAGCCCTTTAAAATTATTAATCAAGAAACAAATATTTTAATCATTAATTGGGCTAGGTTTGGGCTATAGAGGAAACAATGTGATATATTTTCCTTTGTTATGTTTAACAAAGATTAATGTTTTGTGGAGATAATTTAAGTATAATATGAACAAATTTATTTATCTTTTGATCGACATAGCGGAAACTCAAAATACGAGGAGGGTGCTAAGCTGGTGCTACAACCTTAGCATAAAATATTATATGTGTGCGGGCGTGCGTGTGTGTGTGTATTTTCATGCATGTATATGTATGTATGTACACGTACATACTTACACAAAGATGATCTATTTGAGAGAAAGAATGTGATCTATTCGAGTGAAAGTGCAACTACATCACTCCTCAGTATGTACCATAGTTTCCACCGGTGCATTAGCTTTCACATTGGCTATTCGCGCCACTACAACTTATACTATGGTAACATACATTGGATCTGCACTTTTCATCCATATCCCGGTTAAGGCCTCAACTACTTGTGCATGACATTCAACTATCAACTATGCACCGTTAGTCTCAGTTCAGACCTCAGTTTTCTCCAATTGTTTTATATTGCATCAAGTCCTCAGTTTGGCTCAACACATTGTCTTTCCACTATGACAATTCCAGCTTCTAATGTTTATTCAGTCCCCTATGTGTGTGGTTCAGTTTTCTTTCAGTCCACATCAGTCTGTTTCGATGCTTCAGTTTGTCTCAATTCGCGTCAGTTCCCCTGTATTTGCATGTGCATGGTTCAGTTGTGTGTGTTTCATCTCCTATTGTGCTCAGCCAGTTCGAAGGGTACGTCTCTGGTCAATTGTGCCTAAGCTATTCATCATGCTTTTTAGCTAGTGTGCCTAATATATTCATCATGTTTAGAGGGTACATCTCAGCTCTTCTATCAAAACAAAAGAAAAAAATCTTCTTTCTGTAGTATGATCTCTTTAGCACGTTATCTGCAGCTATCATGATGTGCAATTCTTGTAAATTATGATGTAATGCTTTATTACTATAAAATAACAATAATATTATTATACATTATATTTTATGTTAAGAATCTAACACAAATTTCTTTCAAAGGTTAAAGGCGTTGAAACCTTAACCAGGCCTATTCTGGCAACAAAATAAAGGAACTCCATGTACAAGCATTCTTACCTTAGGTTTCAAGAATGCAATATCAACATAGGGTGAAATCAAGATAATAGTGCATTTATATTTAAAAGGTGTTTTTAGGCTCAGAGAAAAAGTTGGAGAAAAAATTAGTTTCAGGGACAAGAAGTTTGCTTTTTAGGCTATATGACACTTTTTAGCGTAAATCACAGAATTATAGTTGTAACTACCATTTTCTGTTTATACTAAAAAGTGCCCTTCAGACTAAAAAACAAACTTATTGTCCTTGAGAATAAAAAATTTTCAACTTCTTCTATGTGCCTATTTTCCTGTATTTAAAAGTTATGTGACCATACCTTGATATATTGTTTCTAAAGTCTCAACCATTTTTTCTTGTATTCCACCCTTTTTGAAATAGCTTATACCTGGAAAATCAATTCCTTCAAAGTTAATGTTAATTTTTTTCAATTAGTGGGGCCATAAAAGAAAGTGGATGATAAGAGCTTTAATGGTGGGTTTCCTCTTGGGCTTGAACATGGAACGAATGGTAAACTATGTTCATATATTTTTGATTAAATAATTTTAACAATGATATATCTCCATTATTTAGTCCATGTAAGAATATGCTATTAAACACCTTGAGTGAGTCATATCAATGTACATATTAATTCATATAAAATTATACATGAACAAATAGTAGTAGTATGAGGAGGAGTAATAATATCTTGATAAACTTAACCAAAGCTTGAAAACGTATTATAAAATTATACATATTAATTAATATAAATTACATATGAACTAATATATAACAAATATTATAATAAATGCATGTAATAAGTATATAAATTAATACAAATTATATATATAATAAATAGTATATAAACGATACATATATATTATATCATGTATCTGTATATATACACGCAAATCATATAAAGTATATAAGTAAATTGCATACACATACACATTAAATAAGCATATGAAAAATAATTAATTTTATGTATGAAAATATATACTATTATAAGTTATAATGCATAGAGTATATCTTTGTAAATTATACACGTATATACTATATAAATTATATATATGAATAAATATAAATTACATATTTATATGTAAATCATATAAACTATACATTTAAATTACACACACACACATATTGTAAATAGCACACATGTATGTGTGTGTATTGTAAATGGTAATAGTGGTAGTAGGAGTAATAATAATATCTTGATGAACTTAACGAAAGCTTGAAAACGTATTACAGAATTATGCGTATTAATTCATATCAATTAATACAAATTATATATATAATAAATTAATATTATATAAACGATACATATATCTCTACATATACAAGCAAATCATATAAATTATATATGCAAATTGCGTATACATACATATATATAACGTCTTATATACAAATAGTAACAGTAATAGGCGTAATTAGTAATAGTGGTTATAATAATAATGTATTGATAAACTTATTAAACCCGAGAATATAAACGTACCATAGAAATATATGTATGAAAATAGTACATAATTATATATATATATATATAACAATTCATATATAATTATGTATTATTTTCATACATAGAAATATAATATCATATTAACCGTGATATCACTTTTCATTTGTTCCAAACTGCATTTCATGTTGTTGTTGCTCGCATCAACTATGTTCCAGACTATATTTATTGTATTTTTGATTTATTTTGCTAATTTGTGAGCTTTTACTTTACATGTAGGTAAAGTGCCGCAATAAGTTATGCATTCAAAGTTATTTTTAATGCCAGAACTACATTTTGGTTTGGATGTATTACTGCTTTTGGTTACTAGCTGCCACTTGTTCTACATTGTTTATGAAATATTGTGGACGTATTATATATGTTTTGATGTAAGAATATTGTGTATTTTGATTATGTAACGTTACATGTTGATTATGAGATGTACAATTAATATAATACGTTGATTATGAGATGTGCGATTAATATAATAAGTTGATTATGAAATGTGCGTGTTGATTATAAAAAAGGAAAACGCAGAAAAAGTAAACGATAGTAGTTCTAAATTGCTTCGTAAACTTTCAACAGCATTTTTAAAACGCTGTGGTACAATTTAATAGCGTTTTAGGACCGTCATAAAAGGTTCTTATCAAAGGAAAACACAGTAAAAGGAACAGTCATAGCAATATATCAACTGCTATAAATTAATATCATCGCAAGAGATAACCGCGTGAATATATTTGATAAAAGGATTTGAATGCTAAGTTTTAAGCTCATTAACATAAACGCTATAAAAAGTATTAATAACATCCACCAAATGCTGTTAAAAATAGACTTTTTATATCGTTTACTCTATTGCTATGATATGTTACCGATCTATAATGGCATGTTGTTACAAAGCATAGTTGAAAACACCATTAAAGCAGTGTTTTTTAAACGTTGTTAAATGTCCAGTTTGTTGTAGTGTGAATAGGAATGTAGTTTGTGCTCTGTTGGAGGCTAGTCTAACTCTTCTAGAGAGGATTGCAAAAAAACAAAGGAAAGATAGTCGTTTAACAAAAATTATCAAGGATGTAGAGGAGGGTCATTATTCGAGCTTTGAGATGGATCATTGGGGTGTATTATGGATGAATGGGAGGATATGTGTTCCTAATATCAATGGCCTTAGGTAGGAAGTTTTAACAGAATGTCATTGATCCAAGCCGAGTATACATTCTGGTGTTTTGAAGATGCATAGGGACATGAGGAGGGTATTTTGATGAAAAGGGATAAAGAGGGATATTTCAATCCATGTCAACCGATGTGCGAACTGCCAGCAAATCAAGGGGGATCACCAAAGAACTGCTGGGTTACTACAACTACCGTAGATCCTAAATTGGAAATGGGAGAAATGGATTTTAGTGATGGGTTTCCCAGATCAAGGAATGTAAATGATGGTGTTTGGGTCATTATGGATCGGCTAAGCAAGAGTGCTCATTTTATTACAGTAAAGCCAACAAGGACTGCATCCAGCTTAGCAGAGATTTATATGAGGGAGATCGTCTGATTGCATGGAGTTCCAATGAGCATGGTAAGCAATTAGGATCCAATTTTACAAACCAGTTTTGGAAAGCGTTACAAGTAGTTTGGGAACAAAGCTAAGTTTGAGCACAACCTACCATCCTCAAATGGATGGTCAAATAGAAAGAGTTAACTGATTCTTGGAAGATCCGTTGAGAGCATGTATCTTGGACTTTGGAGGATCGTGGGTGGATCATCTGCACTTGGTGGAATTTTCCTACAACAATAGTTATTAAGTAAGCATAGGCATAGCACCCTATGAAGCTCTTTATGGATAGCCATGCAAGTCGCCAACATGTTGGGTGGAGACCGGGGATCGACTAGTGCTTGGACCTGATATGATTCAAGAGGTTACGGAGAAGGTAGCAGTGATCAAAAAGAGGATGAAAGAAGCTCAAGATCCATAGAAGAGTTATGCAGATCGAAGTTTTCGAAGAGATTCGGAATTTGTAGTCGGAGATTTTGTGTTTGTGAAGATTTCGCCGATTACAGAAGCTGTTCGATTTGGGAGAGCTTGGAAGTTGGCGCCTGGGTATGTTGGACCATTTCAAGTTCTTGAAAGGATTGGGTCACTTGCCTATAGAGTTGAGTTGCCGTAGAGATTTTCGGGAGTTCATAATATTTTCCATGTGCCACATTTGAGGAAGCATGTGCATGACCCATCGTTGATTGTTGAACCATCAACTCAAGGGGATTTGAAGGTCGAACCAAACTTGACCATGATAACACATTCAGTTCACGTTGTGGATTGGGATAAAAAGCAATTATATCATAAGGTTGTGAGGTTGGTTAAGGTTCGGTTAAGTGAAGATCCCAAATATTGCACTTAGTAGATGGAGGATAACATGAGGGAAGTCTATCTCGAGTTAGTGTTAGGATGACTGTTTGCTTGTTGTATGGATTGTGTACCCACTATTTATGATGTAGTTGCTTAGCATGTATCTTTTGTCTGCGTTTCATCATTTATAATATATGTCTTCTTGATTTACATTGAGTTATCTTTTTTATGCTAATTTTGGGACGAAATCTGTGATGATCCTGAACTCGGCCTTCGAAAATCGGCACCCGTACTTCACTTGTACTCAACTGCCGCAAATTCAAACCCCGAATCTGGCTCACCGGAGCTTATAACACAGTAAGTATAACAACACAGCGGAATAAAGAAATGGATAATATCATATACAACTCTAATGAATACAATATCTAAAATGATATACAACAATGATATCAATATGATACAAGAATATCAGAGATAAATAAAGATGCTACAGCGGAAAACAGAAGTGATACTCCAAGTGATCCGACAAAGAGAATGAGACCAATAACTCCAACATCAAGCTCAAACCATCTTCACCTTTCACAAAGATAAGCAAGAGCGGTCGTCCGTGAACTCCGAACACTGAACTAGCTCCCAATAATCTACTAAACCTGACTATCTGAAAAACCCAACTCTAGACTGCCCGTGTGGAAAATTGTGGGTACCTAGAGATTAGGAAGGGAACAATAAACTCCGAGTTAGTCATGGGACTGGTGTGAGTAACAAAAACAGTTTATCTTTAAACAAACAACAAAGGAATTTTAAACATTGATATCCGCAATGCTTTTTGTAAAATGAAGCTACCATAAGACCTCCCACCACACACACAATGCAATCGCAGACTTGGAGGAGATTTCTTCTTATGATAGTCAAATATGCTTAATACGAGAAAACTCTTTTGATATTACTAGTGCATAGTGTGAAAATCCTTTCGAAAATATAATATTAATCTTAGCCAGGATAGGTACCATTATACTATACCTACTATAGCTACCATTTTAAATGGCAGGTTCTACAACTAAAACCGTACAGGGTTCGTATTGTTTCTTTGGATTTTTCCAACAAATGGTCAGGCTAAGGAAATTCCTATTGCCACATGGAACGCCTCTAGAGGGACGCCCCCAGAACCTACCTGGCTCTCTGCCAACACAAGGCCGGTTACCCCCTTCCCAGGAAGTAAACCTAAGATATGCCACCCCCGGTCGTTTGCGACCTTTATCTGAGGCGCCTCGATCACAAAGCAACAATCACACAGTAAATGAGATTGGAGCAACCACATAGGTAAATATCTGGGCTCCATACCATGATATCATCTTTTTCCAGAAGGAATGGACATACCCTAGGGGAGCTACCCCTGAAACCTTGCCGCATTTTTCCCGTTTTGACCATTTCCGGGGTGTGAGGTCCGATGCGGTCTCGTCCACAAAGCTACGCTTTTCACAAAGCCATGCTTTGATCAACAAATGATCAACAAATAATCAGCAACACACAGCAGCACTCAGCATGCCACACTACCAAATTGGGAGTATATCACTAATAACCTTCAACTACATAACCTCTGAGCTCGTACGTCTCAGAGAAGGGTGTTAAGCTAAGAGAATAAATCTCCGCCATCAAACAGAAATGTATTTGAAAGAAATCAACTTTATATCTCAAAGTGTAATGTCAGACATACAACCATACAAGTCCGTTCCAGGTTCGAACAGAACCAAAGGCACTTCCAAAGAAACCCTTGCAGTCCAGGTATTCACAATCCCGATCGAACTTCCCATCACTTATGAAATCTCTATACCGGCGCGACTCAGTGCAGAGACAATCGACGGGTTATCCTTTCGTTTTCACAAATACTCGGTCTTCAACACCGGTCTTTAAATGCTATCCATTTACGTCGTATCACTATTCGGAATAGGTTATATGACACAAAGTCCTCCCCCGGCTAAACCGAATGGTGAGCGCAACATTTTAAAACATATGGATATGGGGATTTCAGTTAAGTCACAACTTATTATCCAAAACTTTTCTTTAAACGGTTTAAACAAATTACCATTTCAATCTTTTACACAAAAAGATTCATTTCACAAAGTTCACCAATCTTTCACACAGATTCATTCATAGATTTTCAAATCGATTTCCATTTCAATTGGATTAAATCATTAAACCAAAGATTTAACTTATAGCTTTCAAACCACGTTTCCAAAGATTTATTCGTCACTTGGAAAACCATTTTCAATTCAAACTTGAAATTCCTTTAATCCAAGTTGGAAATTCATTTCTTATATAAAAGCTTTTATCATTTGAAAACGATTAGTTTCCATTCTGGAAAACTAATTACAATTTACGTAGGTAAAAGCTATTCAAGTATAAAACTTGGATTAAATTTCTTAAATTTCCAAAACCATACTTTTAAATGGTAAAAAACTCATATAAATGCCTTAATAACTTATATGATCTCTTTAGACCAAAATTTCCAAACTATAGAATTCAATTTCAAATATTGAATTCGAATTTAAATCAAATTATTTAAATTTTCAAAACTCGATTAAGTTATTCAAAATAACTTTTATCTTTGAAACTCATTTACGAAAGCTCTCAATTCCAATTCCAAAGCTATTTTGGATTCAAGAATTCAATCTTTAAAATTGTCAAAAACCTGTGACTTAACCGATTTCCTCGTGCAATCCACATTTGTGTGTGTATGGTGTAGTCCAGGGGTTTAACACAATAGTGCAACATCATCCAATCATCACAGATTAAGATACAAAAATATAGTTGATAAGCGGTATAAACTATAACGCTTATCTTTTGTACACAGATCACAGATAATATACAAATGTATCACAGATAATAAATTACATCACAGGGAATTAATTACATTCATCCCAGAGAAACAGATCACAACATAAATCAGGATGTATCACAAAGCATCACATATCAGGGTTATCAAACAATCAAATCATCCAATATAATCCAAATATTCAAAAGTAAAATTAAATTAATTATCTGATTAATTTAAATCAGATTAATTTCTATGAATAAATTTACTAGTTATGGTAAATTAATAATCAATTAATTACGAACCATTTAATGAATTATCCTTTAATTAATCATAAATTAACCCTTAATTGATAATTAATTATTCTTTTTTATTCTTTAAATACTTCAAAGTAATATAAACAAATTTAAAATTTTAAAACTTTATTTATTCCTAACCTAAGTTTCAAACTAAACTGAGTTCATAGTTAAACTTTGATTTTAAAACTCATTTTAAACTTTGATTTAAAGTTTTAAATCCAGTTTTATATTTTAACAAAAAGAACAGGTTTTCAAATCTGTTCAATATGCTACCCGAACCAAACCCAAACCACTTCGAGTCATACCTCCATTTGCACGAGACAAACCCGAGCTTCAAACACAACCCATCCTCTCCAGATTCGACGTGCACACTGTGCACGTGCCCAACGTCGCCGTCCTCAGATGAACGTCGCGACATTGCTCGATGATCTCTCGAACCCATACGAACTCACATCTACACTCCGATCGAATGAATTCTTCTCGAATTCAAAAACGAGTTCGAACTTCCAGACTTGGAAACACAGACGAAAAACTTCCACCAGTCCTGGCAACGCATCGCTCTCGATGCCTCGACCACCGGAGGTCCTCAAACTCCAGTCATCTACTCATCATCGCTCCTCCTACCATCACCAAAATGCACGAGCAACTCGATCACCCGTGGATGACGATCGAATCAAAATTTCCCGACCTTACAAAACTAGGTTTAGAAACTTCACGAGCTCGCCGCCGTCACCACAACTATCTGACCACCTCCACTACATTTTTCCCAGACCCTTTGATCACTCCTCCACCTCCAGGAGGAAACTCGACCACCACGACACCATAGATCATCAGAGATCACCTAAATAACGAAATTCGAACAAACTCGAACTGCTCTTTTATCTTAGCTCTAAGAATCATGATTTTTGCTTTAAAAATCATGGTACAGTATATAAATTCAATCTACTTACCTGAATTTAGGAATTAAGAAATTCTAAATTTGACTAATTTAAAGTTTCCTCAGATTTCTATGATCTCCATGGATATTTACAAATTGTGTTGACTTGAATAAATTTTTACAACTTAGTTTATAACCAAACAAACAACTTTCGTTTATATTTTAAGCTCTATCCATTATTAAATCAAAGGATGAGGATTTGTTTGCGAATCTAGTCTAGAAGAAACAAGAACAGAGGTAACTAAATGTGTACAGGCAGACATATATCTAAACATCAACATACATACATAGGAAACTACAACATACACTTTTTCCAGATATATATATACTTGCAACTAATTCAATTCTTAAAATTTAAAAAGGAATGTTACTCGTAGTTGTTTTGAGAAGATGAACAGAGCTTCTTTGATGAATCAGGCTTTGAAACTGTTATTTTGAAACCTTCTTTTGATTCTCTGCTTTTACCTAAGCTAGATTGTTGTTTATATTGAAGTTTTGTTTAAGTTAAAGATGAAGCTTACATCAGATGCTACATAGTTGAATGAACGAAAAGAAATGAAGATGGTTGATATATAGGGAAGAAGTTTACAGGGTATTGATATTTGTTTGTACTGGATGATGATATGGCCTTTGTACAAAATCAGATATTTTTTCTTTGTGAAGGCTGATAGATTTTGGTTTGGTGGCTGACATTAATTAGCATTGTACAATCTACTCATACTAGTATCTTCTTATACAAGCCAATATATACATATTTATTTTTGTTTACTTTTTCAATTCAATACATTTTTTTCTTGCCATGTTTCATTCTTGAATGTATATTAGTGTTCCTTTTGTAAGATAATTCATGTATATATTTATTTGTTTATCTTACTTGAATGTATATTACTTGTTTCATATTTGAGTGTATTTCTTCTTTCTCTAATCTTATGCTTTGTAATATAAATGAATCCTATTTTTTAACATGTTGTTTATATTTAACTAATTTGTTTACTTTATATTTTTCATAGATGATTTTATAACCATTTACTTAAAATTCAAATTCAAATCCAATATATATATATATATACATATTCAAATTATTATTAAACCATTTACTTGAAATTTAAATCCAAATCACATATATACAATATTTAAATTCATATGATTTAATATATATATCCTATTTGAATTGGGGAAACTCGCTTCAATTACTATTAATTTTACAATTTTAATTCAAAAATTCAATTAATTATCAATTTAAACTTAGTTAAAATCCGGGATCGTTACAGGTTCCCCTCCTTAAGAAATTTCATCCTCGAAATTTGAAAGTAGGGAGACACACAAGAATAGATGAAGAACGTTTCATCAAATCAAACTGAGCATCTATTCTGCATTTGGCTTACCAAATCAGAATATCAATAATAGATACGAGAACGAATCTTTTTAATTTTTTTTCACAAGATACTCGGGTTATCCGGATCTACGAAATATGCAGGGGCATCGGTTAGTCCGAAGGGATAACTAACCATTCGTAGAATATATCCGGACCAAAAAATAGACAGATATATGGATAAAATTCAAAAACTTTTAGTTTAGAAACCAAATTATACCTATCAACCATAGCAACCAAAGCAACCAATTCATCCAAACAAACAATTCTGACCTATTTGGAGTTTATGTCCCATACAAATATATCAAATCTTCTTCCTAGATCTACCAAGAACTATCAAAGAATTGAGAAAAGAGATGTTGAACAAAAGAGATTGATAGAGAAAAGATTGTTTCCTTGTTGTTACAGGGTATTGACCATTTATAGTCGTATTTCCCTGTCCCCTATCTTATTTTCTTCTTGCACTCATACTTACTATCAGTGGATAGCAGGAGAATTTACTGAGGCGTTCGAACAGATATCTTAGGGATTACTCATTCTAGGGTATACTTCACCCTATCTCTAATGAGTTACTTGTTGTGTTATACTCCATAGCTAAAGTTTAACCCTTAGCTCTGATACCAAATGTGATGATCCTGAACTCGGCCTTCGAAAATCGGCACCCGTACTTCACTTGTACTCAAATGCCGCAGATTCAAACGTCGAATCTTGCTCACCGAAGCTTATAACACAGTAAGTATAACAACACAGCGGAATAAAGAAATGAATAATATCATATACAACTCCAATGAATACAATATCCAGAATGATATACAACAATGATATCAATATGATACAAGAATATCAGAGATAAATAAAGATGCTACAGCGGAAAATAGAAGTGATACTCCAAGTGATCTAACAAAGAGAATGAGACCAATAACTCCAACATCAAGCTCAACCATATTCACCTTTCACAAAGATAAGCAAGAGCGGTCGTCCGTGAACTCCGAACACTGAACTAGCTCCCGATAATCTACTAAACCTGACTATCTGAAAAACCCAACTCTAGACTGCCCGTGTGGAAAATTGTGGGCACCCAGAGTTTAGGAAGGGAACAATAAACTCCGAGTCAGTCATGGGACTGGTGTGAGTAACAAAAACAGTTTATCTTTAAACAAACAACAAAGGAATTTTAAACATTGAAATCCGCAATGCTTTTTGGAAAATGAAACTACCATAAGACCTCCCACCACACACACAATGCAATTGCAGACTTGGAGGAGATTTCTTCTTATGATAGTCAAATATGCTTAATACGAGAAAACTCTTTTGATATTACTAGTGCATAGTGTGAAAATCCTTCCGAAAATATAATATTAATCTTAGCCAGGATAGGTACCATTATACTATGCCTACTATAGCTACCATTTTAAATGGCAGGTTCTACAACTAAAACCGTACATGGTTCGTATTGTTTCTTTGGATTTTTCCAACAAATGGTCAGGCTAAGGAACTTCCTATTGCCACATGGGAACGCCTCTGGAGGGACGCCCCGAGAACCTACCTGGCTCTCTGCCAACACAAGGCCGGTTACCCCTTTCCCAGAAAGTAAATCTAAGATATGCCACCCCCGGTCGTTTGCGACCTTTATCCGAGGCGCCTCGATCACAAAGCAACAATCACACAGTAAATGAGATTGGAGCAACCACACAGGTAAATATCTAGGCTCTATACTATGATATCACCTTTTTCCAAAAGGAATGGACATACCCTAGGGGAGCTACCCCTGAAACATTGCCGCATTTTTCCTGTTTTGACCATTTCCGGGGTGTGAGGTCCGATGAGTTATCGTCCACAAAGCTACGCTTTTCACAAAGCCATGCTTTGATTAACAAATGATCAACAAATAATCAGCAACACACAGCAGCACTCAGCATGCCACACTACCAAATTGGGAGTATATCACTAATAACCTTCAACTACATAACCTCTGAGCTCGTACGTCTCAGAGAAGGGTGTTAAGCTAAGAGAATAAATCTCCGCCACCAAACAGAAATGTATTTGAAAGAAATCAGCTTTATATCTCAAAGTGTAATATCAGACATATAACCATACAAGTCCGTTCCGGGTTCGAACAGAACCAAAGGCACTTCCAAAGAAACCCTTGCAGTCCAGGTATTCACAATCCCGATCGAACTTCCCATCACTTATGAAATCTCTATACTGGCGCGACTCAGTGCAGAGACAATCGACGGGTTATCCTTTCGTTTTCACAAATACCCGGTCTTCAACACTGGTCTTCAAATGCTATCCATTTACGTCGTATCACTATTCGGAACGGGTTATATGACACAAAGTCCTCCCCCAGCTAAACCGAATGGTGAGCGTAACATTTTAAAACATATGGATATGGGGATTTCAGTTAAGTCACAACTTATTATCCAAAACTTTTCTTCAAACGGTTTAAACAAATTACCATTTTCAATCTTTTACACAAAAAGATTCATTTCACAAAGTTCACCAATCTTTCACACAGATGCATTCATAGATTTTCTAATCGATTTCCATTTCAATTGGATTAACTCATTAAACCAAAGATTTAACTTATAGCTTTCAAACCACGTTTCCAAAGATTTATTCGTCACTTGGAAAACCATTTTCAATTCAAACTTGAAATTCCTTTAATCCAAGTTGGAAATTCATTTCTTATATAAAAGCTTTTATCATTTGAAAACGATTAGTTTCCATTCTGGAAAACTAATTACAATTTACGTAGGTTAAAGCTATTCAAGTATAAAACTTGGATTAAATTTCTTAAATTTCCAAAACCATACTTTTAAATGGTAAAAAACTCATATAAATGCCTTAATAACTTATATGATCTCTTTAGACCAAAATTTCCAAACTATAGAATTCAATTTCAAATATTGAATTCGAATTTAAATCAAATTATTTAAATTTTCAAAACTCGATTAAGTTATTCAAAATAACTTTTATCTTTGAAACTCATTTACGAAAGCTCTCAATTCCAATTCCAAAGCTATTTTGGATTCAAGAATTCAATCTTTAAAATTGTCAAAAACCTGTGACTTAACCGATTTCCTCGTGCAATCCACATTTGTGTGTGTATGGTGTAGTCCAGGGGTTTAACACAATAGTGCAACATCATCCAATCATCACAGATTAAGATACAAAAATATAGTTGATAAGCGGTATAAACTATAACGCTTATCTTTTGTACACAGATCACAGATAATATACAAATGTATCACAGATAATAAATTACATCACAGGGAATTAATTACATTCATCCTAGAGAAACAGATCACAACACAAATCAGGATGTATCACAAAGCATCACATATCAGGGATATCAAACAATCAAATCATCCAATAGAATCCAAATATCCATAAGTAAAATTAATTTAATTATCTGATTAATTTAAATCAGATTAATTTCTATGAATAAATTTACTAGTTATGGTAAATTAATAATCAATTAATTACGAACCATTTAATGAATTATCCTTTAATCAATCATAAGTTAACCCTTAATTGATAATTAATCCTTAATTAATTATTCTTTTTTATTCTTTAAATACTTCAAAGGAATATAAACAAATTTAAATTTTTAAAACTTTATTTATTCCTAACCTAAGTTTCAAACTAAACTGAGTTCATAGTTAAACTTTGATTTTAAAACTCATTTTAAACTTTGATTTGAAGTTTTAAATCCAGTTTTATATTTTAACAAAAATAACAGGTTTTCAAATCTGTTCAATATGCTACCCGAACCAAACCCAAACCACTTCGAGTCATACCTCCATTTGCACGAGACAAACCCGAGCTTCCAACACAACCCATCCTCTCCAGATTCGACGTGCACACTGTGCACGTGCCTAACGTCGCCGTCCTCAGATGAACGTCGCGACATTGCTCGACAATCTCTCGAACCCATACGAACTCACATCTACACTCCGATCGAACGAATTCTTATCGAATTCGAAAACAACTTCGAACTTCCAGACCTAGAAACACAGACGAAAAACTTCCACCAGTCCTGGCAATGCATCGCTCTCGATGCCTCGACCACCAGAGGTCCTGAAACTCCGGTCATCTACTCATCATCACTCCTCCTACCATCACCAAAAAGCACGAGAAACTCGATCACGCGTGGATGACGATCGAATCAAAATTTCCCGACCTTACAAAACTAGGTTTAGAAACTTCACGAGCTCGCCGCCGTCACCACAACTATCTGACCACCTCCACTACCTTTTTCCCAGACCCTTTGATCACTCCTCCACCTCCAGGAAGAAACTCGACCACTACGACACCATAGATCATCAAAGATCACCTAAATAACGAAATTCGAACAAACTCGAACTGCTCTTTTATCTTAGCTCTAAGAATCATGATTTTTGCTTTAAAAATCATGGTACAGTATATAAATTCAATCTACATACCTGAATTTAGGAATTAAGAAATTCGAAATTTGACTAATTTAAAGTTTGCTCAGATTTCTATGATCTCCATGGATATTTACAAATTGTGTTGACTTGAGTAAATTTTTAAAACTTAGTTTATAACCAAACAAACAACTTTCGTTTATATTTTAAGCTCTATCCGTTATTAAATCAAAGGATGAGGATTTGTTTGCGAATCTAGTCTGGAAGAAACAAGAACAGAGGTAACTAAATGTGTACATGCAGGCATATATCTAAACATCAACATACATACATAGGAAACTACAACATACACTTTTTCCAGATATATATATATATACTTGCATCTAATTCAATTCTTAAAATATAAAAAGGAATGTTACTCACAGTTGTTTTGAGAAGATGAACAGAGCTTTTTTGATGAATCAGGCTTTGAAACTGTTATTTTGAAACCTTCTTTTGATTCTCTGGTTTTATCTGAGCTAGATTGTTGTTTATATTGAAGTTTATTTAAGTTAAAGATGAAGCTTACATCAGATGCTACACAGTTGAATGAATGAAAAGAAATGTAGATGGTTGATATATAGGGTAGAAGTTTACAGGGTATTGATATTTGTTTGTACTGGATGATGATATGTGGCCTTTGTACAAAATCAGAGATTTTTTCTTTTATGGAGGCTGATAGATTTTGGCTTGGTGGCTGACATTAATTAGCATTGTACAATCTACTCATACTAGTATCTTCTTATACAAGCCAATATATACATATTTATTTTTGTTTACTTTTTCAATTCAATTCTTTTTTTTGCCATGTTTCATTCTTGAATGTATATTAGTGTTCCTTTTGTAAGCTAATTCATGTATATATTTATTTGTTTATCTTACTTGAATGTATATTACTTGTTTCATATTTGAGTGTATTTCTTCTTTCTTTAATCTTATGCTTTGTAATATAAATGAATCCTATTTTTTAACATGTTTTTTAAATTTAACTAATTTGTTTACTTTATACTTTTCATAGATGATTTTATAACCATTTACTTAAAATTAAAATTCAAATCCAACATATATATATATATATATTCAAATTATTATTAAACCATTTACTTGAAATTTAAATCCAAATCACATATATACAATATTTAAATTCATATGACTTAATATATATATCCTATTTGAATTAGGGAAACTCGCTTCAATTTACAATTAATTTTACAATTTTAATTCAAAATTTCAATTAATTATCAATTTGAACTTAGTTAAAATCCAGGATCGTTACAAAATCCTTTTAAGGGAGGAGAATGTAATGACCCGAAATTTAGTCACTTTAAATATGAATATCTGTTATATTTTTAAATAATTAATTATGGATTTTATAGCTTGAATAAAACTCCTTTAAATAATAACCAATGATAGTGAAATTGTTTTAAAATTTGGTTTACAAAAATAATTAGTTAGAAAAAAAAATCGAAACTATGACCGAAAATTGTTTTCGAATTTTCAACTTTTCATTGCCTGAAAGTTGTTAAAAACATTATGTACACTAGAGTGTATATAAACACATATAATTATATAACATAGGTTTAATTTAAAGAAGTATTTATAGATAAAAAGGTTTAAATTATATACTTAGGTAAATAAGGAAATATTTGACCTTTCTTTTTAAAATTTAAAGAAAGAAAAAAATGCAAAAGGTAACTTAACATCACAAAAGTGATGATGTGATGGAACTCCTATTTTTGAGCGACCTATTTGTAAAACAGTGGTGGAAGTAAAAGTTTTGTATTGTAAACCACTGAGAAATCAGTGTGAATCAATAATAAAAAGCTATAAATCTTGTGTTCTCTAATGCTATAAAATGCCTGTTTCATTTCGATATGCAAATATCTTTAAAATATTGCTAAAATGTCGATTGAATATTGCAGGCTGTCAAAGTAAAGCTGACCTATTCGACACATCACGAAGCCAAGCGGTTCCTACAAATCACTCGAATGCTAAGCCATAAAAGTTCCAAAATTCAACTCCTACAAAGGAAGTGCTATTCACAAACAGTTGATGATTCCACTAAAACGGGCACCTTCCTGACGAGAAGGTTCTAGACCCTCGCTAGCTAATCGCGATTGTTTGTCTAAACAAACATTCGGTAAAGTAGCTTGGGTCTGGCCTGTGAATCCACTCAACGATAAAGTACACTTCCTTGACAGGGATCAAACATCTTGCAGAATAATGGGACATGTACTTAAGTGATGACGAGGAATCGCTAAGAAGCAGATGGTGAAAGGACACAAGCAGCAAAGCCCTCTAACGAGGCACAAGCCCTCTAACGAGGCACAAGCCCTCTTCAGAGGCACAACTCTTTGGAGGAGACCTCTTCGTGGGCATAAATTGCTTCGGAGGCACAAGACCTCTTCGTAAGTATAAATTGCTTCGGAGGCACAAGACCTCTTCGTAAGCATAAATTGCTTCGGAGGCACAAGACCTCTTCGTAAGCATAAATTGCTTCGGAGGCACAAGACCTCTTCGTAAGCATAAATTGCTTCGGAGGCACAAGACCTCTTCGTAAGCATAAATTGCTTCGGAGGCACAAGACCACTTCGTAAGTATAAATTGCTTCGAAGGCACAAGACCTCTTCGTAAGCATAAATTGCTTCGGAGGCACAAGGCCTCTTCGTAAGCATAAATTGCTTCGGAGGCACAAGACCTCTTCGTAAGTATAAATTGCTTCGAGGCACAAGACCTCTTCGTGGGCATAAATTGCTTCGGAGGCACAAAGATCTCTTCAGAGGCACATTTTTACTCTCAATAGTGAATCACTAAACAAATAAAGCCCTCTAATGAGGCACATCCAATAACTTCATCGATGGAACCACCCAAGGGGCACCTTCTTGAAAAAAGAAGGCTCCAGGCCGCAGCTGAATACTTATGACTATTTGTATAAACAAATATCCGGTAAAACAGCTAACGCCAGTCCCGTGGACCCATTCAACAATGAAATACAACTTTCTGACCAATAGATCAAAATGTTCTTCAAAGGCTCGCTTCACCGCATAGGGGAATCCGCTCTTCAATAAGTAAAAGTGATCACCCCCGAAAGTTGAAGTGCTCTTTAGAAAGAGACAGAAGGAAAAACTTCTCCGATACAAAGCGTGCTCTATTGAAAGCAGAATAATATTTCCTCAAAACGGAAGGATTATTCTCTAAAATAAGAGTACAAGTCTTTTCAGAATATTGCAATGAGCTGTGGTACGGGGGCATATAGCTATATTAATAAAAATAAAATGCTCGAACAACATACCATAAGCTCACCGCAATATCAAATAAAGAAACATGTGCAAAAAAGATGTAGAATAAATAAGTTCTTAAACACAGACAAAAAATTTGTACAAGAAAAAAGAATCGTTTATTTTACACAAAAATGAGAAATAAATGCATTCTCACATACACAAGAATTTGTACAAGTGAAAGAATTATTTTATTCAATACTATGAAAATTTTTACATGTGCAGATCTCAAAAAAGCGGGGACCGATACCCGCACAATCTCCGGTCAATACATGCAAAAAGCAAAATGCAAAACAAGAAGCATAAAGTCCAGCTTATCATTCCTTCTTCCCGCCACCCTTAGAGCTCTTTCCCGGCTTAATAACTAGTTTTGGAAGCCGCTGTGGACGGGTCGGGGGGAGGAGAAGAAGGAGTAGTCGGATCTTCTACTTTGTCTTCTTCAGCTGAAGTGCTTCTCTTCTTCTTCTTCATTGCACGCTTCCCTTTCCTCTTTGAAGAAGACTCACTTCCCGGAGTAAACAACGCAGAAAGCTTTGTGTCGTCATCAAGAGACTGCTCCGGGGTCTTCTCACTGTCATCAAATTCTTCTGCCTTCTGCTCTTGCGAAGCGGGTGGATCCTACAAGCCGTGGAGGGCTTCTATTTGCTCTTCCTGCGAATCCGGCTGAGAAGTAGGAGTAACTTGAAGGGATGGAGGAGGAACAACCGTAAGAGGAGAAGTGTGCGCAGCATTTAGTGTTTCCGCTACAGAAGAAAAGAAGTTAAAATCAGTATTCTTCGAAAAAAGAGAAGATGTCAGATCATCAGGACTTAAGTAGTAAGTGAGAAATTCATCGAATTCAATTGAATCAAATGAACAGTCCACTTGAGCCAGATCTGAATCAAGATTACCTGAAGAAGTCGGCTTAATCACGACAATTTCAAATTTTTCGGCTTCAGCATCATTATGGGTCTTTTCCTCAACTTGAACAGTGGGAGGCTCGGTTGTTGCAGTTTTGACTTCAGCTTTTACAGGAGGTGAAGAATAAGAACTAGAGTCGATGGTATCGGGGTCGACCGAAGCTGGAAGATGACCAGGGTCGGTTAAAGTCGCCTTCTCTAAATGCTCTCCTCCTGCTGCTTCGGCTCGCTCCCTAGCAAGCTGCTCTTTTCCCCTGGCAAGGGCGGAACGCGCTTCATCATCCAGATAAGACGCTTCAAGATCCACTTCTGCGTAGCCAGCGCCTCCAAACATATCAATAATTGCTTCCCACACTTCAGCCAAAGTAGTTTCATATGTCGGACCCAGAAATGAGAGGCTCCCGCGCCCCAAGATGCTATGGATATAAAAGTCGAATAAAGTAGAGCTGATTTTTGCCTTTGTCGCCTCGTGCGACTGCTCAGCCGATTCTTTTTCGACAATGGCTGCAACTTGGCCAGCAACTGCATCATCCCGCTCTTTTTCAACCTTAGAAAGTCGAGCTTTTAGCGCAGCAATCTCCAAATCTTGGGAATTAACTCTTTCCCGCAATTGAGCAGTATCTTTGCGGTATCTTTCAATCACATGCCGCTCTGCCTCAAGTTTCGTCTCATCATCTCTTTGAGCAGCATGTGCATCTCGCACTTGTTTTTGAAAGACCTCTTCTTTTTTAGAATGCGAAGCGGAAGAAGTGGCAAGATCATCTTCAAGTTTTTTGGCTTTAGCCTCGAGTCTCTCATTATCATCAGCAATGCTCTGCATTTCTACATCGTGTTGTTTAAGAATTTTCTTCCACTCCGAATGATCATTCTCCATAATCAACATGGCCTCGAGATTCATATGATTAACTCTTTGAAGCTCGTCCACCAGTTTCTGCCATCCAGACATTCTCTCAATGTCGAGCTTAACAGCGTCAAGATTCTTCAGCATAGCCTGCTTATCGATGGGAACCAAGTCTAAGTCAAAGCGAACTTCTTTTAGACACCAATTTGGGAATCGGCTTTGAAGTTTAGGCGGAGCATCTTTGACTTGATATTGAGGCCTGTTGATAATAGTCTGAATGTCAGATTTCTTAAGAGCAGGAGAATCGTAGGGAATGTCAAGAGAGGTAGGAGCAGTGGTCTTTTCAGAAATTGCAGACGCTTCCTTCTCGCTAAGTTTGACCCGTTTGCTCGAATCATCAGCAATGTGATTCTTCCCCTTATCATCATAAGATTTCCTTTTATAAGAATCATCGCTTCTGTGAGAAGAGTCATATCATTCGTCCCTTCTCCCAAATTGTTGCTCGTGAGCTCTTCTTTCTTAAGCCTTCCTAGCGGCTCTCTCTTCATCGGTTTCCCTATGGACAGTGAGATAGCGCCTATAATCATAAGTCTCGCGGCTTCCATGGCGCTGGAAGATATCATAATGAAAACCGCTTCGCCCCATCGGAGAACCTGAATTTAAAGAAAGGTCAAATCTTAGAAATCTTTAAAGTAAAGAAGCTAAGTGCGTATAAGTGCCAAAAAATCCTAAGTGTGTGTGGCGTGCAAACTACGCGCATCAGATTATAAACCACTCTTTGGCTTAGGAGTTATATCGGATTTTGGGACGGGAGTCAACTCTTAGGACAACGAAAGCGATCGTAAAGCAGATGTCGCTTCGATCACTGGAGAGGCAACTGTAGCATTGACAATATCATCTTTAAAAAGCTTGCGTGAAGTCACCATTAGGTCGCTTAGCTCACCAAAAATGTCTTCACCATCATGCCGAACTACGCCATAGATTGCATGCTGCAACACCAAAGAAGTGATGCAGGAAGTGCCAAAAAATGTTGCTGTAGGCTAAAAAAGGGCAAAGGCAACACTTTCTCGGTGATGCATTTTACCGCGTTGCCGCAGACCTCAAAGGCAACATTTTGACTATCTAATGCAACATAAGAAATATTGTTGCAATAGAACCATATTTGGGTCTATAGCAACATCCATAGGTGTCTGTACCAACATTCCAAAATGTTGCTATAGATATTAACTTTCTGAATTTGTGGGGCCCACAATGTAGAGCATATTTGATTTTTTAATAGAAATAAATATTTATTTAATAAAATGCTATTGCACAGAATTTGATATTCAAACAGTAATTTATTTAAATAAATATTTTATTTCAACATTTAAAATAGTACAAATTCCTAACTCCACTATTTTACAATTCAATGATAAATAACACCGATATTCACATATACATATATTCCTCACTACATTACTCAGTTCACTCATTACATATGCAGTTTCAATTTATACAGACACCGACACTGACAAATATATGACGAGCTGAGTGCCGAGCCGAAGACGAGTCGAGTGCCGACCGAAGGCGAGCCGAGAAGCGGGTCCGGGCGCAGCGCCGGCGGGGGTCCAAGGCACCGCAGTCAACATTCATCCGATTTCGGAAGATCGAGCCTTCTTTGAAATGACGTAAAATGATGCACAAATGAAGACTGAGCTTAATTCCTATCCTCCATCTCCTCGCCTAAATCTGCTTGAATCCCCTACGGCCAAACACCAAAACTCTACTGCAAACTCTTTTCAATTTCCAATCACCACATTAGCTTCTCTCCGTAACCAATACACAACAGCACTCTACCATTGTCAAACTCCAAACTCCGTCTACATCTCTCTGCCAACATTCAGGCATCACACTGCCAACTGAAACTCCTCTGCATCACCAACTTCCACCATCACTTCCATAACTTACCAAACCAACCAACCAACCT
The DNA here is from genome assembly GCA_030737815.1 of Allium fistulosum. Lineage (NCBI taxonomy): Eukaryota > Viridiplantae > Streptophyta > Magnoliopsida > Asparagales > Amaryllidaceae > Allium > Allium fistulosum. Next base: position 488,346,646 of record CM060908.1, read on the forward strand.
TCAACCAATACAACTACATCCAGATTCAATGGTGAACCAACCAACCAGATTATGAACTTGCGATGGACTTGCGATGGAGGCACAGGGCATCCAGAAGCAGTACATACCCAGCCAGATTCTGAAACATTAACAAGTGTTAAAGGAGCATTTGCACAAACATATGGGGGGCATACTATCTTATTGAAATTACCAGTACCAAGTGAAGCAACCGCAATCATAGGGGAAAGTACGAAGAGATCAGCCTGGGATCTGCTCTGAACTTGCGATGGAAAGTACGAAGTGAACCAAAATCTCGAGGGCAGCAGTTCGGGTTTTGGGAGAAATTAAGGCGCTAGAAGGGTTTTCAGGTGAAGTAGTCTAAAGGAGAAAGGTAGAGGGGTTGGTGGCGAGCAAGTCTTTTGTTGGAGGTGAGAGCTGATAGCGACGACAGCGGTGGCAAATGGGGTTTGAACGGAAAACTTTGTTTGGCTTCGGGTTTTGGTGTCGTGACGGGGCTCTGGTTGGAGCTAGATGGTCGCGATGGGTAAGGGGGTAGCTGGGGGTGAGGGTGACAATTTGGTGGCGGAGACGAATGGGAGGAGGCAGAAGAAGAGGAGGGTGACAATTTGGTGGCGGAGGCGAATGGGAGGAGGCGAATGGGAAGAGGCAAATTGGAATGAAAACCAAAAGGGATCTACTCTGAACTAGGCGGGAAAACGAAATTTTGGGGAAAATTGCAGTGGTGATCCATTTTAACAACCAGAGTAAATATAGACTGTTGGATCGTATTCACGCGGATTGCTAATTTTATTAATTTTTTAATTTGAATACATCTATAGCTACTGCAACATCTTGTTGATACCTATGCTAACACCTTGAAGCGAGTGTTGTAATAGACAAAAATCAGCATACCTATCGTTACATTATAGCTAGCAACACCATGTAATTTCGTTGCAGTAGGCCATCTATGGCGTAGTGAGCGGAACTTTCTTTTTTAGCTTCTTCATCGGCTGGCTTCTCAGAGCGTTGGGGAGATTCCTCCTCTTCGATTACTGGAGAGAGTGTGAGCTTGCCGGATGATCCCGCAACGTCAACGGTGGTAGAACATTTCACTAGTGCAGCCTCTACAATAGGTCCTTCCGATATCATCTCTTCTGTAGAAACTAGGGCATTTAATGTCTCTACTTGAGAACCGGAGGCACCCAATGTTTCGATCTCAGAACTAGAGATTTCGTGAATCTGGGTAAGTCGTGAGGAGTGTAGAAGTCCGAACTGATGCAAGAACTCATCTTTCAACAAAAATTTGGTGCTTCTTTCTTCAGCAGTCACAGCGTTTAAAGTTTCAAAGATAGACTTGAGGCTGGGATTCCTAAGTGGAGGAGGAAGTACTGCAGAAAGTAGAAAACGAAGTTAAGCATTTGATAATTCGTTTCGAAAGGCTCATGAGATGAACAAAGAAAGGCAATCTTACTTCCGACTCTCCAGACAGCATAGAATCCTGGAGGACAGCGAACGAAAAAGAATTGACTTAAGAACCCGTGTGCACTGTCGGGTAAGTCTAAAATCAGTTTGCGGTTTCTCGCACCTCTTACAAGTATAATTGAAGGGTGGTGGTCATTGTTCTTCGCAAAGGTGCACAAATAGCAAGTCTCATCAAAGCTTGGAAGACGGTTGAGCGTCCTCCTAAACAGAACACACAACCCCATCAAGACGGCATAACCGTTGGGGTGTAGCTGGAAGGGAGAGATAGCTAATCGAAGAAAAAGTTCTCGAAGAAAATCGTTGAAAGGCGAGATAGCTCCACTCAAGCACATCTGGCGATTAACTGCGACAAAACCAAGAGGTGGCCTGTCAGCAGTGTAGTTTGCTCCAGGAAATAAAGCATCTGCTTCGGCAATACCGAACTGGATACATAGTTGTCTGAAAACTTTGTAGCTCAGGGAGGTCGGAGTTCTTTCTGGAGGGTCGATCAATGGGTCAGCAATCGGGAAAGCTTCTCCAGCTGGTCCTGTATCTTCTTGTTGAGATGTCATTCTACACAGGGAACTGGATATTCAAATATGAAGGTGCACGTTTCCTAAAAAATGTGAAGTGTTGTGCAAAACTAATACAATAACAAGCAAATATAACTGAAATCAAGCTAATTGATATTTGTCAATTATAAAGTTTCAAGGCTTGTTATCTTAAGTCCAAGTACAGAGTTGTGTTGATGCAAACAAATCAGCTTTAGTTGATTATTTCAGCTTTGCTTTAATACTTCACTTAGACCTGTTAATTCACAGCATTTCATTCACATAAGTTCATTTAAGTTGATTATTCTTTATCAGCTAATCTGTCGTTCGATGTGGGCAGTCAATGGCAGTATATTCATCCCATTTTTTCTGCAAATATTGTGTTTAACAGGTTATTAGCATTAAAGTTAAAACAATCTGCAAAGAAGTGCAACACGGTTCAAATTCAAAGTTCAATCGAGTCCAAACGGTTCAAGTCCTAGGTCGCTCGCGACCTAGCATAGGTCGGAAATGTTCGGCTTTATTTAGGTCACAGAAATTCTTAGGTCGGTCAGGATTCTTAAGTTGTAAGACTTAGGTCGTGGAAATTCCAGTACGACCTAATTTTTAGGTCGCCCAGATCTGATAGGTCGCTGACTTCCTCTCCACGCAATCACTTACTAGACCCGATAACCCGATATCGCCATTACAAAGAAATCTATCGTCTTCTTCGTGAATTTCATTCATCTCCACATACCATCAAATCACCCAAAAATTCGATTCCAAATCCCTCCGATCCATTATAAATATTACCGTGCCTTCATGAATCACAACAACACAACGCACGACGATCAAAAGTCGAATGTAGTAATCATTCAAAATGAAGCATGACACATGAAGTTGAACTTGGGTCGGGAAACATGGATTCACGATTGAGCGGCGATTATGGTGGAATAGAGATTGAATTCACTTACGTATTATGATTGGTAGAGATGAATCGATGACTAAATAGAGATTGAATTCGCCTTTGGAAGTTTGAAGATTCGACGGCAGTAGGAGATCGGAACAGTAAGGTAGAGAGGAAGGAGCGACCTAACAGATTATATAGGGCAAGAAGGAGACGAATGGGCGCGCGAGTTAATATGTGTATTTAGGTCGCTCACGACCTAGCGAAGTTAAGTCGAAGCACACGACCTACGACATAGGCTTGTACTTCGAGGGGCAAATGTTAACTCCTATTTTTGAGCGACCTAAAACTCCACGACCTATAACTTCACGACCTAACGACCTAAGTGACTTCATGACCTAATGGACTTCACGACCTAACGACCTAAGTGACTTCACGACCTAACTGCAGAGACGACTTAACGAGCTAAGGAGTTAACGACCTAAGGCTTCACGACCTAACAACCTAAAGCTTCGCGACCTAACTTCACAAAGCAGCTCAACGACCTAAAAACTTCTGCAACTACTCCTTAGGTCGCTTACGACCTACTACTTGCCACCTTGTTTAGATAAGACCAAGTGCAATTCCATCAAGCTACACTTCCTAAGTCGCGAGTGGATCACGACCTATCTTAGGTCGCTCACGACTTATCTTAGGTCACTCACGACCTACTGACAAGGCTCAATGAAGTTCAGACAAGGCCCACGACTTATCCTAGGTCGCTCGCGACCTACGACCTAACTTAGGTCGTACACGACCTAAGACTTGGGACAAAATTCTGCCCAGAATCTTCCCTATAAATACAGCCCTAACTCCAACAATGGGGGGACTTTTCAATCATTCTCAAAAGCGCCGTTACTCTGCAGAACTCTTAACTCATCCAACACTTGAAGAACTCCAAACATTGAAGACACTACAACAAGCTTCGTAAGAGGTCTTGCACATCCGATATGGATTCAAAGAACTTGATCACATCGAAGTTTGAGCTACTAGTCTGAAGTGATTTGGAATCAAAGTGTATTGTATTTTGAAGTGTACTGTATCAATTTGTAACCAAAATCAGCAATAAAGGAATATAAAGTGGACGTAGGCTTAATTACGAGCCGAACCACTATAAAACTGTTGTCACTTTACTTTTCTGCTATTTTCAACGTATTTCTGTTCCCGTACCAACGGGTGGTGCTTTCACATTACTACTACACACACCGGCGTGTTAGCATTCACTTTTCAGCGTTAACAGGGGAGGTGGAGCTTGCATGTGGAATGGGTAAGGTAGAAGGGTGATGTGGCACAAAAGTGTGGAGGGTAAAGGACCAAAGGGCACAAGAGTAATTTGCATATTCCATGTTGTATAAAAACAATTTCCTTTTTTCCATTCTTATTTTCATTTTCATCGCCCTTTTTCAAAACTTTATTTCCTCCATTTTCAAGCTTTCTATATTTCCATATCTTCCAAAAAATTCTAATATTAAAAAATCATTCTTTTTCCTTCTAAATCCCTTAAAAACTACTTAAAACCCTTCTCTTTACTAACTTCTTCCCTTAGCCTCCAACAACAAGACCAAGATAACCTACTTTAAGCTAGGCCAAGCCTAACATACCATAGGCCGAACATTTTACACCACTATATGCTTCCAAAAATCCAATTTTTACCAAGAAAATCCAAGTTTGGGTGTTAGTGCAAAGCGGTAGTGATTTTGCTTTGAAATTCCTTTTGATTTTGTTGAGTAAATTTCACTTTATAAATCTAAGTTTTATACTTTATTTTTGGTAACAAAAATTGTTGCCAGTTGTTCGTTTATGAAAACGATGTTGCTTCTGTATACATATATGTGTTTATATATGGTGTTCGTGTGGACTTGAAAGTACAGTTGAAATGTTTAAGTAATGGTTGGCAAGTGATGATCATTACTTGTTATATGTATGTTATGGCATTTTTAAATGTACGAGCTTATGTTATTGATGTTGTATGCTAAAAGGAAAGTTAACACTTGAATTTGTGTATGTTGTGACATCGTGATCCCTTGTGTTTAACCTTATTTACTTATTTTCTAGAAATGTTTTAAAGTTTCAAAAACTTTACCGTTGGTATCCAAAACTTTATACAAAGTTTATAAAGTATTTAAATATAAAGGTAAAGGTTTAAAAGTTGTTTGATATATAAAACAAATTTAAGGTTATGTTTTCCACAGCGATAGTCACTATGGATGTACTTCGTTAGACGATAATTTTACGTAAACTAAAATGGGGTTTCACTTTAGATATTTTTTGAAGTTCCTTTAGAACTTATATTAAGTATTAAAAAGGTTTAGTTATTTTTTAATTAATTTATTAAGTAAGGGTTTAATTAATATTTAATTAATTAATTAAGGAGTTAATGATTATTTAATTAATTAAGTAAGTAAAGGTAATTAGTACTAAATTAACTAATTAAGCGAAGGATAATTATAATGAATTAATTAAGAAAAGGTTGATTATTTATTCATTAAGTAAAGGTTAATTATTAATTAAGTAAGGTTTGATTATTAATCAGGTAGGGTTTAGTTATTACTTAATTATTAATTAAGTTAACATTTAATTAAGATTTAAATATTATTTAATAAAAGGTTTAAACTTATTTTTAATTAATTAAATAAAGGTTTTTAAGTTTTAATCACTTTATTTCCAAGGATCATTTATTTAAAAACAATTTTCTTTTAGGGTTTTAATTATAAGGGATTTCTTCGTCTGTATTATTGAGTAGCCAAACAAATATAAATAAGCTATGCTAAAACGTTGACACATTTTATTGAAGGTATGTCGTCTTGTATATAGCACTAAAAGCCAATGAGTTGGCTTTCCACTATCTGTGAGATCTAGAACCTGATTTTCTAGGCAAGGAATAGAAAAGTCGAAATGTCAGAAATGTGATAGATATAAGAGAGTTAATTTTGATAATTAGGTCATCATAAATTAAGTATATGGAAGATGATTCATCGTATGCTTAGCACCATATTCCGAGGTATGGAAACTCGTCTCTATCCCGAGAAGTAAGAATGTACGTAGAGTCAATGTTAGTTTTCCAACTTGTCCGACTTTCATTATTAATCAAGGGTTGGTACTATTTGAAATTAGAAAGTGTGGATAAGTATAGGATGTCTTATTTTTCATATGCAAATTTATACACACCCCAAATAGTGGATGTGTCCACTATCGGTAACTTGACCAATTTTAAAATTATTGAATGTTGGTTCGAAGAGACCGAAACCGGATAGCATGAGTTATTCGAAAATCACTTCAAACCAACATAAGAGTTTGAATTGGAAAACATCTGAAAGATGATGGAATCGAAGATGAAGACCTTTGAAGTGCAAGGGCTACTTGCTACTAATCCCGAGGGTGATTCCAAAATGTAGTAGAAGTAGTGTCTTTGATTTGTTCGTATCCTGAACAACTTGTATGGACGAATGCTAGCATTGCATTGTCGCTTGGAGGGCAGTGTGGATCATTATAGTGTTGCTTAACCTTCCTTCCACCACCTCCATCATGCCATGAAAGGCTCGCCCCTCCACATGCCCATCATTTCTCCTTTACACCTCTTCCCATCAGCAAATTTGTAATACCCCAAAATTTTGTGAAAAATCATTTTTGTAAAATGATTTAATTTTGAAATATTTAGATTTAAATATGGTGAAATTTCTGGAATAAATAGTGTGCAAGTATATGTGTGCACGTGCACACTGAAATGGCACAAGGAAGAACTCCAGATTTCTTGGATTTAAAACAAGAATTAAAGAGCAATACAAACATGATTTTGCAACATGGATATTTGATTTCTGGAATTATATGGATCATCTTAGAAAATAAGAAAAGTAAGTTTTACTTTAAATCAGTAAACAAATTTTATTTAAAACCCAGAAGAGAAAATTATGTGTATTGGTAAACCTGTATACATATAGGTGCATATGCTTCTGAAATTAAAGAGAAATTAAATAAGCCTAGATAAGATATGTGTACAAATATATATATATTTTTAAGTGCTGAAAAGTATATATATATAAGCAGGTAAAACTCTAACATTAAAATGACATGAAATGTGATACAAGTTAATAAGCTTGTATAGGCAAAAATAGCAAAGGAGAATTTTCAGAAATAATTGGAAAATAAAAGAAAATAGTCACACTTTTAACATGACTAGGTGAGTGGCCATTTTCTGAAAAGTAAAAGAAAATGCAGCCTTTAAATTGGTTAATATGGCCGGGGTATTATGAATGCAAAATGCATGATGCTAAGCCAGGACAGAAATGGAATTCTGTTTCAATAAAACCCTAGAGGAAAAATGCTTATAAATAGGCAGTTTAGCCAGTAGAATTATTTTACCCCGAGCTGCATAAAAATAAGAAAAGAAGAAGAAAATATTGAAAGGAAGGAGAAAACACTCAAACAAGAATTTTCTGGATTAATAAGAAGAAACATTTAGGTGAGTAATCTCACTGAGTTCATGGCATTAAGACCTGAGTTGAGGCAGCCACTTTTTATATTGCCATTTATGTATTTCTGGTTTTGATGTATATGATTTCATCAATGCTTGGATGTTTTATTTTAAATCTGATATGATTTAATATGGATGATTTTGATGATCTTTGATTGGTTGAGACATTTGTCTTTGGATGAGTATCATACTGTTTTATTTATACTCATAAATGTTAAAGTTTAGGATCTTAAAAATTATATAGAGAATACTCTCAACTGTTATAGATCTATGGCATGGAAACCTTATAAAAATGATTGGAGCTGCATTATACTTGGTATAAGTGCTGATGCTTGAAAAGAAAAATGTTAAGGGTGCAATAGAAATTTTCTAAGTGCTGAGCCCTTAATCAAAAAAAAACCCACAAGCTAAAATTATGATTGAACCAGATCTTGAATCTGAATCAATCATAAAGGCTTGCAGATCAGTATAACATGCCATGCCTCTTTTACAGTTGAAAATGTTCTTATATTTACTAAGATCAAGACATATTGACCCCATTTAGGAAATGACTGTCTGATTATTTCTGAGGGGAAATTATGCTAGAAGAAATTATGGATGTTTCCATGTTTGCAGTGACATGTTCACTTAGCATATTTGATGTTAGGATTTAAGACAATACACTAGTAAATAAACTAGGGAAGGGAAGGCCAAGATGACTGCTGGAATGCTTGTCATATTTGAAGTATGCAAGTTGGCACATGGTTTGTTTAAGCCCTGAGATCTTTGTGCAATGATGTGAATTAGTTCATTGCAATGTGTCCCAGTGATTCCTTAATAGCAGATGAGGCAGGGATTTAAATTGAATATTACAACCTGTAAATGAAGAAATAGGAATGTGGATATTTCTTAGGTTGAATGGTATGGAACCAAGATGATTCCAGTGAATGAAATTGTTGCCAGTAGATAATTATGTTTGTATGATTATGTATGCAAGTGAAGGAATGATAGATGAATATATCATACCTGAATCAACTTAATTATACTATGTTAGAGTAATTGATAGCAGAAACTTGCTTAAATAACAAGTCAGTACCCTTACATTCTCTATTGCTTAATATCATGAATGAATTGATGTTACTCATACCAGATCATAGATCTGACCCTTGTTTGCTCATGGCATCTGGGGTGTCTCATTTTAAAATGAGGCAGCCACTCATGCTCTTTCAGGTATCCCAGGCACTAAGTAAAAATGAAGTAATGGCTATTATGGAGGAGTGAATGAACATGCTAGCTAGTTTCAATAAGAGCTTAAATTGATTATATCTGCATGTATTCAGGAAAAATATTATGTTTCTAAGATTTCCAGTCATGTAATGAATTCTATTATGGTTAGATGAACTAGTTGTATCATGTTAAATATATTGTTATGCACTAAGGTTTAAAATCTCAAAGGAAAAATCTGACTGGGAAACAATGAAATGATTTTAATTATTGATATGAATGTTTGGAAGAGAAATATGCACATGTAGTTGAGCTACTGTTTTGTATAATTTATTTTATGTATTAGTTAACCTTGAGACATAACAGAGCACTGAGTTTTAGAACTAAAATCTGGATTTAGCAAGAAGTAAACTTAAAAGGATTTTATTTTACTGAAATGCTTTATAAATAAGTCTGAATTCATTTCTGAATTGAATTGAGAAAAGCAAAATGTTTTTCTAAAAGCTTCAGACAGAATGTAAAGAAAGGTATCTCCATTGCTTTGAACTAATGTGGTAGATACAGGATCCATGAGTTAACCAGCTCCAAATGAATGAAGTATTGGTTGATCATGATAGATTGTATTCTGAGAATAAAAGTGCATTTCAAAGCTTAGTACCTTTAGTAATTGTTTCACCCAGTTTTCTGGAAAATAAGCAGAAATATTGACATGTACATGTATATCTGTGTACATGTTGATATTTGAGCAAAAATAAAATTATAACTCCTAGAACAGCTATAGGAATGGGATTCATGTTTAGTAAAGTAAGAAGAATTGTTTTGTATGTTGGGTTATAGGCAAACATTAAAAAAATATATGTACAAAGATAGGTAGATATCAGATTACAAACCATACAGAAAAAAAAAAAGAAGAAAAACAAAAATTGTGTTTGAACCGACCTGCATAGTACTCGAACCAGTGACCTCTTGTGTATAAGTTAGGCGCGTTTCCATTACGCCTAGATGTTGCTTGTGTTCACTTAGGATCCACTTTCTTTTATACTGAATTTGATACTATCCAGACTTTAACACAATCATCTATATTAAAAGCTTGTTTACCACTGATTATTACTTGATCATTTCTTAATCCTAATGACAGTCTAAAATACATGTTTCCAGTGGATTTTAGGTCCAAAAATCAGGGTGCAATAATTAATCTGAAGTGCTAAAAATCTAAATCAAACAGAATGTTCTTGTACAAAAAAAATGAAGTATACACTCTGAACTTAGATAAGAAGATCACATACATCTTCATATGTATGTGTATGTTATTAGATATACACTGATATATTTATATTGGTAAGTTATTTTGATCCTGGAAATATATTTTGTTTATTGGAAAAAGAAAATGACCCTGGGAAATATATTTGCAATGAATGATATATCTATATATCATCTCTGGGCAAAAAAAAAAAATCCTTATGGAATTAGGGTGGAAATAGGAGGGTCATTTCAGTTTGGTATCAGAGCACTTGGTTGCATTGATTGTTAAGTATTATAGAAATGTATAATGTCTGTTTGTTTTGGATGAAATAATTTAGATAAGAAATTAGAAATTATAGAAGCACTCATAATATACTAATACCATTTACCCAGAATTTAGTTAGCAGAACATGGTAGGAAGAGGATCTCATCACAATGCAGGAACCAGTGCACCTCAAATGCTTGATATGCAAGAATTTGTGAGGGTTTTAAGAGATGGAATTGGGCATAGGCCTGAGAACCCACATGAAGAGCTTTCAAAACTACTGAAGACTTATTCCAATTTGGGAGGCAAGAGTTTTGAAGGAACAGAGAGTGTGATGGAAATTCAAGCATGGTTGAGAACACTTGATAGGATTTTCAATGACATGCAGTTGGATGACCAAAGAAAGAGGCAAGTAGCTTCTAGACAACTGAAAGGGGTAGCTTTAAGCTGGTGGGAGGTGATCATAGCTGGAAGAAATGAAAATGAAATCACTTGGAATCAGTTCAAGGAGATGTTGGAGGCAAGATTTGTACCAGCATCAGCCAAGACCATTTTGCTTGAAGAATTTATCAAACTTAGGCAGGGAACTTTGAATGTCACTGAATACACTCAAAAGTTTGAGGGGCTATCAAATTATGGAGCAATGCTAGTGGCAGATGAAGCATCCAAGAATGATAGGTATATAAAAGGGCTGAACCCAGGACTTAGCAGAGCTATGCTACCATATGCAGATAGAACATTTGATCAAGTAATTGATCTGGCTTTGAAACTGGAACAACATGACAAAGAAAGAGAGAAATATAGGAATTTTAAGAGCAACAACAAGAAGGATAAGGGAAGATATCACCCTTATGATAAAAAGAAGGAGGAGGCAGACAACAGGAAGAGTAAAGATACTAAAGCCAATGATACTAAGAAGAAATTGGTTTGCCATCATTGTGGAAAAGAAGGACACATCAAACCAAGGTGCCCAGAGTTAAAAGGAGGAGCCTTCAAATGCTACCTATGTGGGAAAGAGGGGCATATGAAGAGGAACTGTCCTGAGAATAAACAGCAAGGGAAATTGGCAACTTTGGAAGGAAAAGGCAAATCTGCAGTGAAAATTGATGCTGAAAATCATGGCCAAGTGGAAGGTACATTACTCATTTGTGCCATACCCATACCAGTAGTATATGATACTGGAGCAACACACTCTTTGATTTCCTATGAATTAGTTAAAGTGTTAAAATTAAACTGCAAATTGGTTGAAACCCCATTGCTTGTACAAAGTCCCCTAGGGAGTTCTAGTGTTTTGAACATGAATTGTGTGGATGTGGAGTTAAACATAGGAGGAAATATTTTTATTTCCAATTTATATGTTTTAAATTACCCAAATATAGGAGTTATATTGGGGGTAGATTGGTTAAGGCAATTTAAAGCCATAATTAATTTAGACTCATCCACCATATCATTGCAAGATTCTAGAGGCCAGAGAATCACAGTTCTATGTGAAATAGCTAAGGAAGGGAAATTGTATCATTTAGTTGACTTAGAAAAAGATCTGAGTGAACTAACCATTGAAGAAATTCCCATAGTTAATGAATACTTGGATGTGTTTGGGGAAGTTAAGGGTGTTCCACACCACAGACCAGTTGAGTTCCAAATTAATCTCATTCCAGGAGCAAGTCCAATAATCAAGAAACCTTATAGAATGGGGCCAAGTGAACAGAAAGAATTGAAAAATCAGTTGGAAGAATTAGAAGGCAAGGGATTTATAAGGCCAAGCAATTCTTGCTGGGGTTCTCCAGTAGTGTTTGTAAGAAAAAATGATGGTACCTTGAGAATGTGCATAGATTACAGAGAACTAAATAAAGTAACCATCAAGAATAAATACCCATTGCCTAGAATAGATTATCTCTTTGACCAACTCAGTGAAGCTAAAATATTTTCTAGGCTAGACTTAGCATCAGGATTCCATCAAATGAAGGTTGAAGACTCAAGTGTTAAGTATACTGCATTTAACACAAGATATGGCTTATATGAATTTTTGGTCATGCCATTTGGTTTGACAAATGCTCCTTCATATTTTGTTGATTTGATGAATAGAATATTTAGAGATTATCTAGACAAGTTTGTACTGATTTTTATTGATGACATTTTGATTTATTCTAAGACAGTGGAAGAGCATAAAAATCATTTGCATTTAGTTTTGTCAAGACTAAGGGAAAATGATTTAAAGGCAAAATTTTCAAAATGTGCATTTTGGAAAGAAGAAGTGCATTTCCTTGGGCATGTCATCTCTGCCAAAGGAATATCAGTAAACCCTAACAAAGTAGTGGCAATCCAAGCATGGAAAAGGCCTAGCACCATCAGTGAGATTAGATCATTTATGGGGATGGCAGGATATTATAGGAGATTCATAAAAGATTTCTCAAAAATATCATCACCACTTACCAATTTAACTAGAAAGAACCAAGCCTTTGTATGGACAGAAAAATGTGAGCAAGCTTTTATCAAAATAAAAGAAGCCCTGATTGATGCACCAGTATTGAGAGTGCCAGAAGGAAATGAAAATTTGGTTGTGTACACTGATGCAAGTGGCTCTGGGTTAGGGGCTGTGTTGATGCAGCAAGACCAGGTGGTAGCCTATGCATCTAGGCAATTAAAGCCACATGAAACCAGGTATGCAACCCATGATCTTGAACTAGCAGCAGTTGTGTATGCTTTGAAACTTTGGAGACATTATTTGTTAGGTGCCAAATTCATTTTGTACACTGATCATAAGGCACTGAAATATTTATTCTCACAAAAAGATTTGAACATGAGGCAACATAGATGGGTAGAGTTCCTAGCTGCCTATGACCTAGATATACTGTATACACCAGGCAAGGCAAATAAAGTTGCAGATGCCTTGAGTAGACAACATGCCAAGGTAGCCATGTTGATGATGGAAGAGTTTAGGGATTTGTCTATACTTACTGATTTGGAAATTGAGGAAAACAGTGAGGAACAAATGATGCCTATTGAAGAAGGTAAAGGTAAAGGAAAATTAAGTATGATATCTCTGCAATCAGATTTACTTCTTAAGATTGGACAAATGCAGGAACAAGACTTAAACATGATGGGAAAGAAAATGCTCATATCAAAAGGGGAGGAAGTAATAAATTATCAAATTGATAAAAATGGTTATTTAAGGAATAAAAATAGGATATGTGTTCCAGAAAATATAGAATTGAAAGAGGAAATATTAAATGAGTACCATAGGAGTAAGTACTCCATACACCCAGGTAGCACCAAGATGTATCAAAATTTGAAAAGAAATCTTTGGTGGAAGGGGATGAAGTCAGATGTGGCCAGATATGTTGCAAGGTGCATGACTTGCCAACAAGTCAAGGCAGAGACACAAAGGCCATCAGGACTATTGCAACCCCTTAGTATACCACAGTGGAAGTGGGAGGATATATCTATGGATTTCATAGATGGTCTTCCTAGATCTAAGAAGGGAAACACAAGTATATGGGTAATAGTGGATAGGCTAACTAAGGTAGCACATTTTATCCCAGTTAAAACAGAAAGAAATGCTCCAAAATTGGCTCAAATATTCATGAAAGAGGTAGTAAGGTTGCATGGCATACCCAAAACCATTGTGAGTGATAGGGATACCATCTTCACCTCAAGATTTTGGAAAAGCTTTCAAGAGGCTATGGGGAGTGAATTGTGCTTAAGCACTGCCTACCATCCACAATCAGATGGTCAAACTGAGGTGGTGAACAAAGTCTTAGAGGATTTGTTGAGAGCATGTACACTGGACTTTGGAGGCAACTGGGAAGACCACCTCCATCTAGCTGAATTCACCTACAATAACAGTTACCAAAGCACCATAGGGATGGCACCATTTGAAGCCTTATATGGCAAGCCATGTTTATCACCTATATGCTGGGTAGAGGCTGGAGAAAGGGCTATTCTTGGACCTGAATATGTTAAAGAAACCACAGAGAAAATTGGGTTAATAAGAAAAAGAATAGCAGCAGCTCAAGATAGGCAAAAGAAATTTGCAGATAGGAAGAGAAAGCAAGTGGAATATGAAGTGGGAGACTTTGTTTTCATCAAGATTTCACCTATGAAGAAAGTCATGAGATTTGGCAAGCAAGGTAAGCTTACACCAAGGTATGTTGGACCCTATAAAATTCTGGAAAGAATTGGTTCATTGGCTTACAAATTAGAACTACCAGAGGAGATGAAAGCAATGCATAATGTTTTTCATGTGTCCCAACTTAGAAAATGGGTACATGATAAGGAAGACATTTTGGAAAAGCCTACCAAAATTCAAATAAATCCTGACTTGGTTTATGAAAAAGAACCAGTGGGGATTATAGCCAAGGAAGAAAAGAAATTAAGGAGCAAAACCTTGAAACTAGTTAAGATCCAGTGGAGTAGTGATCCTAATGACTGCACATGGGAGTTAGAGGATAAGATTAGAATGGATTATCCTAAGCTTTTTGCAAATTAAAAGGTAATTTTTTTTTTCTCTGGAAAATTTTTGTTATGCATGGTTGATATGGTTGAATTTGTTTGCTTATGCATATGTTTGATGAGTTTTCATAAAAGAAAAATGATGCTTACTAAATGTTAGAAAAATTGTGAGGACACAATTCCTAAAAGGAGGGGTGAATGTAATACCCCAAAATTTTGTGAAAAATCATTTTTGTAAAATGATTTAATTTTGAAATATTTAGATTTAAATATGGTGAAATTTCTGGAATAAATAGTGTGCAAGTATATGTGTGCACGTGCACACTGAAATGGCACAAGGAAGAACTCCAGATTTCTTGGATTTAAAACAAGAATTAAAGAGCAATACAAACATGATTTTGCAACATGGATATTTGATTTCTGGAATTATATGGATCATCTTAGAAAATAAGAAAAGTAAGTTTTACTTTAAATCAGTAAACAAATTTTATTTAAAACCCAGAAGAGAAAATTATGTGTATTGGTAAACCTGTATACATATAGGTGCATATGCTTCTGAAATTAAAGAGAAATTAAATAAGCCTAGATAAGATATGTGTACAAATATATATATATTTTTAAGTGCTGAAAAGTATATATATATAAGCAGGTAAAACTCTAACATTAAAATGACATGAAATGTGATACAAGTTAATAAGCTTGTATAGGCAAAAATAGCAAAGGAGAATTTTCAGAAATAATTGGAAAATAAAAGAAAATAGTCACACTTTTAACATGACTAGGTGAGTGGCCATTTTCTGAAAAGTAAAAGAAAATGCAGCCTTTAAATTGGTTAATATGGCCGGGGTATTATGAATGCAAAATGCATGATGCTAAGCCAGGACAGAAATGGAATTCTGTTTCAATAAAACCCTAGAGGAAAAATGCTTATAAATAGGCAGTTTAGCCAGTAGAATTATTTTACCCCGAGCTGCATAAAAATAAGAAAAGAAGAAGAAAATATTGAAAGGAAGGAGAAAACACTCAAACAAGAATTTTCTGGATTAATAAGAAGAAACATTTAGGTGAGTAATCTCACTGAGTTCATGGCATTAAGACCTGAGTTGAGGCAGCCACTTTTTATATTGCCATTTATGTATTTCTGGTTTTGATGTATATGATTTCATCAATGCTTTTTGGATGTTTTATTTTAAATCTGATATGATTTAATATGGATGATTTTGATGATCTTTGATTGGTTGAGACATTTGTCTTTGGATGAGTATCATACTGTTTTATTTATACTCATAAATGTTAAAGTTTAGGATCTTAAAAATTATATAGAGAATACTCTCAACTGTTATAGATCTATGGCATGGAAACCTTATAAAAATGATTGGAGCTGCATTATACTTGGTATAAGTGCTGAGGCTTGAAAAGAAAAATGTTAAGGGTGCAATAGAAATTTTCTAAGTGCTGAGCCCTTAATCAAAAAAAAACCCACAAGCTAAAATTATGATTGAACCAGATCTTGAATCTGAATCAATCATAAAGGCTTGCAGGTCAGTATAACATGCCATGCCTCTTTTACAGTTGAAAATGTTCTTATATTTACTAAGATCAAGACATATTGACCCCATTTAGGAAATGACTGTCTGATTATTTCTGAGGGGAAATTATGCTAGAAGAAATTATGGATGTTTCCATGTTTGCAGTGACATGTTCACTTAGCATATTTGATGTTAGGATTTAAGACAATACACTAGTAAATAAACTAGGGAAGGGAAGGCCAAGATGACTGCTGGAATGCTTGTCATATTTGAAGTATGCAAGTTGGCACATGGTTTGTTTAAGCCCTGAGATCTTTGTGCAATGATGTGAATTAGTTCATTGCAATGTGTCCCAGTGATTCCTTAATAGCAGATGAGGCAGGGATTTAAATTGAATATTACAACCTGTAAATGAAGAAATAGGAATGTGGATATTTCTTAGGTTGAATGGTATGGAACCAAGATGATTCCAGTGAATGAAATTGTTGCCAGTAGATAATTATGTTTGTATGATTATGTATGCAAGTGAAGGAATGATAGATGAATATATCATACCTGAATCAACTTAATTATACTATGTTAGAGTAATTGATAGCAGAAACTTGCTTAAATAACAAGTCAGTACCCTTACATTCTCTATTGCTTAATATCATGAATGAATTGATGTTACTCATACCAGATCATAGATCTGACCCTTGTTTGCTCATGGCATCTGGGGTGTCTCATTTTAAAATGAGGCAGCCACTCATGCTCTTTCAGGTATCCCAGGCACTAAGTAAAAATGAAGTAATGGCTATTATGGAGGAGTGAATGAACATGCTAGCTAGTTTCAATAAGAGCTTAAATTGATTATATCTGCATGTATTCAGGAAAAATATTATGTTTCTAAGATTTCCAGTCATGTAATGAATTCTATTATGGTTAGATGAACTAGTTGTATCATGTTAAATATATTGTTATGCACTAAGGTTTAAAATCTCAAAGGAAAAATCTGACTGGGAAACAATGAAATGATTTTAATTATTGATATGAATGTTTGGAAGAGAAATATGCACATGTAGTTGAGCTACTGTTTTGTATAATTTATTTTATGTATTAGTTAACCTTGAGACATAACAGAGCACTGAGTTTTAGAACTAAAATCTGGATTTAGCAAGAAGTAAACTTAAAAGGATTTTATTTTACTGAAATGCTTTATAAATAAGTCTGAATTCATTTCTGAATTGAATTGAGAAAAGCAAAATGTTTTTCTAAAAGCTTCAGACAGAATGTAAAGAAAGGTATCTCCATTGCTTTGAACTAATGTGGTAGATACAGGATCCATGAGTTAACCAGCTCCAAATGAATGAAGTATTGGTTGATCATGATAGATTGTATTCTGAGAATAAAAGTGCATTTCAAAGCTTAGTACCTTTAGTAATTGTTTCACCCAGTTTTCTGGAAAATAAGCAGAAATATTGACATGTACATGTATATCTGTGTACATGTTGATATTTGAGCAAAAATAAAATTATAACTCCTAGAACAGCTATAGGAATGGGATTCATGTTTAGTAAAGTAAGAAGAATTGTTTTGTATGTTGGGTTATAGGCAAACATTAAAAAAATATATGTACAAAGATAGGTAGATATCAGATTACAAACCATACAGAAAAAAAAAAAAAGAAGAAAAACAAAAATTGTGTTTGAACCGACCTGCATAGTACTCGAACCAGTGACCTCTTGTGTATAAGTTAGGCGCGTTTCCATTACGCCTAGATGTTGCTTGTGTTCACTTAGGATCCACTTTCTTTTATACTGAATTTGATACTATCCAGACTTTAACACAATCATCTATATTAAAAGCTTGTTTACCACTGATTATTACTTGATCATTTCTTAATCCTAATGACAGTCTAAAATACATGTTTCCAGTGGATTTTAGGTCCAAAAATCAGTGTGCAATAATTAATCTGAAGTGCTAAAAATCTAAATCAAACAGAATGTTCTTGTACAAAAAAAATGAAGTATACACTCTGAACTTAGATAAGAAGATCACATACATCTTCATATGTATGTGTATGTTATTAGATATACACTGATATATTTATATTGGTAAGTTATTTTGATCCTGGAAATATATTTTGTTTATTGGAAAAAGAAAATGACCCTGGGAAATATATTTGCAATGAATGATATATCTATATATCATCTCTGGGCAAAAAAAAAAAAAAAATCCTTATGGAATTAGGGTGGAAATAGGAGGGTCATTTCAAAATTACTAAACTATCTTTACGCAAAAAAAATATCTCTTATCCATTCGTAGCTTCTAGAATGTTCCATTTACTTTATGAAGCAAAGTGTGTTAGTTAGTTCCCAATATCTTCGTTTGTTCACTATCTTAGCACAAGGGAGTTCAAATAATTTACATCGATTAAAAGCCGTTTATCGATAAACCGATTTTTGGTCACATTATCGATATTTCTTTAAAGTATTTATTTTTGTAAACAAACTTTAAAAACAAGCTTATCATCATTAGTTATTATTAAAAATAGGGTTAATAAGGTTATTAAATCAATTTAATAACATTTAATCCATGATTCAAATATTTAAATAATTCAAATATTTAAAAACAAAGTTTTCGAAATTCTCGGTCACTACACTTTTAGAGTTTGAAACTCATTGAAGTCAATACATGGTCTCAGGAAAGGAAACTCATAAGTGACCAAGTTATGAATGTATTTAGTGGGTGTATAATTAGGCGCTTGCATGGGTCAATGGGCAAAAATTTATTGGTAGGTATATTTTATATTTCTTTGTCAATATTTAATTCAGTTCCTTTGTATATTTTAATTAATAAATATTTTATCAACTATATTTAATGCACAAATTCCTTGAAGTATGTTATTTTAATTATACATAGAAATGCTTTTACAATATTAGAAAGGTTAAATGTTACCATTTCATTTTTCTAATAAGGCGCCCACCGGTCTTTTATATTTCTCTAAATCCTAAGACGAAACATAAAAGTCTTTCAACTTCACTAGTGGGTGTTAGGACCCGATTGTCTTGGGATATTGACCTCGAGTTTGCTCAACAAATCATAGCCCTACAAATGATGGATAATTCTTTATCGGTTGTATCATATACAACTCCTAACCCATGGTTCCTTGTCCTAATTTCATTTCAACCTTGGGTTTTCTCAACAAATCGAAAGAAATTATTCGCTTTACCTACCATTTGTGATCGCCTAAGTATAATATATGTACCTTATGCTTGCTCAACAAATACGTACAGTTACCTTGCATCCTCTAATAAATATATTAATAATACTACATATAACATCTCTAGCTTAAGTGTAACGACCCGAAATTTTTAACCTTTTGAATGAGAATATTTAATTTATTTAAATATATTTGGGTTTGGTTCAAATTTAATAAATAATAAGAAAATTTAAATTTTATTATAATGACCTAATTTTATTGTAATATTTTTAAGTTAATTTATAGGATTTTTTCATATTTTTTATTGGGTAAATATTTGGATTTTTCATTTGATGATTTTTTGGCAAACGAATACGATTTTACAGTATTAGATAATCTGTGTATATTATTATTGTTTTGGGATCGTATCGCATTTTCGTGCATGATTGTATTTTTGTATTTTTGTTTGCGGCTTGTACGTGAACGAAAAAAGATAGCGGAATGCTGGAAATCTCAACATAAACCTAACTCAAATCCAACCCTTAGTAATTTTAACACATTCTTTTTCTCACCCTCTCTCTCTCTCTTATTTTCAATACAACAGTAAAGTAAGCTCTACCTTCAAAAATCGAAATCTAAAAATCTATTCATCCAAAAAATATAAAACAAGTATTTTTGGAATCCGAGTGAATTGATCTACACATCCATACACATTTAGTCGTGTACGGTTGAGATTTTGGATGCTCGATAGTTTGGGGCAGCGTTAGGCAAACTACAAATCCATATTTGTAGTGTGTATAAGTGTGGTCCAGGGGTTTTACACAATAGTGCAACATCTTTCAATCATAACAGATTAAAACACAGAAATATAGTTGATAAGCGGTATTAACTATCACGCTTATCGTTCATTCACAGATCACAGATATATATCACAGATAAGTAAATTACAGATCACAACATAAATCAGGGTATAACACAAAGCATCACATATCAGGGATATCAACAATTCAATCATTAAGTCAAATCCAATCATTCATAAGTAAGATCAATTTATATCTGATTAAAATTAATTTATACCAGATTAATTACTTATGAATAAACTACAAATCTTGGTTAATTAATCATTAATTAATTATAAACCATTTCAATTAATTAATCTTTAATAATTTATTAATTACCTTTTAATAATAAATTAATTAACCTTTAATTATTAAATAATTAACTTTTAATTATTTAACTATCCTTTAATTAACTATCCTTAATTAATCACACAAATTAATTAATTCTTAATTAATTACATTAATTACTTATCCCTTAATTAATTCCCATTAATTTACTAATTACAACCCAATTTAATTAAATTACTCTTTATTAATTTATTACCTTTAGTTAGGTAATTATTTTTAAATGATAAATTTTATAAATAAATCAACATTTGCATTCAAGCATCATTTCTTATTGCCTTTGAAACCCGATACATATTTTAAAACCTGGTTGTATCTAAAACCTGGAAACAAAGTTCCATTCTTCTTCGTTCTTCTTTCCCAAACTCATCATCTCTGGTTCCAGTATCAACCACGATAGTCTAAACGATCGACCAGGATCTTTAATTCATTCGCGAACCACCGTAAAACAATTGCCGAGCCCAACGCAGGAAATACTCGAGCTAACATTCGCACGAGTACGAACCGAATAAACTTCTCCTTCCCAGAGCCTACGATCAACAGACACGCAATCGAATTCGTGCACGTGCACGCTTGGTCGGAGTCTTTCCGACCAACACCACCAATTCCAACAAGTCGGCGATGATCTCGTCCTTTAATTCGACAACCAAAATCGAAGACATCACCCTCAAAACGAAATTCAACCAAATCGACCAATGCCTGAAGCCATTTCCATCAGGAAACCATCCTTCGCCAGCGACCTTGTCCTCTGGTCAACTCGCCCTTACGATCGAAGCTTCGCCACACATCGACAATCCCATCCCCCCAGGTGCGATCTCCTTAAACGTCTCGATGACGTCACGGCACCCTTATTTCAAACGTGAGCAGAAATGGGTTGTTTAACCCTAATTCGATCTCGTCTTAACAATCCAAAGATTTATAAATTCATCTTGTATTTTTCTAGTGATCTCCAACATTCAATCTAGCTCCACAACAAATTTCAACATCAATTTTTTTTGTTGAATCATCAGATATTCATAAAAAGGCATTCTTGGTTCCTTTACGAACTGCCCTCTGTATGGTTACCTAAAAAATCATAATTTTTGTTTCAAAAAGCCTACTTTTGAATGTTATTTCAAGATATAAATTCAAACTTATAATTTAAATTATTCGAATCTTAACCATTTATTTACTTTATACTGTATATTTGAATTTACAGGTTTTATACTTCACAGCTAACCTTTTAACAATTTTCCAAGCCTTGATCTTTAGTTTAAACAAAATTTATTCAGTTAAATTTCTAAGTTAAAATGTTTTTATATGAAAAGTATAAACCATTCTCTGCTTCTTTTGCCTCGGAAACATGAAAAAAATTAAAGAACGTCATAAAGCAGAGCATCTAGTAATTAACAAACATCACAGAACAGTTTATATCAAACATAATATTTTCATGAACCCGTTATTAAGATTTAAATTTCAAAAAAAAAAAGAATGTTTACTCACCTGGCTTAAAACAGAAAGCTTGATTTTTTTGTTTGAAAACAGGAAAGCTTGAACTGGAATGTGAAAACTTTGCATATTTTTGTTGTTGATTCCAGAAACTTGAACAGCTTGAAACATTAAAACTGAAATGTTTGAGCTGGAAACTTGAAAGCTTGGATCTTTACATTGCTTATTTGGTTCAGTAGAAGTTTTGATAAAATTGTTGTTTTGGTTGAAACTTTGTCTTGTTTAAAACTTTTAGAACTGGAATTGCTAAGTCTTTTGTATACGAAATGAAATGAGGTAAGTTGATAAATAAAACAAGTAAAGAGAATTGTTTATTGTCCAGGTACACAACAATTCAGAGATTTTTATTTTCTTTCCTTGGGCTGATATGAGATGTCTTGTGTACTAGTGATATAGCATTAAATGCTTGTCTCCTATGTATACAAACTTATCTTACAATTCAAATTTCGTATGTACTTACAAATCTTACATATGTTTATTTTTGTTTGACTTAGATGCTTAGCATACTTATCCTATTTCTATTCGTATATATTGATATGATTTTTCCCTGCCAACAAATCTTACAGCTACATATATACAAAGCTTGGCACATTTTCTCTTATTTTTATAAACGTATTTTATTTGCCTTTGTACTATATAGATATGAAGTTGTTTTAGCCTTTGTTTATATTGATAGGTACTCATTTCACTTTGTTTAAATTTTACTTGCCTGCATACTTATTTTACAACCATATTTATCTTGCTTTGGTTACACAACTTCTTACAGGTTCCATTCTCATCTTATTTTGTCTGGTTTGTATTTATATCTCAAGTACAAATATACATATTATAAAGTTGTTCTAGTCATTGTATTGGTGTATTACTTATGTATACATGTGTGAATGACAAATGGTAGCTTTCCATCTATCGATTAATTTCACAATTTAATTCAAAAATTAAATCAATTATCAATTTAAATTTAATTAAAATCCGGGGTCGTTACACTATATCAGGTCTTGTTGCTTCAATCTCTCCTTGTGTATAGTTCAAAGAAGCTGTATAGAACATTTATATTCTACTTTTACCTTCCGTATATACACCAGTACATAAACATGTTATTTAGCAACTATTGGTTATCACCTTTTATTTTCATGTCATGTGAAAAAATAAATTAAACCATCGGAGTATTAAAAAAACTCTATAGTTGGGTGTGAAGTATAAGTTAATTTTCATATAAGAGTAAGAAAGAAGTTGCATATGTTATTTTCAATAAGTTGGTTAGTATATAAAGCCTTCAAACACCTCATCAAAATGAAAAAAATCAAATTATGTGTATTAAAAACATTAAAAGGATTTTCACCACTACATTTATATGATATAATGTTATCTTTACTGCTTATGCTTTTGGATTCAAAAAAATCTTATCATTATTGCTAAGGGAAGCTACAACAATAGTGGAGATAGTAAGTTCAACTTTAGTTTCAACATCTTCTAAATCAGTAGGATACTTACTGGAAGAAGGTACAACAACAATACCTAAATAACATATACATTTTTTAATTTGATTATCCACCTAAACAAAAGTATAATAAATCAATTTATTACTAAGTTATTTTCATATTAAATAATGTATCAAATTAGATATATTTTCTACCCAACAAGCAACTAAGATGAGTTTGTAGGAGCTTCTCAAGTTCAACCATACAAATTAAAAGAGCAGATGTTGAAGTTATTTGATAAGTATTGGTTCAGAACATTATATAAGGAAAACGCTCTTTTTATTTTATGCATCTAGCCACTTTAACAACTAAACCTAAGATAAAGAATAACCATATGATAAATTAGATAAATTAGCCTTTCTATTCTTTGTTAGTGATATTGAAATGTTAATTTCATGATAAAATAAAAGGAGGTAAACATAAAAAAATTCACAAAATATAACTATAAATTCTGGAAAGAACATATAATCTATTAAGTAATAACTAAATCTTTAATGCAGAACAAAATATATAACATATTAAATTTGTTTTAAAAAGATGTTGCAAAAATTGATACTTGTTTTATGTAAATTTCCTTGTGACTAAATTAATCAAGGAATTAACAACCTACAATTATAAAAACCACATATGTTACATAATATTGGAATGACAACTGCAATTCAACCTACTTGATGAATACTTTTGCCAACAAAACAACTATACCTACTAATAAATCAACTTTATTTTGAATAGATGCATAGTTTTAAGTTCCATCTGTTAGATTTATACCCCTAGAAGAATATTGTAAACATACAATCAGCACAAACATGATAATATAATATAATTAGGGAACCGAATAATCAAACTTGACTATATAGTTTTTAAAATATATGTACAATATAGTTATCACAACAATATTATAATGGTAATTATTATCCAAAGTTTTATCACCGTATAGTTATGTAAATATTGACAGATTTATGCTTTTAGAGTAATTGAGTAGGGTAAATTGGAGATCAAAACGTATAGTCTGCTCAATATTTCATCGTATATTAAATGAAAGCGCGTTATGTTTAACAAAGAAAACACGGTGCAAACAAAATTTTATAGAGAAAAACACCTTTAATAAACTTTAATGAGAACATTAACACATCTTACATAGCAATTTAACATAAAAATAGTCAAATTAATTCATTAAAACAATGTGTAAGAAAAAAACTCAACTTTTGCAGCAATATTAGGAAGAGACGGACTTTTTTATGTCTCCAAGAAGCTGTTAATTGTTTTGTTTGGTACCAAGAATCCATTAACATGTAATTATATAATAGGAAGAGAAAGAATTTATTCTTTTCCAAAAGCCATTAAATGGTAATTATTCCCAAATACCATCTTGTTTTCAATGTCAATCAAATGGTTAAGCCTCTAGTGAAGTACACACGGGAAATTTAAATATACGTGAAACATGCCTGTATTAATTAAATTCATTTACATAAACAATACTCTTTCAAAATATCTATATATGATTATTTTTATTTGTTAAAGGATTAAAACAATAATTTATGTAGTGTAGAACATGGACTACGGTTAGCTGTAGATCCATATATATCCCACCTTATTTGTTTAGTTAGTGGAATTTCATAAATATGCAAATCAGAGAAGATTGAAACCAAAATATGAATTGTATTAAAATTATGTTGGGAAATCTCGGGCTTTCCCGCTTCATGAAGTTAAGATATGCACTTTAAGATTAAAAGTAGTAATGGGAGCACAAGAGTTTATAATTGTCCAATATGGAGATTCTTCCACTTTACCAAATAATAGTAGGATTACAAGAATATGATTACAAAAGCAACTCACACTCGGTGGCTCACTCAAGCTTGAGGATAGAGACTTCCCAAGCTATCTCTCTTTTTCTCTCAAAGAGGCTCTCTTTTATAATTCTTGGATATTTCTTTTATTTGATTGATTGATTAAGAATGAAGGCTCCTACCCCTATTTATACTACTCAACCTCCACAATGAATGGTGGAGATTACTTGTACCCAAGGGTGGAGATTGATTCTCTAGAATGCTCCACACTCTCTAGGAATCTCTACACTCTTTCATTCCCTTCTACATCCTTCCATACTATTCTGTAAGGTTCCGAAAGGTTCCACACATCTCCAGAATATTCCAGAGTGTTCCACACTCTTCCACAAGCTTCTAGAGAGTTCTCCGGAACGTTCTAGAAAATTCTATACTTCTCTAGAAAGATCTAGAATTTTCTAGAAACTCTCCAATTAAGGAGGGATCCCAACAAATCTCCCCCTCCCGACTTAATTGGGGGGTAGTAGAAAACCGACACCTTGACAGCAATCTTCAAACTACTTTGTTAGTATTACCTTGGTCATCATGTCAGACCAGTTCTCATCTGTGTGAACCTTGTCAAGATGTATTTGCTTTTCCTCGAGGACTTCTCGGATCCAATGATATCTTGTATCAATGTGCTTTGTGTGGGAATGAAATGTTGAATTCTTTGCCAAGTAAATTGCACTTTGATTGTCACACTTCAAGACATACTTTTCTTGATCTATTCCCAACTCATGCAATAAGTTCTTTATCCACAACATCTCCTTGCAAGCTTCGGTAGCTGCGATATACTCTGCCTCTGTAGTGGATAATGCAACACATTTTTGCAGCTTTGATTGCCATGAAATAGCTCCCCCTACAAAAGTAGTTTAAGTATCCCGATGTTGATTTCCTTGAATCAATGTCACCGGCCAAGTCTGCATCCGTATATCCTTCTAATATTGGTTTTCCTTTTCCAAAGCATAAACATCTTTTGGAAGTTCCACGTAGATATCGGAGGATCCATTTGACTGCAACCCAATGTTCATTCCCTGGGTTAGCCAAGAAGCGACTGACAACACCAACTGCATAGGCGAAATCTGGTTTTGTGCATATCATTGCATACATGAGACTGCCTACTACATATGAGTATGGTATCTTCTTCATTTCCTCCATGTCTTTTTCACTGGTCGGACTCTGCTTCGAACTTAGCTTGAAGTATCCGGCAAGTGGAGTGTTAACCAGCTTTGATTTGTGCATGTTGAACCTTTCCAACACTTTCTCAATGTACCTTTCTTGGGATAGCCATAACAGTCTTTTTGATCTATCACGAGTTATTCTCATCCCAAGGATTTGTTTAGCCGGTCCCAAATCTTTCATGGCAAAGCTCTTGCTTAGATCTTTCTTTAAAGTAGCTATCTTTATGCGATCTTGACCAATAATTAACATATCATCAACATAGAGCAGAAGTATAAGAAAGTCACCACTTTCATACCTCTTTGTGAAGACACAATGATCGCTTTCCGTCTTTTTGAAATCATGTTCTTCCATGAATGCGTTGAACTTCTTGGACCATTGCCTTGGTGCTTGCTTAAGCCCGTATAGATTCTTCGTGAGGCGGCACACTAAATTTTCTTTGCCTGGAACTTTGAATCCCTCAGGCTGCTCCATGTAGATCTCTTCCTCTAGGTAACCATGAAGAAATGTCGTCTTGACATCGAGCTGTTCAATCTCCAAATCTTGCACGGCTGCTAGGCCAAGGACAACTCGGATGGATGACATCTTTATCACAGGAGAGAATATCTCTTCAAAGCGATACCTTTTTCTTGTCTGAATCCTTTGATGACTAACCGATCTTTGTAGCGAAGCTTTGAACAATTCTCTTCAGTCTTGATTCTATACACCCACTTATTCTTCAAAGCTCTTCTCCCTTTTGGCATCTCCACTAGTTCATATGTGTTATTCTCATGCAAGGATTTCATTTCTTCTTGCATGGCAATTCTCCATTCTTCTTTATGACAATCACTCATTGCTTCTTTATAGCTTTGAGGCTCCCCCTCATCAGTGAGCATAACGTACTCCTCTGTGTTGTATCAGGTGGATGGTCTTCTGTCCCTTAAGGATCGTCTCAGCTCTGGTGCGGTTGGAGTGCAAGATTGAGGTTCTTCCTGAATGCTTCTCAATCTTGGCCTCCCTAAATTCTTGATATCTTCAATTGTTTGATCTTCGAAGAATACAACGTCTCTACTGCTAACAATCTTCTTGTTAGTTAGATCCCAGAGTCGGTACTCAAATTCATCCTTTGGTGAACGAAGGTAGATACACTCCTTTGTCTTTGCATCAAGCTTAGCTCTCTCATCTTTGGGGATGTGAACAAATGCCATGCACCCGAACACCTTGAGATGATTGTATGAAGCCCTCTTGCCCGTCCAAACTTCCTCTGGGATGGCCTCATCCAAAGGAACTGATGGTGTGAGGTTGACAATGTCAACCATGGTCATTATAGCTTCTCCCCAAAATTATTTAGGTAACTTAGCATGAGAGAGCACACAACGAACTCTTTCTTCAATGGTACAGTTCATTCTCTCAGCTAGCCCATTCAATTGTGGTGTCTTGGGTGGAGTCTTCTCTAGCCTAATGCCTTATTTCTTGCAATAGGCTTCAAAAGGACCTCTATACTCACCTCTATTATATGATTGTACACACTTGATCTTCCGTCCAGTCTCACGCTCCACTAGAGCATGGAATTCTTTAAAGGCATCAAGCACTTGATCCTTTGATTTTAACAGGTGCAACCACACTTTCCTTGAATGATCATCAATGAAGGTGACAAAATGTAAAGCACCACCAATGGATCTCTCAAACATCGAACACATGTCAGTGTGCACGAGGTCCAGAATGTTCTTTCTCCTTGTGGGTTGAGAAAATCTTTGGAAGGCAACTCTGTGTTGTTTTCCAGCTAAATAATGAGCACAAGGATCGAGTGGTTTACCTTTCACGTCAGGGAGGAGTTGTTTCCGAGCAAGTATGTGAAGACCCTTCTCACTGATGTGCCCAAGTCGTTTATGCCATGTGTCCATATCATCAGTGGTGATGTTTACCTCTCCTTTGCGGAGCTTAGCTTCATTATGTACAATGATCCTACCTTCTTTCCTCGAGCCATTATTAAACTTCCTTTGGTGAGCTTCCACTTTCCTGCACCAAAGTAATTCATCAGATCATCATCATCTAGCTTTCCGGTGGAGATAAGATTGAGGCGCATGGCCGGGACATGCCTCACATCTTTCAGAACAAGCTTGCACCCGGTGCTTGTTGTTAGAATGATGTCTCCTATCCCAACGATCTTGCTCCTATCTTGATTTCCCATTTGCACCGTACCAAAGTCACCACTTTGGTGGGATGAGAAGAAGCTTTTATGTGGAGTAACATGGAAGGAAGTACCAGAATCAGCAATCCAAGAATTCTCATCATAAGCAATGTTTAGAATGTTACCTTCACTAACGAGATATAGCAGATCTTCTTTTAATATTATGGCAGTAGTACTCTTCTCTTCTTGCTTCTTCATTGGGCTTATTTGGTTTGGCTTAACATTACCGGCCTTTTGGTCTTTCTTGAAGGATCAACATTCCATTTTCTTGTGACCCATCCTTCCACAGTAATAACATGCAATCTTCGAGCGTGACTTGGATCTACCTTGAGATTAATACGGATCTCGGCTCTTACTACGTCAATGAGTTTCATTCCTACCCTGATTTTCAACAACATTTGCTTCGGGATGGATAGACTAACCTCGTTCCATTCTCCTTGCTTCTTCACCAAGAAGACTGTCACTAATGGTATCCATGGTTAGCTTTCCTTCCGGAGCTGAGTTACTAAGTGTAACTACGAGTGTGTCCCAGCTTTCCGGTAAGGAACTAAGGGGTAGAAGGGCTTGTAACACATCATCAATCTTCATATCAATTTTTGTTAGTTGATTTACGAGCTTCTTGGAATTATTTAAGTGCTCAATCATACTATGACCATCCTTATACTCCAACTTCACCAACCATTGAACTAAATTAGCCTTGTTACGAGGCGTTTTCTTTAGAATCATGGACTCAAGTTTTGTCCATAATTCATAAGCATTTGTATAAGTAGAAACATGCTCGAAGAGAGTTTTGTCAATGTACTTACGAATCATAGCAATAGCTTTTCGGTTCAATAGTTCCCACTGAGCATCACTCTATCCTTCTACCTTGTCTTTGTAGATGATGGGCTCATGCAAATCCTTGCAATACAAGTGGTCCTCCATCATCGGCTTCCAATAGGAGTAGTTGTTGGCTGTGAGCTTGAACATGTCTCCATCATGAGCGACATTATCCTCCATCTTGAACTTGCACGAGCTTGATTACGGCTACGGATGAACCTCGCTCTGATACCACTATTGGGAAATCTCGGGCTTTCCTGCTTCGTGAAGTTAAGAAAGGCAATTTAAGATTGAAAGTAGTAATGGGAGCACAAGAGTTTATAATTCTCCAATATGGAGATTCTTCCACTATACCAAATAATAGTAGGATTACAAGAATATGATTACAAAAGCAACTCACACTCGGTGGATCACTCAAGCTTGAGGATAGAGACTTCTCAAGCTATCTCTCTTTTTCTCTCAAAGAGGCTCTTTTTTATAATTCTTGGATATTTTTTTTATTGATTGATTAAGAATGAAGGCTCCTGCCCCTATTTATACCACTCAATCTCCACAATGAATGGTGGAGATTACTTGTACCCAAGGGTGGAGATTGATTCTCTAGAATGCTCCACACTCTCTAGGAATCTCTACTCTTTCATTCCCTTTTACATCCTTCCATACTCTTCCGTAAGGTTTCGGAAGGTTCCACACATCTCCAGAATATTCCAGAGGGTTCCACACTCTTCCACAAGCTTCTAGAAAGTTCTTCGGAACGTTCTAGAAAATTCTATACTTCTCTAGAAAGATCTAGAATTTTCTAGAAACTCTCCAATTAAGGAGGGATCCCAACAAATTAAAATAACAAAATGAAATTGGAGATAAATTACCTAACGGTTTTGAAAAACAGAGCAACAAACCTTCATCCCCAAATTTACCAATTAATTTCATGAGCATACAAATCAGGAGCGAGAAATATTTTTGAAGTTTGTTTATCTATAAATTCATGGTGAGAGAAAGAATATTAATCATGGGTAAGGAGTTTCAATTCTTCTTTATGAAAGCGTATATTAAATACATGGTTTACTTTACAAAGAGAAAAAATTAGAACCGATTATGGATCGTGGAAGCAGTAGTTTAGAAGATGATGTGATTTGCATCTTAAGTGTTAATTACATTACCAGTTGTCCATTCATTAACCATCTGATGTCTTTTTCATCAATAAATCTCATCCGTTCTTTGTCTTTTGTTTATCTACCAAGGGATTTTATTATATAGATGAAGGAGGATTGAATGAAATACGTGATTCAGTTGTTCAAATAGAGAGACCCTGTATACTTGGAAATTCACAGAGAGAACCACTATAGGATTATAACAACAACCAAAGGAAAAAAACTTCAGGTGACGTTGGATGTGCTAACAATCAATCAAACATGGGGAATCAGAAAAGTGTGGCTTCAAACAAAGTGAAGATGGTAGCTGGTAACTTGCAAGTTGAAGTGAAATATCATGGTTCAATTGGTCAGACAGAAATAACAGATGCATAAGGACATACAAAGATAAATAGTGCTCACCTAGAAACATTACATGAATGTAGTAATAATTTAAGAAATGTGGACTCAAGCGAAGTAGTAGGTGCAAGCATTCAATCAGAGATGGGGTCTCAGGAATGGGGGGTACGGATGAAGCTGGGAGGGCTGAGGTGGATTGCAAGGTGTTGGGAAGATTGATAAAACACATAACTCTTTTAATTTTCATGCACGGGAATATAATATGATGCAAGTCTTAAATAATAACCAGAAATGAGTGGACGCATGTGTAGTTGATTTATAAAACTTAGTTAGTTTTTATATACCTGTTTAAATTCAAAAGACTCGACTTAGTTAAATTTTCTAAAAATTAGTTAGTTTTTAGAAACTCGATCAACTTAATTAAACTATTATAGAACTTAATTAATTTTATAAAACATAGTCATTTTGTACAAAACTTAGTGAACGAATACTAATTGCAACTTGTTTGTTTTAGAGTTCGGCTCCTTGCACATGTCCATGCTAAGTGAAAGGCAACATTTTGGTTCATTTTATCAGTTTCAAACAACACATTGTGTTCCAGTCCGTGTTGCACCATAATTTTTGAGTGTTCTTACTTGTCAGCTTCGTGAATCACCATTTCTTGCATTTTATAACCGGAATGTCCAGCAATTATTACTCCAAGCACACCCGGTATTTTAGTGGAGCATCTCTTATTAACTAACTTTTTCAGTATGCTCTGAATATATATATATATATATATATATGGTTTGGTTGTCTAAATTCTTCCTTCTATTGATCATTTAAGGGATGATATTACATATAATTGTAATCACTAACTCCATGAAACATATGTTTTTATTATTTGACCAAATTCCAAGATTATTTTTAAACCACAATAAAAAAGACAATAAATAGAGAACAAAGATTTATTTTGGTTTCACTGATTAAGTTTATACAGCCAAAATAATCGTGTACTTGGGCACTTTCAAACGTATCAACAAATTTCATTTCTTTGATGAGATTCAAATTATACACCCCATTAAAACTAGTAGTTATAGCTCCAATTATTCTTAAACTTAATTGATTTTTACAGACTTAGCTATTTTTATAAACTTAATTAATTTTTTTAAATGTAGTTATTATTATAGATTTATTTAGTTTTTATAAAACTTAGTTAATTTAGTTAATTTTTATATAACTTAGTCAACTTAGCTAATTTTTACAAAATGGTTAAATTATATAATTTTTTAAAAATAGTTAATTTTTATAAACTCGGTTTTTATTAACTTCGTTAATTTTTATAAACTTGGTTTTTATTATAAACTTATTCAATTTTTATAAAACTTAGTTAACTTAGTTATTTAAAACTTAATCAACTTAATTAAATATCTATAAAACGTAATAGGATATTTAATTTTATAAAACACTATTGTAATAAATATTAACATAAAACTTTAAAAAATCCTAAAAAATCTAATATTGTTTAAGCATGAATATTATTCATTATAAGCTTAAAAAACTTTATCTGATGCACTAACTTGTTACGTTGGACAGTTTTTTATATTCACCTCTTAACTACTGCGGATCTAAACCATATACCTCAATAAAAACATCAACCTCCCTAAAACTTCAAAATATTGAACTATAACATCTTCAAAAACTACTACAAATACAAAATTGGATAGTGTGTGTCAGAATAAGTAGGATGGAAGTTATAGCACAAGCTAACCAAATAGCTAAATACGAATACGGATAAAATATTACCATCAAATAGCGTGGTTTATTCTCTGGCAGTGCGGTAGTGCACTGGGCTACAACAAGCTAAAAAGAGTCCTTATCTTCACCACCGGTAAGTCCACCAATACCATATCTGCCATTTTAATAATAAAAAGTAGGCTGACTTGTCTACCGACACAGCTCTTACGTTCTCCAAATCTTATTTCCCATTAATATCTTTGCTGCAGTGGTATCAGAATGCGCTGCATAAAATTGGAAAACCATGTCATTATGTTTCTTAATAAAATTGTGGTCATGTCACTCATATTAGTTGATGCACACAACTGATTATTTCTTGCTTGGCTTTGTTCTAATTTATAAACATATATAAAGGCTAAGATGCATGCAACTAATTATTTCAAACTATTGCAAGCGCATCTTAGTCTATGTACATGCAACATGCTTCATAGTCTAGGTATGTTGAATACTGAGAAAAGATTTTGTGGGTTTCAGATTTAGATGAGGGGAGGAGGAGAGAAGAAAGGTTCATTTTGAAGCATGCACTTTGTTTTGATTGCATTTGGCTATGGAGAATATAAAGTTTACGATATGAGCTTATGATTTTGTGTGAATTTAGGGTCGATCTATTAATTCAAGATTGTGGGAGTAAAACCACTATAATTTAAGAAAATAAAATATGATGAAACATATATGATATATCAATTACATTATGGTAAACCAAACACAAATTATGCCATCTTCACTGCCTGTGATTATAAATGAATCATCATGAGAAAAAGTTAAGTAGCTTAGCGGAGTGTCATGAGCATGCCAATTTTTCAGTAGCCTTCCACTTGTTACCTGTATTTTACTTATTTAATTTTATTTCAATATAATATGGTATTAAATGGAATCATATACAGATTATATAAACTTTAAATCAATATGAAAAATGTGTTAATGCCTCTCATACATATAAATTACCAGAATTAGTTATTTGAGAATTTTGTTCCAAAAAAGGTTTTGTGAAATAAATGTTCAATGAAATTATAACTAAAGATTTTTTTATGGAAGACAACTTACCCACAGAAGGCTGCTGAGTTGGAGAATCTGCTCTTGTCCAACGATACTCGACAAGATAACCGGCGTAACATATTCTCTATCACTTGAGCTTTTGGCCCGATTTCAGGCTAAAATCAAACGAACTATGAAAAACATCAAATTGATTTGCAGTTTAGAAAGATTATACCTACTCATTTCCTGGTGCTTCTTGATACTGGTGTTAATCAATCGAGCATCACCAGGAGAAGCATAAGTGCATCTGGAAAAGTAACGTCGATGATTCATCATCTCCTGATAGTTGACCATCGCACCTAAGAATATTTGATAAAGATAGTGAATTAACAAAATCCTAGAAGGAGAAAAGTGCGGCCGCATGAGCAAGACTTTTCGATTATATGTCTACTTATTGTTCAACGAGGTTACAAACTATTTGGAAAAATAAGCTTGGACCATTGTTCTCTTTAAGTAAAAAAAATAAACAAACAGCTTACCATGTTATCCACTTATATAAACATGAACTTTTACAAAAACTTGGCAATTATGATGTAACACTCAAAATACATTTTCAAACTTTTGCTATAACAAAAAGGATGGCATTTTCCAACATGTGCTTAAGCATAATAATATAAATATGCCGATTACATAAAAACTCATTTTTGTGAAATTGAGATAACTCTGTTAAGTAATCTCAGTTTTTCAAAACCGAGTAAAAATCATTTTGCAATACTAGGCATTCTCAATATTAAGGAAACTGAGCGAACCTCGGGTTTGCAAAACTGAGCAACACTCAGATTGCAAAACTGAGAAAAAACCAGTTTTGAAAAATGACAAAAAACTCATTTTTGTTAAATCAGTGTTCGAGCATGTGTAATCAATGATTGACAAATGTTAAACATATTTAGCATGTATAAATCAAACATTTGACTTGAGTCATAAGATCCAATTTCTAGGTCAATGGTCCAGAAATTTCTGATGTAGCAGTTCCCCTACATAAACATTCACATTCAAAGTAGATGTCCCTAAACAACTTCTATGTCATGTAAGTAGACTGAAATTTCTTATTATCTCATTATCCAGTGATACAGATAAGAAAATGAGAATACTCTTAGCAATAGAAAAAGATCATACCAATGAAGCCATAGGCTGTGTTTGCTGAGGGTCTCCTACTCCAAGTGCATCCATGGCTCCTCAAGCATTTTCCCACGAAGTTAAAACAAATCTACTGGATCTCGATTCACTTGATGATTCTAATACCAAGTTCTTTATTCCCTTTCTGCAAAGAAAGTACTATCATTGATTTCAGTCTGCAATAATCATATATTTTACTTATATATGATTTATACCGAAGGATAAATCAACTTTGCAATACTGGGTATTTTCAGTATTGATAGAACTGGAAAAAACTGAGTAAATCCCAGTTTTTCATAACTGAAAAAAAATCAATTTTGAAAAAATGAGAAAATTCAATTTTGTTAAATCAATGTTCCAGCATGTGTATAATCAAAGAATGACAAATGTCAAACATATTTGGCTCTACCGCATCTACGTAATCTATGATATAGTAATTATATTTCTCAATATTCAATTGCAACATTTTTTTCCTACCCACAATATTTCTTTCTACATACAACAATGTTTAAAAACCAAGTTTCCAAAGTGAAGCATAATAGTAATAAATGTTTGATATTTAATATGGTTAACAACATCAGGCAGTAAGGAAACATGTCAAACGAATACCAATGTCTTACCTATACATTACAGTCGGATTCAAGCATGACAACTGGAAGAGGTCTAGAACTAGCTGAAGTGTTCCTATTCAAACAGTCTAGGATTGGTCGTAGGCACCATTACCACCCTAAATTGCTGCTCAAGTGGTCTAGAATTTATGGTTTTCATTTAGGGTTTCTTGCGGAGCGTGAAAGTATTTGCGGTTTTGGATTAGGGCTTCTTGCGGAGGTTGAAAATGATTTAGAGCTTTCGTGCGGATGATAAGATTGAGCGAAGGGAGAGCTGAAAGCGAATGATAATTGAGAAGTATTCCATTAATGTTCTTGCTTTATTTTGGAGGGAAACAAAATGATAAATGGCGGCCATGGAAACAAATGTTGATTTATTTAGAGGAAAGATATTAGACAGCGATTATCGAATTTTGTTAATATCTTAAATCGCAAATGACTGCATGTATGGTTAAGACGCTGTTCTATTTTGCTGTCAAATGCAGCATTTCTTGTAGTGTAATGAGTTTAGTCAATGAGAGCACATTTTTGAAATTTTTATTCACATATATACTCGAATTATTTAGATCAATTTTCATATGTTTGATTTAGTACCCTTTTCTCCCTTAAGATTATCTTTTATAAGTATTCTAAAGTTATCTTACTATATCCAGGTAGTAGGAATGGATAATAGGACAAGACAAGGTTAAGGAGCTAGTAGCACCACAATCACAAATGGTTGAGCTCGAATGTTAGAAGAGTTGGAATAGTTGAAGAGGTAGCAACGGTGCAACCCCGTGTGAACTTTGCAGCTCTATGCAAAGATTATACTAATCTGAGAAGAAAGTCGTCTAATGGCACAGAATCCATCGTCGAAGTCCAAGCTTGGCTTCAAATTTGTAAGAAGATTTTCAAGGGGTTGGATTTGGATGAGCAGAAGTTAGCATCCTGGCAGTTGCAAGATGGAGCAGCAGCATAGTGGCACTCCATTATAGTGAATGTTCTAGAAGATGATTTTTCTTGAGCTAGATTTAAGGAGGTGTTTGAAAACTGATCATGCCCACGGCAAGAAAGACTCATATGTATAGAAGTTTCTTGGAACTTAAGTAAGAAGATTTGTCGGTAGCTGAATATGAAACCAAGTTTGAGCTATTGCTATTTGGCTCGAATTTAATTGATATCCTACTTAAGAAGAACCGGATGTTTCTGATGGGAATGAGAGAAAGATTTTAAGAGAATACGATTGCTCTTCTAAAGGGATCTTTTGTGGATTTAGTATGTATGGCTTTCAGGTATGAAGTTCTAGAAAAGAAGAATCCGGCAGCAGTACCTAGTAACAATATCAGCAACCCAAACAAGAGGAATTTTTACCCACAATGGAAGATGCAGTGGAAGGGAAAGTCCGAAGGAGATTAAGGGAACAAGTTCAAGGATGTTGAGCGTTATCAGTGTAAACAGAATAGCCAACTGTCCAGGTATTGTAAGAATTCTGAAGCTTCATAACAGCAAGCATGACCTATCTCTCCAATGGTTCAGAAGATGCTTTTATTTCAACTGTCAACAACCAAGGCACATGGTGAAGGAATAATGTCGGCAAATGAAGAAGGGTTTACATCCCCCACTTGGAGGCCCAAAACTAACAGCTATGGATGCTGTAGTCATCCATAGTTATTAATCCTCGGTGACCAAATACGGTAATGTTAGATACATTGATATAACAAAAACACATGGATATGGAAAAAAATTTAAAATCAACAAACAACTTTCTTATTCCGTTTCAAAACATTTCAAATTCATCACATAATCCCACAATCGTTAACCACATTCAGAGAAAATATAATTATTACAACATACGGCAAGAGCGGTATACGAAGATGCCCCCTTGGATGATTTGAGTGCACGTGTGTGTGTGTATATAGGCAATAAAACAACTTTGCCTTTACAACAAAACATAGCGGAATTAAAATAGAAAGAACTCATATTATCTAGCTTGCCTCCTGCACGTCCCCAGAAGCTTATTCGCCTAAAAGAGGTACCTGATAACCTCAACTCCCAAACTACTCAAATGAATTGAGCACCCGAGAGTTTAAGGGGAAAGCATAAACTTCGAATCAGACATAAAGCCTGGTATGAATAATAATCTACCATCTCAAACCATTTAGATATCTAGTAAGACCATGCCGCTTAGCGGAACGGGTTTTCCCCTCATTGGTATCCTAACCAAAACTTTATAAAACCATATACTGTGCTCCTGCATCCACGATGGATAAAAACACAATGATTTAAAATATTGTGATGATATGCAAACAGGTAAATCAATTTTGGATTTCCTATCCCCATTCATTTGACTGTCTGTCTTAGTTATAGTTTCAAAGGTCACTATTAACCTAATATTTTCATGGGCCGACTAATAACTTGTTTAATGCTTATGGACTCACTGTCCGATTTCATAGTTTTCACGGGATCATTAAGGACCTATTAGCCCCTGCAAATAACTTCAATATATCATGGGTTCTCCCTAAACCTATTGGTATCTCCAATTGCTTCCCATTTATCCTAGTTTTCATGAGTTGACTAGGAACTTATTGACTTCCGTCAATAACTTAATCCAGAAATAGTTTTCATGGGTTCACTATAAACCTATTGTCCCCTGCCAATAACTCTTTCTAATCATAGTTTTCATGGGTTTTCTATGAACCTATTGGCCTCTGCCAATAACTTTTCCTAAACATAGTTTTCATAGATTTACTATGAACCTATCTATTCGACAATTTCTTTAATTAGTATTTAAGCATCGAACATTCTAGTCTATTTGACCTCATGGAGGCAATTTTACTCATTCGAGAGTTAACTCAATTTATATTCACTACTGGGTCAACCAAACTGGTTACTCTGCCCTTTCTCCCAAAATACCGTTATGGGCCCATTATGATGTGAATACATATATTAGAAGAAGCAAACATAATAACATAATAACACCAACTCTTGTGGTTTAACATCCTTGAAATACCTTTCATAAAACATGGTTAATCCCTTTAACCTATTATTTTATCAAGGAAAACTTGTTCAAAAACTTCATACTTAAAGCCATTTTAAAACTCCTTTAATTTTGCCATGGGTTTTCCTTTAAAAATGAGATTGGGTTCTTTGTTTTGAAAACTAAGGCTTTCGAAACCTTAAAGCTTTACTTTCGAAACCATTAGATAACCTTCTTCGAAAGCATTAAAATCTTCTTTTCAAAACACAAGCTTATGCCTTTCGAAACACTTTAAAACATCTCTTTTGAAACCCTCAAAACATACCTTTTGAAAGTATTAAAGCATTACTTACTAACTCTTAGAAGCATAGCTTCAAAACCATTGAAAGTACCCCTTTCGAAATCATTGGGTTTATCTTTTAAAAATATCTTTTGGGTCAAAGTGAATACAAACGAAAATACCCCTTTGGAAACCATTATTCTTCATATAAAAGAGTTTGGGGAGAAACCGATGGCTTTGGAACAATCCTTTCGAAAGCATTTATCATTTAAGTAAAACATTTGAAGGTTAGCTTTGAAACCCCTTTCGAAGCCATTGCCTTCAAAACCATTACCGCTTTCGAAAGCTTTGGGAAGTGGCTTAGTACAAGTATACAAAGCAAAAGTTACCTTTCGAACCAATTGATGGCTTCAACCCATTCGAAAGGCACGAGTTCGGCAGAAGGGTTTCTACTGGGTCGAAACTACCCCTTTCGAAAGCACTAGTTTAAAACATTGCAACTCTTTCGAAAGCTTTATTTTAAACAAAAAGGCCACAACATATTCAAAAGCTATTTAAAAGACCCTTTCAAAAGCATTGGTTTTGACTCCTTCAAAAGCATTCATTAAAACAAGGCAAGCGTTTATCATTTGAGAGTAAAACAAAGGTTTCGATCCCATCGAAAGCTTGGTTTCAACACCATGGCTTCCGCCTTTCTCCAATTCACTACATACCAACATATTGATACCTTGTATATTGGTTTCGACTTGGTTGGTTTTGACTTGGTTGGTTTCCACTTGATTGAGGCGGAAGCATAGGGTCGAAAGGTTGCTTCTGAAAGAGGCGGAACATACTTTCTATGTAAAGACTGATTTAATGCCCTTTTAAGTGATTACTTTTTAACTTACCTACTATTTTGTAAACATTTAATTGGTTTCCATAACTTTTCAAATCCTTTCCCAAATAAAATTGCCGCATAATTTTAGATCTAAACAAAGATTAATTTAACAATTAAGCCGTTCCATTAAGCAAAACAATTAAATCATTTAAGTCCTCCATCTAAAATAATTTAATTTCCATAGTAAATTACTTAGGAAAAATCCCCCAAAATTATAGAAAATCATTTTTAATATGTTATCTAACATATATAAATTTCAAACCTAAATTCTTTTAAATAATAGCCAAAATAATTTTAAACCCAATTTTTTCATTTTATCCTTTGAAAATTCATAACAAATTTTCCATAGCTTGAAAAATTAAAAAAATTAAAAACCATCTCCAAAATAATGTTTTACATAACATATAAATTCCTCATGGCATTCGAAATTCAATTATAATCGATCTTACCCTTGAAACCATATAGAATAATTTCCAAACAATCTTGTTTGAATCAAACATGTCAAAAATTCAAGCATGTCATGAATAAAAAATTATCATAATGGATTTAAACTTAAACCCGAATATCAAATGATTATGAAACAAAAATAGAGATGGTTTTTATTATTATTCACCTTGATTAAGATAAGGAATTTGAGATTTGGTTGAGATTAATCTTCATTGCTTGATTCCTTATCTTTAATTTGATTTTTCCCCCTTTTCTTACTCCTTAGTAATGGCCGTTTTGAACCCTTTTGATTTACGTTTTATGATTTAAAAAATGAATGTGAATGGTAAAGGAAACGAGATTTTAAGGTAATGGGATTATGGTGCACAATTTCCTAATAAGCCCTTGCGTTAATTGATCAACACATGAAACCATTCATAAGCCCATTTATTTAATTAAGCTCGGCCTCTACTTTAAATTTCAAATCTCAACCACCTTATCACTCTAATATTTACATTATTCTATTTAATTTATCTAATTAAATCTCCTTAATAATGTTATTAAAAATTAGGGGTGTTACAAAGGGTCAGCAAATAATGGTATATGCCATGAAGGATGAATCATCGACCTCGGCAAATGTGAAAAGAAAGGGAGCTCTTGAAGATACTTTAATGATTAATGGCATTTTGTTCAAGTATTGTTTGATACTGGGGCTTCCCATAGGTTTATTACTTTAGAATTAGTAGGAAAATTGCAACTTTCCCCAAAAATTGCAGAAACCTCCATTTGTGTGTCCAACACCGTAGAAGGTACAATTAATCTATGCATGATTTATAAAAACATACCAATTACTTACCTTACCCACCATTTTTTACATGACCTGTTGTTTTGGATTTTGATGGGTTTGATGTTATACTCGGTATGAATTAGTTGTCGGAGAATGAAGCTATCTTAGATTGTCCTGGGAGGACGATATCTTTGAAAGCCAAGTCTGGAAAATTTGTTAAAATGTCGCGTGATGATGCAGATAAACATATGAGGAGTTTCCTTTATGCCTTAGAATCATCCCAAGAAGGGTTATGGTTGATAGAAATTGTTAAGGATTTTCCTGATGTGTTTGAAGAACTTAACAGTCTACCTCCACGTCGGGAGATTGAGTTCTGTATTGACTTAATTCCCGATTCGATATCTTTTATTCAACCTATTCATAAAATGGCTTCGAGAGAGAAGAGGGAGTTAAGGGATCAAACCGATGATTTGTTGAGAAGAGGGCTGATTAGACCGTGTAGTTCTAGTTGGGGAGTAGCTATTGTTTTTGTTGCAAAGTCATATGGATCATCAAGACTTTATATGGATTATCAGGAGTTAAACAAGTAGACAGTTCGGAATAAGTATCCCTTACCCCATATAGACAACTTGTTTGACCAACTTCACGGCACTCAAGTATTTTCCCAAATGGACCTTGCTATAGGATTTCACCAGTTAAGGCTAGCGGAGGATAGTATTCCCCTAACAGCACTTAGAGGGCTGGATTTTTTCTTTGAGTGGTTGGTTATGCCGTTTGGGTTAACCAATGCACCCGCTTATTTTATAGATCTTAATGAATTGCGTTTTTAGAGATGTGCTTAATAAGTTCATGTTGGCCTTTATAAACGATATACTTATCTACTCTAAGGCTGAGGAAGAACATAAGTGCAATTGGGAAGTGATGTTAGAAACGTTAACAAAATAGGTTTTGAAGGCAAAATTTTCTAAACGTCATTTTTGTCAGCCAGAAGTAAGGTTCCTCGAATATATTGTGTCGGGGGATGGCATTTCAGTTGATCCAGCAAAAGTAGCGGTCGTTCAAGAATGGAAGACGCCGCAGACTCCTACAGAAGTTGGAAGTTTTTTAGGCATGATCGGATTTTATAGGAGATTCATTCAGGACTGCTCTAAGATTGCCTCACAACTAACCAAGTTGATGAAGAAAGATAAGAAGTTTATTTAGACTTCGAAGTGTAAGGAGATGTTCATTAAGTTGAAGAAGAGGTTGAACAATGCCCCAGTTCTAGCTACTCCAAATGGAGGTGGAGGATTGATTGTATATATAGATGCCTATGGTGTTGGATTGGGAGCAGTTTTGATGCAGCATGGGAGAGTCATTGCTTATGCCAGCAGGCATTTGAAGCCTCACGAGAAGAATTATGCAACACATGATTTGGAGTTAATAGCTATTGTTTTTTTCATTGCAGATGTGAAGGAATTACCTATTGGGTGAAAAGTTCGAGCTCTTCATGGATCACAAGTCCTTGAAGTATCTTTTCATGCAAAAGGATCTGAATATGAGGAAACAGTGGTGGTTGGAATTTTTGACGGCATACGACTTGGATATTTTGAATACGCCGGGAAAAGCACACGTGGTAGCGGATGCGCTGACATTACAACA
Organism: Allium fistulosum; assembly: GCA_030737815.1. Classification (NCBI taxonomy): domain Eukaryota; kingdom Viridiplantae; phylum Streptophyta; class Magnoliopsida; order Asparagales; family Amaryllidaceae; genus Allium; species Allium fistulosum. Next base: position 488,389,038 of record CM060908.1, read on the forward strand.
AAAGTACCTATAAACAGCATTGTGGAATAGCGTTCATGTGTTTAGCGCTGCTATTAGTCTTCGACAAACCAATACAAATAAATAAACGTCGTATAAGTGTCCTTGGAAAACACGATAAGGCAGGCTTCCATATTATTGTCGCACCTGCGTTCTCTTTATATTGTTTCGTTATATTCTACGAATCGTCTTCTTCTCTTCTTCCCCATATAAAATTTAAAATCCCTGAAACAAAAGAAATCCATTTTTCCTCTAATCTCATCCACTTCTTCCAGTTCAAGAGAAACATGCCAGAGCTTATTCGACCATGGAAGAAATTGGTTTGCTTCTTCCACCTCTTTGCGATGTAAGCAAATAATGATAGTTGTAACTTTTAGAAATTTATCTTATTACTTCGGCTAAATTGCTGTGAATTTTCTGGATGAATTTTTTTTTATTTTTATATTGCTTCAATATATTAGCTTTTTTAAATTGCAAATTTGGTGATATTAGGGCTATGGTCTCGTAGGTTGAGTGGGTCGGGTCTTTCTCCATGCGGCCTCATCTTCTTCGTCCTAACCCCATTCCTAGCAATTGGTCTTACTAATTTCTTATCTTCAGTTGGTAATTTTCTTCATCAATGTCTTTTTTCATATAGAAACTCTACCCTTGCGTTGACGCGTCAATTATTTTGTTATTTGTTAATTGATTTGGTCAGTTGAAAATTTCCTTATCTTACGGTACAGTGAATAATTATTCATTTATGGAGAATCCTCCAACTAATATAATTTTGAGTTGGTTCATGCTTTACAGCATGGAGAAGCTTATTTGGATGGAAAAACGTTGCCTATTTAGTGCAAATTTAGTAATACGAAACTTTTATTGCCATTGATTTAAAGAATTAAGTATTTATTTTATGATTTAATTCTTTAATTGTCGTAGAGACATATTTTATTGTTTGCGGAATATTTTATTACATATATTTTCTAATTATTGCATTATGTGTAGATTAATTATTGAACTTTTGTCATTTCATGTTACACGATTATTTAGCTTATGATAGTTTAGGATATAATTCTATCGTGGCTTAATTAGTCTCATCCCAAACAGGTATGAAGCCTTCTTTTTTATTTTTAGCTATGTACTCATGTAGTATTTCATCAAGCTTCTATTTGTAGTGCTTTATAAATGCTAGATACAAACATAGGTAATGTGAACACTATTAAGTATATTCAAAATGTTACCTTTTAAAGAGTTTAACAAATAACAAAGGCCTTATTTAGAAAGCTAGCAGTGTTACCCAATTCAGTGGAATAAAATATTTATCGTTGACCCATGGTTACTGAATATAGTTCTAGAGATTGAATTTCCACTTCTTACAAACAGTTACTAAATATGGTTTTAAGTATTTAATTTCCACATTTTCATGAGAAAAGTAACAAGCAATCCATCATATATGATATATTGTTCATGATTTCAAATTGGAGACCAATAAATTTCTTTATAGAACTGCTGTATGGGAAGCTATTTGGAGAATATGATAATCTATAGTGAGGTGAAATTCATTTAGAAATTGAGTTTTGTTTTGATACAAAGAAAAATAAGATATTGGAGTTACACGGTAATTTTATTTTATTTTCTGGAACATGCAGATTGATTACATTGATTGCAAATTGGTTGTAAACAAGCCAAAATATGCATGGGTGGAAAATTATCTTCTGTTTCATATATTTTCTTTTATTTTCTCCAAGCAGAATGATGTTAGAAAGTTTGTTACAACAATTTGTATGGATTTCTAGATGTACATGCAAGGTGAATGAATGAAAACGATGAGTATTTGTCGAGTTTTCTTATTGCTTCTTCTATCCTTATGCTCACTCTTCTTTTCTTCACCATCTTCCTCCTCAAAACAAGCTCTATGTGAATTACTGTATGGGAAGCTATTTATTATGTTGGAGAATATGATCATCTATAGCTAAGAGAAAGTCATTTAGAAACGGGTTTCTATACAAAGAGAAATAAGATATTAGAGTTTTCTATTATCGGCCTAACAAATTCACATGTTCTACAAATGTTTTGGTTATTCAACCTAACAAATTCACATCCATAAGATGTCAAAGAAACAATGCAGTGCTCTCAATCATTCACTATAAAATATCAAATTAGTATTCCTAATATCAATGTTACACCGTAATTTTCTACATTAAAGTTGTAGGTTCTGAATAATGTCTATCTTTCTTCAAGTAGCCGATTATCCTAAATTTTGTTTCTGCTTCAAGGCTTTTTTTAACGTAGATCACCTAAAGGTTTACTTGGCATTCATTTAGACATATGGTATTCATATGTATTAATGCTATAATCTTTCATTTAGGTAAATGAATTTTTAACCCCACATTATTCTTATTTTCTAAACTTGAATACCACACATGAGTAATAGAAATGAGTCAACGACCCTTGGTTACGAAAATGCATGTCAGTTCATTAATATTAATATGAAATTTGAAACGTGAAAAAGGTAAAAACAACCTTTATTTTGTTTTAGCTTTGTCAACTTACCTTAAAATTATTTGCACTATTATAAGATCCTAGGTTAGAGTGTATTGTAATTAGAATATATGAGGCATGAGATGGCTAAATGTGTAGTGAATCATTTAAGCATATGCATTTGGATGCACACCTTTTTAAAACAACTGTCCTTTGATGTTTCAGTTATATATGGAAAATATGTGTTTTCGTGAATTTATATATGTAGTTAATAGCAGAAAGCATTACTTGAACTTTTTACAAATACTTGGAATTGAAAAATAATTACAGCCACATGTTTTAAGTTACTCGAAGAGTATTCAAGGCCATAAAGCATAGTTTAAGGTAACATGACATAAAACACAGTTTTATATAACAGATTTATGTCCATTTATCAAAATAGTATAAAAATAAGTATTGGGGAATATAACCCAAAGTTTTATATTAAGAAACTTGATGACCATTTCATCAAAAATGTAGTGAATATTACATATCTATCAACTGTAGTTTTGTTGAATTCAATAAAGGAAACAATGTAACTATAAATGTGTGCATCATATAGTGTCTACTTATACACAAATTTTATTGGAGATTGTGAATACCACCACTCCTTATGGTGTTTGTTGGAAACCATACCTAATGTTTGCTAAGCTAAATTTTGTTGGGGTGCAAGAGAAATGAAGTACAAACTTTGGGTGATGATTTGCCTGAGATTATGTAAAGATTTTCAAGAAATTTTAAGGGTCGCTTTCTTAAAGAATATTTCTTTTTCTCTTTACCATGTGAAAATGGAATAATGAAATTATGATGAGGAATAATGTAGAGAAATTTTTGCATATAGTCCTTGGAAAAAGTTTGCAAATTTCAAATAGTAGTATGTAGAATATTTATTTACATTTTATAAATGGTTACTAAATTATACCTACACAAAAATATTTTCATCCTTGACCACATGCTTACCTATGATAGTGTTTGGATTCTCTAAACTACAATCATAAATATTTTCAGAACGTCCATTGAATTTTCCATGATATATATTATGGCTGCATGGTGGGATGCTGGTCATATAGCCAATATAAGCGCATACATGTCTAATGATGCACACTTTGAATGATAAAACAATTAGTAACAGGAATAAAAGGAAAGTGATATGTCCTGCTTCTTTCGATCTACATTTATCATATTGGTTAGGCTTACTCCAACCAATTTTGTCACCTGGACTTGGCATGGGCTCAAACAATTTTGATCACTCGATCGGATAATTTATCTGAGTGACTCTTAGTCACCCAACAAGTGCTTAACTTTGGGTGACTTTTGCAATGAGAATTGGAGGGACTTCAGATGATTAAGTTAGCCCAAAGTGATGAACTTCAAATATTTTCATCACTTGAAAGACAAAGTTACCTGAGTGACTTTAGTCACCTAAAGCGGACTGAAATCATCATAGCTTTACTTGGGTGATGTTCACTTGAAATATTTCCAACTGACCTTATGACTTGTAATTCAAATGATTCCATCGCTTAGATATTTCCAAGAGAGGGAGACAACTAATGAGCGCATATATGTTATAATTTTGCAGGAATGGTCGCGCATACCATGCAAATTTGCAGTTGATAGAGAAACACAATGATATAATAGCTACACCAAAGACATGGGACAATGAAAAACCTTATGAACAGTCGGCTAATGTTGAGATTCCCATGGTAACACGCTTCATCTGATATTATGTTGGCAAGCTTGATTTTCTAATACATTTGTATTTATTAATTACCATGCAAAAAATATATATAATCTTGTTACCAGGGCATCTCTTATGTATGTCCTATGGTTACAAGCTGGGCTAACAAGATATATGGCCTTTGTACATGCTGATAGGCCCCATCATGTACAAGTTCTGTGTGAGCTGATTGGAGTCGTTGGACAAATCATTCCATGGAACTTCCCGTTCTTCATTGATTTGGCTTGTGGTAGAACTATTGTCCTGAAAACAGCTACATAAACATCACTTTCATCTTTCCATGTTGCCAACTTGTATTTGGTAAGACTTTTGCAATGCATTATGGTGAATATATATATCATATAGCGCGATCTTAGGAATGTTACATGAATTCAACAATACATTGTCAGTGCCATGCACAAAACAGGAATGAAGATTTTAAAAAAAAAATTAAACATAAAAGAGGAAGATTCCATGGCATCCCTCTTTTATAACACCACTTGCATATCTTTAGGTACATTATTCAAAATGCAACAAAATTTTGTAGGTCTTCAATCTACATTATGAATATTGTTTATTGAAAATGAGATTACTTCGAAACTTTTAGCCCTTTAAAATTATTAATCAAGAAACAAATATTTTAATCATTAATTGGACTAGGTTTGGGCTATAGAGGAAACAATGTGATATATTTTCCTTTGTTATGTTTAACAAAGATTAATGTTTTGTGGAGATAATTTAAGTATAATATGAACAAATTTATTTATCTTTTGATCGACATAGCGGAAACTCAAAATACGAGGAGGGTGCTAAGCTGGTGCTACAACCTTAGCATAAAATATTATATGTGTGCGGGCGTGCGTGTGTGTGTGTATTTGCATGCATGTATATGTATGTATGTATGTATGTACATGTACATACTTACACAAAGATGATCTATTTGAGTGAAAGAATGTGATCTATTCGAGTGAAAGTGCAACTGCATCACTCCTCAGTATGTACCATAGTTTCCACCAGTGCATTAGCTTTCACATTGGCTATTCGCGCCACTACAACTTATACTATGGTAACATACATTGGATCTGCACTTTTCATCCATATCCCGTTAAGGCCTCAACTGCTTGTGCATGACATTCAACTATCAACTATGCACCGTTAGTCTCAGTTCAGACCTCAGTTTTCTCCAATTGTTTTATATTGCATCAAGTCCTCAGTTTGGCTCAACACATTGTCTTTCCACTATGACAATTCTAGCTTCTAATGTTTATTCAATCCCCTATGTGTGTGGTTCACTTTTCTTTCAGTCCACATCAGTCTGTTTCGATGCTTTAGTTTGTCTCAATTCGCGTCAGTTCCCCTGTATTTGCATGTGCATGGTTCAGTTGTGTGTGTTTCATCTCCTATTGTGCTCAGCCAGTTCAAAGGGTACGTCTCTGGTCAATTGTGCCTAAGCTATTCATCATGCTTTTTAGCTAGTGTGCCTAATATATTCATCATGTTTAGAGGGTACATCTCAGCTCTTCTATCAAAACAAAAGAAAAAAGAAAAAAATCTTCTTTCTGTAGTATGATCTCTTTAGCACGTTATCTGCAGCTATCATGATGTGCAATTCTTGTAAATTATGATGTAATGCTTTATTACTATAAAATAACAATAATATTATTATACATTATATTTTATGTTAAGAATCTAACACAAATTTCTTTCAAAGGTTAAAGGCGTTGAAACCTTAACCAGGCCTATTCTAGCAACAAAATAAAGGAACTCCATGTACAAGCATTCTTACCTTAGGTTTCAAGAATGCAATATCAACATAGGGTGAAATCAAGATAATAGTGCATTTATATTTAAAAGGTGTTTTTAGGCTCAGAGAAAAAGTTGGAGAAAAAATTAGTTTCAGGGACAAGAAGTTTGCTTTTTAGGCTATATGACACTTTTTAGCGTAAATCACAGAATTATAGTTGTAACTACCATTTTCTGTTTATACTAAAAAGTGCCCTTCAGACTAAAAAACAAACTTATTGTCCTTGAGAATAAAATTTTTTCAACTTCTTCTGTGTGCCTATTTTCCTGTATTTAAAAGTTATGTGACCATACCTTGATATATTGTTTCTAAAGTCTCAACCATTTTTTCTTGTATTCCACCCTTTTTAAAATAGCTTATACTTGGAAAATCAATTCCTTCAAAGTTAATGTTAATTTTTTTCAATTAGTGGGGCCATAAAAGAAAGTGGATGATAAGAGCTTTAATGGTGGGTTTCCACTTGGGCTTGAACATGGAACGAATGGTAAACTATGTTCATATATTTTTATTAAATAATTTTAACAATGATATATCTCCATTATTTAGTCCATGTAAGAATATGCTATTAAACACCTTGAGTGAGTCATATCAATGTACATATTAATTCATATAAAATTATACATGAACAAATAGTAGTAGTATGAGGAGGAGTAATAATATCTTGATAAACTTAACCAAAGCTTGAAAACGTATTATAAAATTATACATATTAATTAATATAAATTACATATGAACTAATATATAACAAATATTATAATAAATGCATGTAATAAGTATATAAATTAATACAAATTATATATATAATAAATAGTATATAAACGATACATATATATTATATCATGTATCTGTATATATACACGCAAATCATATAAATTATATAAGTAAATTGCATACACATACACATTAAATAAGCATATGAAAAATAATTAAGTTTATGTATGAAAATATATACTATTATAAGTTATAATGCATAGAGTATATCTTTGTAAATTATACACGTATATACTATATAAATTATATATATGAATAAATATAAATTACATATTTATATGTAAATCATATAAACTATACATTTAAATTACACACACACACACATATTGTAAATAGCACACATGTATGTGTGTGTATTGTAAATGGTAATAGTGGTAGTAGGAGTAATAATAATATCTTGATGAACTTAACGAAAGCTTGAAAACGTATTACAGAATTATGCGTATTAATTCATATCAATTAATACAAATTATATATATAATAAATTAATATTATATAAACGATACATATATCTCTACATATACACGCAAATCATATAAATTATATATGCAAATTGCGTATACATACATATATATAACGTCTTATATACAAATAGTAACAGTAATAGGCGTAATTAGTAATAGTGGTTATAATAATAATGTATTGATAAACTTATTAAACCCGAGAATAGAAACGTACCATAGAAATATATGTATGAAAATAGTACATAATTATATATATATATATATATATAACAATTCATATATAATTATGTATTATTTTCATACATAGAAATATAATATCATATTAACCGTGATATCACTTTTCATTTGTTCCAAACTACATTTCATGTTGTTGTTGCTCGCATCAACTATGTTCCAGACTATATTTATTGTATTTTTGATTTATTTTGCTAATTTGTGAGCTTTTAATTTACATGTAGGTAAAGTGCCGCAATAAGTTATGCATTCAAAGTTATTTTTAATGCCAGAACTACATTTTGGTTTGGATGTATTACTGCTTTTGGTTACTAGCTGCCACTTGTTCTACATTGTTTATGAAATATTGTGGACGTATTATATATGTTTTGATGTAAGAATATTGTGTATTTTGATTATGTAACGTTACATGTTGATTATGAGATGTACAATTAATATAATACGTTGATTATGAGATGTGCGATTAATATAATAAGTTGATTATGAAATGTGCGTGTTGATTATAAAAAAGGAAAACGCAGAAAAAGTAAACGATAGTAGTTCTAAATTGCTGCGTAAACTTTCAACAGCATTTTTAAAACGTTGTGGTACACTTTAATAGCGTTTTAGGACCGTCATAAAAGGTTCTTATCAAAGGAAAACATAGTAAAAGGAACAGTCATAGCAACATATCAACTGCTATAAATTAATATCATCGCAAGAGATAACCGCGTGAATATATTTGATAAAAGGATTTGAATGCTAAGTTTTAAGCTCATTAACATAAACGCTATAAAAAGTATTAATAACATCCACCAAATGCTGTTAAAAATAGACTTTTTATATCGTTTACTCTATTGCTATGATATGTTACTGATCTATAATGGCATGTTGTTACAAAGCATAGTTGAAAACACCATTAAAGCAGTGTTTTTTAAACGCTATTAAATGTCCAGTTTGTTGTAGTGTGAATAGGAATGTAGTTTGTGCTCTGTTGGAGGCTAGTCTAACTCTTCTAGAGAGGATTGCAAAAAAACAAAGGAAAGATAGTCGTTTAACAAAAATTATCAAGGATGTAGAGGAGGGTCATTATTCGAGCTTTGAGATGGATCATTGGGGTGTATTATGGATGAATGGGAGGATATGTGTTCCTAATATCAATGGCCTTAGGTAGGAAGTTTTAACAGAATGTCATTGATCCAAGCCGAGTATACATTCTGGTGTTTTGAAGATGCATAGGGACATGAGGAGGGTATTTTGATGAAAAGGGATAAAGAGGGATATTTCAATCCATGTCAACCAATGTGCGAACTGCCAGCAAATCAAGGGGGATCACCAAAGAACTGCTGGGTTACTACAACTACCGTAGATCCTAAATTGGAAATGGGAGAAATGGATTTTAGTGATGGGTTTCCCAGATCAAGGAATGTAAATGATGGTGTTTGGGTCATTATGGATCGGCTAAGCAAGAGTGCTCATTTTATTCCAGTAAAGCCAACAAGGACTGCATCCAGCTTGGCAGAGATTTATATGAGGGAGATCGTCTATTGCATGGAGTTCCAATGAGCATGGTAAGCAATTAGGATCCAATTTTACAAACCAGTTTTGGAAAGCGTTATAAGTAGTTTGGGAACAAAGCTATGTTTGAGCACAACCTACCATCCTCAAATGGATGGTCAAATAGAAAGAGTTAACTGATTCTTGGAAGATCCGTTGAGAGCATGTATCTTGGACTTTGGAGGATCGTGGGTGGATCATCTGCACTTGGTGGAATTTTCCTACAACAATAGTTATTAAGTAAGCATAGGCACAGCACCCTATGAAGCTCTTTATGGATAGCCATGCAAGTCACCAACATGTTGGGTGGAGACCGGGGATCGACTAGTGCTTGGACCTGATATGATTCAAGAGGTTACGGAGAAGGTAGCAGTGATCAAAAAGAGGATGAAAGAAGCTCAAGATCCATAGAAGAGTTATGCAGATCGAAGTTTTCGAAGAGATTCGGAATTTGTAGTCGGAGATTTTGTGTTTGTGAAGATTTCGCCGATTACAGAAGCTGTTCGATTTGGGAGAGCTTGGATGTTGGCGCCTGGGTATGTTGGACCATTTCAAGTTCTTGAAAGGATTGGGTCACTTGCCTATAGAGTTGAGTTGCCATAGAGATTTTTGGGAGTTCATAATATTTTCCATGTGCCACATTTGAGGAAGCATGTGCATGCCCCATCGCTGATTGTTGAACCATCAACTCAAGGGGATTTGAAGGTCGAACCAAACTTGACCATGATAAGACATTCAGTTCACGTTGTGGATTGGGATAAAAAGCAATTATATCAAAAGGTTGTGAGGTTGGTTAAGGTTCGGTTGAGTGAAGATCCCAAATATTGCACTTAGGAGATGGAGGATAACATGAGGGAAGTCTATCCCGAGTTAGTGTTAGGATGATTGTTTGCTTGTTGTATGGATTGTGTACCCACTATTTATGATGTAGTTGCTTAGCATGTATCTTTTGTCTGCGTTTCATCATTTATAATATATGTCTTCTTGATTTACATTGAGTTATCTTTTTTATGCTAATTTTGGGACGAAATCTGTGATGATCCTGAACTCGGCCTTCGAAAATCGGCACCCGTACTTCACTTGTACTCAACTGCCGCAAATTCAAACGCCGAATCTGGCTCACCGGAGCTTATAACACAGTAAGTATAACAACACAGCGGAATAAAGAAATGGATAATATCATATACAACTCTAATGAATACAATATCTAGAATGATATACAACAATGATATCAATATGATACAAGAATATCAGAGATAAATAAAGATGCTACAGCGGAAAACAGAAGTGATACTCCAAGTGATCCGACAAAGAGAATAAGACCAATAACTCCAACATAAAGCTCAAACCATCTTCACCTTTCACAAAGATAAGCAAGAGCGGTCGTCCATGAACTCCGAACACCGAACTAGCTCCCGATAATCTACTAAACCTGACTATCTGAAAAACCCAACTCTAGACTGCCCGTGTGGAAAATTGTGGGTACCTAGATATTAGGAAGGGAACAATAAACTCCGAGTTAGTCATGGGACTGGTGTGAGTAACAAAAACAGTTTATCTTTAAACAAACAACAAAGGAATTTTAAACATTGATATCCGCAATGCTTTTTGGAAAATGAAGCTACCATAAGACCTCCCACCACACACACAATGCAATCGCAGACTTGGAGGAGATTTCTTCTTATGATAGTCAAATATGCTTAATACGAGAAAACTCTTTTGATATTACTAATGCATAGTGTGAAAATCCTTTCGAAAATATAATATTAATCTTAGCCAGGATAGGTACCATTATACTATTCCTACTATAGCTACCATTTTAAATGGCAGGTTCTACAACTAAAACCGTACAGGGTTCGTATTGTTTCTTTGGATTTTTCCAACAAATGGTCAGGCTAAGGAACTTCCTATTGCCACATGGGAACGCCTCTGGAGGGACGCCCCGAGAACCTACCTGGCTCTCTGCCAACACAAGGCCGGTTACCCCCTTCCCAGGAAGTAAACCTAAGATATGCCACCCCCGGTCGTTTGCGACCTTTATCCGAGGCACCTCGATCACAAAGCAACAATCACACAGTAAATGAGATTGGAGCAACCACATAGGTAAATATCTGGGCTCCATACCATGATATCATCTTTTTCCAGAAGGAATGGACATACCCTAAGGGAGCTACCCCTGAAACCTTGCCGCATTTTTCCCGTTTTGACCATTTTCGGGGTGTGAGGTCCGATGCGGTCTCGTCCACAAAGCTACGCTTTTCACAAATCCATGCTTGGATCAACAAATGATCAACAAATAATCAGCAACACACAGCAGCACTCAGCATGCCACACTACCAAATTGGGAGTATATCACTGATAACCTTCAACTACATAACCTCTGAGCCCGTACGTCTCAGAGAAGGGTGTTAAGATAAGAGAATAAATCTCCGCCACCAAACAGAAATGTATTTGAAAGAAATCAACTTTATATCTCAAAGTGTAATGTCAGACATACAACCAAACAAGTCCGTTCCGGGTTCGAACAGAACCAAAGGCACTTCCAAAGAAACCCTTGAAGTCCAGGTATTCACAATCCCGATCGGACTTCCCATCACTTATGAAATCTCTATACCGGTGCGACTCAGTGCAGAGACAATCGACGGGTTATCCTTTCGTTTTCACAAATACTCGGTCTTCAACACCGGTCTTTAAATGCTATCCATTTACGTCGTATCACTATTCAGAATAGGTTATATGACACAAAGTCCTCCCCCGGCTAAACCGAATGGTGAGCGCAACATTTTAAAACATATGGATATGGGGATTTCAGTTAATTCACAACTTATTATCCAAAACTTTTCTTCAAACGGTTTAAACAAATTACCATTTCAATCTTTTACACAAAAAGATTCATTTCACAAAGTTCACCAATCTTTCACACAGATTCATTCATAGATTTTCAAATCGATTTCCATTTCAATTGGATTAACTCATTAAACCAAAGATTTAACTTATAGCTTTCAAACCACGTTTCCAAAGATTTATTCGTCACTTGGAAAACCATTTTCAATTCAAACTTGAAATTCCTTTAATCCAAGTTGGAAATTCATTTCTTATATAAAAGCTTTTATCATTTGAAAACGATTAGTTTCCATTCTGGAAAACTAATTACAATTTACGTAGGTTAAAGCTATTCAAGTATAAAACTTGGATTAAACTTCTTAAATTTCCAAAACCATACTTTTAAATGGTAAAAAACTCATATAAATGCCTTAATAACTTATATGATCTCTTTAGACCAAAATTTCCAAACTATAGAATTCAATTTCAAATATTGAATTCGAATTTAAATCAAATTATTTAAATTTTCAAAACTCGATTAAGTTATTCAAAATAACTTTTATCTTTGAAACTCATTTACGAAAGCTCTCAATTCCAATTCCAAAGCTATTTTGGATTCAAAAATTCAATCTTTAAAATTGTCAAAAACCTGTGACTTAACCGATTTCCTCATGCAATCCACATTTGTGTGTGTATGGTGTAGTCCAGGGGTTTAACACAATAGTGCAACATCATCCAATCATCACAGATTAAGATACAAAAATATAGTTGATAAGCGGTATAAACTATAACGCTTATATTTTGTACACAGATCACAGATAATATACAAATGTATCACAGATAATAAATTACATCACAGGGAATTAATTACATTCATCCCAGAGAAACAGATCACAACACAAATCAGGATGTATCACAAAGCATCACATATCAGGGATATCAAACAATCAAATCATCCAATATAATCCAAATATTCATAAGTAAAATTAAATTAATTATCTGATTAATTTAAATCAGATTAATTTCTATGAATAAATTTACTAGTTATGGTAAATTAATAATCAATTAATTATGAACCATTTAATGAATTATCCTTTAATTAATCATAAATTAACCCTTAATTGATAATTAATTATTCTTTTTTATTCTTTAAATACTTCAAAGTAATATAAACAAATTTAAAATTTTAAAACTTTATTTTTTCCTAACCTAAGTTTCAAACTAAACTTAGTTCATAGTTAAACTTTGATTTTAAAACTCATTTTAAACTTTGATTTAAAGTTTTAAATCCAATTTTATATTTTAACAAAAAGAACAGGTTTTCAAATCTGTTCAATATGCTACCCGAACCAAACCCAAACCACTTCGAGTCATACCTCCATTTGCACGAGACAAACCCGATCTTCCAACACAACCCATCCTCTCCAGATTCGACATGCACACTGTGCATGTGCCAAACGTCGCCGTCCTCAGATGAACGTCGCGACATTGCTCGACGATCTCTCGAACCCATACGAACTCACATCTACACTCCGATCGAACGAATTCTTCTCGAATTCAAAAACGAGTTCGAACTTCCAGACTTGGAAACACAGACGAAAAACTTCCACCAGTCCTGGCAACGCATCGCTCTCGATGCCTCGACCACCGGAGGTCCTGAAACTCCAGTCATCTACTCATCATCGCTCCTCCTACCATCACCAAAATGCACGAGCAACTCGATCACGCGTGGATGACGATCGAATCAAAATTTCCCGACCTTACAAAACTAGGTTTAGAAACTTCACGAGCTCGCCCCCATCACCACAACTATCTGACCACCTCCACTACATTTTTCACAGACCCTTTGATCACTCCTCCACCTCCAGGAGGAAACTCAACCACCACGACACCATAGATCATCAGAGATCACCTAAATAACGAAATTCGAACAAACTCGAACTGCACTTTTATCTTAGCTCTAAGAATCATGATTTTTGCTTTAAAAATCATGGTACAGTATATAAATTCAATCTACTTACCTAAATTTAGGAATTAAGAAATTCTAAATTTGACTAATTTAAAGTTTCCTCAGATTTCTATGATCTCCATGGATATTTACAAATTGTGTTGACTTGAATAAATTTTTAAAACTTAGTTTATAACCAAACAAACAACTTTCGTTTATATTTTAAGCTCTATCCATTATTAAATCAAAGGATGAGGATTTGTTTGTGAATCTAGTCTAGAAGAAACAAGAACAGAGGTAACTAAATGTGTACAGGCAGACATATATCTAAACATCAACATACATACATAGGAAACTACAACATACACTTTTTCCAGATATATATATATATATATACTTGCAACTAATTCAATTCTTAAAATTTAAAAAGGAATGTTACTCGTAGTTGTTTTGAGAAGATGAACAGAGCTTCTTTGATGAATCAGGCTTTGAAACTGTTATTTTGAAACCTTCTTTTGATTCTCTGCTTTTACCTAAGCTAGATTGTTGTTTATATTGAAGTTTTGTTTAAGTTAAAGATGAAGCTTACATCAGATGCTACACAGTTGAATGAACAAAAAGAAATGAAGATGGTTGATATATAGGGAAGAAGTTTACAGGGTATTGATATTTGTTTGTACTGGATGATGATATGGCCTTTGTACAAAATCAGAGATTTTTTCTTTGTGGAGGCTGATAGATTTTGGTTTGGTGGCTGACATTAATTAGCATTGTACAATCTACTCATACTAGTATCTTCTTATACAAGCCAATATATACATATTTATTTTTGTTTACTTTTTCAATTCAATACATTTTTTTCTTGCCATGTTTCATTCTTGAATATATATTAGTGTTCCTTTTGTAAGCTAATTCATGTATATATTTATTTGTTTATCTTACTTGAATGTATATTACTTGTTTCATATTTGAGTGTATTTCTTCTTTCTTTAATCTTATGCTTTGTAATATAAATGAATCCTATTTTTTAACATGTTGTTTATATTTAACTAATTTGTTTACTTTATATTTTTCATAGATGATTTTATAACTATTTACTTAAAATTCAAATTCAAATCCAATATATATATATATACATATTCAAATTATTATTAAACCATTTAATTGAAATTTAAATCCAAATCACATATATACAATATTTAAATTCATATGATTTAATATATATATCCTATTTGAATTGGGGAAACTCGCTTCAATTTACTATTAATTTTACAATTTTAATTCAAAAATTCAATTAATTATCAATTTAAACTTAGTTAAAATCCGGGATCGTTACAGGTTCCCCTCCTTAAGAAATTTCGTCCTCGAAATTTGAAAGTTGGGAGACACATAAGAATAGATGAAGAACGTTTCATCAAATCAAACTGAGCATCTATTCTGCATTATGCTTACCAAATCAGAATATCAATAATAGATACGAGAACGAATCTTTTTAAAAAAAATTTCACAAGATACTCGGGTTATCCGGATCTACGAAATATGCAGGGGCATTGGTTAGTCCGAAGGGATAACTAACCATTCGTAGAATATATCCGGACCAAAAAATAGATAGATATATGGATAAAATTCCAAAATTTTAGTTTAGAAACCAAATTATACCTATCAACCATAGCAACCAAAGCAACCAATTCATCCAAACAAACAATTCTGACCTATTTGGAGTTTATGTCCCATACAAATATATCAAATCTTCTTCCTAGATCTACCAAGAACTATCAAAGAATTGAGAAAAGAGATGTTGAACAAAAGAGATTGATAGAGAAAAGATTGTTTCCTTGTTGTTACAGGGTATTGACCATTTATAGTCGTATTTCCCTGTCCCCTATCTCATTTTCTTCTTGCACTCATACTTACTATCAGTGGATAGCAGGAGAATTTACTGAGGCGTTCGAACGGATATCTTAGGGATTACTCATTCTAGGGTATACTTTACCCTATCTCTAATGAGTTACTTGTTGTGTTATACTCCATAGCTAAAGTTTAACCCTTAGCTCTGATACCAAATGTAATGATCCTAAACTCGGCCTTCGAAAATCGGCACCCGTACTTCACTTGTACTCAAATGCCGCAGATTCAAACGCCGAATCTTGCTCACCGGAGCTTATAACACAGTAAGTATAACAACATAGCGGAATAAAGAAATGAATAATATCATATACAACTCCAATGAATACAATATCCAGAATGATATACAACAATGATATCAATATGATACAAGAATATTAGAGATAAATAAAGATGCTACAGCGGAAAATAGAAGTGATACTCCAAGTGATCTAACAAAGAGAATGAGAACAATAACTCCAACATCAAGCTCAAACCATATTCACCTTTCACAAAGATAAGCAAGAGCGGTCGTCCGTGAACTCCGAACACTGAACTAGCTCCCGATAATCTACTAAACCTGACTATCTGAAAAACCCAACTCTAGACTGCCCGTGTGGAAAATTATGGGCACCCAGAGTTTAGGAAGGGAACAATAAACTCCGAGTCAGTCATGGGATTGGTGTGAGTAACAAAAACAGTTTATCTTTAAACAAACAACAAAGGAATTTTAAACATTGAAATCCGCAATGCTTTTTGGAAAATGAAACTACCATAAGACCTCCCACCACACACACAATGCAATTGCAGACTTGGAGGAGATTTCTTCTTATGATAGTCAAATATGCTTAATACGAGAAAACTCTTTTGATATTACTAGTGCATAGTGTGAAAATCCTTTCGAAAATATAATATTAATCTTAGCCAGGATAGATACCATTATACTATGCCTACTATAGCTACCATTTTAAATGGCAGGTTCTACAACTAAAACCGTACAGGGTTCGTATTGTTTCTTTGGATTTTTCCAACAAATGGTCAGGCTAAGGAACTTCCTATTGCCACATGGGAACGCCTCTGGAGGGACGCCCCGAGAACCTACCTGGCTCTCTACCAACACAAGGCCGGTTACCCCCTTCCCGGGAAGTAAATCTAAGATATGCCACCCCCGGTCGTTTGCGACCTTTATCGGAGGCGCCTCGATCACAAAGCAACAATCACACAGTAAATGAGATTGGAGCAACCACACAGGTAAATATCTGGGCTCTATACTATGATATCACCTTTTTCCAAAAGGAATGGACATACCCTAGGGGAGCTACCCCTGAAACATTGCCGCATTTTTCCTGTTTTGACCATTTCCGGGGTGTGAGGTCCGATGAGGTCTCGTCCACAAAGCTACGCTTTTCACAAAGCCATGCTTTGATTAACAAATGATCAATAAATAATCGGCAACACACAGCAGCACTCAGCATGCCACACTACCAAATTGGGAGTATATCACTGATAACCTTCAACTACATAACCTCTGAGCTCGTACGTCTCAGAGAAGGGTGTTAAGCTAAGAGAATAAATCTCCGCCACCAAATAGAAATGTATTTGAAAGAAATCAGCTTTATATCTCAAAGTGTAATGTCAGACATACAACCATACAAGTCTGTTCCGGGTTCGAACAGAACCAAAGGCACTTCCAAAGAAACCCTTGCAGTCCAGGTATTCACAATCCCGATCGGACTTCCCATCACTTATGAAATCTCTATACCGGCGCGACTCAGTGCAGAGACAATCGACGGGTTATCCTTTCATTTTCACAAATACCCGGTCTTCAACACTGGTCTTCAAATGCTATCCATTTACGTCGTATCACTATTCGAAACGGGTTATATGACACAAAGTCCTCCCCCAGCTAAACCGAATGGTGAGCGTAACATTTTAAAACATATGGATATGGGGATTTCAGTTAAGTCACAACTTATTATCCAAAACTTTTCTTCAAACGGTTTAAACAAATTACCATTTTCAATCTTTTACACAAAAAGATTCATTTCACAAAGTTAACCAATCTTTCACACAGATGCATTCATAGATTTTCAAATCGATTTCCATTTCAATTGGATTAACTCATTAAACCAAAGATTTAACTTATAGCTTTCAAACCACGTTTCCAAAGATGTATTCGTCACTTGGAAAACCATTTTCAATTCAAACTTGAAATTCCTTTAATCCAAGTTGGAAATTCATTTCTTATATAAAAGCTTTTATCATTTGAAAATGATTAGTTTCCATTCTGGAAAACTAATTACAATTTACGTAGGTTAAAGCTATTCAAGTATAAAACTTGGATTAAATTTCTTAAATTTCCAAAACCATACTTTTAAATGGTTAAAAACTCATATAAATAGCTTAATAACTTATATGATCTCTTTAGACCAAAATTTCCAAACTATTGAATTCAATTTCAAATATTGAATTCGAATTTAAATCAAATTATTTAAATTTTCAAAACTCGATTAAGTTATTCAAAATAACTTTTATCTTTGAAACTCATTTACAAAAGCTCTCAATTCTAATTCCAAAGCTATTTTGGATTTAAGAATTCAATCTTTAAAATTGTCAAAAATCAGTGACTTAACCGATTTCCTCGTGCAATCCACATTTGTGTGTATGGTGTAGTCCAGGGGTTTAACACAATAGTGCAACATCATCCAATCATCACAGATTAAGATACAAAAATATAGTTGATAAGCGGTATAAACTATAACGCTTATCTTTTGTACACAGATCACAGATAATATACAAATGTATCACAGATAATAAATTACATTACAGGGAATTAATTACATTCATCCTAGAGAAACAGATCACAACACAAATCAGGGTGTATCACAAAGCATCACATATCAGGGATATCAAACAATCAAATCATCTAATAGAATCCAAATATCCATAAGTAAAATTAATTTAATTATCTGATTAATTTAAATCAGATTAATTTCTATGAATAAATTTACTAGTTATGGTAAATTTATAATCAATTAATTACGAACCATTTACTGAATTATCCTTTAATCAATCATAAGTTAACCCTTAATTGATAATTAATCCTTAATTAATTATTCTTTTTTATTCTTTAAATACTTCAAAGGAATATAAACAAATTTAAATTTTTAAAACTTTATTTATTCCTAACCTAAGTTTCAAACTAAACTGAGTTCATAGTTAAACTTTGATTTTAAAACTCATTTTAAACTTTGATTTGAAGTTTTAAATCCAGTTTTATATTTTAACAAAAATAACAGGTTTTCAAATCTGTTCAATATGCTACCCGAACCAAACCCAAACCACGTCGAGTCATACCTCCATTTGCACGAGACAAACCCGAGCTTCCAACACAACCCATCCTCTCCAGATTCGACGTGCACACTGTGCACGTGCCCAACGTCGCCGTCCTCAGATGAATGTCACGACATTGCTCGACGATCTCTCGAACCCATACGAACTCACATCTACACTCCGATCGAACGAATTCTTATCGAATTCGAAAACAACTTCGAACTTCCAGACCTGGAAACACAGACGAAAAACTTCCACCAGTCCTGGCAATGCATCGCTCTCGATGCCTCGACCACCAGAGGTCCTGAAACTCCGGTCATCTACTCATCATCACTCCTCCTACCATCACCAAAAAGCACGAGAAACTCGATCACGCGTGGATGACGATCGAATCAAAATTTCCCGACCTTACAAAACTAGGTTTAGAAACTTCACGAGCTCGCCGCCGTCACCACAACTATCTGACCACCTCCACTACATTTTTCCCAGACCCTTTGATCACTCCTCCACCTCCAGGAAGAAACTCGACCACTACGACACCATAGATCATCAGAGATCACCTAAATAACGAAATTCGAACAAACTCGAACTGCTCTTTTATCTTAGCTCTAAGAATCATGATTTTTGCTTTAAAAATCATGGTACAGTATATAAATTCAATCTACATACCTGAATTTAGGAATTAAGAAATTCGAAATTTGACTAATTTAAAGTTTGCTCAGATTTCTATGATCTCCAGGGATATTTACAAATTTTGTTGACTTGAATAAATTTTTAAAACTTAGTTTATAACCAAACAAACAACTTTTGTTTATATTTTAAGCTCTATCCGTTATTAAATCAAAGGATGAGGATTTGTTTGCGAATCTAGTCTGGAAGAAACAAGAACAGAGGTAACTAAATGTGTACATGCAGGCATATATCTAAACATCAACATACATACATAGGAAACTACAACATACACTTTTTCCAGATATATATATATATACTTGCAACTAATTCAATTCTTAAAATATAAAAAGGAATGTTACTCACAGTTGTATTGAGAAGATGAACAGAGATTCTTTGATGAATCAGGCTTTGAAACTGTTATTTTGAAACCTTCTTTTGATTCTTCGGTTTTATCTGAGCTAGATTGTTGTTTATATTGAAGTTTATTTAAGTTAAAGATGAAGCTTACATCAGATGCTACACAGTTGAATGAACGAAAAGAAATGAAGATGGTTGATATATAGGGTAGACGTTTACAGGGTATTGATATTTGTTTGTATTGGATGATGATATGTGGCCTTTGTACAAAATCAGAGATTTTTTCTTTTGTGGAGGCTGATAGATTTTGGTTTGGTGGCTGACATTAATTAGCATTGTACAATCTACTCATACTAGTATCTTCTTATACAAGCCAATATATACATATTTATTTTTGTTTACTTTTTCAATTCAATACTTTTTTTTGCCATGTTTCATTCTTGAATGTATATTAGTGTTCCTTTTGTAACATAATTCATGTATATATTTATTTGTTTATCTTACTTGAATGTATATTACTTGTTTCATATTTGAGTGTATTTCTTCTTTCTTTAATCTTAGGCTTTGTAATATAAATGAATCCTATTTTTTAACATGTTTTTTAAATTTAACTAATTTGTTTACTTTATACTTTTCATAGATGATTTTATAACCATTTACTTAAAATTAAAATTCAAATCCAACATATATATATATTCAAATTATTATTAAACCATTTACTTGAAATTTAAATCCAAATCACATATATACAATATTTAAATTCATATGATTTAATATATATATCCTATTTGAATTAGGGAAACTCGCTTCAATTTACAATTAATTTTACAATTTTAATTCAAAAATTCAATTAATTATCAATTTAAACTTAGTTAAAATCCGGGATCGTTACAAAATCCTTTTAAGGGAGGAGAATGTAATGACTCGAAATTTAGTCACTTTAAATATGAATATCTGTTATATTTTTAAATAATTAATTATGGATTTTATAGCTTGAATAAAACTCCTTTAAATGATAACCAATGATAGTGAAATTGTTTTAAAATTTGGTTTACAAAAATAATTAGTTAGAAAAAAAATCGAAACTATGACCGAAAATCATTTTCGAATTTTCAACTTTTCATTGCCTGAAAGTTGTTAAAAACATTATGTACACTAGAGTGTATATAAACACATATAATTATATAACATAGGTTTAATTTAAAGAAGTATTTAGAGATAAAAAGGTTTAAATTATATACTTAGGTAAATAAGGAAATATTTGACCTTTCTTTTTAAAATTTAAAGAAAGAAAAAAAATGCAAAAGGTAACTTAACATCACAAAAGTGATGATGTGATGGAACTCCTATTTTTGAGCGACCTATTTGTAAAACAATGGTGGAAGTAAAAGTTTTGTATTGTAAACCACTGAGAAATCAGTGTGAATCAATAATAAAAAGATATAAATCTTGTGTTCTCTAATGCTATAAAATGCCTGTTTCATTTCGATATGCAAATATCTTTAAAATATTGCTAAAATGTCGATTGAATATTGCAGGCTGTCAAAGTAAAGCTGACCTATTCGACACATCACGAAGCCAAGCGGTTCCTACAGATCACTCGAATGCTAAGCCATAAAAGTTCCAAAATTCAACTCCTACAAAGGAAGTGCTATTCACAAACAGTTGATGATTCCACCAAAACGGGCACCTTCCTGACGAGAAGGTTCTAGACCCTCGCTAGCTAATCGCGATCGTTTGTCTAAACAAACATCCGGTAAAGTAGCTTGGGTCTGCCCTGTGAATCCACTCAATGATAAAGTACACTTCCTTGACAGGGATCAAACATCTTGCAGAATAATGGGACATGTACTTAAGTGATGACGAGGAATCGCTAAGAAGCAGATGGTGAAAGGACACAAGCAGCAAAGCCCTCTAACGAGTCACAAGCCCTCTTCAAAGGCACAACTCTTTGGAGGAGACCTCTTCGTGGGCATAAATTGCTTCGGAGGCACAAGACCTCTTCGTAAGTATAAATTGCTTCGGAGGCACAAGACCTCTTCGTAAGCATAAATCGCTTCGGAGGCACAAGACCTCTTCGTAAGTATAAATTGCTTCGGAGGCACAAGACCTCTTCGTAAGCATAAATTGCTTCGGAGGCACAAGACCTCTTTGTAAGTATAAATTGCTTCGGAGGCACAAGACCTCTTCGTAAGCATAAATTGCTTCGGAGGCACAAGACCTCTTCGTAAGTATAAATTGCTTCGGAGGCACAAGACCTCTTCGTAAGCATAAATTGCTTCGGAGGCACAAGACCTCTTCGTAAGCATAAATTGCTTCGGAGGCACAAGACCTCTTCGTAAGCATAAATTGCTTCGGAGGCACAAGACCTCTTCGTAAGTATAAATTGCTTCGAGGCACAAGACCTCTTCGTGGGCATAAATTGCTTCGGAGGCACAAAGATCTCTTCAGAGGCACATTTTTACTCTCAATAGTGAATCACTAAACAAATAAAGCCCTCTAATGAGGCACATCCAAAAACTTCATCGATGGAACCACCCAAGGGGCACCTTCTTGAAAAAAGAAGGCTCCAGGCCGCAGCTGAATACTTATGACTATTTGTATAAACAAATATCCGGTAAAACAGCTAACGCCAGTCCCGTGGACCCATTCAACAATGAAATACAACTTTCTGACCAACAGATCAAAACGTTCTTCAAAGGCTCGCTTCACCGCATAGGGGAATCCGCTCTTCAATAAGTAAAAGTGATCACCCCCGAAAGTTGAAGTGCTCTTTAGAAAGAGACAGAAGGAAAAACTTCTCCGATACAAAGCGTGCTCTATTGAAAGCAGAATAATATTTCCTCAAAACGGAAGGATTATTCTCTAAAATAAGAGTACAAGTCTTTTCAGAATATTGCAATGAGCTGTGGTACGGGGGCATATAGCTATATTAATAAAAATAAAACGCTCGAACAACATACCATAAGCTCACCACAATATCAAATAAAGAAACTTGTGCAAAAAAGATGTAGAATAAATAAGTTCTTAAACACAGACAAAAAATTTGTACAAGAAAAAAGAATCGTTTATTTTACACTAAAATGAGAAATAAATGCATTCTCACATACACAAGAATTTGTACAAGTGAAAGAATTATTTTATTCAATACTATGAAAATTTTTACATGTGCAGATCTCAAAAAAGCGGGAACCGGTACCCGCACAATCTCCGGTCAATACATGCAAAAAGCAAAATGCAAAACAAGAAGCATAAAGTCCAGCTTATCATTCCTTCTTCCTGCCACCCTTAGAGCTCTTTCCCGGCTTAATAACTAGTTTTGGAAGCCGTTGTGGACGGGTCGGGGGGAGGAGAAGGAGTAGTCGGATCTTCTACTTTGTCTTCTTCAGCTGAAGTGCTTCTCTTCTTCTTCTTCATTGCACGCTTCCCTTTCCTCTTTGAAGAAGACTCACTTCCCGGAGTAAACAATGCAGAAAGCTTTGTGTCGTCATCAAGAGACTGCTCCGGGGTCTTCTCACTGTCATCAAATTCTTCTGCCTTCTGCTCTGGCAAAGCGGGTGGATCCTCCAAGCCGTGGAGGGCTTCTATTTGCTCTTCCTGCGAATCCGGCTGAGAAGCAGGAGTATCTTGAAGGGATGGAGGAGGAACAGCCGGAAGAGGAGAAGTGTGCGCAGCATTTAGTGTTTCTGCTACAGAAGAAAAGAAGTTAAAATCAGAATTCTTCGAAAAAAGAGAAGATGTCAGATCATCAGGACTTAAGTAGTAAGTGAGACATTCATCGAATTCAATTGAATCAAATGAACAGTCCACTTGAGCCAGATCTGAATCAAGATTACCTGAAGAGGTCGGCTTAATCACGACAATTTCAAATTTTTCGGCTTCAGCATCATTATGGGTCTTTTCCTCAACTTGAACAGTGGGAGGCTCGGTTGTCGCAGTTTTGACTTCAGCTTTTACAGGAGGTGAAGAATAAGAACTAGAGCCGATGGTATCGAGGTCGACCGAAGCCGGAAGATGAGCAGGGTCGGTTAAAGTCGCCTTCTCTAAATGCTCTCCTCCTGCTGCTTCGGCTCGCTCCCTAGCAAGCTGCTTCCTCTGGCAAGGGCGGAACGCGCTTCATCATCCAGATAAGACGCTTCAAGATCCGCTTCTGCGTAGCCAGTGCCTCCAAACATATCAATAATCGCCTCCCACACTTCAGCCAAAGTAGTTTCATATGTCGGACCAAGAAATGAGAGGCTCCCGCGCCCCCAAGATGATATGGATATAAAAGTCGAATAAAGTAGAGCTGATTTTTGCCTTTGTCGCCTCGTGCGACTGCTCAGACGATTCTTTTTCGACAATGGCTGCAACTTGGCCAGCAACTGCATCATCCTGCTCTTTTTCAACCTTAGAAAGTCGAGCTTTTAGCGCGGCAATCTCCAAATCTTGGGAATTAACTCTTTCCCGCAATTGAGCAGTATCTTTGCGGTATCTTTCAATCACATGCCGCTCTGCCTCAAGTTTCGTCTCAGCATCTCTTTGAGCAACATGTGCATCTCGAACTTGTTTTTGAAAGACCTCTTCTTTTTTAGAATGCAAAGCGGAAGAAGTGGCAAGATCATCTTCAAGTTTTTTGGCTTTAGCCTCGAGTCTCTCATTATCATCAGTAATGCTCTGCATTTCTGCATCGTGTTGTTTAAGAATTTTCTTCCACTCCGAATGATCGTTCTCCATAATCAACATGGCCTCGAGATTCATATGATTAACTCTTTGAAGCTCGTCCACCAGTTTCTGCCATCCAGACATTCTCTCAATGTCGAGCTTAACAGCGTCAAGATTCTTCAGCATAGCCTGCTTATCGATGGGAACCAAGTCTAAGTCAAAGCGAACTCCTTTTAGACACCAATTTGGGAATCGGCTTTGAAGTTTAGGCGGAGCATCTTTGACTTGATATTGAGGCCTGTTGATAATAGTCTGAATGTCAGATTTCTTAAGAGCAGGAGAATCGGAGGGAATGTCAAGAGAGGTAGGAGCAGTGGTCTTTTCAGAAATTGCAGACGCTTCCTTCTCGCTAAGTTTGACTTGTTTGCTCGAATCGTCAGCAATGTGATTCTTCCCCTTATCATCATAAGATTTCCTTTTATAAGAATCATCGCTTCTGTGAGAAGAGTCATATCATTCGTCCCTTCTCCCAAATTATTGCTCGTGAGCTCTTCTTTCTTGAGCCTTCCTAGCGGCTCTCTCTTCATCGGTTTCCCTATGGACAGTGAGATAGCGCCTATAATCATAAGTCTCGCGGCTTCCATGGCGCTGGAAGTTATCATAATGAGAACCGCTTCGCCTCATCGGAGAACCTGAATTTAAAGAAAAGTCAAATCTTTGAAATCTTTAAAGTAAAGAAGCTAAGTGCGTATAAGTGCCAAAAAATCCTAAGTGTGTGTGGCGTGCAAACTACGCGCGTCAGATTACAAACCACTCTTTGGCTTAGTAGTTATATCGGATTTTGGGACGGGAGTCAACTCTTGGGACAACGAAAGCGATCGTAAAGCAGATGTCGCTTCGATCACTGGAGAGGCAACTGTAGCATTGACAATATCATCTTTAAAAAGCTCGCGTGAAGTCACCATTAGGTCGCTTAGCTCACCAAAAATGTCTTCACCATCATGCCGAGCGGAACTTTCTTTTTTAGCTTCTTCATCGGCTGGCTTCTCAGAGCGTTGGGGAGATTCCTCCTCTTCGATTACTGGAGAGAGTGTGAGCTTGCCGGATGATCCCGCAACGTCAACGGTGGTAGAACATTTCACCAGTGCAGCCTCTACAATAGGTCCTTCCGATATCATCTCTTCTGTAGAAACTGGGGCATTTAATGTCTCTACTTGAGAACCGGAGGCACCCAATGTTTCGATCTCAGAACTAGAGATTTCGTGAATCTGGGTAGATCGTGAGGAGTGTAGAAGTCCGAACTGATGCAAGAACTCATCTTTCAACAAAAATTTGGTGCTTCTTTCTTCAGCAGTCACAGCGTTTAAAGTTTCAAAGATAGACTTGAGGCTGGGATTCCTAAGTGGAGGAGGAAGTACTACAGAAAGTAGAAAATGAAGTTAAGCATTTGATAATTCAAGTTTCGAAAGGCTCATGAGATGAACAGAGAAAGGCAATCTTACTTTCGACTCTCCAGACAGCATAGAATCCTGGAGGACAGCGAACGAAAAAGAATTGACTTAAGAACCCGTGTGCACTGTCGGGCAAGTCTAAAATCAGTTTGCGGTTTCTCGCACCTCTTACAAGTATAATTGAAGGGTGGTCATTGTTCTTCGCAAAGGTGCACAAATAGCAAGTCTCATCAAAGCTTGGAAGACGGTTGAGCGTCCTCCTAAACAGAACACACAACCCCATCAAGACGGCATAACCGTTGGGGTGTAGCTGGAAGGGAGAGATAGCTAATCGAAGAAAAAGTTCTCGAAGAAAATCGTTGAAAGGCGGGATAGCTCCACTCAAGCACATCTGGCGATTAACTACGACAAAACCAAGAGGTGGCCTGTCAGCAGTGTAGTTTGCTCCAGGAAATAAAGCATCTGCTTCGGCAATACCGAACTGGATACACAGTTGTTTGAAAATTTTGTAGCTCAGGGAGGTCGGAGTTCTTTCTGGAGGGTCGATCAATGGGTCAGCAATCGGGAAAGCTTCTCCAGCTGGTCCTGTATCTTCTTGTTGAGATGCCATTCTACACAGGGAACTGGATATTCAAATATGAAGGTGCACGTTTCCTAAAAAGTGTGAAGTGTTGTGCAAAACTAATACAATAACAAGCAAATATAATTGAAATCAAGCTAATTGATATTTGTCAATTATAGAGTTTCAAGGCTTGTTATCTTAAGTCCAAGTACAGAGTTATGTTGATGCAAACAAATCAGCTTTAGTTGATTATTTCAGCTTTGCTTTAATACTTCACTTAGACCTGTTAATTCACAGCATTTCATTCACATAAGTTCATTTAAGTTGATTATTCTTTATCAGCTAATCTGTCGTTCGATGTGGGCAGTCAATGGCAGTATATTCGTCCCATTTTTTCTGCAAATATTGTGTTTAACTGGTTATTAGCATTAAAGTTAAAACAATCTGCAAAGAAGTGCAACACGGTTCAAATTCAAAGTTCAATCGAGTCCAAACGGTTCAAGTCCTAGGTTGCTCGCGACCTAGCATAGGTTGGAAATGTCCGGCTTTATTTAGGTCACAGAAATTCTTAGGTCGGTCAGGATTCTTAAGTCGTAAGACTTAGGTCGCGGAAATTCCAGTACGACCTAATTTTTAGGTCGCCCAGATCTGATAGGTCGCTGACTTCCTCTCCACGCAATCACTTACTAGACCCGATAACCCGATATCGCCATTACAAAGAAATCTATCGTCTTCTTCGTGAATTTCATTCATCTCCACATACCATCAAATCACCCAAAAAGTCGATTCCAAATCCCTCCGATCCATTATAAATATTACTGTGCCTTCATGAATCACAACAACACAACGCACGACGATCAAAAGTCGATTGTAGTAATCATTCAAAATGAAGCATGACACATAAAGTTGAACTTGGGTCGGGAAACATGGGTTCACGATTGAGCGACGATTATGGTGGAATAGAGATTGAATTCACTTACGTATTATGATTGGTAGAGATGAATCGATGACTAAATAGAGATTGAATTCGCCTTTGGAAGTTCGAAGATTCGTCAACGGTAGTAGGAGATCGGAACAGTAAGGTAGAGAGGAAGGAGCGACCTAACAGATTATATAGGGCAAGAAGGAGACGAATGGGCGCGCGAGTAAATATGTGTATTTAGGTCGCTCACGACCTAGCGAAGTTAAGTCGAAGCACACGACCTACGACATAGGCCTGTACTTCGAGGGGCAAATGTTAACTCCTATTTTTGAGCGACCTAAAACTCCACAACCTATAACTTCACGACCTAACGACCTAAGTGACTTCACGACCTAATGGACTTCACGACCTAACGACCTAAGTGACTTCACGACCTAACTGCAGAGATGACTTAACGAGCTAAGGAGTTAACGACCTAAGGCTTCGCAACCTCACAACCTAAAGCTTTGCGACCTAACTTCACAAAGCAGCTCAACGACCTAAAAACTTCTGCAACTACTCCTTAGGTCGCTTACGGCCTACTACTTGCCACCTTGTTCAGATAAGACCAAGTGCAATTCCATCAAGCTACACTTCCTAAGTCGCGAGTGGATCACGACCTATCTTAGGTCGCTCACAACCTATCTTAGGTCATTCACGACCTACTGACAAGGCTCAATGAAGTTCAGACAAGGCCCACGACTTATCCTAGGTCGCTCGCGACCTACGACCTAACTTAGGTCGTATACGACCTAAGACTTGGGACAAAATTTTGCCCAGAATCTTCCCTATAAATACAGCCCTAACTCCAACAATGGGGGGACTTTTCAATCATTCTCAAAAGCGCCGTTACTCTGCAGAACTCTTAACTCATCCAACACTTGAAGAACTCCAAACATTGAAGACACTACAACAAGCTTCGTAAGAGGTCTTGCACATCCGATATGGAATCAAAGAACTTGATCACATCGAAGTTTGAGCTACTAGTCTGAAGTGATTTGGAATCAAAGTGTATTGTATTTTGAAGTGTACTGTATCAATTTGTAACCAAAATCAGCAATAAAGGAATATAAAGTGGACGTAGGCTTAATTACGAGCCGAACCACTATAAAACTGTTGTCACTTTACTTTTCTGCTATTTTCAACGTATTTCTGTTCCCGTACCAACGGGTGGTGCTTTCACATTACTACTACACACACCGGGGTGTTAGCGTTCACTTTTCAGCGTTAACAGGGGAGGTGGAGCTTGCATGTGGAATGGGTAAGGTAGAAGGGTGATGTGGCACAAAAGTGTGGAGGGTAAAGGACCAAAGGGCACAAGAGTAATTTGCATATTCCATGTTGTATAAAAACAATTTCCTTTTTTCCATTCTTATTTTCATTTTCATCGCCCTTTTTCAAAACTTTATTTCCTCCATTTTCAAGCTTTCTATATTTCCATATCTTCCAAAAAATTCTAAGTTTAAAAAATCATTCTTTTTCCTTCTAAATCCCTTAAAAACTACTTAAAACCCTTTTCTTTACTAACTTCTTCCCTTAGCCTCCAACAACAAGACCAAGATCACCTACCTTAAGCTAGGCCAAGCCTAACATACCATAGGCCGAACATTTTACACCACTATATGCTTCCAAAAATCCAATTTTTACCAAGAAAATCCAAGTTTGGGTGTTAGTGCAAAGCGGTAGTGATTTTGCTTTGAAATTCCTTTTGATTTTGTTGAGTAAATTTCACTTTATAAATCTAAGTTTTATACTTTATTTTTGGTAACAAAAATTGTTGCCAGTTGTTCGTTTATGAAAACGATGTTGCTTCTGTATACATATATGTGTTTATATGTGGTGTTCGTGTGGACTTGAAAGTATAGTTGAAATGTTTAAGTAATGGTTGGCAAGTGATGATCATTACTTGTTATATGTATGTTATGGAATTTTTAAATGTACGAGCTTATGTTATTGATGTTGTATGCTAAAAGGAAAGTTAACACTTGAATTTGTGTATGTTGTGACATCGTGATCCCTTGTGTTTAACCTTGTTTACTTATTTTCTAGAAATGTTTTAAAGTTTCAAAAACTTTATTGTTTGTATCCAAAACTTTATACAAAGTTTATAAAGTATTTAAATATAGAGGTAAAGGTTTAAAAGTTGTTTGATATATAAAACAAATTTAAGGTTATGTTTTCCACAGCGATAGTCACTATGGATGTACTTCGTTAGACGATAATTTTACGTAAACTAAAATGGGGTTTCACTTTAGATATTTTTTGAAGTTCCTTTAGAACTTATATTAAGTATTAAAAAGGTTTAGTTATTTTTTAATTAATTTATTAAGTAAGGGTTTAATTAATATTTAATTAATTAATTAAGGAGTTAATGATTATTTAATTAATTAAGTAAGTAAAGGTAATTAGTACTAAATTAACTAATTAAGCGAAGGATAATTATAATGAATTAATTAAGAAAAGGTTGATTATTTATTCATTAAGTAAAGGTTAATTATTAATTAAGTAAGGTTTGATTATTAATCAGGTAGGGTTTAGTTATTACTTAATTATTAATTAAGTTAACATTTAATTAAGATTTAAATATTATTTAATAAAAGGTTTAAACTTATTTTTAATTAATTAAATAAAGGTTTTTAATTTTTAATCACTTTATTTCCAAGGATCATTTATTTAAAAACAATTTTCTTTTAGGGTTTTAATTATAAGGGATTTCTTCGTCTGTATTATTGAGTAGCCAAACAAATATAAATAAGCTATGCTAAAACGTTGACACATTTTATTGAAGGTATGTCATCTTGTATATAGCACTAAAAGCCAATGAGTTGGCTTTCCACTATCTGTGAGATCTAGAACCTGATTTTCTAGGCAAGGAATAGAAAAGTCGAAATGTCAGAAATGTGTTAGATATAAGAGAGTTAATTTTGATAATTAGGTCATCATAAATTAAGTATATGGAAGATGATTCATTGTATGCTTAGCACCATATTCCGAGGTATGGAAACTCGTCTCTATCCCGAGAAGTAAGAATGTACGTCGAGTCAATGTTAGTTTTCCAACTTGTCCGACTTTCATTATTAATCAAGGGATGGTACTGTTTGAAATTAGAAAGTGTGGATAAGTATAGGATGTCTTATTTTTCATATGCAAATTTATACACACCCCAGATAATGGATGTGTCCACTATCGGTAACTTGACCAATTTTAAAATTATTGAATGTTGGTTCAAAGAGACCGAAACCGGATAGCATGAGTTATTCGAAAACCACTTCAAACCAACATAAGAGTTTGAATTGGAAAACATCTGAAAGATGATGGAATCGAAGATGAAGACCTTTGAAGTGCAAGGGCTACTTGCTACTAATCTCGAGGGTGATTCCAAAATGTAGTAGAAGCAGTGTCTTTGATTTGTTCGTATCCTGAACAACTTGTATGGACAAATGCTAGCATTGCATTGTCGCTTGGAGGGCAGTGTTAGCATTCCAAGTGGGATTGCTAAAAGAAAAGGTAAAGTGTAGCCTCAAGCCTCACAACCGAGAATGACTAAAACATGGGATGTGCGGCAGGGCTATGTGGGTCGCATCCATTAGGGTATAGTCATCACCAGATCTAGATCGGTATTTTCAGATTATGTATGCTAGTAACCCGAGTATGGTTGTTGATCACAATAGGGGTACTGGTATATTCGGTACTATCCAATAAGGGGTAGGCCGATCCTGTGTTAGCAGGGAGTCCATATGAGGCCCTCGATACATTTTATTTAGAGATTTACTATGGCAGGCTGTACCCCAGTAGCCTTGTTATTGATGAAATCTGATCTTCAATAAGTGCCTTTACGGACTTAGTTGTATACCTACTTTGTTGGAATGTAATTAATGTAACCATTTTGGCTATGTTCAACATTCACTTTAAACCCTAGGCATGATAAAATGATTTAGTTATCGTAAGGTAAAAACCTGTCTGTGTTTATGTGCAGCGTGGTCTTACGAGATACCTTTATTTTTAAAGAGTTTATAAGTATAACAATTCAATTGTCTGGAGTTTACTCACACCAGATCCATGTCGAACTTGAGTTTTTCTTTCTTTCCCTAAAACTCTTGGGTACTCAAATTTGTATGAATAACCAAGTAGTCCAGGTTCCGACGAATGCACTTTGGAGGAGTATGGAGCAGGAGGCTTCGACTTTATCTAGTTATATGTTTTATTTCCGTTGTATGTATGTTTTGTATCAACATAGTTGGAACAGGTGGTTATAATTTTCCCTGGCCGAAGTTAGTACCAGTTGTTACTCTGAGATTCATCTTGGGAATGATGCTATGTATTGTCTTATGTTGACTATATATACATGTTTCTGTTAGGTTGTGAGATTATACGTTGTTTTCTTTCTTCTAGTCTTTTCGTTTTCTTTTTATCCTAACGGCTTGTCTTTCGTACACCTAGATGATCGACACATGAATACCGTAGAAGTATTAAGTGTCATCTTTAGGAATAAAAAATGTGGATCATTATAGTGTTGCTTAACCTTCCTTCCACCACCTCCATCATGCCATGAAAGGCTCGCCCCTCCACATGCCCATCATTTCTCCTTTACACCTCTTCCCATCAGCAAATTACTAAACTATCTTTATGCAAAAAAATATCTCTTATCCATTCGTAGCTTCTAGAATGTTCCATTTACTTTATGAAGCAAAGTGTGTTAGTTAGTTCCTAATATCTTCGTTTGCTCACTATCTTAGCACAAGGGAGTTCAAATAATTTACATCGATTAAAAGCCGTTTATCGATAAACCGATTTTTGGTCACATTATCGATATTTCTTTAAAGTATTTATTTTTGTAAACAAACATTAAAAACAAGCTTATCATCATTAGTTATTATTAAAAATAGGGTTAATAAGGTTATTAAATCAATTTAATAACATTTAATCCATGATTCAAATATTTAAATAATTCAAATATTTAAAAACGAAGTTTTCGAAATTCTCGGTCGCTACACTTTTAGAGTTTGAAACTCATTGAAGTCAATACATGGTCTCACGAAAGGAAACTCATAAGTGACCAAGTTATGAATGTATTTAGTGGGTGTATAATTAGGCGCTTGCATGGGTCAATGGGCAAAAATTTATTGGTAGGTATATTTTATATTTCTTTGTCAATATTTAATTCAGTTCCTTTGTATATTTTAATTAATAAATATTTTATCAACTATATTTAATGCACAAATTCCTTGAAGTATGTTATTTTAATTATACATAGAAATGCTTTTACAATATTAGAAAGGTTAAATGTTACCATTTCATTTTTCTAATAAGGCGCCCACCGGTCTTTTATATTTCTCTAAATCCTAAGACGAAACATAAAAGTCTTTCAACTTCACTAGTGGGTGTTAGGACCCGATTGTCTTGAGATATTGACCTCGAGTTTGCTCAACAAATCATAGCCCTACAAATGATGGATAATTCTTTATCGGTTGTATCATATACAACTCCTAACCCATGGTTCCTTGTCCTAATTTCATTTCAACCTTGGGTTTTCTCAACAAATCGAAAGAAATTATTCGCTTTACCTACCATTTGTGATCACCTAAGTATAATATATGTACCTTATGCTTTCTCAACAAATACGTACAGTTACCTTGCATCCTCTAATAAATATATTAATAATACTACATATAACATCTCTAGCTTAAGTGTAACGACCCGAAATTTTTAACCTTTTGAATGAGAATATTTAATTTATTTAAATATTTGGGTTTGGTTCAAATTTAATAAATAATAAGAAAATTTAAATTTTATTATAATGACCTAATTTTATTGTAATATTTTTAGTTAATTTATAGGATTTTTTCATATTTTTTATTGGGTAAATATTTGGATTTTTCATTTGATGATTTTTTGGCAAACGAATACGATTTTACAGTATTAGATAATCTGTGTATATTATTATTGTTTTGGGATCGTATCGCATTTTCGTGCATGATTGTATTTTTGTATTTTTGTTTGCGGCTTGTACGTGAACGAAAAAAGATAGCGGAATGCCGAAAATCTCAACATAAACCTAACTTAAATCCAACCCTTAGTAATTTTAACACATTCTTTTTCTCACCCTCTCTCTCTCTCTTATTTTCAATACAACAGTAAAGTAAGATCTACCTTCAAAAATCGAAATCTAAAAATCTATTCATCCAAAAAATATAAAACAAGTATTTTTGGAATCCGAGTGAATTGATCTACACATCCATACACATTTTAGTTGTGTACGGTTGAGATTTTGGATGCTCGACAGTTTGGGGCAGCGTTAGGAAAACTAGTGTTTATTTTTTTTGCTTGTTTAGGTCGACGGTGGGCAAATCGGGGGTGGCGCTGGTCTTGGGTGGGCAAGGCGATCTCGGTGGATGAAATTGGTGACGTGCGACATGAGTTATGAGGGTACAACAGTTCGTACGGCGATGGGAAATGTGCTAGGTTGCGATTCCGTTCTTGGGTGCAGGCGTGGAGTCTAGAGCATAATCGGGTCCACCTCGTCTTAGCGTGAATGTTGGGGTGACGAAAGGAGATATGGTGGTCCAAGTTAGCGTAGGAGGTCGTTGGCCGAAACCTGGGTGATCAGTTTGGGGGCGGGAATTTTTTTTGATTTGGGGAAAAATGGTTTAGTTAGTTAATTAGCTTAATGATGTAATTAGAGTGTGTTAATTATATTATTAAAACTCTCAAATCTTATAAATGCAATAACTCTCTCATACGAGGTCCAATCGAGAAGTGGTTTTTCTCGTTGCCTAGGCTATGCGATGGAATTAGTTTGGTCGAATTTGGAGCAAGAGTAATTTTGGGCTAAAATCGAACGTCATTCGGTTTTAGTTCAAACTAAACACCAAAGTGTCCATAGGACTTTCAGTGAGCTAAACTCACCTTTTTGGATAATCAGTATGATATATAGTAGATAAAATTTACTGCTTATTTTTGGATGAATTATTAGTTGATTTGGTCAAATATCTGCTTTTCAAAACCAAATATCATTTAAAATGAAATACAGGGAAAATTTGTAGAGAAATCCGAATTTCTCATCCCAGTGATTTTGAATTTCCTGTTGTATATTTTTTGATTTTATTTAAGTTATATACCTGTTATATAGATTGTTAAATGTCAAAATTTGACTGTTTGGTCATTTTGGATGTGACACAGACATATATTAAAAAGTTGAATCTTTTTAGAGAAAAAAGGGTAGTAATGACATTGGTTGAGTATTATAGTAACTATTGGTCTCTATATGGTATTTTAAAATATACTATTAATTGTTGTTTGACTTGGATATGGGTTACAATTTGAAAAGTTATTTTTTTAATCTGCCCTTTTTGGATTTTCTATGATATTTTACTCAAAAATAGTTTTTGTACTTCCCTATTTTACTTCAACTTCGTTTTTACTCCTTTTTGATATATGTATATATGTGAATGCTTTAAATTTATTTTGTAAAGTATTTATTTTTATAAAAATGTTATTTAATAATGAGTGTTTATTTAAAAGAAAGTCAAAGGGGTTATCTTTTGTTTTAAGGAGATTTTGTGTTTAAGAGTAGATAGAAATATTTGTGAAACGTTTATATAAATGTTGTATAAAAGGATAGATTTATAAATATTATTTTATAAGTTAGAGATATTTTCATATATAGCATTTTATAAATAAAAGAAGAGTTTTACAAATGATATTCTATAAAAAGAAAATTAATATCATTTTGATAAATTGGAATAATTATTTCCATTTATGAATTTATTGTGATATAATAAATGATCGTTTCATGAAAGTATTTGGTTTTATTGTGGAAACGAAGATTTGTGTTAAGGATATAAGATTTTATAAAAATGAGTTTTGGATATAGAAGGGATTTTTATAATGGGGCTTTATAAGTAGAAAACGGGTTTTATAAAAGAAATTTTATAAATGAATTTCGAGTTTATAATTATATTTGGGGTTTTATGTAAAAGAGTTTTATAAATGGAGTTGGATTTTTATGAAATAAGTTTTATAAATGGTGTTTTTCAAAAGGAGTTTGTAAATAAAAAAGAGTTTTATAGATCGAAAGGAGTTTTTATAAAAGAATTTTATAAAAGAGGTTTATAAAAGAATTTTAAATAAAAGGATGAGACCCGATTTTCATGAATGATCATTTTAAATTACGGTGGTATGGAAAATTTCATTTTCATACTTAATACCAAATTTCTAGGTATGGAAACTCGTCTCTATCTGGAGAATTAAAAATGTCAATCGTGGAAAGGATAGTTTTCTAACTTGTTCAATTTCATTATTAATCGAGAGATGGTAGTGGTTGAAATCGGGAAGTGGTGGTAAGTATATATAGTTTAATTTCCATACGACCTATTTTACTTACACCAAAAGTGTTTTGAGTTTATTGTTGTAAATGTTTTTAAATAACATTTGTTTAATCCAAACGAGTATGGTTTTGGAAAAGGAATCTTTCTTAAGATTTGTGAATATACTATAGCCTTGAGATAAGTATATGGGTACATCTTCCAAGTATCGTAAATGTAGTGCTTTGTGAATATACTTATATTGTTAACATAAGTACATGGAAAGTTTTTCTATGTTTTGGAAGTGAAATGTTTTTGTGAATATACTTATACAGTTGAGATAAGTATATCAAATATTTTCAAGTATTAAAAAGAGTAGAGGAGACTTGTGAATATATCTTTGTAAAAGTATTTTGATACAAGTGTTTACAAAATGGTTTAAATTAATGAAAAGATTAATTAAAGATGCTTAGTGGTTGCTTTGTGCTTAACCATGCTTAGTTAATTCTCTGGTTGAATTGTTTGTCTATTTGATAATTAAATAACCGACTATCAAATGTTGAACCATTTTTAAAATAATCATTATCATTTCAGAGAGTCTGGGATCAGATATATTATTCGAAAACCACTTCGAATCGGCATAAGCATTCGAATTGGATACATCCCGAAGATGATGAAATCAAAGACGGAGATCTTTGAATTGTAAGGGCTACTTGCTACTAATACTGAAGATGATTCCAAAAAGGATGTAGTAGAAGTAGTGCTTTTGGTTTTGTCTAGTCCTAGAGCAAACTTTTATGGACGAATGCTGACATTGCATTGTTGCATGAAGGGCGGTGTTAGCATTCAAAGTGGGATTCGCTAAAAAGGTAATTGTAGCCTTAAGCCTCACAACCAGTAAATGGCTAAAGCAGGGATGTGCAGTAGGGCTATGTGGGTTGCTCCCATTAGAGTATGATCGTCGCCTGATCTAGATTGGTGTTTATGAATTTATGTATGCTTCGGGTCCACCATGGTTGTTAACCACAACCAGGGGTGATCATATTCGATACTATCCAGTAAGTGGTAGATCGGTCCTGAGTAACAGAAGTGCAAACTAAGGCAGCGTTGATACATTTTCTCTATGGATGTAGTGTACGGAATATAGACCCTTTCCTTTTCATAGTTGTAACCCAATCTCCAATAAGTGTCGTCGGCCTTAATTGTATAACTATTATGATGGAATTTAATTAATGTAACAATTTCAGCTATGATTCAATATTTACTTTAAAATCTATACATTATTATAATATCAGAAGATTTCCTATTAAGTAGTTTGGATATCGTAAGGTAAAAACCCGTCTGTGTTTATGTGCGGCATGATCTTACGAGATACCTTTATTCTAAAAGGTTATATAACATTAAAATCTAATTCAGGTGTTTTTCTCACGTTGGTTTAATAGACTGATCTGAATGTTATTTTCTTATAATGCTCGGGTCAGACCGAGCATATTTTTATATTTAGTTTTGGATACTTTGGAGCTTCAGGAGACAAGCTGGAGGCCTTCAGGATGTACTGAAGTATATTTTATTTCCGCTGCATTTGTTGTTTATATTTATCAGCAATTGTGAGAACATGCTATTATAATTATTCAGGCTGATTTAGTGTACTCTGATTTGATGCATGTATGTTACAGTTTTTTTTTTAAAGATGTCGTATATTATATGTTACTCATCATGATGTGAGATTTTGTTCTGTCTTTTTCTTGCTTTTCCCCCAACAGTCTGTCTTTCCAGCATTTGGGTGCTCGACATGTGAATACCTTGGATGTATTAGTATCGACTTTTGTGGGTCGAAAAGACGGGTCATTACATTGAGTTTGCTCAACAACTAAAGAGTATGCAAGTAATTTAGTAATGTATAAATGGTAGGGAACAACACTTATATTAAAGATTCATAATATTCGGTATATTTAATTAAGTGATATCGACTTATGGAATAATGTATTTTTTTACGAAATTCCCTCGTGATTTAAGTGCCAAACATATGAGAAATCATGGTATATGTACTTTTACGTATGTATTTATCCCTTATGTCTATTTAGGGTTTCTTTAATGCTCCACCTTTGGTTTGTACACTCATATTATATAAGTTTTATTGTTATATAACTTTTATATTTTAATTAACTTATATAATAATCTTATGGATATCATTACTTTAAATTATTCTATAATTAATTGTACATTATTCGATTATAACATATTATATAGAATATGTATACTATAACCTTTATAGTAATACATGTGTATCTTATATTTATGCACTTATTTTACTTAATTAACTTATTTAATTAAACGTTTTAAATAAATGTTATTAATTTCAAAAAAAATTTATACACACATATATATATTTATATTGTTTTAAACATTTCAAGACAACATAACGTATATCACTATATATCATACATGTATATTTTTTTATTAATTAAATTATTTAATTAATTCATTTATTTTATTAATCTTATTAATAAATAATATTTTTGAAATTAACTTATATTTATTTCTAAAAAATTTGAGAATTTTCATTATATTATAACTTTTATAATATATAGGTTTTATTTTAATTTTAAATTTTAAATCTATGCTTTTAATTTTCAAAAGAAATTTGAATTGAAAATTAGCCCAAGGCCTGACTTAAATTGGGTCTTTTCTATTAGGGACAGCCTTTGGGCTCATATATCTGTCGGACCATGCCGATTGATAGGTAGGGTATAATATTGATTACCCAAACCCAATCCTTCGACGCTACCTTTCCTAACACCCTACTATATGGGTTGCGTGCTTAATTAGTTAGTCCTAACATGGCTATTTGTACTGCATATGTTATTGGGCACTGATACCATTGTTGGAATTGGGTTAACATGCAATGGGGTAAATAGGTAAATTCCAATTTTTTTCATTATTGGATCTTTAATGGGCCTATATAGTCTAAATCCATTTAGGATTTTTCTAAATTTTACTTTAAGCAAAATCAATTCTTTATTTATTAATAAATACAATTTTATTTAATTTGTTTCATATTATATAAATGTCAATCATATACACATGTACGTGCATGTGCACCACCAGAATAATGTGTACATGGTTTGACATGCCCGTGTACAGATGTTGGTATTTACCTTGCAAC
This sequence comes from Allium fistulosum, assembly GCA_030737815.1. Classification (NCBI taxonomy): domain Eukaryota; kingdom Viridiplantae; phylum Streptophyta; class Magnoliopsida; order Asparagales; family Amaryllidaceae; genus Allium; species Allium fistulosum. The sequence continues at coordinate 488,428,167 of CM060908.1, forward strand.
AAACATGTTAGCTCCTCTCGTATATAAATATGTTGTCAAAATGTGTGTATATATATATATGTATATATGAAAATATAATGTAAATATATAAATATATATATATATATATTATAAAATAATACTTTTAAAATGATATTTAATAATACATTTATATAAACACACACACACACATATGCACGTATGTATATGTAAAATAAAGTTATATTACAAAATGTTTTCTATATTAAAATTAATTTATATATATATATAATATTTCAAAAATTGTCGCAATTGTTTTAAAAATTAAACTACATATGTTGTGTGCGTGTGTGTGTATATATACACACACTACATGTGTATATACATACGAATACTTGTAAATTATTATAAAATATATAATAATAATTCAAATTTATTGTAACAACCCGCCCTAAAACATACCTAAATCCCAACCCAGAAAAGGCCCATCGGAACTTAAAACCATTCCAAGACTATCTGTTGGTTGATGAAATTAAAAAATACACAGTACACATAACTATATATCTATTCATTCAGAATCTCATAGTGGAATGGAATAAAATATAATATCTAAAACAAATATCCAATTAATAAAGGAAAACCATTTTAGGAATATACATGTTATCACCAAATCTTACAACATGTCTACATAAAACCTCCAGAGTACAATATTCAAAACAACATAGTTTTCTGAACTAAGTACGTTAGGAACATTTAAAAAGCATGAATACATAGATAATCGCCACAAGTCTTCATCTCCACCTTCGTCCCTAAACTTAGCATTGCCTCCTCTAACCTGTGTGTTGTAATGAGTAGGCCAAAATAGCAAATGTCCGGTGAATGAAAATCTCAAGCTTTACCATGATTGTATTTGGGCAGTATCATTTAGGTAAGAAATATGTCTTACGTATTTAAAAATATACCATATTAATAACTTCAACTATAAGTCCAAAGACCTTTCCTGTCCAATTCCAAAACTCCAATGCAATAATCATCAATGATGCGAGAGAATGCATCCAGACCACTTAATACTTCTTTATTAGGAATTAGGCAGACACTGACCATTTAACGTCTGTAAGATAGATAAGCCCCCGTCATTTAATACCTAATCCATTTCCAAACTCTAACGCAACTATTATTTATGATGCAAGAGAAGGAACCTGAACCACTTAATACCATTTTAATTGGAATCAGGTAGACTCTGATCATTTAATTCCTATAACATAGGAAGGTCCCCGTCATTTAATACCTAACCCTATAGTGGGTTCCTCCATGGTTCTCCCTAACTGACATCGTAAGAAATCCCATCAGGACACTTAATACTTCTCCTATAGGAAAGTGGCGGACAATACAATAGTCATTTATTGCCTCTAAACCCGAAGCGGACCCCTCTAAGGATTCCTTCTACCATATCATTAGCGTAATTATGACCCATAAAAACTGTGACATCCCAGATTAGTCCAATTATTCATAGGCACCGATAATTAATGGGCAGACTTACCCTACAGAATTGGAACTAACCTCACATCCATCGTGGTTATTTATTATAGGCGATGCCCTACATCAGTCCCAAATTTACACTCCTGATAGCTAGATTTAACTGGGCAAGCTTCTATCAACTTTAGACCAACCCTCGCATCTCTATAACTTAGTTTTGCTTCATATATATATGTACGTACGTATGTATGTATGTATGTATATGTATATACACAAACAACAATTGTATATACACTATACTACACAATTAATAATTAAGGCCACATAAGTAACCCCTTATTACACCTTTAATTATGGATTAATTCCCATAATTATCATTAGCCACCTTCATAAGGAATTAACATAATTTACTACCCTATTAATTCTAATCAATATGTTCAATACACTATAATCATTACGTTATTAACTTTAACAGTGTAATGACCCGGTATTTCGAACCGTTCAAGTCGACAATCATCCACTCATGTCAGACTTGAATTGCTCAAAACAACAAATTGTTAATTTATATTTGGCAAACCTCAGCATATACAGTAGATAAATCAATCATAGAATCACAAACACAGAGTAAAATAACAATAAGCAACGGGATAGATAAATAGTAGTTTATGAGGCTACTATAAAACATCAGAGTCTGAAACAAAATACAACCGAATCTCAAATACAAATGAATCTCTAATACATAAGCAATTGAAAAGTCTGAACATAAATGACTGGAATAACTGAAAGCTGGATAGATAGATCTTCAAACAAAGCTCTAATCTCCAAAGGTGAGTCTCAAATGCTATGACACTCAGTCTGACCCTAACATAAAGCAAAACACAAAACACTCGAGTCAGGATTAACATTCTTATACCAGTAAATTCAACTCAAGTGAAATGCCAACTGAAATACAAGTAACTTAAAGGATAGTTGGGATTTCCACCCTCTAAGGATCCGTGGAACTATCTACTATGTAGTAGTACACGCTATTATAATATGTCTATCAGTAAAGTAAAGTATTAAAATAGCGTTAAGGCGTTACCCATATCCCCTTTAACACATTTTATATATTTCCGTAGTCTATACAATGTCGTACGCTCCACCAAATCGGTGGTTTATCCAGAGGACATCCCATAGGTACGGTACAAAATAAACTCGTAGAAGGCGCGATAAGTCATGCGACAAGGCACGTGAGGCAATGCCCAGGGTAGGATTCTACCGTTTTGCGGATCTGGACTGGTGGTAACGCATAACAGCTACTATCGCACACCTCGAGACACACTCCCAAATCAAAGGTGCACCCAATCAAATCACAGAGTAATAAAATGGAACCGAAGAAATGTGCCCGATAGGAGGAATGAACTCACTTGGCCCGGCATGGCTTCTGTTTTAGCCACATCAAGCTGACTCATGGCAGTCAGGGCTACGTTAATACCTCATATAGAATCGTCGCCAACCATCCTACTTCGTTCTGGAATCTCCACCACGTACACAGTTGTTAAGTTGTTTTCGGTATTGGCAGAGAGTATGACAATATCTGATCCCGGTCTCTTTAACAACCAAACGTTTATTTCACACCGTGGTCGTTTTATAAAATCACTTTTATAAACATTTCAAACAGTTCATACTTCATTTCAAAATATAATATTCATTTAAAAATCATATCACTTTCGAAATTATATACACTTTCGAAATCATAACCATAAGATAGTTTAAACCATCATATCAAAATATTCGCTTTTAAATGTATTAAATCTAGATCATAACAATTTCTAACTTAAATAGTTTAAATATTGAAAATAGTTTATATATATTGAAATAGTTATAAATTAAAATAGTTTATATTCAAAATAGGTTATGGATTAAAATAGTTTATATATTAAAATAGTTTATAATTAGAAGTATTTCTTCCAATTTCACAAATCAATTCAAATCCACTTTAGTTCTAAAATTCAATTTTAAATCAATCTTAGTTCGACCATTCCAATTAAAAGGTTAAAGATTCAATTCAAATTCTCAATAAACCATTTCAATTTATATCGATTTCAAATCCTGGTTTGAACTATCACTTCAATTCCAATAAGATTCAAAGTTTAAATATTCAAACATTTACAATATAAGTTTCATTTATATTTTAACATTTAACTTTAACTTTATTCAAATTGGAAAATATTCACTTAATCATTTTAATAACAATTAAATAAAATCTCAATTTATAAATTTGAATCAATATTAAATATTCAGTCTCAATTTTATTTAAAGTTGAGAATATTCATTTAATCGTTTTTATCAAATCAAGTTATAAATCATACCTTCCAAAATCTCAAAATCAATAATTTCAAATCAATTCTTATTTAAATTCAATTATTAACCAATTTAAGTTCCAAGTCAACATTAATTTATCTTCCCAACCTCTATTATTTAAGTTATAAATTTTTTTAAAAAATATTAATATAAATTTAAATAAATGCTTAAACATATTATATACTAATTAAATTAAATCTTATTATTAAATTTATTTTATATTAAATCTTATTTTATATATTTTCTAAAAATAAAATAAAATTATAAGTAGAATCTTAAAATTTATATTTTCCCAAAACTAACTTATAAATTAAAATTTCCAAAACATATTACTTCAAAAATCTAAATTTATACATATATATATTATATTTTAAAAGTCAATATTCATTTAAACCCATATATTTCCTTTCAAACTTTGGAAATCATTTTCAAAATATAGACCAACGGTGTCCGTATATATTTTTCTATCCTATGGTCAAGTAATACAGATATTTATCATTTCAATCCGCAATTTAAATATTTACGGGTATATATCATTTCAACCTGCAATCCCAAAATTTCAAAATCAATGAAAATCGCTTGGGTTTATCATTTCAACCCATAACGATTTTCCCCTGACCTATAATATCGTTCGAGTATGTATCATTTCAACTCATAGGGAATTTCTAAACTACAAGGAACTTGCAGAGTGAGAATCAATAAATAATAGCATAAAATGACATAGCATATTAACAACAGGCATTCATTAGTAACAAATTTAAATATAATATATACAACAGGTTATGGTGTCACATATGTCATAGGTGAACGGTTGTAGATAATGGCATATCAAATTTGACAATTAAATAACTTAACAATTCGAATTTAACGGCATATTTCAGTCGTCATTTCATGTGAATCCAATTTATTAGATATAAGAATGTTAATCGTGAGTGATTGCTCACCTTTCAAGGCTAGAGAAATAACGAGAATAAGATGTAGATGAACACGGATAAGCACGGATCGTCAACGAGACAGTAAGACAAGAGATAAACTGCTACGATACGGACAGCGAGAAGCAAGATCTAGAATTCAATGGAGAACCAATATATATTATATCCTCTAAAAAATCAATATACAATTAAAACACATAAAAAAATCTTCATTATATATGTAAATTTTGTTCTAAATCATTTCTTAAAACACACCAAATAATATATATATATATATAATTCAAGATCTATGTATATATGATACATCATAAAACACATATATTGGCAAACACACATTAAAATCAAACTATCATCATATTATATTAAAAATCAACATTTAATCTTTAAAACACATATATGAAATAAAGTATATATATATATATATACAATTTAAAAATCAATATTTAATAAAACAGATATATCACCTTCCAAACATTACCATACACACACACATATGCTTATGTAAGTAAGCCTTGAATATTATATAAAGCTTTGAATATATATATACCTTTTATATATTTAAAAAAACAATAGAGGGGCTGCTGCGAGGTAAAAAGCTGCACGGCGGAGCTCGGCGAGGAGAAGGCGGAGATGGCTACTTGTGTCAGGCTGGAGGAGCGACTGGGTGTGGCTGTGGTCAGGGAATGTGGTGGTCGAGTGAGGCTTGACTGTTGGAGGTGGTTCGGCGGACTGGGTATGGGTGATGGGCTGTGCGGTCAGGGTGGGCCAAGGGACTAGCGATGGCCATCAAGTGAAGGAGGGTGGTTGGCAAGGAAGGGAAGATGAGCGGTGGTGACTGCTTGGTTATTTGAGTGGCGATGGTGGCGGAAAACAGAGGGGGTCATGCTGTGTTGAGGTGGAAAACGTGGCTAGTGGTCTTGAGAATGTGGGGAAAGAGACGGCGTGAGCTAAGGGGTGCGAGCTGGAGGGGGTTCGGGCAAAGGGACGTGGCGCGAAGGAGGGGTTGTTGCATAGGAGGTCAGAGGAGATCAGGTGGAGATTGCCTTTGGTTGTTGGTTGCGGGTCGGTTGATGGAGGAAGAGCGTGGAGAAGGAATGGAGGGTGGCACGTCAATGGAAACAAGCAGGTGGTGGATGAAGGTTAAGTGTGGTGGAGGATGATCGGTCGGAGGGCGGTTGAGGCAAAAAGCAGGTCGTGCAAAAAAACGAACATTGCTTAAATTTTTTTTCATCAAAGCCTTCGTTGTGCTCGGCTATGTGGAGGAGTGATGTGGTGGTAGATCTAGTCGATGATGGAGTGGGTGAGGTTGTGGCTTGAGTGGCGTACGGTGGCTGGAGTGGGTGGGTTGCAGCGTGGGTGACGTGGAAGGGGAATCAAATGGAAGGAGCGGGTAGGTTTACAATATATATGTTGTATATAGAATGTTTTATATAATTTTTTTTTTACTTTTTCTTTTGCGGAACAAGAACAGACGGCAAAAAAATGAAAGCAAGAGAGGAATGTTGCAAACGAGAAGAAGGCAGGGTTTTCAAAGTATAATTTATATACGTACAAAATTTTACCTCAAAAAAAATAAAGAAATGGAAGAGACCAAAACAAATATGTGAACCAACATATAATAAATAGAATATAGGGAATAGTGAAAGTCATGCGTGTTGAATTTAGAATATTAATATCTAGTGGTTGTTCAATCTCTCGCGTTGGATACACGAAAGGACAAAAGGAACACCAAAGGTTCAAAAACGGATACCGATATGGCTGACCGTTTCATGGTTTGCGCCACATACCGAACACCGAAACACACGAAAAATATACTGTGGAGATCAACACGACGAGACGAACAAAATGATATACAAATAGTAAAGATACGATCATCCCGTCAAAAGTCGATATTTCGTTGCCAACTGCTGCAAATTCGCTGAAAATAAGATAAATTGGGCTAGAATTCCAAATTTGATGAAACGGATTGTGACGTCTCACTCAGAAAATAGTTTACATTTTTATTACATAAAAATATTCATATTTTGAAAACATTTTATTTGCATCTAATTTCAACTGATTTAAAATTGAAATTGGATATTACACAACAAAACTAACTTTCGTATTTACCAGTGAAATTCTGCCATTCGCTATGCTTCAATAGACGCATACCAAATATTAAATTTGCATTGCTTAATTCAATTGTTTTATTTTCAAGAAAAAAAAATTCAGTTAATTACGTTATAAAATCGTTAAAATTTCCAGATCGTTACAAATAGTCAATGCGTTAATATTATATATACACACACACGCGCATGAGATTCGAATAAAACATCTTTAATCACATGCAAAGGAACCACTAATTAATTTAAGTATCAAACTCATACAAGCCCCAAACTCCAAAAAAAATATAGCTAATATCCTTAGCCAACAATTGACTTGTATACAAAAAGGAATAATACAAACTCATCTCATATTAACATGGTAGAATTTACCTTCTCTAATTCAAGGTAAACAATTCTTGTAATTTAGATCTTTTATATTCTATTCAGCATTAACACATAGCACCTTGAAGTGAAAAATGGTCCACACATGAATAATTTACAGAAATAGGCAGTGCAAACTACAATATAATCAAATTCATACCTTACACATAACTTTATTTGTCTTGGGAACCCTTTTACTGTTACAAGTGAAATCAAAAGAAATAAAGTGGAATAGATTATAAATTATATAAATCTCAGTTACAGATACGATCCTTCTATGTTAATTACAAACAATTGAAATTCCAACATACTCAAAGATTGACATTTATTTAGGGAAATTTTGGGGTTTTGCATGTTTTATTTTCGTTTACCAAAATTTTCCAAGGCATATATCAAATCCAAATAAATATTATTCAACTACAAAATTGCAAAATTTTTGGTATTTCCACTCATAGAGAATTGTCGGCTTTTAAAGTGGATTTGATCTACACTGCTTCTAGGTATCTTTCAGATCTTTCCCTTTTGAATATATAACAAGTGGGTTGTATGTAGATTAGATTTAATATCAGAAACTAGAGAGGAATAGAAGAAGGAATTTAAATAAATTAGAGATCTAAATCTTTTATCTGGGAAAACCCTAGTTGTTTTTGAAAATCCAAGAGAGAAGAAACTAATAGAGCTTTGCTACTGATTTCAGAATTTTATAAAGAATTTATAACAAATATAATTTAATTAAATCGAGTGGTAATAAGAGTAACGTTTTGGTTCTGTGACTCTTAGATGTAGATTTGGCCAGTGATTAATATCGAACTGTTCAAATATTAACGTTCACATTTCACTTAGTAGATGGTGTGACATTATAATCAAATTCATCGCTTATTTGGTTTCAGTAAAATCTAATTTTACTTTATTAAGCTACCCGGTAGTGATAATTATTTACACCAATTATCTTTATCAAAACTATACCAGTTTGGACTTGTGGAATTTGGTAATGGTCAAAATCTCAATATCGTCCATATTCAAATCTATAGTCCAAACACAAAGTCATTGGTTCAATAATGACAATTATTATTAACCAACATGTTATGGTCAGAGACTTTAACTTTGAGTTGACTTCAGTTGCCCATGAACTAACCTCATATAACTAATGAGATGAATCTTCTCTTGAATAGTGTTTCACTTCCAATGCTTCCATTCAACCGAACTATAGTCGTTCGATGGACATCATGCCATGATTTAACTATAATCAAAGCGGAGCTTTCACATTAAATATCAACAGTATTCTCAAATCAAGAGAACTGTGAAATTTTGTCACGTTGATATTTTATGTTTAACCTTAGTTATATATTAACCAATATAAAACTATTGAGTGAGTAATTCCATAGTTATCTGATAACTATTGGTACGTAATGTCTTAGTGCCCTTAGTAGTCATGAGTATTACACTACCCAACATTTGGAGAGTGTTACGTACTCTAGTCTTAACGGATGCATTGGTATCTAGTCCTAATATGTCTTGACTATGAATATTTAACATAGTATGTTTAATTTTATTTGTGATAAATCACTCATGGTTACGATTCTTTATAACTACTATCGCAAAATATACCATTTGGATTTTCTGTTAAATATAATTTTAATTAAATTAATTAACTAATATAATTCATTATATCAAATATACAATAGAAAGAATATACCTTTTATTTTGAACAAGGTTGGTTATCGAGTTAGATATATGTAATAATTACATAATTGCACCTGAGGCATATCCCAAACTCTATCACTTTCTTTACAGGAACACTGGATTATGCAATAATTGGAAGTGTTGTATGATGGAATGGTACGAGTGCTAGAGTGTGTCGACGTGATCGTTCTTTAGAAGAGAACGGTTTCGTTGGTGTTCAAAACAACGACTTGTGATCGACCTAACTTCGGTAGAAGATGATTCAAACACTTTAGGAAGCAGAAGTGTTAAGGTGTGGCATGGTGAAAATTCTCTTGGATGACTCAAAGCAGGGTTCTTGTTGATATGAAGTCGACTTAAGGAAGGTGGACTTTAAGTGTTAGGAACACCCACTTTGGACCAAGCATGCGTTCAACGTTAGGAGTAACCTAGAACATGCCACCACCTCGAAGAAAGAAAAGTGGCCAATCACACATCGAAACTATCATCCCTAATAGTGAAAGGCAATCCAAGACCATCGTCGATGATAACGCCATGACCACTATAGCAGCCTAGGAACCCTACCTTCAAACGGTTGAACTTGGATTTGGATCTAGTAGAACTCGGGTCGATTTCTCTCAGAAAGGCAATGGTGATTGGAATGGATGTTTGGTGGTGGCGGTAGCAAGGGAAGACAGCGGCAGCTTTAGATGGTTGATGGTGGTGATATTTGTTATAGGGATTGAATTTGCAGGAAATCAGCACCGAAACGTCAAAGGAGCAAAGAAATAAAAGCGTGGAGGAAAATTTACTATACGTTGAGTTTTATAGAACTAATATGACTCAACACTTTATATCGATACCGATATGAAGTGGTCGGTACTGACGTGCGTTATCGTTAAAAAAAAGACAAGAAGAGAGAAAGGAAAAGGAAAGAGAAGGAACTATCACCTGGTTGAGGCGTGGTATGATCTTTGGAACGATGTTGATCTCAACCTTGGCATCGAAAGTGATACAACTGTTATTTAAAGCAATTAAACAGATGCCCTCGGAATAGATACGACACTTTAAAGAAACTCTTAGATGACCAACATATTTATATTGATGATTTTATATGCTTGTCTTGATCCAAAGCATGGTTTTTTTTTCAATGAAGCGTAATCTGAGGGGTAAGTGTTATTCAGCTTTTAGACCAAGTGGATTTCAAACGATTCTAGAGCTCAAGAATGAGGCAACATGGTTCACGGACTTGGAAGCATGCTTGGAAGGACAATGGAAAAAGTGTTAAGGAATTAGAGAGAAAAATATCATAAAGTAAGAGATCGATACCAACCACTTTCTAGGTCGGTACCAATATGAATTTTAGCACTCTAGTGAACTTTGAGCTATGTCAATGAGTAACTGGATAAAGTGACCGTCTTGGGGCCCATTTCTAAAGAAGTAGTTAAACAACGCCAAAGTCTGTACATAAATGACAAATGTTAGACATGTTTGAACCTTTCGTTAACAACCTACCCTTAAGGAAAAAGTGCTCAGAACTTGAAGGATCGAGATTAAAGGACAAGATATAGGAGAGATAAAGGATTTGCAACTATCAAATAAAATCGGTACCGACATGATTTTATGCTACAAGGGACCTCGCCTCACCTCCTACTTTACCGAATCTGGAGTTTGAACTAGTATTGCGTGATCCAGCGACTTTGTTGGACAATTCTTCTATAAATAGCAAGCATATATCAACTTGGAGAGGACTTTTGGCCATTTTATTCTTTGTCTTCTTCCTCTAAACAAGTTTGACACTAAGGAAGCTACTTTTTACTGTTCTATGCTAATTTGAACGATAAAATACTTGTATTCATAACTAAAACATTCCATAATAAGATCAAAGTGGATGAAGGCTAGAGAATAGCCGAACCATTATAAAAATCCATCTGTTCATGTTACTTTATTACTATTTCTTGCTAGATCTATTCATTTTCATTGACTTTGGGTTATTGTGCCACTTTTTAGCCCAACAGTACTACTTAAGGAATTATAAAATATGATTTTGCTAATAAATTCCACAAGTGATGAATTCAGAAAAACTCTCAGACTGCTAACTAAGGTGACATGTGAATGATAAGAATTGTTTATATTTATTGCTGACTAATTCACACTTCTGAGTTACATAACTGTATTTGTGGATTCTTCAAAAAAACACGCGGTTTAATTAATTTATAATTTTTTTTAACTTAATCACGTTAATTTATATTTGAGAAATATTAGTTATTATCTATTTTTTTGTCGTTTGAAGTTGTTTATAATTATTTGATGCATATATATATATAATTTATACTTGTGCACGTCGATATACGATATCGATGTAATTTTAAATGGGGTTTAAATGAGAGATAATTGCCTGAAGGGATTTTGGTAATTTTGCACCATATATGACCATCTATGGCCAGCCATACTGCAGAGATTAGAGAGGTAAGAAGAGAGAGAGAGAGAATTAGGGAAATTGAAAGAATGTGAAAGGTTTCATCATTTCAGTTAAAACAAATCCACTAATTCATTTTCTTCATTCATCATTTTCATTCATTTTTTCTCTCTCCTTCTCTTCATCCATGCCCAAAATTACCATTAGAAAATTCCAAAAAATTTCAACTCTAAATCAAATGAAAACATCAAATAAAATAAAAGATAAGTGGTTCATCATTCTCTTACAAAGATGAGCGTGAATCTACTTGAGATTTGAGAAGAAATTTTAAATCAAGGTATTACAAAGGGAAAGATATTTTAGGTTCAATTATTATATTTTATTAAGCTTTTTATAAGTTCATTATCACCATGTATACATATAATTACTTACCTTGTTGTAATCTTGTATGAATAATATGTTCCAACAATTGAATAAAAGTCTTTAACGGCTTAAAGTACAATTTTTTTTAAATGAAATTGAACCACATATAAGAAATTATTTTGGACATGGAACTTTTTATAAATTAGCAATTTAAAAAAAGTAATTTTGGTCATGGCCTTGTACTATGTTTTACATACTTGTAATTAATCTGAATTTAAAACCTCAACAAATATTCATTTACACATTAGCATATTTTAAATTAGCTGATATATATTCAATTTTTGTCTGTCTGTGTGTGAAAAAATGTAATGTTAACGCATTTAGTTTAAATCAATATAATAGATATTATAAGTATTAAGCATATTATTTAGAAGATATATAGGAATTTTAGAAGGATATTATAAGCAAAAGATTCATTGAATTTAAATGAGATTTAAGATATATATGTGAACGTTTTAAGCAATTATGAAAACTTTAATCGATAACTAATATACGAAAGACCTCACATGTAACATCTTTTGTATAAAAAGTTCTAAATACCAAGTTAGTTATGCAAGGTTTTAGAATATATGTGGAAATTGTAAATCAGATCGCATGTGGAAAATCTGAAGTTTAATGTTTGTAATTAGAAACTTATAACACTAAAATTTCAGTAGTTAATCAAAAATTTAAAATTATTGTATATTATATTTATATTAAATAATTTAACAAGTTTATTAATATATGTATGTGCGTGCGTGTGTATATATGCATAGTAGATATACATCGTAATATGTACTCATGTATATATTACACCATGTCATATTTAGTTGAATTTTGCTATTCTAACTTGACTCCTCTAGTCATGTCGTTCATTTACAATTTACATCCTATATGCTTATGTGACCATCTTATATCCAATAATAATAAATGTAACCCCTAATTAAATTGCACATTTGTCGCGTTTACGATCCATTAAGTTACTGCGTTAATTAACTATTTGACCATTCACATACCTAACTGATAAAACACAACACCTAACTAAATTAAACCACTACACACACATATACAGTGTATGTGTGTGTATGAGTATCACACTTATAATATATTAATGTGTTATATATGCCATTGAATGTATATATGATACATCCTTATAAACATGTAATTGAATTAATTAATATGATTAATTAATAAATGCAATATAAGTTTAAAATAAAATATGGTTTTATTTAATTACTAGATTGGTTCTAATATAAACCATTAGACTTCATAGACCCACTACTATCCAAATAGGGATTTTTTTTAAATCTACCAATTTCACCTGCTATAGGCTGATGTGGTTCCTTTAGAGCATATGTATCAAAGTAGTTAATTCCATGTCGTTGCACTTTTCCAAAAGATAGCATCATGGGAGCTAATAACTACTACACTAGTAACAAGATCACCATCTTTGCTAATATTTGATTTAGTAAGATATGTAATCGTATTTACGCACCTCCATGAAACATGCTAAAAAGTCAAGACAAAAGGATTTTTTCTTTCTTTGTCTCTTACTTCCATGAGGTTCTACATCCTCAATTGATTAAACTGGTGTATCATCGTGAAATCTTTTTCAAAGTACGAGTATCCGTTTTTGAAGTTGTCTTATACATGTTTAAAATATTTCTACATCAATAGCTTTAATGGTATCATATGTATCCAAATTCAAAATTCTATAAGCAATATTATTCTTTGCATAGCTTATAAATGTATATTTATAAGTTTTGTTTCCTAATTAATAATTATCGGATTTGGATTTCACACATAAGCGAGACGGCCCCGGAATTTTAAAATTAAGACTGAGTTTTCGATTAAACCACAATTCATATGGAGTTTTATTTGTCCTTTTAATAGGAATCCTATTAAGCACATGACAGGCACTTACATGTGCTTTACCTTACCAGTAATCCGGAAACCAGAACTTATAAGCATGCAACTAACCATATTCATCAAAGTCTTATTTTTTCGTTGTGCAACACCATTTGATTTTGATGAGTATGATGTAGTAACTTCATGAATGATGCTATCATTTTCAGAGAATATTTTCAATTCTGCTAACGTATATCTACCATCTTTGTCTGAACACAAGACTTTAATTTTACAATTAAATTTTCAACTTTTGCCTCATAGATAAGGAACTTTCTTAGTACTTTATTTTTACTTTTTAGTAAATACATGTAAGCATATTTGGAGAAGTCATCAACAAAAGTCACAGCATTAATTTCCACCACCTAAGACTTTACTAAGCAAATCTGATACATTAGAATGTACCAGTACAAATAATGTAAATATTATACTTACTCCTGACTTATGCGATTTAGAAGTCATTTTTTCCTTAAACACATATTTCACCTTTTCCAACTTTGCCAACGTTACACTGAATAATAAGTCCTAAATTAAGTAATAGAATTATAATTGATACGTCCTAATATACCATGCCATAAAGGTAAAGAATCAATAGTATAAGGAAAATCAATTTTATTTATTAAATCCATCTTGAACATGTCATTACAAGAGTACCATTTTCCAACAAATATATTGTTCTTAAGCAGAATAAGACAATCCAATTCAATAACCATCTTAAACCCTCATTTATTGAGACAATCGCTAGAGATTAAGTTCTTTGTCATTTCAGGAACGTGAAGAACATCGGTCAAAGTAAGAAGTTTTCCTGAAGTAAACTTCAGATCGATAGTTCTAGTTCCAATTTCTAATATCACTGTTGCATTCGTTATAAGGCTAAAATTGAGATTTGTCATTGCAAACATGAATAATATCCCCAGTGTCCAGCCACCATCGTTCTTCAGCTCGAATAGAGTTGGCTTCTTTGACAACAACGATGACCTTAATGTCAGCTTCTAAAACTGCATTAGTTTGAATTTTTTTTTACTTTCACATCTTTCTTACAATCCCTGTAGTCTCGAGCAAAGCGGCCAAGCTTCTTGCAGTAAAGCATTCTCCTTTAGGCTTCTCCTTGGGATCATCTATCTTGAAACAAGATTCTCCTTTTATTCATATGGTTCTTGGAGGGTTTCCCATGAACTATGTTTGCCTTTTTTATATCGTGATAATTAGGTTTTCCTTGTTTTCGAGAGTCTTCCTTAATACATAGATGATGCATAAGGTATTCTACTTTGCGGTTACTTCCATCATGTTTTAGTTTTTTGTTGTACCTATTCCAAGTGTAAGGTAATTTAGCAATTATAACAGCAACTTGGAATGGTTCAAGAGGATCAGTTTTGGCATCCTTAAGTTGACTGACAATAAGTTGTATGTCATGTGCTTGATCAACAATAGATTTACTGTCAACCATCGTATATTCAAAAAAGTTACCAGTTAAAATTTCTGATTACTTGCCTCTTATATGCGATGCTTAATGTCCAATGTCAACCTAAACCCTTTGTTGATTCTATCAACCGATGAACACTATAAATAGAAGTTGAATGTGCGTTAAGCTTATGTTCCTGAGCAAGAAAATCATCATCTTTGTGTTTCTTCCTCTGTGTTTTGAATTCTTGCTTCCTTCTTCTACGTTATCAACGTCATCTTCAGGAGTAGGTTTGAGTTCATCGCTCAAAATGTAGTTTAATGTTATTATTGCGAGGAAAAATAACATTTTCTCTTACCAGCAAATAAAGTTTTCCATCAAAACGATCTAGGTAGGTCAAATCTTAATTCATTAGCTGAGTTGATCGTGCAACTGTTCGGCTGAAAGATAAATCTTGAAAGGTGGGGATATCTTAAAATTGTTGGAAAATGATTTTAGTGATTGTCTCTAATACACAACTCCAAGGCACGATATAAATCGTTGTCTTTTAAGAGATCTTTCCTTCCTCTACCACAATGGAATCGAATCGGAAAATCTCTCTCATGATACAATAGAGTTATTTATTTCAAGCTCGCGACTACTTGAATCAAACTAAAATAAAAACACTTGCTTGTTTCTAAGGATGCAAGGAGAAATAAGTAGTAGTATTTATTATGAAAGAAGAAGTTAAAAATTTTATATACCACAAGAAAATATGTACAGAGAAAGAGATGACAATTTGCAAATGGATATGACTGTTTGAAATGAACATCTAAACCATAAAAAAATGATTGTTGTAAGGGTCGCATCTATTCACAATTTAGGCAAATCCTATTTGCACATCGAAAAATCACTTAACATATACCATTATTTTTTTAAGAAAATCCATGACTAACTTAACATTTTTCTTAACTGCAATTTTTAGACCTTTTCTTATAACCCATCAAATTAAAATATTAAAACTAATGATACGTCAATCCATACATTTCTAATGAAGTTAATAAAATGTAGAATACCATTTGAGACAACTTTCATAACTAACTGCTAAAAATATTTAATTTTTTCCTCTAAAATTAGAACAGTTTTTGATGAAGTTAAGTTTTTTTAAAGAAGTTACAATATTAACGCAAAAAAAGTTATATTTCATTTTGTTGAGTTTAACTTATCAGGAATTTCTAATTTGCGTAATGAGTTTAAGGTTTTAAAGAGGAAAGATGATGAAGATGAAAACAAGAGTGGTTTTATAAAAGAGATACGTATGTAACGTAATTTTTAGTCTATACTGATTTATTGTAATTTCCGGTGCATGTTAAGAGATTAGTGATATATAAATAGAAGTGTAGTGCTAAAGATACCGCAAAATATGCTTACTAACACCATAAAAATTATAATAAATACAATAAAATTTATATTCTTTTCAATACCAAACAATTTTACATGGCAATAAACCGATATCTAATTTTTTTTATACGACCATCAACATCGGTCAAAACATTTCTGCACGGCCATCAACCACGGAACTATTAAAGTTCGATGGTTGATGGGCATGAATATATGATTTGGTCGGTGATTGATGACCATATAAAAAGAGATGTAATTTATGTCTTTGTTTCCATTTGAAGAATCTGGTATTGATAAGATGAAAGAATAAATTTGTCTGTTATTTTTTAGCAATGATATTAAGAAGCATTTTTGTTATGCTCTTAGCATCTCTCTAAATAGAATTTGCCTTTATTTTAGAATGTCAAATTCTATATGCACCGCGTGAATTTTTCAAAAATTTCATTGGACAAAAAGGCCATCAGTTGAATTTTTACCTCATATGTTTTATGCGTTTTCGACACCAGATACAACTCCTTCAAGAATATTGTTCCAATTCACGGGATAGATACGTGGATTCATACATAACCACGTAGTGCGAATACGTAATTTGTGTACCTACCATTCACTTGACCTACGAGGTTTAAAAGTATACCTTGTAGTTGCCCTAACATGATAAACCCTTATATCATGTAGGTCTACGCGTGGTAATTTTATTTTATTTTGTCAACTACGAGGTATACTTTAAAGTTCGTAGGTCAAGTGCATGGTAGCTATGTAATCACGCATTAGCACCACGTGATTGCTTAAGAATCAACATAGGCTAGTTAGATACTGATTGAGAATGTTTAAAAATACCGAGATGGATATTTAATTGAGGGCATTCAGTGAAATTTAATTTTAAAAATTTAAGGTAGTGTTTGGTTTAAAAATGAATTTTGTGTTTTCGATTTTCAGTATGTATCTCAAATATGAGAAGAATGGAGAAACGACGGAGAGGATGAAAGAAAGGCGGATGGAAGGGCGAAGGGGATAGATAGACGACGGATGAATGAATTGTTTCACGTGCTTATGTTATTTCCCAACACACGAAAAATAAAAATAAACCGTTTTCTATTTTGTATGATTATTTCGTTTTCTAAATTAGTCTTCAGCAATTTTTTGAGTTTTACCATTCGGCCTTTATACCAAGAGTGGGCCAGATATTGTTTTGGTCAGAGTAATCTTTCATCCAAAATGCTACTCAGAACAAAAAAAAAAGTAAAAAAAGTTTGTAAATTCACACTGCAAACGAAATTTTAGAAAACCCTACGCTATTATTGCATACAAGTTTCTTTTTATCAAGCAGCAAAATTCTCCAAAAACAATGGCTGCAGCGTCAACATCTTCCTCATATCCACCACCGCCACCATATTACCGTCTTTACAAGGATTTTATTGAAGATTCAACCTCCGCTCCTGCTCCACCACCACCAATCGAAGGGCCCTATCCACTTTTCGGCGCGACCTATACTGTACTGTAGATTTACCTCTGTCAATTTGGAACCCTAACCTTAGTTTTCCATTTGTTTTTTTAATTTAATTTGGATAATGTTCTGTAGACTGATGTTGTGCTGCCGAGCTTGGAAGACCAGGGCGTTCGCCAGCTTTACCCTAAATCCCCTCATGTTGGTAAATTTCGTACTCTGCTTATTATTTAGTTGTGTGTTACAATTTTGTATATTTTGTTTAGCATACAGTCGATGCTTAAAAATTGGATGGGAGAGGAGAAATATAGTGGGAAAAGGGAGAGGGAAATTATTCATTATTTGACGGAGAAAAATAATGACGGTTGGTGTTTACAATTTTAGTGATGCACCCGAATTATCACACTTGGCTACTTGGGTAGTTTACTCAAGCAACCAACACAGGGTTATTAAAACAACATAACAGTAGACCACAGGACAAAAACACACATCGCTAGCATAAAATACAAATAACAGACCATAGCAGCTAGCTGCCAGTACCATTACAATGCCTCTTTCTGCATCTTTCTACACTCAGATACTATGATCACATTTGCCCAAATACACGAATATTCCGGAACTTTGTGTAAAACTCGATCCATATTTCTCTATACAGCAATGCTATTTTAACCGGCTATGACAGCCTGATTTTAAGTACGGAGCAAAATCAAACCTTATAATGATCACAGCCCCCAGAAATCAACCCGTACAGCTGTCCATTCCTGCATCCCGTTACCAATTTCGCTGGTTGAAGTATAGCACTACCCTTCTCTATACGTTCTGAAAGCATCTCAAATTCCTTTTATGTCAAAGGCTCTAGCACAAAGTGAGTCTGAGAAATTCTTAAACCGTTCTTTCACTGAAGTCTACAAGAAGTCTCTTGCTCATCCATTTTGTTCAAATATAAGAGCTGAGATCACATTGATAGAAGAGGTGCTCTATGTCTTCAGGTTCTAATCCACACAAATAACATTTGTTAAGAATTTGCACACTCTTAACATTAAGAATTGAAACAGTATTCAGCTTCCCATGCATAATTGCCGACATATGAATCTTCACCTTGAAAGGGGATTTAATACTCCACAAATATTTGAACCTAGAAAGGATCCTCCCTGCAAAGTTAAGCCACTTGTATGATAATTCCACCCAAGTTTTTTGGTTAAGCCACTTGTATAATGATCCCATCAAATTTAACTCTACTTTCTCAAACTATGATATCAGTTTGAGTATTGCAATATGTGATGCCCTCTAGAATTTTTGAAAATCCAGATTCCAATGAGAAGAAGAATTGCCTTGATATAATTCTGAAACAAAGCATAGCGTAGTAATCGATGTTTCATAATGTTCTGGAAATTCAGTAGCTAAAGGAGTAGGAAATACCCATCTATTATGTCAATATAAATCTCACTTACCATCAACTATTTCAAAATTCACAACAGATCTGAAAATACGAGCCATTTTCATTATATTCTTCCCGACCACAGACCATTGATTATATATATATATATATATATATATATATATATATATATATGTATGTATGTATGTATGTAGCATGCTGCAGTTGCACTGAAAACATGGTTATTTCTAAGTTTTCCTTATAGAAAAAACAAAGGTGGCAATGTACTGAATATTTTTGAGATAGGAATGAAATGTGCAAACATACTACATGTACTGAGTGAATGGAAGTTGTGCTCTATTTGCCTATGACGAGATGATCCCAATTTATTGTGGCTCTAGTTATGTCCCGCATTTTCTTCTTCTTTCCAGATGGTATTTAATTTGGTATTTAAACATGTTTAGCCTTTGTCGTGAACAAAACGTATTGGTATTTAACCATGATCAATTGCCATTATAATAATAGTTTTCAATCCAGCATCTCCAAAAAACATCTTTCTTGTTCAACATGATGCATAATATAGATTCATTCATATTATGCAAGTCAGTCACTCCCATTCCTCTTTGCTCAACTGATTTACATACTTGCTTGTAGCGCTACAGATGGTATTTACTTGTTTTAAGTATATTCTAATCTCACAAAGTAGGCTATTAACATGCCCAAACAGTGGTAGATATGTGAGTGTGTATCTGTGCGTAGTCACGCATGTGTACATTGGTGCCATTTGCATATAGGATGTGGATGCATGAAATGTGCATCTAAATCTTGTGTTTTTTTTTCCAAAATGGAGCAAAATTTTGCATTGAGCAGCTCTTAAAACATTCTCAACAGTATTGGTTAGATCTTGTGGGGTATTTCCAAATCTTAGGGGATTTCAATTTTCGATTTCCATTCGGATGGATTGTTTTTTTTTTCCTTTCAATATAATCTTTTTATTAAGGAGTTTTACGCCTAGAAACCACTCAAAACTTCCGTATGTTGTTTAAGTGCGAAGAGCCGGCTGCACAAAAAACCATTGAACTCAGCCCATCGAATACGAGAACACTAACACTCCTTTCATAGTTAATTGTTTTAATTGTTTTTTTCCATGTTGTACCCAAAAAAGATTTATTTGGTTTCGGGAAAAATTTACAAAGCTTAAACAATAAGGACAGTTTGACACATATCCCTAATAAGTTTCAAAATACACAAAAACCTAGTAAAAACAAGTTTGTAAATTATGTCCCTAGAATTAAGTTACCGAATAATGACATACACTTATGCAATTATTCAGTGAATAATTGCAGACATTTATGCAATTATATCAAAAAATTGCATATATTTCCACAATTATTCACCGAAAAGTTGCGAAAATTTCCGTTATTTTTTCAAAAAATTGCGGAAAATTCCACAATTATTCACCAAAAAATTGCGGAAATTTTCGCAATTTTTTCAAAAATTTGCGGAAATTTCCGCAATTATTCACCCAAAAAATTGCGGAAATTTCCGCAATTATTCACCGAAAAAATTGCATAAATTTATGCAATTTTTGGATATAATTGCATAAATGTCTGCAATTATTCAGTGAATAATTGCATAACTATATGCAATTACTTAGTAACTTAATTCTAGGGACCTAATTTACATACTTTTTTTACTGGGGTTTTTGTGTATTTTGAAACTTATTAGGGACCTGAGCCTAATATTCACTAAACAATATCCATCATATTTCCGAGAACACTTTTATTTTCATTATGTGGAAATATCATATTTCCGAGAACACTTTTATTTTCATTATGTGGAAATATCATATTTCCGAGAACACTTTTATTTTCATTATGTGGAAATGCAAGTTACATACAGAGTATTAGATATTGTCGAAGACTTGAGGAATGTAATAGGCTGCCTGTACCATGCTATGCACTTAAATAGCTTGGATAATCATTGGTCATGGTATTTGTAAATAGGTTGTAGAAAGCATGTGGCCTTTCAGTTAGAAGGTGGATTTATTGTACTATAACGCTTATGTTGGAATATAATGTAATTTGTTTCATTAGATTTTAAGAAAGAGTTGAGGGCACTTAATAGAGAGCTTCAGCTGCATATTTTAGAGCTTGCGGATATTCTTGTGGAACGACCTTCTCAGTATGCACGTAGGGTTGAAGAGATTTCACTTATATTCAAGAATATGCATCATCTTCTTAATTCTCTACGGCCTCACCAGGTGACTTGGTACATATGATTGATGAACTACATGATAACTTGAATTCAGTTTATGGATAAATATGTTTGAATATTTCCATATAGGCTAGAGCAACAGTGATTCACATTCTAGAAAGTCAAATCGAGAGACGCAAGAAGGCTGTGGAAGACATAAAGAGGTACTTTATTCAGGTTGATATGATAAATAATACTGCACTTATCATCACCTTTCTTATTATTTGATATGCTGTAGTGCTAAGTTTTCAAATGAACATAGGTGTAGCTATTTACCTTCACCACTGAAAGCTAAACAACTAGCTGGAAATAGTTTGATTTTTTATATTCTAAAATGCATCAGCCTGACATCATTGCTCCTATAAATTTGATGGAAGTTAATTATATTATGTTGATCTTGGATACTTGCTATTGTTTGATTTATAGGAAAGCGCAAAGGATTATACATAGCTTGGCTTTCATTATTATTTATTGCTAAGAGTTGCCAACTATGCTTGCAAGAGTTAAATGGCAGCGAAAACATGAAAAAATAATATCAGATTATACCTATTTGGACACACTCTAACTTCTTTCCAATCCGTAAACGAAATCATTGTCCGATTGTTAACAGATCCGTACACAATATCTTACAAGGCCTAAGGATATAACTTCATTAAATATTTTATGTGATAAAAATATTATAGTAAAGATGAAAAATGATAATACCAAATTAATGAAAATGAGAGCTTAAAAGTATGGTTTGAGGTTTGAACCAAAACGCCGAGATTTCTGTTGTTATGTTTCAGTTTCACTAGGGGTCAAAATCAATCCAAAACTTTGATTTAAAATAACGGTCGAAATTCAAATTTTATAGGGGAAAATCAAAAAAATAATTAATGTGAATTTCAAATATATGAATATTTAGAACTTCAAACTTTAACTTCAAAAATATGCGTAAATCACAAAATATCACTACTATTAATAAAGAGAATTCAATGTACAATACTTTCACGGTGTCCTTTTGAAATTCAAAAAATACTCTCATCCATCAACGGAGTTTTACCACCGGTTTGCAACCTCCACCACCTCTTTTTTCCAACTACCTAATCTATCAATGAGATTTTGTAATCAATTTGTCACTGTCACTACTAACAAAACAAGTTGAAATAAAAATGTAGTGACTATCAAAACATTTACACTTACAACACACATCCGTCCATTCATTTTTTTATTAAATAAAATGTAAATATATCTACCTATTAGATGCAGGTAGGTGCGGTTTTTACTAGTATGAATAGTATAACTGAGAAAGTTAAATATAAAAGAACTGAAAAAGAAAATAGTATAACTGAAAAAGAAAATATAAAAAATTGACCGAAAAAAGTTGACTTGAGTTTTTCAACTCGGTGCTTTAAGTCGGACCCGAGTTGTATCTGAGCTGAACCTAGGAAAAATGAAGGAATACCTGAGTCGAGAAATAACAAGGCATGATAATATGACTTGAAGTCAGACCCGAGTCAACTTGGTACCAAGTGTAAGTCACAACTCAATATCAAGTGATGATTTTTCCTGGGCTGGACACACAAAACTCCCAGTTAGGACTCGAAGCACTTCAACATTTGGACGACTCCAAGCAAGGCCCGAAGCAAACACACAAAGCATTCGGGTCGGACATCAAGTCAGGTCAATCGTGATTTGAGGTTTATGATTTTCACCGACATGATTCAGTCCATCATGATTAGAACTATCTAGAATGATGACGATGATATGAAGTAACTCTAGAATTTCAAAGGCGTTGGAGCAAGGAGAACTACTTGGTACCGAACACAACCAATTGGCACCGATCACTTTTTTCTGCACATGGGTCCTCCAAAATTGTTGTACATGCTGTGACGACCCGACTTTTCTCCACAGAAAGTCGTTTCATCTTTAAGAAAGAAAGAGATAGAAGAAGAAAAGATACGAAAGAAAGAACAACAACACATAAGAAACTCACAGAACGAATGAAATATAATATATCACATAAGATATTACATAGTATCATATACATCAGAGTTCCATAGCTTATACATCACATACTAGACAGTTATAAACACTTGTCTAGTCATTACAATACAATTTCAACACAGAGATACCACCACAGCGGAAAACTATATTTCTACAAACGCTGAAGCCTCCTGCTCCATTGCTCCTCCAGAAAACTCGTCAAAGCTAACCTGAATCCCTTGGCTACTCGGAAAAATTTGAGTACCCAACTCTGGTCCGAGTGATTGTGATGGAGTGCTTTTCTTAAGAAATAGAAGAACAATTCTAAGGATTTTCTGACTGAAAGCATACAAGTACAAATGGTATCAAAACCTCTCAGAAACAACACAATCTCAAGGGGAAAGCGTTCGAAAAACAACGGATCAAATATAGAAGGCACTTGGTACCGAGTGGTTTTTATTGGTAATTGGACTCGGTTACTCACTTCTGCATTCTCGGATCTGGATCCAAACTTGATATTTCATGGGCCTTCGATTATGCTAGGCGTTGTTGACACCAAAAATGCCACCAACACCTAAACATCAGATCAAAGCATCAGTTTTGTTAAAATAAAAGGAAAAGCAGCATAAACAACAAAAAAGTAAAGAACACAAGAATTTTTATAGAGGTTCGGCAATCAATGACCTACGTTCACTTTATATTTTGTTATAGTTGTCTTCTCTCTGGATTACAATAAATTATATCATATTTGACCATAATCTAGTAAATTTCAGATTTACAATGAAGTTTCTAGATTGTTTAAAAGTCACTAGCACCAGGGATTTGCTGATCTAAATCTTAAAACAGCAAATAGTGGTATCTTATGTGACTTTAATGTGGAGAAGTCTCCAATGTCAGAAAAATCTCCTCCCATTTTGGTTGCGACTAGACATGTATTTATAGAGAAACATAGGTTCTGGATCACAAGTCTGCTTGCATTAAGGTGCATGAGGTAGCCCGAAGTTGTATAAGAGAGATCGGAGTCCCATGAGTTAAAATGATAACTCGGTACCGACCTATATAACTCAGTGCCGATCTATCTTTATTGGTGAAAATTTACGTCTTTCACTTGTTAGCTCTTTCTATCTTCTACTTGAGTTGTTCTATGCTCTTTCCCATCGACTTTGAGTTGATTCTAGTGATCTCTCCATTAACACTTGAGTTATTCTGCTTTCTTGGCTTTCCTCATCAATCTTTGGAATTGCTCGTCTAAACTCTGGAAAAATCACTTGATCACGAGTACTTGGAGTAGTATATGAGATGTATGGAGTTCGGGAAGTGGAATAGGGAGGATAAATAAGTCGGTGCCGACCTATATAACTCGGCGTCGAGTTATATACTTAGTTCCATTCTGGTTGAAACTTCTGTCAGTTGTTTCTATAGCTTTTCTTGGTGTATTTCTAAGTCCGTGAACTATTTCGTCCTCGTTTCGATCTTGTAAGTCCAATTGAAAAGCTGTTTACCGATAAACCGATTTTTGGTCACATTATGTATTTTTCTTAGAAAAATATATTTTTGCAAACGAATTATAAAAACAAGTTTTTTATCATTATTTATCAATTAAATGATGTCTAATAATATTAGAAAATCATATATATAACACGTAATTATATTTCAAAAGGTTTCGATATTCGAAGTTGAAGTGTTCGAATTTCATGGTCGCTAAATTAAGTGTCTACCATGAATCGTGATCAAGATGTCGTCATTCGGGGTATTATTTCACATTGCCCATGATTTATCTTTCTTCCTTCCAATCGCAAGGCGTTCAAATCCTTTCATCAAATCTGCATCCTCTCTGGGGCTTGGCGTCGCTGGGCCGTTCTTCTTCCAATCTAGGGTTTGATCTTTCCATATCATTTATCGTCCAATCTAGGTTTTTGATCTCTCATGATCATTAGTCTTCCAATCTAGGATTTCGATCTCTTCGGATCGTTTATCGTTCAATCTAGAATTTCAATCTTTTTGGATATTTGCTGAGCCCAGTTTGCACGCTTTTTGGCAATGGGACCCAACGACCAAACAAGCACATCCGCTCACCCTCTGGTGAGGGGACTTACTTTCGTACATGTCCATCCACTCGCTCTTCGGCAAGGGATCTTGCACCCTGCACTCTGGTTCCGACTCTCCTGTTCATAGTTATTAATGGAGCACGGCGCAAAACCTTCTGGAGCCTTGACGCACGGCGCGGCAAATGACACGTTCCTTTTTAATTTACCGCGCATGTTTAATTTTTTTATAGAAATTTGACATATGACAACAAATATAAAAAATTCAATATTTTTTGCTAAAACATATGTAACCAAAGATTTTTAGGCATTGTGCATAAAGAAACATTGTTAAATATAACATCATTAGCATAAATTTCAAGCATGATAGTTTTCAAAATTCAAAATAATTATACATATTACTAATAAACTAGAAATTCGAATCCGATTCAACAATTATATTTTTCAAATCAATGTTTGCATCATCAGAATCATAAGCTTAAACATCTTCCTCATCCGTTTCATTTAGATTTGTTTCTTCTTCGTGAAGACGTAAAAGAGTTGAAGCAGATACTGAAAAACCTTTCGACCTGGAAGTTCTTTTACATGGATATCTAGTTTCCTCCACTCCTGCTGCTCTAGCCGCAGCACCCCATGTCAAGTCGTCATCATCAGAAAATACAAGTTCATCTTTAGCATCGAATCGAATGCATCATCGATACTAATTTTATGTAATTTAAAATGCAAAAATAAGTAAAAAATAAATTAAAAATAAATAAAAAACAATAAAATAATAAAAAGGCACGTCATTTTATGCCGCGTGCCTTTTGCGCCTTTTGGCGCGCCTTTTCATGTGCGCCACGTCACAAATGAAAATGACGCACACATCGCGCCGCGCGCCATTGATAACTATGCTCTGATCGGGACTTAACACGATCAATATTGTACAAGTCCATCCATCCGCTCTCTAGCAAGGGAACTTGCACCCTGCATTTCAGTCACGACTCTCCGGCGCGACTTAACGCAATCAATATCAGTCATCACATTCAATGTGGATTTTTCAAAAGTAAATATTCAAATCAAAGCAAACAAGTAGAAATCTTAATTATTCATCCCAGACATTC
Source organism: Allium fistulosum (assembly GCA_030737815.1). Lineage (NCBI taxonomy): Eukaryota > Viridiplantae > Streptophyta > Magnoliopsida > Asparagales > Amaryllidaceae > Allium > Allium fistulosum. The sequence continues at coordinate 488,454,702 of CM060908.1, forward strand.
TACTCAGAGCGTGTCTAGAAACCAATCTAGGTCTCGTACATGTGTAAGCGGTCCGAGGTTAATATTGTCCTAACTAGTTATCTCATCCATTTGACTCAGAGCATGCCTAGAGACCAATCTAGGCCTCGTACATGTATAAGCGGTTTGAGGTTATCATTATCTTAATTATTCAAAGTAAAACGCGGGAAGCGAACCTGCCTTCCGTCCATTCCGATCATGAGATTCTCATCCTCGACCCAGATCTTTAATGGTTCCTTGATGCGTTTGCTGCAGACGATGGCTGCTCCGGCTGCACCATCGCGATGGCTGCTCCGGCTGCACCATCGCAGTTCTGTTCCTCGCGTGCTATTGCAGTTGGTTAATCCGAACCAGTTTCTCTATCAGATAACGAAGGTGTCGACATTTGTTCGTTTCATGTCCATCCAACTAATGAAAGATGCAACATTTTCTAGATCTTTTGTCCCGACCAGTGGGCTCTCTTCTAGCCGGCTTTCGATATTAAATCTGCCATTTAGTATCTAGGTATATCATCTTCGGAGTCTCTGTTAGATCGGCATAAGAAGAGAATTTCGATTCCCTTCTCAGCCGCTTCGGTTCTCCAACATTATCATAAGCTCTTCGCTTTCCTTTATTCTTGCCATATTCTGTTCCAGTGAGTCCTCCGTTATCCACAACGTTAATTTCAGCATCCTCGGCTTTGGCGTCATTTACTCCCGGCATTTCAGTGCATCCCTAGCTTGCACCAACATTGCCCCCGAGTAAAATTCTCTTGGTACCAAGTGGATTTGGATCGGTACCTGTTCGTGGGGGCATCGTTCTAGTTTGCTTTACTCCGACTCTAGATGTTTCTGGGTTAGTTCCTGGTCATTGGTTTTGAATTCTAGTAGCTTCAGCTATTTTTTGTTGTCCCATCCTTTGAAAAAATCCCTTCAGCATTTTCTATTGCCTAGTTATCATTCCATTCTGCATCTTCTTCTTCATTCTTTCCATCTCTTCTCTGATCATGTAGATAGATTAATGTGAATTTGAGGACACCTCCTGGCTGTTCATAGGCTTCGGTTGGTTTCCTCCGGCCTTAGATATGATGTTAGGTCCCTTCATCTTCACCAAATACCAGATTCAAGCTTTAGATGTGAAATCTAGCTCCTTTTCAGTGAAAGCACCAAATGTTGATGCAAAAAATGACACCAACACCCAAACATCAAATGAAAGCACCGGTTCTGTTAAAATAAAGGGAAAAACAGCAGAAACAGAAGTAAAGAACTCTTTTATAGTGATTCGGCAATCTCTGGCTAACGTCCTTTTTATATTTTGTTATTAGTTGTCTTCTCTCCGAATTACAATGAATTATATCAGATCTGACTACAACATAGTTGATTTCAGATTTACACTGAAGTTTTTAGACTGTTTGAGTCACTAGCACCAGGGAGTTGCTAATCTAAGTTCTAGGATAGCAAACAGTAGTATCCTAGGTGATTTTAATGGAGGAGATGTTAGAGGTGAAGAAGGAGAAGTCTCCAATGTCAGAGAAATCCCCTTCCGTTTTGGTTGTAGCTATGCTTGTATTTATTGGAAAAAAGAGGTTCTGGGTCAGAAGCCTGCTTGCACTACAGGAGATAGCCTGAAGATGTATAAGAGAAATAGGAGTCCCACTAGTCAAAATGATAAGACGGTACCGACCTATATAACTCGGTGCCGATCTATCTTTACCATCTTCCACTTGTTAGCTCTTTCCATCTTCTACTTTAGTTGTTCTAAGCTCTTTTCCATTGACTTCAAGTTGATTCTAGTGATTTTTCCATTAACACTTGATTTATCCTGCTTTCTTGGTCTTTCTTATCAATCCTTGTAATTGCTCGTCCAAACTTTGGGAAAATCACTTGATCACAAGTAGTTCGAGTTGTATACGAGATGTATGGAGTTCGGGAAGCGAAATGAGGAGGATAAATAGGTCGGTGCCGACCTATATAACTCGGTGCCGAGTTATATACTTAGCTCCATTACAGTTGAAACTTATGCCAGTTGTTTCTCCGTCTCTTCTAAGTGTACTTCCAAGTTCCTGAACTATTTCGTCATTGTTTCGATCTTGTAAGTCCAATTGAAATCTGTTTGACCAAAAAACAGGTTAATACTTGCTCCCCAAAGTATGTGATTCGGACGTAAGGTGTCTTTGCTCAAGAACAAGTTTTAAAAATCAGTCTTCGATAGTTGAGCTCTTCGGCCATCCATCGATCTCAACCTCGATGAATCATTCAGTTCCTTTAGATTTTTTCTGCAAATTAGAGGTCATTCCAGTTCTGTTTTGCTAAGGATCCATCCTTTGCTTAAGTGTCTACCATGAATCATGATTAAGATGTCTTCATCCAGGGGTATTATTTCACATCCAAGTCATCCCGTGTTCGTCCAGGATTTTTCTTTTTTTTTCTTCTGATTGCAAGGTGTTTAAATTCTTTCATCAAATCAACATCTGCTTTGGAGCTTAGTCTCGTCGGACTATTGATCTTCCAATCTTTGATCTTTCCAGATCGTTTATCGTCCAATCTAGGATTTTGATCTATCCGGATCGTTAGTCTCTTAATCTAGGGTTTTGATATCTCTGGATTGTTTATCGTCCAATCTAGAGTTTCGATATTTCCGAATCCTTGCTGAGCCCAACTCGTTCGCTCTCCGATGAGGAGATCCAACGATCAAACAAGCTTCTTCGTTCACTCTCCGGTAAGGGGACTTACTTTTCGTACAAGTTCATCCACTTGCTCTTCGGCAAGAGAAACTTGCAACTTGCACTTCGGTCCTGATTCTCTGGTCGGGACTTAACGCGATCAATATCATACAAGTCCATCTACTCGCTCTCTGATAAAGAAACTTGCATCCTATACTCTACTCGCGACTCTCTGGCTGTGACTTAACACAATCAATATCAGTCATCACATCCAATGTGGATTTTTCGAAAGTCAAATATTCAAACCATAGCAAACTAGCAGAAATTCTAATTATTCATCGTAGACATCCTACTCAGAGCGTAACTAGAGACCAATATAGGCCTCGTACACGTGTAAGCGGTCTAAGGTTAATATTGTCCTAACTAGCCATTCAGACATCCGACTCAAAGTGTGTCTAGAGACCAATGTAGGTCTCGTACATGTGTAAGCAGTCCGAGGTTATCATTATCTTAATTATTCAAAGCAAAAAGGCAAAGCGCGGGAAGCGAACCTTAGTTGTTTTTTGATCATGGGATTGTCATCCCGACCATGGGATTATCATACTCGATCAGATCTCTGGTTGTTCTTGATGCATTCACTGCAGATGGTGGCTGCTCCGGCTGCACCCTCACAGTTCTATTCTTCACGTGATGTTGCAGCTGGTTGCTCCGAACCAGTTCCTCTATCAAATCACGAAGATGTCGACACTCGTTCGTTTTATGTCCATCCAGCTTATGGAAGATGCAAAACTTTCCAGATCTTCTCTCCCGACCAGTGGACTCTCTTTTAGCCGGCTTTCGCTAGAGGATCTGGCCTATAGTATCTAGGTATATCCTCTTTTAGGTCTCTGTTAGATTGATGTAGGAAGAGAACTTCGATTCCCTTTCTCAGCTTCGGTTCTCCAACATTATCGTCAACTCTTCGCCTTCCTTTATCCTTGCCATATCCTGTTCTAGAGAGTCCTCATCTTCCACAACGTTAATTTCAGCATCCTCGGCTTCGACGTCATTTGTTCTCGGTATTTCAACGCGTCCCAAGCTCGCACCAATTCTAATTATTTAAGTCTTTGCTATCTTGCTGTTTCTGCTGCGTTTCCCTTTATTTTAACAGAACTGGGTGCTTTCATATGATATTTGAGTGTTGGTGCTATTTTTGGCGTCAACAGGCGTTTTTCTTAAAATATAATACTTATAGCTTCAGGAAAAGGATTTTTGGCACTTGGATTTCTCTTCTATCTTCTCCTTCCCTAAATACTCCAAAAACTCCACACTCTTAAATTCGAGACCTATTAGATCATAGTTGAATCTGATTAAACTCATCGTAATCTGGAGAGAAAACAAACAATAACAAAGATTAAAGTGGGCGTAGGTTAGAGTATTTGCCGAACCACCGTAAAAATTGTGTCGTTTTCTACTGTTTTTAAGTTCATTTCATTAGATCTATACATCTTGGTGCTTTCAATTGCTTCTGGGGTGTGTGCCATTTTTGGTGTGTGTATGTATGTATGCATGTACTAGTGTGTGCCTTGTGCTTTACACAGGGGTATTGTTAGTAACTAATTCGATTTAGTTACTAACAATACCCGTAATACCCGTGTGCATAGCACGGACCACGCATTAGTATATACATACATATGTATGTATATATATGTTAGTTGTATAATATAGTTAGATTTAGTACCCTTACCTATGTGCGAACTCAGATTTTTAATGTGTAGTGGTCGTTAGATATTTGAAAGATTACTTATTAATAACAAACTAGTGAATTTTGAACACATTCTAATGTGGAAGGGACAAATAAAAAATAGATAATTATGCGAATTGGTTTTTATTAGGGCTTTTTAGGATCAAGTCCCTATTTCAAAGAAATAGAAGGGCAGATGTCTATGTCATGGCAAGGACTTGTTTTTGAAACCATAAATCGCTAAAATTGACATCTTTATTTTCACTCCCTAAGCCATGTTTAAAATATAGAAATATATAAAAAATAGAATCGAGTCAAAATAAAGAAATTATGAACGTTTCAACAATGTTTATGAAGTCAAAAAGAAAAAAAAAGCAATCAAAGTTGCATACATCTTGCATTATTATTGAAAAGTGCAAATTATGTTAAAATAAGTGTATTGCTATTTGCAATATCAATTTGTTAATATGGGCAAGTACTATATTATGAAAAAATCATAAAGCGTTTATATTTTTTCTATATAAAATGTTACTTTGTGATTCTGCGCATAGGAATCTGTTAAGAAAACTTGTTCAATTTTACCCTTATTTACATCCTTTTCTTTCTTCTGTAATCACATCCGAAGAGATGCCAACAGCACAGTCCAACTTCTAATCTGCACGTCATCCTCTAATCTTATCAATTCATATGTACTAATCATTTATTGTTGACTTTTCTTGTACTGCCACGCTTTTTTATGTAAAAATACTGCTATATATTGAAATAATATCCAGACTCGTTACTTCTTCTCATCATCCATAATCTCTCTTGCATTATTAAATTTACGGCGAATTACTCAAGAATTAAATGCTTGCAAATAGAAATAGGAAGAACTGCATGCATATAAAATTGCTTTTCTAAGGATGAGGCATATGAAAATCGTGATTTATTGTGTTTAGAGTTGCTTTGAATTTTTACTGAAATTTGAATGAAAGTAAAGTGAGTACTGTAGAAGCTGAAACAAAATCAATATGTTAAGGGTATTTCAGTCTAAAATAGGCATGATAAATTTAATCTCAATTTTATCTAATGCTTCTCAAGCAAAAACAAAATTATATTGATGTGCCCTTGGATAGTACCAACCCATAGACATATTGATACTACAGATAGCAGTACCCTAAAAGAAATAGGCATGGCTGGCAAAAAAAAAATCAAAATTTTGAGGACAAATATGTGTCACCTTCTTTATGTTAAAAATATATATAAAACATACGAAGAAAAAAACATATATGTTAAGATAGTGCAGAACATAAGCATTTTTAGAAATAAAGTGCATAACATATATGCTTTTTGAAAAGGAGATTTTCACTTCAAGGACTTGTTTGTGCAGGGTAATAAGTTTTAAGTACAACACTTCTGAAAAATTAGGAATTAAATCAATTACTTCAATTACTTTTTAAATCCTGCTTACTTAACATTAATTAATTTACAACCAATTAATTAATCATCCTTTAGTTATCCATCTTAATTAATCATCCTTCATTAATTATCCTTTAATTACATTAAGTAATTAATCTTTAAATTAATTACACAAATTAATTATCCTTAAACTAATCTTATTAATTAACCTTTGATTACTATTAATTAATTAACTATAATTAATTACATTGACCCTTAATTAATTACATTAATTAATTATTTTATAATCACTTATATCGATTAATTATCCTTTAATTAATCACATTAATCAACCTTTAATTACTTTCATTAATTACATTAAATACTGAATGTAATTAATTAAGGATCAATAATCAATGTAATTAATTAGTAATTAATGTAATTAATGAAAGTAATTAAAGGTTGATTAATGTGATTAATTAAAGGATAATTAATCAATATAAGTGATTATAGAATAAGTAATTAATGTAATTAATTAAGGGTCAATGTAATTAATTATAGTTAATTAATTAATAGTAATCAAAGGTTAATTAATAAGATTGGTTTAAGGATAATTAATTTGTGTAAATAATTTAAAGGTTAATTACTTAATGTAATTAAAGGATAATTAATCAAGGATGATTAATTAAGATGAATAACTAAAGGATGATTAATTAATTGGTTGTAAATTAATTAATGTTAAGTAAGCAGGATTTAAAAAGTAATTGAAGCAATTAATAAATGTAACGATCCGGAATTTTCGACCTCGAAAATTTGACATTAATACGTTCACTGTAGAAATGCCGAGCAATCGAACGTCGGAAATTCCAGATTGTTAGGGTAAAGAAGAAAAGAGGTAGAAGAAGAAACAGATAACAGAACACAAAATATCATCTAATAGATATCAATCAATCCAGACATTCTACTCAAACAATCATCCACAACAGGAATTATTAATCCATATTATGATTAATTTTAATTAATTCAATTTTAAATTAATTACTTAAGAAAAATTGAAAAATCGACCCGATTTTTCATACCCGAAAAATCGAATCATCAGGATTAGAAGGAGGTAGAAGAAAAGAAAACAACACAATAGAATCTCACATCGCAGCGGAATAAAATATAATAGATAATAACCGATCTTTACACAAAATAAAACCATATCTGTTATATACAATACATCATCAGAATACAACATCAGAGTACAATACAATCAACATCACAATTCAGGACAGTTATAATAACTTGTCCAACCGCGGGGTTGTCTTATTCGGACTATCCAGTAAGGGATAGCTCCGACTTTGTGTTGCAGGGGATCAGGGGGATCCTCGGTACGTTGATCTAGGCCACGTACTGTGACGGGCGGTACCCTAGTAGCCCTGCCATTGTATGGAATCCAATTTCCAATAAATGCCGTACGTTTTGATTGTGCCCAACTATGTTGGAACGTGAGATGTAAGCATTCCAGCTATTTCTGTATTTTATATTGAAAACCCTAGACACTATTATAATATAACTGGATTTCCTATCAAATGTTTTGGTTATCGTAAGGGAAAAACTTATTCGTGTTTATGTGTGGGAAGTCTTACGAGATACCTTTTGTTTCCAAAGGTTTTCAAAGTTAAGCAACTTTAACCTGTTATGTTAAAGAAACCTTTATCATTTAAAAAGAAATTTATAAGAGTTTTAAAACCAAATTTCATTTAAATTCAAATCATTTTAAAATATACTTTAAACATTTAAAGTTGTTTAAATATTTTAAATTTAATAAAAACTTATTTAAATTAATTTCATTTAATAATTAATCTTTAATTAATTATCCATTAATCACCCTAGATTAATCTCATCCAGTAATTGTTCACTAATTACTTCACTAAGTAATTATATTTTATTAATTACATTAAGTATTTATATTTATCAAAACATCAAGTGATTATCTTAAATTAATTAAACTAATTAATTAATTTACTTAAACTAATCACATTTATTTGATTAATTACATTTAGTAATTAATTCCTTTAATTTACTTTCATTAAGTAATTATACTTTAATCACTTTTCTTTTATATTTGAAATAAAACTTATACTACATAAATTTATTTAAAAACATAAGAAAACATTTAATAATAAAATAAAAAAGTTTAACACTTGTAAGACAATAATGACATGCAAAAATACATGTGTAAGAGTATTAAACTTTAAATTAATGAAAATATTCTCAAATGTTTTTGTATAAATTGTTTTCAAGCATCTAATTTAAAAATAAATGATAAGTAAGTGTTTAATTAAGGTAAATGGTTTATCTTAATTAATTAAGGTAAATGTAACGATTCAGAATTTTCGACCCCGAAAATTCGACATTAATACGTTCACTGTAGAAATGCCGAGCAATCGAACGCCGGAAATTCCAGATTGTTAGGGTAAAGAAGAAAAGAGGTAGAAGAAGAACAGAGAACATAACACAGAATCTCACATTCGCAGCGGATCAAAATATAATACACAAATAGTAGCATTTACACAAAGAAAACTGTAAATGTCAATTTACATACAATATCAAGATTAAGTACTTCTTAGTTAATTAACCTCTAATTACTTAATTGATTAATCTTTTTTTAATTTAATTAATTACACTAGTTTAATTAATTAATGATTGATTAAGTATAATTACTTAATGTAATTAATAAGTGTAATTACTTAGTGTAAGTAATTAATAGGTAATTACTGGATGTAATTAATTAATGGGGAATTACTTAATGGATAAGTAAGCAGGATTTTTAGTAATGGATATAATTAATTTAATTTATTTAAATTAATTAGAAATGGTGTGACTAATTAATCTTTGCTTATGGGGGTTGTGACAGTTGGTATAAGAACATTTTACAGGAAAAAGATAAAAGAAATTATCATTTTTAGTTATATAGAAATAATGATAAAATGATTTATCATTTTCCTGTATAACTTAAAAAGCTAAATGATTTATCATTATCCTGTAAATTGTCCTCAAAACTAATTATTCAGAAATGCTGTCCTTAAAACTTATTACCCTAAATATAGAAGTCCTTCAACCTAATTTTCACTTTTGAAAACGTATGTAGACCATAAAATTAAAAGTACAAAGTAGATGCAGTGAGAAGATTACTTTAATTCGTAATCTTGCAACAAAAACATTACAAAAGGAAATTTTGAACATTTTTTAAAGAGCGTTTTTTGAAAATGCAGATACTACGCACTTTACTAAAAGATACAAAAAAGAGTAAAAAGACCTAGAAATATAAACCGAAACACATAAAATTTACAGCTGAATACATAATTTTTTTAACGTTATAAATAATAAATTAAGATTAAATAAGAAAAGTGCAGGATTTAACTCAAAAAATTAAATAGTGTAAAATCGAATGGAGTTCTCTGTATTTGTATGGTTATCAATTTTCTATTGATTTATCCATTTTTATTTTCATTTTAAAACATCAATTTTTCACAAGTTTAGGGTCAAAATCATTGTCGATTAGAGTTTAAAACGTTGTCAGAGAAAATTGGTTGCTGCATTTTCAAATTATGGAGGTCTTTCCATAGAGATCGAAATTATTTTCTTATTAGATTAGGTATGTCATTACCATAAAATTTCATGTGACAATATTTAATTCTGTGAATAGCACGTTTGTATGAACAAATACATAAATTGTGCAAAATGATCAGTTCATTGTTTTAAGCCGAAAGTTACGAACCTCAAGTTTCAAAATACACAGCATCCTTTCTCGGAAAATGTTTCAAAAAATACTTATATTTTTAATTTCATCCGAACGGCAAATATATGCATTGAAAACAACACGCATTTGCAGTTTTGCGAAAAATTTCAGATAAATATTTAATTTTGGTCATGTTAACCTTCTATCAAGTGCAGATTTGATTTTTGAAAAAAAAAAATGAAAAAGAATTATTGAAAATAATTTTTAGGAGTAACTTAAATTCTGTTTCCGAGGAGAGTTTTTTGTGCATAAAGTTTATCTTCTTCCTCCTATTTAACCTTAAATTTGGTCAGATGAATTTTATCTTCCACTTCAACTGAAGTTGGCTTTATGTATCTTGCCTAGCAAGTCCTAAGTTTGTTGCGTGTAGAATACCCATTCTCATTCAAGAATTAGCAAATATGTAGACGTTTAGGAAGTAGTGTTGTCTTTATATAAAGAAGTTTCTCGTCTTCTCAAGTCAAACATGAGCTAGTGTAAATAATGATTTGGTTAGTTTTACATTATTACAATCTCAATACAAAAATACAAAAGGCGTAAAGTAAAGAAAAAAAATGGTTTCATAAAATTACAGCAAGCAGAAAATATATATTCCGGTTTTGATAATTACAAATATCGTGTGTAAGCAGCTTGACTTAGCGTGTGCAAACCGTGTCAATGCGTCAGTACTATCCTAATATGCAACTATTGGTACATGTCTTATATGTTATTGTCATTTTCCTATGACATGTAAAACCTATTATATCATTTCTTTATCTTAATTTTTTTTTAAAACTTTGTCTTTTTAATAAAAAGGAATTGTGCTACTATGACAAATTTGGTAGTTTGGTCCAAGTAGTCATCTACTTTGGAGTACATGACAAAAGCTGTATCCTTTAAGTTACTCTCAAGTTTCTTTACAGGGGTTGGTGAATTAGATGTATATAATCTAAACAGCTTGGACAATAAATGCATCAAACTAAGAAACCACAAAGATAAAATCTCCAATTTCAGAGACAAATTGAGTTTAACGAAAGACAACTTACAAATACAAATATATCCGGGCACAATGCAACATCTCTACTACTAATAATGATGATTCAATGAAATAGGATCAACCGTGTCTTTTTAAAATCCCCAAACCACCCTTCACATGTCGCTCCCTTTACCATCCGCTTGTTAGCCCACGAAAACAATGTCAGCCCCATTTCCTAATCCTCCACTACTTCAACACAATCCTCCACTACTGCAACTACATCAGTCGATTGTCCACTAACCGAAATCAATTCTACACCGATGGTGATTTCTATGCCTTCTCCAACGAGCTGCATCCATTACAATTTGTAATTAATTAATTAATTAAACTGTTGTATTATTATTATATGCTTCTGTTGCCATCGGATGATTAGCAATGCAATGTTATTATGTTTCTATGAATTAGTATGGGTTTCTGAACCACCCGCTTCTCCATTTTCCAGTTTTGCAACAGATAGTCTTCTCTTCTTAAAATTTGCACGTAAGATAATAACCTGTCTTTACTAAAATAGCAGTTGGAATGAAATTTTAGGTACTATAATATACACATGTTTGTTTTAACGCTGGACCAAAAATCGAGTGATCAAAATTATAACATAGGTGGATTGCTGAGTCAACGCATTGCTTCGTCTCAAATTTTGGATGCTGCACATAATCTACAATATCGAATAGCACATATCTCTACTATTAATAAAGAGAATTCAATAGATATAATTTCCACGGTGTCCTTTTGAAATTCTAAAAATACCCTCTTCTATCAACAGAATCTCGTTATCGGTGAACTATCTCTACTACCGTCCTCTTCGCGACCACCCATCAACGGATTTCACTATCAATTTGCAACCAACACCAACAGCTATTTAAAATAAAAGCGTTGTGACCATCAAAGATTTTGCACTTATATCATATATCCATCCATTAATTTTTTTTAAATAAAAATCAAATATCTTTAACTAATGCACGTATCGTGCAATTTATACTAGTATATAAAATGAAAATATCATTTCATAACAATCAGTTGCACAAAAATAAGAGAATAATCAATTAATTAATAATTCTACCGTTTTTCATGATCTCTCCAATAGAACCAGTGAGTACCCTAAACTGACCCATCTTAACCGTTGCTAAAGAAAACTTAGACTTCCAAAGCACGGGATAATGCATTAGCTCCCATTTGTCTAGCTGTTGTGCCATCAGAACCAAGTACCCAACTGGACATGAACAAACCTTGGTTTGCTTGCATGTTCATATAGTAGCTCCTATCGAAGTTATTTGGCTATCTGGGATCCATTGGAACAGATAGAGTGGCATCACTGCTACCTTATGGACATTTCTGGTTTAACTTTGCTTCATACATTTGGTCGAATCTCGGGTCTTGTTTACCAATTGAGCTGAAGTTGTACAGCCTTGAGCTAAATGACGTACAATGAGATACACCAATTGTATGTTCACCTACATATCAAAATTTTAAAATGAGTTATAATAGTACTACATCAAACAACCAACATGTCAAATTTGTTCATTTTCCTGTAAATTATTCAGTAAATTTTATATTCACTAAACAGAAAGAGTGACCATTTCATTTTGAGCGAGTCCCTTGTTACAAAGTTCTTATTAAGAGTACTGACATTGGAATCCGTTAATGGCAAGTTAGTGAATGTCTCTGCAGCAGTAGAAACTCTGCCATCTCTTCGTCCACCTAGAACCTAATTTCTTACTGCTCCTGTCTGTTTATAAAATGAACATACATATACAATGGTTAAGTTTTATGTATATAACAAGAAAAACTGTGCTTGGAGATTAACTGGATATGAATTAATTACTTTCCAATGCAACGCTATCTCTGACTGCAAAAGCTATGATATCTGCGCATGAAACAACTCCGCTATATGCTTGTTCCAGCCTTGTCTTTGCATTGTCGATTACTTCGAAACCTCTAAGGCTTGGATTGGAAAATCCTTTTCTGCAGTGTTTGATGTCCACGTTGAGTCATATTCCCATATTTGTTCTGATTGGGATAAAAGCATCTAAGTTTCTAGAATCATTATAAGGATTCTTCATCTTCTTTTGATGCCCTTAAGACAAGTTTTTCTCAATTATCCATCCAAAATTATTCGTTGACTACATAGTGACTTGAATACCCACTGAAAAGAGATATCCATCTGAATAAAAAATCAAAGCATCTTTACATGAATAATCTAATTTGAGAAACTTTGCATAAACAGTTTAGTAACATCATCCTTCTGCCATTATACTTGATCTGGATATCAATATTTAAGCTATCTTTTGAAAAATATATTTGTAGAGTATGATAGTGACTACTCAAATTAAATCAGTGCGATGGTTCTCAAATTCTTTAATCATAGCTTGTGCCAAAAATAAATCGAGAGTAACAAAATGAGCTTATATGAATATTGGATGTTGGCAAAGATTAAAATGGCAGTGCATCAATAAAGTTTTTACTTGGTTTAAAGAGTATAAAATGTACAGAAGTAGCAAATTTTACATGGATTTTGAATATGTCAGTATGAAGATTAAAGAGTATGAAAACTTTTATCAAAGCTCACATTCCAAGTTTCGATAAGTCCCCTGAATAATCAACTATGCATTGGATTGTTAGACAGTTATAAACAAAAACCTTGAGGGAATATTTATTAAATACATGCTTTATCACTAAAACTTGCAGCAGAAGACTCGGTTTATCTAAACTATAAAGTCATACAACCTAGTTGTGTGTGTGTGTATCATAACGCATACATATGTATACACATACATACATATATGTGTGAACATAAGTGGAGTGTATGAATGCGGGTTACTGTTTAAAAGAAATGTAATGGGTTTACTGAGAATGAAGACGATGCATGGATTAATCAAGGTAATGGGTTAGTTCTGTTAGATTTCCAAGGTTAAAAGCAAATTAATGGGTTAGTTCTATTTGATTTATGCCTCCACCTACTGTTGGAATTCCTAATACTAAATTGAATGAAAATAACATAGTCCCACATCGCCAAAATTGCAAAACTATTCTAGTATATTAATAGCTTTGCAATGAAGGGGTTGGGGCCTTGGGGCACCCAAATGTTTGCTTCGTTGTGAGGAGGGAGATCATGCATCACCACCACGCGCCGCCGCCCGTCCGACCGAACCGAGCCTCCTATTTTTACTACAAAACTGAGCTGGGTTTTTAGACAGTTACAGGCTATACGAACATGTGCGGATCTGTTCGGAAGCGGACGCGGATTTTTTCGACAAGTCTCAGACGAAATTTCCTTAGTTAACCAATCAGGTTCTAGTCTATTTGTATATTCTTATACATCATTCTTTTATCTTTTCAGTTTCTACGTTGTTGTTGTAATTTAACTACGACATACCTATTGCTTAAATTAGCTAATACAAACATCCAGAGTAGTGGAAATCTATTTGATAAACTTCCGAGACGAGTTTATAATTAATTATTCTCTGTTTTGGTATACTAGACGTATAACATCTTAAGAATTTTTACTGTTTTCACTAAAACAGAGATGACAACAGTAGAGCTCTCAACAAAGGCTACTACACACAACCGGCCCGATACCTTTAAAGGAGATGGTGACGACTTTCTAACATGGCAGAATCCAATGTTATTTTATCTCACCACACTCGGTCTGCAACAGTATCTCGACGAGGAGGACCGATTTCTGCACCAGGCAAGGAATCAGATGTTGATACGTGGAAGCATTCCGATTTTCTATGAAGAAACTATATTCTGAATTGTCTCGACAAGGTACTATACAAAGTATATCAACCTCTAAAGACAACAAAAGCACTCTGGAATGCACTTGCCACGAAGTACAAGACGCATAATATCAATCTTAAGAAATTCATTGTAGACAAATTCATGGACTACAAGATGGTTGACTCCAAACCGGTGACTGCTCAACTGCATGAACTACAAATCATCATTCATGAACTCGAAGCGGATGGTCATAAGGTTGGAGAATCGTTTTTGGTTGAAGCCATCACGGGAAAACTGCCGCCGTCATGGAGAGACTACCGCAATTATCTAAAGCATAAAAAGAAAGAGATTTCTTTGCAGGACCCCATCGTACGATTAAAGATTGAGGCAGATAACCGCGAAATTACCAAACAAAGCGAGGAGGCGTTGGTAACAGAAGGGTCGAAGAACAAGAATAAATGTCACTTCAACAAAAAGAAGAACTTCTCAAAGAAGAGGAAAGCTCATGAAAACAAACCCAAAGATAATAAAACCAAGAAGTTTAAAGGCGAATGTTGGGTGTGTAAAAATGGGACACGCCGCTAGAGATTGCAGACACAAGAAGGAACGCAACTCAGAGGCAAATATAGTTGACAACATGGAAGTGGACGAGTCCAATTTTTCAGCAGTTATATCTGAATGCAATTTGGTTCAGAATTCTAACCAATGGTGGGTGGACACAGGAGCTACTCGTCATGTCTGCTCTGATAAATCCATGTTTTCTACATATCAGAAATTCGATCAGAAAGAAAAATTCTACATGGGTAATTCTGCTGTTTCCATGATCGAAGGCAGTGGCACAGTAATCCTCAAGTTTATTTCTGGAAAAACTGTCAAGTTGAATGACGTGCTCCACGTTCCAGACATACGCAAGAATCTGATCTCTGGCTCAGTATTATCAAAGAAAGGATTCAAAATGGTGTTCGAGTCAGAAAAGATGGTTCTGTCCAAAGCTGGAATGTATATCGGTGGGGGATATTTATGTGATGGCCTATTTAAGGCAAATGTAGCCGTTATCGGCAATAAAACTATGTATTCTGATTGTGTTATTAATAAAATTGAAGTTTCTTACTTGCTTGGGCACGAAATTTTACTATGGCATGACAGACTGTGACACATAAATTTCCAAAAAATGAAAACATTATCAAACTTGGGATTAATTTCGAAATTCCAAGTAGATAAGAACTACAAATGTGAGACATGTGTAGAAGCAAAAATGGTTAAAAAACCATTTCAATCTGTTGATAAAAGCACCGAACCACTAGGTTTGGTTCATACAGATTTATGTGATTTCAAATTGTTACCTACAAGAGGTGGGAAAAAGTACTTTATCACGTTTATTGACGATTATACGCGATATTGTTGTGTTTATCTTTTGAATAGTAAATATGAAGCAATTACATCATTTATAAAGTACAAGGCTGAGGTAGAAAATCAGTTAAATAAAAAGACCAAGTATTGAGATCTGATCAAGGTGGAGAATATGAATCACAATTTGAACAGTTCTGTGCCGAAAATGGTATAATTCATCAAACAACAGCTCCATATTCACCACAACAAAATGGTGTAGCCGAGAGGAAGAACAGAACGTTCAAAGACATGATTAATGCCATGCTTTTAACCTTTGGTCTACCGACGAACTTGTGGGGGGAAGCCTTAAATATGTCTAATCACATATTAAACAAAGTCCTTCACAATAAAACATGAACAATTCCATATGAGTTATGGAAAGGACACAAATCAAGTTTTAAATATCTCAAAGTGTAGGGGTGCTTGGCAAAAGTTCCAGTTCCGCCTCCCAAGAAAGTCAAACTTAGACTAAAAACAGTAGATTGTTACTATCTAGGGCCAGCCCAAAATAGCAGTGTTTACAAATTTTTGGTATTCAAGTCTGATATAGCTGATGTTCATGTAAATACAATCATGGAATCAAGAGATGCCTCGTTCTTTGAAGATGTGTTCCCACATAAAAGAAACGATGGAAACCTTGTCCCAAAGAGGACAAGAGATAACAGAGATGAGACATATGAAGATGAAACTCATCAGGACAAAGATGAAGTTGAACCAAGAAGAAGCGTAAGGGCAAGAACTTCCAAGACATTTGGTTCTGATTTTTTAACTTATATGTTAGAACACGAACCTCAAACGTACAAGGAAGCAATGTCATCTTCTGAATCTTCATGTTGAAAAGAAGCAATCCAAAGTAAGATTGATTCAATTCTAAGTAATAAAACTTGGGAAATAGTTGATATTCTACCTGGAATAAAACCAATTGGCTGCAAATGGATTTTTAAGAAGAAAATGAAACCTGATGGCTCTATTGATAAATATAAAGCCAGATTAGTAGCCAAAGGGTATCGTCAAAAAGGTGTAGATTTCTTTGATACCTATTCACCAGTTACACGAATAACCTCTATAAGAATGTTAATAGCAATTGCATCCATATATAATCTAGAGATTCATCAGATGGATGTAAAAACAACATTCTTAAATAGAAATCTCGATGAGGAGATTTACATGGAGCAACCTGAGGGTTTTATTTCCAAAGGAAATGAAAACAAAGTATGCCGGTTAGTAAAATCACTATACGGACTCAAACAAGCTCCAAAACAATGGCACGAAAAATTCGATAGTGTCATGATGAAAAATGATTTTCGTATAAATGAATGTGATAAATGTGTTTATTACGAACAAGTTGGACAATCATACGTTATGATTTGTTTATATGTAGATGATATGCTAATCTTTGGTTCTAACACTAAAGTAATAGAGACCATAAAAAAGATGTTAATCAACAATTTCTATATGAAAGACTTAGGAGTTGCAGACGTTATTTTGGAAATCAAAATAATAAGAACACCTACTGGAATTGAATTGTCTCAGTCTCACTATGTAGACAAAGTAATTGAAAAATTCCAAGACTATGAAATTAAAGGAGTGAGAACACCTTTTAATCCATCAGAAGTACTGCATAAAAACACTAATGAGAGTGTAATGCAACTGGAATACTCTCGTGTAATAGAATGCTTAATGTATCTCATGAATTGCACTAGACCAGATATCGCTTACGCG
The DNA here is from genome assembly GCA_030737815.1 of Allium fistulosum. Lineage (NCBI taxonomy): Eukaryota > Viridiplantae > Streptophyta > Magnoliopsida > Asparagales > Amaryllidaceae > Allium > Allium fistulosum. The sequence goes on from CM060908.1 coordinate 488,472,091, forward strand.
GTAAGTCGACTAAGCAGATATACAAGTAACCCAGGAAAGGAACACTGGAAAGCACTAATGAGAGTTGTGATATTTAAAGAATACCACTAATTATTCTTTACATTATGGAAAATATCCTGCGGTCTTAGAAGGATATAGTGATGCAAACTGGATGGCAGATTCAGAGGAATCAAAATCCACAAGTGGTTATGTCTTTACCCTTGCAGGAGCAGCAGTGTCATGGAAATCTACTAAACAAACATGCATAGCTCGATCCACTATGGAATCTGAGTTCATCGCATTAGATAAAGCAGGCGAAGAAGCAGAATGACTTCGTCAATTCTTAGAAGATATTCCATTTTGGCCCAAACATGTAACGGCCATATGTATTCACTGCGATAATCAAGCAGCGCTAAGTAGGGCGAATTTTTTTGTGTATAATGGCAAATCACGACACATTCGTCGTCGCCATAACACAGTTAGGCAGTTACTCACTAATGGAACTATTTCCATTGATTATGTGAGAACAAATGATAACCTAGCGGATCCATTTACTAAAGGTTTATCAAGAGAAAAAATTGACTGCGCATCGAGGAGAATGGGTTTAAAAGCCTAAACCAACAAGAGTTACCTTATACGGAAACCTATCCTAGCAATTGGAGATCCCACGGACTAGGATCAATAGGCAAACCAGTTATGAGTAACTCAAGAAGCAATGCATTTGTTTGGACTTAGTCCTACTTCATTCCTATGGTGCAAAATATAATGCATGCCTACAGAAGTAGTAAAAGGTTAAAACTATGTTTTTTAATGATGACCATATCTTGGAAATAACAAGTGAGGTATATGTAGGATACTCTTAATGGTTACGATCACCTATGTTAGTGTGAGCTGGGTCGGCTCTATGAGAATATTAAAGGCTTAAATTTTCTATAACACTCGCAGAACCATAATGTGCTCAAGACCGAAATGAACACAACCAAGAGATTGGATGAGAACGGAATCAATACTTCGTAAAGCTTATTGTCTAGATATACAATAAAGGTCGACGGTTCAAGATGAAATAATTCATCGATTAGCCAAGTAGATCCGATAAGTTTTAACTAGGGAAAGTTCAAAGTGAAATATCTACTTATCCACGAAAATAAGTACTGTGATATTTCGCTTTGTGTGGGGATATGTATATTATCATTCATGTGGGGGATTGTTGGAATTCCTAATACTAAATTGAATGAAAATAACACTCCCACATCGCCAAAATTGCAAAACTATTATAGTATATTAATAGCTTTGCAATGAAGGGGTTGGGGCCTTGGGGCATCCAAATGTTTGCTTCGTTGTGAGGAGGGAGATCATGCATCACCACACGCGCGCCGCCGCCGTCCGACCGGGTTCGGGTCTAATATGATCCTAATTATACTGCAAAACTGGATTGAGTTTTAAGACAGTTACATGCTATACGAACAGGTGCGGATCTGTTCGGAAGCGGACGCGGATTGACTGAAGAGGCGCGGACGAACCGATGCGAGTAGCAGGCGGGTGCGACCCGACTGAAGATGCGCAGGCGAACAGATGCAGGTGCGACGCGAGTAGCAGGCGGATGCGACCCGTTAACAAACAGTAGCAGTTAAAAAGGCAACGGGTGCGACCCGTCAAGCGGACGCGACTGTTTGAAGGGATGCAGACGAAATTATAAATAGGAGAGAATACTGATCACATTCTAATTCTATTTTCAATTCTGTTTATTCTGCTGATCACATTCTAATTCTATTTTCAATTCTGTTTATTCTGCCTCTTCTTCTCTACTGCTCTATACAATAAATCACAGAGTTGACATATTCATTACAGTCTCGTGCAGATTACGTCTGTTGTATCTTGGGAGAATTTGAATAAAAATTCTTAAGGAAATTGTTTCGACAAGCCTCAGACGAAATTTCCTTAGTTAACCAGTCAAGTTCTAGTCTATTTGTATATTCTTATACATCATTCTTTTATCTTTCCGGTTTCTACGTTGTGCTATTTTTACGATAGTATAACGTTGTTGTTGTAATTTAACTACGACATACCTATTGCTTAAATTAGCTAATACAGACTTCCAGAGTAGTGGAAATCTATTTGATAAACTTGTGAGACGAGTTTGTAATTGATTATTCTCTGTTTTGGTATACTAGACGTATAACATCTACATCATTGTCGCGAGCTTTCTTTCGTTCAATTATGCTCTCCATTCTGCCCCTTCCTCTTGTTTAAATTTTTGATAATGCTTCTTGCTTTTAAAATCCATTATCATGTGAAAAGGCACCTACAAAAACTATATATATATATCTCTATATATATATATATAAAATCAGTCGATTAAAATATTGGAGTTTTGAGTTTTTTGTTTTGCTATGGTGCATAAATTAGTTCATATTTGGCGCAACTCATATATCAACATTATGTCAAGAACGCCAGATGGTCTTGATTCATAATTATAATAAAAAATAATCTAATTGATTATTATGTTCAACGTAATAATTTATGTACCAATGCAAAAATTTAGACGTCTATTCGTCTTAACCTATGTTAAACCCATATATCCATTAACACAAATGTTAGTATTCCAATATCATGTAGCATTATGTAACCTTTTCCTGAAAAACTTTGTTTTGCAACACATAGGCTATACAGAGATTGCTCATAGTCATAGGTTAATTTTTATCCCGTGGTGGAGTTCAAAAGTAGGATTCTATGCTGACGCAGCGGATAATTCAAAACGATCTTCAATCGACGTAAATGGCAATCTGTGGATTGATGGATACTGAAATGCCCGAATTCGTTGATCCGAAGATACCGAACTCTAGCTATCTCTGACTCGTTGATCCGAAGATACCGGGAAAGAGATCTACGATTCTTCAACGTTGATCTTGCGCACAAGATTCCGTGAATCGGCTTCAGCAAACGATGATTCGAGCGCACTCGAATGACGTAAGTGGAGATAGGAGATACACTCGACTACCAATTGAAATTGAAAGCAACAAGCTAACAAAAGAGAATTTTATTCAATATTCAACAACCCTTTACAAATGAAACAACTCGCCTATTTATAGGCTACAACACGCAATAGCAGAAAAAAATACAACTCCTAAGTCGGCAACCGACTTAACAACATCTGACGACCTAGAGAAACAGTAGTCTTCCGACTTAAAGAAATTCACGCGACTTAAAGAAACACTCTCGACTTATCATCTTTGATTCGCGACTTATCAGATGATCTCACGAGCTAAGGAAGTGCGTTCGTTCGCGACCTTCAGTCATGCCGCGATTTAGACAAGTTCGCTCGCAATTTGTCTGGAGACGATCCAGGGTTAGGGCGGTGATTAGAGGTGGGAAACAATTGGAGTTAAGTCGTGGTGGTTTATGTCGTGAAGGAGTTAGCTCGGTTTGATGGTTAGGTCGGAGATGATTTAGGTCGGCATAGGGCTTAAGTCGGAGCTAATTTAGATCGGCATAGGGCTTAAGTCGGAGATGATTTAGGTCGGCATAGGGCTTAAGTCGGAGATGATTTAGGTTGGCATAGGGCTTAAGTCGGAGATGATTTAGATCGTTGGGTGGTTTGGTTAAGTCGTATACCGATTCAGGCATTTGGGAATTAGGTCGTGGAATGGAGGTTGGGTCGTAGGTCGTAGTGGAGACTGGAGATAGGTCGGAGCTTCTGGTAGGTCGTGGGTCGCGGTTGCTAGGTCGGAGACGATCTAAGGTACTTCTTGTTGCTTCTTCCTTCTTTGTACTCTGCCGCGCTGCATCATCCTCCCCCTGTTGAAACGAATTCGTCCTCGAATTTAAAAGTTCTTTCCCCTTAGATTGTTCATCTCCAAAATAAGGTATAAGATGTTTAACATTAAACACGTCAGAAGTGTAAACATCCTTAGGCAGCTTCAACTTATAAGCATTTTTATTGATCCGTTTTATAATTTCTACTGGACCAATCTTTCGGGCTTTCAATTTGTTATATGCACCCACTGGAAAACGATCCTTTGTTAATACAGCATAAACCAAATCACCTTCGTTAAATTCAACGTTTCTTCGTTTCAAATCTGCCGATTGTTTGTACTTCTCATTTGCTTTCTTCAATCGTTCCTGAACAATTTGATGACATTCCGTCAGTCTTTCAACAAAATCAGCAGCTTTCTTAACTGTCCCCTTCGAGTGTGGTATTACCGTTAAATCCAACGGTCCTTTTGGCATACTAGAATATACAATCTGAAATGGACTGAAACCTGTACTTCGGTTATTTGCATGATTGTGAGCAAATTCAGCTTGACACAACTTTAAGTCCCAACTCTTCAAATTGTCCTGCACAAGACATCGCAACAAATTTCCCAACGATCTATTCACAACTTCAGTTTGTCCATCTGTCTGAGGATGATATGCACTACTAAATTTCAACTTCGTTCCCACCATCTTCCATAGACTCAACCAAAAGTGACTCAGAAATCGAGTATCTCGGTCAGAAACAATAGATTCGGGTAAACCATGTAAACGATATATTTCTTTAAAGAATAACTGTGCCACTCGAACTGCATCCGCTGTCTTCTTACAGGCTATAAAATGTGCCATCTTCGAAAACCTGTCCACCACAACAAATATAGAATCGTTTCCCCTCTGAGTTCTCGGCAATCCTAACACGAAATCCATGCTGATATCAACCCATGGTTTGGTAGGCACAGGTAATGGCATATATAACCCCGCATTCGTCGCTGTTCCTTTCGAAACCTGACAAATATGACACCTTTCCACAAATCTTTCGACCTCTTTCCTCATTGACGGCCAAAAATAAGATTGAGAAATTAACTGCAAAGTACGATCTCTACCCACATGGCCTTCTTCATGTAGTTCTTTAACAATCTTCATTCTCAAGCTACAGTCTGGGATGCACAAACGATTTCCCTTAAACAGAAAACCATCCACCAACACAAATTCATCCGTATTTCCTTCCTTTACTTTTTCAGCAAATTTCACAAAGTAAGGATCTTCTTCAATCAATTCTGGCAATAATTCAAAACCTGTCACTTCAACTTTCATTGTTGTCAACAAATGACTCCTCCTGCTCAAAGCATCAGCCACACGATTGGTTACCCCTGACTTGTGCTTAACGACAAAGGTAAACTGCTGTAAATAAGCAATCCACGATGCATGTCTTGCTGAAATCTTGTCTTGCCCTTGCAAATGCTTCAATGCTTCATGATCAGTGTAAAGAACGAACTCCTTCTGAAATAGATAGTGTCTCCAGTGTTTAATAGATTGTACAACAGCATAAAACTCCACATCATATGTACTGTATCGCATCTTCGCTCCGGACAACTTCTCACTGAAATATGCAATAGGACGCCCCTTCTGACTCAACACCCCTCCAATCCCAACCTTGGATGCATCAGTATGTAGTTCAAACACCAACTGAAAATCAGATAGCACTAGAATTGGTGCAGAGGTCAAAAGATCTTTGATTCGTTCAAAAGCAACCTCGGCTTCCTCCGTCCATGCAAACTGTTTACCTTTCATGCAATCTGTAACAGGCGCCATCACACTACTAAAGTGTGGAATAAACCTTCGATAAAATGAAGCCAACCCATGAAAACTACGAACTTTCGTTATCGTCTTGGGCTGCGGCCAATTTCTGATCGCCTCAACTTTACTTTGGTCAACATGTATTCCTTTCTCTGAAACAACATACCCCAGAAATAAAACACTATGCGTCATGAACACGCATTTCTTCGTTGCAGCATAGAATTGTTCTTGTCGCAATACCATCAGCACTTCTCTAAGATGATTCAAATGTTCCTCTGGACTCCCACTGTAAATAAGAATATCATCGAAATACACCACCACGAATTTCCCAATGAACGGTCGAAAAATCTGATTCATCACCCTCATGAAAGTACTTGGTGCATTGGATAAACCAAATGGCATGACCAACCATTCGTATAGACCCTCCCTGGTTTTAAAAGCAGTCTTCCACTCATCTCCTGGCCTGATACGAATTTGATGATATCCGCTCTTCAAATCAATCTTAGAAAAGATAGTAGCTCCGCTTATCTGATCCAACAAGTCATCCAACCTCGGCATTGGAAATCTATATCTCACGGTAATCTTATTCAATGCTCGACTGTCAGTGCACATTCTCCATGTCCCATCCTTCTTGGGTACCAATAAAGCTGGTACAGCACAAGGACTCAGACTCTCCTGCACACGCCCCTGTTCAAGCAATTCCTCTACCTGCCTCCGCAATTCTTCATGTTCCTTCGGACTCATTCGATAATGTGGTCTGTGTGGCAATACAGCACCGGGAACAAGATCTATCTGATGTTGTATATCCCTCAACGGTGGCAACTCCGTTGGTAACTCCTCTGGAAATACATCGTCAAATTCTTTCAGAACTGGTTTAACTTCTTCTGGAATTTCAACCTCTTCACTGCTTTCTCGTCCAATCAACAAGAATACTTCCGGCTCTTCTTCAACTTCTTTAACAAACTCCTTCAAAGTCAATAGAGTTTTCAGCTCTTCGATTTCCTCCACTTTGTTTTCTTCCTGTTGGCGTTTCTTCGGAACCAGAGTAATCTTTGTACCTTCGAACATGAAACTGTAACTGTTGGTCCGTCCATCATGTTGTACTGCTCTATCAAACTGCCACGGTCTCCCCAGCAACAAATGACAAACGTCCATATCTACGACATCACACCAGATTTCATCTTTGTATTTCTTCCCAATTGAAAACTTCACACAAGCTCTACGTCCAACTTTCACTTCACCACCCTTCCTCAACCAAGCTAACTTGTACGGTTTAGGATGTTTCTCAGTTTTCAACTCCAACTTCTTCACTGCTTCTGTAGAGATAATATTATCGCAACTCCCAGCATCAATAACAAATTTACAAACTCTTCCCAGAATAGTGCATGTAGATTGAAAGATATTGTTCCTCAACCAACTTCTTTCCTCCTCTTGCTTCGGTGTTAAACAACTTCTCCTCATCATCAATGCATACCCGTCATCTCCCGACAGTAAGTCTTCTTCCTCAACTGGTAAAGAATTAGAGCATTCAGCTTCTTCATCCTCATCCTCAACCTCAGCAATCATTGCTCTCTTCTTTGGCTTTGGACACTCATTGCTTTTATGACCCAACTCCTGACAGTTGTAACATTTGAAACCGTTGTTAACCTTTGCCTTCTCAACCTCCTTCACTTGATTATTGGAATTCGTAAACACACCACCTCCTCGTCGTCCCTGCTTCTCCCAAGCCAACGCTTTCTGATGTGCCTCTGCTACAGATCTTGGATCGAACATATTAACCATATCCTGAATCTGCATTCTCAATCCCCCAATGAATCTAGATGTCAGCTGCTCTTCCGTTTCCATAATATCATTCCTCGCAATAAGCTGGTAAAACTCATCCGCATAATCATTAACAGTCTTTGTGTCCTGCCTCAAGTTCTGCAAACGTTGATACATCAAAGATTGATAATTGTAAGGTAGGAACGTTGCTTTCATCAATTTCTTCATCTTCTCCCAAGATTCAACTTTTGACTTCCCCATTCGTTCACGTGTAAGTTTGGTTTGCTGCCACCATGCCAAAGCTCTACCCCTCAACCTTGTAGCAACCAACTTCACTCTACGACGTTCTGGAACTTCTTTGAAATCAAAAATTTCTTCAACATTAGCCATCCAATCCAAAAACTCTTCGGCTTGCATACCACCTTTGAATTCAGGAATTTCAGTTTTCATTCCCGATTCCCACTTGTGATCGTACTCCGATTGATTCCTTCCTCGTCCACGTCCTCGTCCTCGTCCATGAACACTACCACCATCATACTCTTCTTCACCATCCGATGTATATCGATGTCGATCCTGACCACCAACATCTCTACCACCACCATTTCTTCCACCAACATTCCTACGATCCACATTCCTCCGATCTCGATCAGTCACATTTCTATCACGACCTCGATCATCAACATTTCTATCACAATCTCGATCCACGCTTCTATGATCACTATCAACACTTCTCTCGATTAGAATGTGGTGAAACTCTACTTCTTCCATGGCTCGATTCAGGTGAAACCCTTCTTTGATTTTGACTCATTTCAAGCATCATTCTCTCTAATCGACCAATCCCTTCAGTAAGCTTCTCATTGAAATTCTCGTTGATTCGTTGTTCCATTTCATCGGCCTCTTCTCTTCCGTATAAAGCATTAATATTGCGATGACGTTGAACTCGTCTTGGCGGCATGATTGAATACTTCACAAACACTTCAACAAATTCACACTTCACGATTCAAACACCTTTCGAACTTTGATCAAAATGAAATGGATCGAAACTCCAACTTTGTTGCAAAAATATGATGAACACGATGAACACAACTTCAACACTTCAAATTCTCGGCTCCAAGACTCGATTTAGCTATGATTGGCTAAAACAAGCTCTGATACCAAAACTGACGCAGCGGATAATTCAAAACGATCTTCAATCGACGTAAATGGCAATCTGTGGATTGATGGATACTGAAATGCCCGAATTCGTTGATCCGAAGATACCGAACTCTAGCTATCTCTGACTCGTTGATCCGAAGATACCGGAAAAGAGATCTACGATTCTTCAACGTTGATCTTGCGCACAAGATTCCGTGAATCGGCTTCAGCAAACGATGATTCGAGCGCACTCGAATGACGTAAGTGGAGATAGGAGATACACTCGACTACCAATTGAAATTGAAAGCAACAAGCTAACAAAAGAGAATTTTATTCAATATTCAACAACCCTTTACAAATGAAACAACTCGCCTATTTATAGGCTACAATACGCAATAGCAGAAAAAAATACAACTCCTAAGTCGGCAACCGACTTAACAACATCTGACGACCTAGAGAAACAGTAGTCTTCCGACTTAAAGAAATTCACGCGACTTAAAGAAACACTCTCGACTTATCAGATGATCTCACGAGCTAAGGAAGTGCGTTCGTTCGCGACCTTCAGTCATGCCGCGATTTAGACAAGTTCGCTCGCAATTTGTCTGGAGACGATCCAGGGTTAGGGCGGTGATTAGAGGTGGGAAACAATTGGAGTTAAGTCGTGGTGGTTTATGTCGTGAAGGAGTTAGCTCGGTTTGGTGGTTAGGTCGGAGATGATTTAGGTCGGCATAGGGCTTAAGTCGGAGCTGATTTAGATCGGCATAGGGCTTAAGTCGGAGATGATTTAGGTCGGCATAGGGCTTAAGTCGGAGATGATTTAGGTCGGCATAGGGCTTAAGTCGGAGATGATTTAGATCGTTGGGTGGTTTGGTTAAGTCGTATACCGATTCAGGCATTTGGGAATTAGGTCGTGGAATGGAGGTTGGGTCGTAGGTCGTAGTGGAGACTGGAGATAGGTCGGAGCTTCTGGTAGGTCGTGGGTCGCGGTTGCTAGGTCGGAGACGATCTAAGGTACTTCTTGTTGCTTCTTCCTTCTTTGTACTCTGCCGCGCTGCATCATATGCAAATCTTTATATCATATGTAAGCTAATTCCATTACACATACTCTTAATATTTAGTATCATTTCAAAATTATTACTGTAGCAAAAACTCTAAATAATTGAACAAAATGTAAAAATGAGACTTTACGCTAAACTTAAAATGTTTGCAAGTAAAGAATGGAATTTTGAACAAATTCAACTTCGAACAACGCACACACGCATACGCACACGCACACATACACATACTTCATGATAATTAACATGCAAAAGAAAAGCAAAGAATACATGTTAAACAAACATGTGCTTAAGAACCTTTCTATAACTGAGTGTTTTGTTTTGGTAGCATCCTTACTGATATAAGTGTTTCTTTGAGCACAAAAAAATCTTTATGCATTGTTCCCTCTTCCGTTCTTCTCCAAATTTTCACATTTTCCAGCTGACCCATCTCTATAATTATCTTTAATGATAGTTGTAATAGCTATGGTGTCATATTTTTTGGGGTCAACGTGCACTACTAAAAACGCTCCTCTATATATTATCAAATGTTAATCACTTAAAATAAGATCACATATTAACTTCTTTTACAAATTCAAACGTCCTCAAAAATAGGATCTAGCAATTAAACGTGCTTTACAAATTCAAAACATTTCTAAAAATAGGATTTTCCTTTACAAATTCAAAATATTTTTTCACAAATATACAAATCTTAATATTAGTTGAAAATAGAAAATCATTTTTTTGACTGATTTAAACATATATAATTTACAAGACAAACAATTCACGCGCAATGCGCGTGCCGTAACACTCGTACTTATATACTCAATATAGCACTCAAAATCCATACAATAAACCAAATAAACGTGTTAACCGCATCACTATCGTAGTATAATGTAATTGAACGATAATAACATAAACTAAAACACAGTAGAAAAGGCAGGTAATATACTCAAAAAAAAGGGTGCAGCATGATAAATTTTGGAGGAAGTAAGAATAGAAATCTTACCAACAAAAGGAACTAAAGGATTACTACATTTTCAAAAGTCCATTAGCATCAAAATTGTATTCCAGACTCGCCGCTGTATTCAGTTCGCTCAGTCATACAAAGTCGCAGCGGCGAGAACAATAGATAAAAGATATAGCACTAAAATTAATCATTCGATTTTTTTGTCCATGACGTTGATTTGAAAATGAAGAATGGAAGAAGTAGTAGTTTATTCGTATGTAACAAAAAATAAATCTTAATTTCATGGTGGATATCGATCTGCAGATGAAAGTGTTAAATTCGGTTGGGACTTCGTCGATGGAATTTATTTAGTAATTTCATTAGATTGGGATATGGGATGAGCACAAACTGCTTTTACTGCTATACAATAAGCAATTATGCAACATTTGATGAGCACCAACCGTGCATTGGAAAGTAATTGAAGACAAGTGTAACAATTGTTTGGTTTCTCCTTTTCAATATAAATAATAGATATATACACGTCCGGCTTCTACCTTTTGGGTGCCCAAGTCGAAAAATAACTTGGTTGCCTTTTTTCCAAAAAAAAAACTACTAATTTTTTCTCTTGAGTTCACCAGTGTAACAAAATCCACTCAAAGTACATAATATATATAAACATATACATTTATGATAGTAAATAATATAGAAAAACATATACAATTATGATGTGCTGCTAGATATTAATATGTTAAATAGCTGCTTCTCACTAAAGATGGATGGATTTTTATATCACAAACAAGCCCAAATCAAGAGGAAGCTTTCTAAAAGAATCCCGTGGTGCGGTAAATATTGCAATGATAATGGTAAAGATGGATACCTCATCATACATCTGTGCAGTTAATGCCCCGCTATTACCCCGCTATAACCCTGCTATATCTCATAGCGGGTTTCTGCTGCTACGATTTTTCCATATAGCCCCACAATATAACCTTTCCGCTTTAATCTCCGCTATTTCCGCTATATCCCGTTATTTCCGCTATATTCCGCTATTCCCGCTATATCTTCTTTAATAAAATGAATTGAAAAATTCAATTTATACATTATAAAAATTATGAAACTAATTTATTTGATTTAATTTTTAATATATTTTCAGAAATGAAAATACTCTAATATTCTACTAAATTCAATTATGTTATATAACAGTTTTACGTTTATTTAAAGTATATTCGCACATGTTTTTATTTAAAAATTATTTATGTATCAGTTACAATTCAATTGAATGATAATTTTTCATTTAATTACCATTTATATATTCGTAAAAACATTAAGTACGAGTTTTATATGCTATTTTAAAGCCATCCGCTATATCCCGTTATATCCTCGCTGTATCCCCGCTATGACTTTTTGCACCTCCACCGCTTTGAATCTGCCGAGCGCTTTAACTGCACAGTCATACATATATTGTTGTTTCACTAGCACATAGAAGTTACTGAATCAAAGCAGACCTTTCTGTTCATTGAGATGCTCATATTAGTATGAAATGTGTTATAACTAATTCATCCTTTCATGTAACCGTATTCGTATTCCTTTCATATTATCATAATTACAAGTCTTTTATTCTATTTATAATTTGTAATAAATTGCATAAACAATTATGGATGAACGAATGTAGAAAAGGTATGAGTCGTTTTAGAGAATCGTTAAGTCATAATGAGTAAATGAAATCAAACAAAACATAGACTAATTTTTTTAGAGAGTGATAGCATAATAATCAACATCAAATTTTTTGTTTATACCTCCTATATGTATATACAACACACGCACACATATGGCTAGGTTCAATAGCCCCCCTTATTTAGCACCATGCAGCAGCCCCCTAATATTAGCCACAAATTCCTATTTGAATATTTATTATTTCTCTCTTGTCACATGACACAAATATTTAAATATAAACTTGTGGCTGATAATAAGAGGCTACTACATGGTGCTAAACAAGGCTTCTTATTTAGCACTATCATATGCCTCTTGATATCAGCCACATGCCTCCGATATCAGCCACATGCCCCCGATATCAGCCACATATTTATATTTAAATAATCAATCTATGTGACAGGAGAGAGAATGGTGGATTATTTAACTATAAACATGCGGTTGATATCGGGTGGCTAGGTGATGGTGCTAAGAGAGTTGCGGATCCTAGCTCAAGTATGTATGTATGGATTCATACGTCCATGTATATAGTATATGAATGTATGTATGTATATTGCTCAACCCTTCTTTTTACAACAATATTGAAATAAGATCATGATTGATCTAATAGATACGCTATTTTAGACTTCATAGTCATTTACTTGATTATCATTTATTTGACCATTTCCACAAGCTCAATTATATATCTTTTGTTTGACAACCAAACTAAGAAATGCAAACCACGTCACACCATATTATGCGGTAAAGGCCTGAAGAAAATAAATAATTTAAGAGTAGAACAAAATTGACATATAAAAAATTGTAAAAGACTAACGGTACTCCTATTTTTCCTACTAGAACTGATTAAAAAGGCTAAGAATAGACGTGAAGGCTCCACTTGGGAGTTTTGTGGTACCGGTTTTGGGAAGACTTGACCTGTTCTTGATCAGACTTGGACTACTGATTTTGATCGTCAATGATCGTAGCGGTTTTGATTGGTTTACATGAAGTGGTTTTATAACCGATTAATGTATGTTTGGTAGTTTAACATACACCGGTTTTGCGAGTTTTCCACTAAAGTAACAGTATATATATATCCTTGTATTTTGTGAGATTGATTCTACAATATAATTAGTTGGGGGCATAACTGGAAAAAAAGATAACCCCTCGAAACATTTCAATTTGGTGGGTTAAGAATTACCATGAAAATTACACTGCACCGGTTTTCACCGGTTTTATAACCAACAACAACCGGTGTGAAAAAAACTTACAAACAAGGGTTATGATAACACCTTAAATACAGAGTCGTTCAAAACCAGTCAAAATCGGTAGAAAATAAACTCCCAAGTGGAGCCGAAAGATACCATAATGTTTTCTACGAGCTTAGTGTGATGAAAGTAATTTATATAGGGTGATAAAATGTTATGCACAAACAAGCAAAACAGGAAACATCTACATTTTCTATCCCTTTATTTGATTTTGTTATGGACTATAATTACAAATGTGATACTATGGATCTATATAATTTAATTTACATACAAATGAAATGGAAATCAAGAGCATTTTCTATCTATGTGTTGATTTTGTCATATTCAGTTATCGACTAAAATTCCAAATACTTATTTTCAACACTACATTAATTTTGCGATGCTAATTCACAAAGTAATTAAGGAGAAGTTTTGTGAAGCACTTCTATATAAGTTTCAAAATACAATTCCGCGTTTTCAGTTAAAAATACAAATATTTGCAGTTAAAAGTACAAATATCCGCAGTTAAGTACAAATATTTGTACTTCTTACTATAAAAATACAAAACTTTGCAAATAAATGGAAAAAATTAAGTAAAAAGGTTTGATTTTGCTCATATTAATACCTGATCAGTACAGATTTAATTTTCGAGGAAATTTTTTTGTTTTTTGAGAATGGACGGGCATGTATTAAGTTTGAAAATAAGGATGTCTCCCTAATTTTCGCATAATTAAATATAAGACATCGAGGTACATCTGTAGAATTATTCTCAACAAATGTGGGTGACACGTAAATGTTTTTAGCAATAAATCATCATCATCATCAGTTTCCAATATTGCTATGGATGATAAGCTGGTAGAGGTGAAGGTGGTTCAATAATTTTATTTCGTTTTCTAAAAGTGCACTAGATGAGAGAAAAATTCCTTTGCCCCAACCAATATATTTATGCTTGCCTGATCAAATTCTGACCAATATTTAACTGTAGATTTCTTTTAACCAATAAAAAAGCTTCACACGGATTTGATTAACGCTATGAACATTATATTAATTATTAAAGACAGGCTAATGCAGCTTAAACCTATCATAAAAAGATTGGTTTTTTTTATTAATTATTATTATTGTTGTTATTTTCATTTTTTGTAAACACAAGTTTACACATTGGATGATGATTCTGGCAACAACCAAGTTTACAAATTCAATAGACATCTTATATAATTTGAAAGGGTAAGTTTATTATCAAATGATAAATTTGATTATCGATATAAATCAAAACAAATTTATCTGTTACCAACTGTTTTTTGACAAAATACTCTTAGTACATAAGCTATTACCGAATTAAATATTAGGGTCAAATATGGAATACCAGCACCATATAATGTTTTTCCAAAGCTGATGGAGCGAATACTGATACAGAAAATGAGTATAGCTTAACCAATAAATTAACAAAAACGTCACAACAAAAGTTGGGGTTATATTTTTTGGTAGGTGACAAAATTGTTATAATAAAGATTGGGAAATGATAACTTTGAAAGCTGGTAGGAGTAGCACATATGTTGTTTTAAATTGCATGTTGTAATTGGTATTTAATTTCATGTAAATTTCCATTTGCAGACGAAGGGAAGAAGCAAAGAAATTGCTGAATGAGTCTCGCCAAATTTTGGATGGTGGTACACAAATGACATAGGACTTTGTACTCGATGTTAAGGAATCATGTTTTGGGAGTCTATTCATGTTTATTTGCTTGTGTTTGTGTAATATCTTTCATACATACTTCGAGTCTTGATACACCAGGCTATTGAAAAACTCATGATAGGTAAATTTAGATCTCATAGTTTCCTTTACACAGAAAAAGAAGGGGTTTTCACTGCATTTCTATGTCAAATTATGATTGATCCATAAGTTTATCATACCGCAGCTATTGTATTACTATATTACTGGTTCTAATATCATTGCATGAGAGTGAGATTTAGGAGTGGTTAGTGGAAAAATGCAAGCAAGTTGATGAATGTGGCAACTTCAGGGAGAGCATCAATTTTAGTGTCACTAATTGCAAGCAAGTGTATGTTATGCCTTGATATGTGTCCTTTGATTACAAGCTTTTTTGTGTCCATAAATGAATGTTTTCAAGCATCCTTAGAATGGGTAGGTAAAGTGAGATGGGGATTTTTCCTTGTTCTTCTTGTGATTTGAGTCATTTCTTTTTTAACAGGAAAATAAGCATCGGGAAGTTGTAAAAAATTTAGTTTCATGTACAACAAGTTTGTTTTTTTAGCACGAAGGACATATTTTAGTTTGAACAGAAATATTATTTTATGATTTACACTAAAAAAGTGTTTTTCAACATAAAAAGCAAATTTCTTGTCTGTAAAACTAAACTTTTCTTCAACTTTTTCTCTAAACTTAAAAACACCTTTAAGTCAATGTTAGCTGATAAGATTAAAAGCAACATTGATTATAGAGTTTTACACTACATTTTATGTACTTTTTGATGGTCTATCCCTGATTTGGAACGTTACAAGTTGAATATTGAGATAGTCTAATTGGAGAAAGACGTGTGAAGCCAAATACTGAGTTAGGAAGCTCGATAGCAAGAGTTAAATGTGTAAAGCTATGGACCCTCGTGATATAGTACAAGGTATCCTAGGTACAGTAGCCTTAATTTGGCAAAGTAGAATTAGGTCTATATACGGTTGAATGCTATATCCATATTCATATCCAAAACATTTTCGAATATCCATAAGAGATGCACGGACAGATATCAGATATTTTTTGATCGGTGCACAATTAATAAATTTAAATAAATAAATCTAAATTTATGATCCATTATAAATTCATTTTATTACTAAAAATATAAAAAATAATAAATATGCTAAGAAAAATAATTTTAAACAGTAAATATTAATTTTAATACACATATTGATTTTTTTTACCTAGATAATGTAGTAAATGGCAATCAATTTATGTATTGATATATACAAAAAATAACAATAATTTTGATAAAAACCGAACGAATAATTAACGGATGTCGATGTGGTCATATCCGCATCAATATCCATTTTTTGAATATCAGATAATTTTTCATATTTTGAACGTGCAAAGAAATGAATTTTGGATTTAACGAGTGCTCATTGGCAGCCATAGTAAAACACCGAGGTGTGGTTGATGATTCAATTACACTTATGTTTGATATATCACTTAATTAACCTTGATTACATTCATACATGTGTTTATGAGATGCTACATAGTTAAGGTGGATTAGTGCATGGAGTGCGTAACTTTAACATCAAATTATGACATCGGTGATATGACTATGATATTTAATTTGTGTTAGCTGTCGCAACATATTACATAAAATGTCATGCTGACTTTAAAATTTAATAAACGATTGAAATAAGAGAATTTAGGTACATCGTATTATTAAGTATTAACTGTGAAAGATGAAATGTCTGAAGTTATAAAGGAAAAGAATAATAATATAGAGGAGGGATTGGAGTGTAAAATTACTATTAACCAACAAATTAGTATTCAGTATTCACCTTTAACAGGGTGGGGTCATGAATATAGCATATTCCGTAGTCGAAAAATTGAAGTAAATATCTTGGTCTCTAAGAACATCTATAGATTCAATAGTACAAATCTTTTCTTAATAATGAAAAATAGCTTGAGAGAGCTGACTCGATCCTAGAACGGCTGGTCCTAAGAACCCAAAGTAAATAGATACTAGGTTGAGATCCGTGCTTTGCACACGGATAGATGGTGGGCAGATGATGGTACTTATGAATTGGAAAATATTTTAAAGTATTGAAAGCATGTAATATATTTTATGTGAGGGTGCATGTTTGATTTTAGCGTGAAGTCATATTAACGCAACATAAGTGCGTCACACAGTTCAACTACTTGCAGACTCCCTCATGTTGTTGAAGTAGGTTGAAATCAGTAGTATAGCAAATGAAAGGATATCAATCATTCATGCATGTAGAGAAAAGTCATGATGACAACTATATATTAGGTGGTTCAATATTAAAATAGCATTGCAATCAAATATTACACTTAAAAATGGTAATATGTAAGTTATTCATCCAGAAGAACCTTAAACAACAGATACGCAAATTAAATAGGATGTTTTCAATCGGTTTCCATAAATAGTAGAAATATTATGAATATGAAGATGTGCAAAATCATCAAGATTAGTAGAAATTTTCCTAGCTGCATTGTCAACGCAAACTATATGGACCTAATACTTTTGATGGAAAAATGCACTTTATTCTGGCTACATAATATCAGTATGATGAGCAACAATTTTACTACATGATCGCACAAACATATTCAAACATGTGAGAACTATCACCCACATGATTAGTTAACCAAGATTTGCGTTTTAAAGTCTTTAATATTTGTATAATTCGATTACAGTCAAACAGACATAAAATTAGACCCTTCTATCTACTATGTTATAACAGTTAATGCCATATTTAGCAATTATTCCATTGTAGAATCATCCAGCACATGTATAGTTACAACGGAAATCCCCATATGGCTTGATTATTGTATCTTTCTTCGACGATTGATGTATTTTGCACGAATGCTTAAGAACTGCCACAATTTCCATACGAAGTTGAAAAAAAAAATGAGAGCCATCTGAAAATTTAGGAAAGGAAATTAAAAAAAACGAGTATAGTAATTTAATTATATTAACTCGATGTCAGTCTATAAAAAAATGAGAATTAGTTGCTAGACCAAAATTGAATATACCATGTTTTTTTTGAACATCGGTCTAATTGGCTACAATGTGTAAAATCTGTGTTCCAACAACACACTAACTCAAGCGACCATATATTCTAACCCATTCCGTTGATTAATTGCTTAAATATATTCAAACGATTCTGTTGTTTAATAATTTGCTTGTAAGAGTGGTCATGGTGAAAAGGCGCAAAAGAAAGACAAACCTCATAAAAATATGGCCAAAACAGATCAGTGATAAGAAACATAATTTTTCTACGAAGCTAAACATACGATAACAGATATATGTGAAAACGATTTGAATACCTTCAACCATAGAATCGGCACATAAGAGGAACGTGAACAGTTGATTTCATATTAAGTTACATAAAAAATAAATTTCACTAAATTATCAAAATATTTTATTGAACCAATCAAAGATAACTTCGTTTGTGTTAAAATCAATGGACATTGTGTAGTAACTAAGTTTAAAATAAAAAACTACCTGAAATACGACAAACACCGACGCAGGCAAAGAATCCACGAGAACCAAAATGATTTCAGTCGCCTATGCCTGTCAGAGGCCCGAAGGATAACTGAAGAGAAGATTAAATAGAAGTACGTGAATGAAGGAATTGAATTGTCGAACAGCATAGGAATGTAGGGTTGTAAAATTTGGGGAAAATAATTTTGCACAGAAAGAAGAAATGGGATTGTGGGAACAGCTGGCAGGAAGTTAAAAAAAAAGACGTGCATATACGTTAGTGGGGAGGAACGGTTCGGAGGGAAGTAAAAGAAAGAAAGAGAGTACGTTAAGGGGTAACTATTCTGAAATGCTGGGATATCAGACTGTCCAAGTCAGCAAGCCTGGGTTCCTGTTTTCTATTATAAGTAATAGATACTCTTGGATATGCTCTTCCTATTGATTCAAAACTCCAAGCGGAACTCAAGCTCAGATTGATGTTTTGCTATGTAAGATCATCATTAAGGATACAGGTCTTTTCCATAGAAAAAGGGAATCTTTTGTTACAATAGAACCATTACAACCTATAATTAAATGTTCTCCACAACAATAGATATAAGTTGGAACTTGAAGAGTGTGCAAACTGTTAAATAGAGGCTAATACAAACCCATAACGATGGAAAAACCGACCGTACAATTGTATTATACCGTAAATACAATTGAAAAAAACGCTATTTAACATATATCTATGAATAGTAAATAATTAGTACACAACAAAGTATAGAATCATTTGCATTACTAGAAATATAAAACAAAACTATTAAACAATAATAAAGCATAAACAATTAAAGGCTTGAAATCACACACACATATATACATGTGTGTGTATGTATACACACACACACACTTGCATGCGTAAGGTAAAGTATATTAAAACATGAAATGTTGACACAACTAGTGATACAATGGATTTTAACCATTAGATTTTCCTATAATTTCAATTCAAATGTGAATAGAGATTTTCCTATAATTTTAATTCAAATGTGAATAGAATGAAGTCAGCAGTCAAGATCAACCGTATCACATTCTTACGTGTGTGCGATGTGCAGAAGGTCGAAAAATCCAAAATATACACAAAATAATAATATTTTTTTATCAAAAGTTTACAGAAGTTATTGTATTTTTCCAATAAAATTGAAAGTATTTGCAAAATATTATTCCAAGTAATTAAAATTTTCCTTTTATATGTCTTAATCTTTGAAAATGGTTTTGATTTATTTTTACATTTATCGATAACCAAATTGTAAAAAAAAGGTAACCATTGATAATAGGGTCATCATATATGAAAACTCATCATATATTGACTATGAGAACTCATGTTAGCAGGTTACTTGAATTGAGACCGCAAAGCGGTTTTATTTCGTAAATGGTAGAACAATAATAATAAATTGAACCCTTAATTATTCAAAATTCAAAGTTATTGAGGTTTTGGAAGGGAAAAAGAGGCAGCCCGATGCATTAGTTGAATGTCCATAAATTCTTTATCCATAACATAAGAGATCACTGGAGCAATAAACATCATAATATGGTCACAGACTTGTATATTGATTATGAGAACCAAGAACGGTACCTTTAGAACTCATCAACCCAATCACACTTAGGAGGTGTGCGTGGGTCGGTTAGGTCCGCTTTGGAGCCCAAATCGTTTTAAACTGCATCAAATGATTAGATAAAGTCAATAACCGTAATATAATTTTTTAATACGATCATGCTCTGATTCGGTTCTAGTTCGGTTTGAACTTATATTACATTTGTTTGAACAACTTGAATAATTATTGAATCAATAGCATGAATATTGATGAAAAACTCCAACCAATTCAAATATAATACACATACATTCATAAATAATGCATATGATGTGTGTGTATGAAATACTAAAATGGCCATTACATAGTCATAAGAAGTTCAAACATTCATGCAGTTCATACTTCTAATTTTGAGCAGAAAAAAATACAAAATTTCATCAAAATCTTTGAATTCTACTAAGCGGTCCGGTCCGGTTTGATGTGGTTGGTACAGTTATTCGGACCGCAAATCGCACCGTATTAAATCTGTTCGGTCTGGTTTTAGATATTTTATTTGACTATAAAATATGGTACGGTTTACCGGATCATTTTAAGGTTCGGTGCGATCCGTTTTCGTATGTTGGTGCTGTTTATACCCACCCCTAGTCACACCAAGTAATACAGTAGGAGCATTAAAATTGGTATACGAAGTTAAACTAGTTAAAAACAAGCAGTACAAAATATGGTTGAGTCATTCAAGCCCAACTTAGCGGGCACAACGATCTGGATTATGAAACATTGAAAACATGAATCGTTCAAGTAGGAAATATTTATAGAAGTAAAGAAAACTCTTAAAGACAAACCGATTGTAAGAGCTTCAAATATCAAAGTCTGTTAGACCAATAAAATATAATCAACTTCCAAAAGGGAGATGCCTATCCAAAAGTCCTAAGCACAAAAGTTTAGTTAAAAAAATAGAAAAATTTAAGGATATGAAAAGAAAAGCAAAAAGCAAAACTTGTAGCATATAAGTACAATCTTTATGGACTTTGGCAAATTTATGACTTACCGGATGAAACTATTTGTTGCGATTAGTCCTTCGGCAATTTATAAAATAAATTTTATATAACTACTAAAAGTGTGACGGCCCGGAATTTTCAAACATTTGAAATTGGAATATTTAATTGATTTAAATATTTAAATGCTAATTTTGAACTTGAATTTCAAATATAACTACTGCTGGAAAATTAAGTTATTGAATTTAATAACTGGGAATTGGATAAAATGTTGAACCTTGAGTTTAAGCTCGTTAAAAATAATTTAAAGGCTTATAAAATTTATATTGATAATACTGAAGATAATAGAACTTTTAAAATTGAATTTAAAAGTGGTTTGTTCAGTTCTAAAAATATATCGTTTAAATTTACGTTTAAAAATAGCCTTTCGAGGCACAGTCTCGGATTTCAACGAAACCAGTTCCATTGGATCCGTAATAGTGTAATATTATCAGATTTCAAATTTCGTAGCGTTTGAAGTGGTCGTGTGGCCGTACGAGATATAAACGCGCTGAAAATTTATATCAGAATTCATATAATAACTAGGGTCCAAAAAACTATCTTCTCCATACGATCGAATTAGAACTCGGAACCTTTTCCATTGCGTTTGGAATAGGGGTATAACATTATAAACGCCTAGCGGCATGCCTCGATAGGAGATCGAGATTTTAGGCTTCGTTTTCGAGACGATTTAAAATTTAAATAATATAATTTTATATTTTGACCAGTCAAAAATGAATCACATCAGAACTTTTTTGCTTTCTCTTCAAATTCACTATACCCAGCATTGAACACGCTAACCCCTTTTCAAATATCACATCTCCCTCTCCTTGTTGTACAAGCCGAACACATCAAAAGCAAGAAGAAAAGGGAAATTGCGTGTAAACTCAAAACCAAAATCATCTTCTCATACATTTTCTTTTTACAGTCCAACATCCCATTTTTTTTCTTTCATTTCGTTTCCCTTTCTGTTACCAGCTCAAAAAAAAAAGAAAAAAAATGGCCGAATGAATTGCTTTCTCGTTCGATTGAAAACTTCTCTTCCTCCTTCCTTTCTGACTCCTTCACAAATCAACCTGCGATTAAAAAAAAGAAAAGAAAACTTTGAGAAATTTTTTATCGGATTTAATACTCAATTGTAAATCCTGGAACCAGTTTTAAATATCACGGTTGGCCTAGGGCTTCAATCGAGTATGGTGTTTGGATGGTGCGGCGATTGTGGGTCCGACCGTGGGTGTCGTGTAGCAGGGTTTGAAGCTAGGGTTTTCCTCTCTTCGAAAATCGAGGAAGTGCTGGGCGATGCCGGGGGGGGGGGGGGGGTTGGAGAGTTTCTCGGAGGGAGGCGCATTTTCTGGTCGACTTTTGGGGCACGCGAAGGTGACTGGGGAGGTCGCGACCTGTCATGGTCATGTGTGCGTGGTCAAGGTCGTGCTTTCATTCGAGGATGGAGGGAACTCGCTGGTACATCGTCGAGGGTGGTTCTCGAGTAGGAGCTCGATGTTTGGGTTCTCTCGTCGTGTAGGTAACGTGTTTTTTTAACATTTTAATTTAAAATCTACTTAAGTTTAAAAACCGGTAAATGAAATCTGTTGATTTATTTGTAAATGTGGACATTTATTAAATCTATTTTAGTTTGAAAATCAGTAATAGAAAAGAAAAAGAATTTAACAGTAATGGAAAGTATGATATAAACAGAAATATATTTATATATAAGGTTTTGGGAAAAGGTAGGAATTTTAAATGTGAGGGGTTTATATAAAAGTAAGATTTTTAAGCCAATATAGATTATTTTTACATGCAGTTTGGAAATGAAGAAAATAAATTAAAAATACATATACAAATTTTTAAATCTACTAGTTTATTTTAAATAATGTATTATGGTGATTAATTGTTTGATAAAACTTATTTAATTATTTTAGTTACTAAAGATTTTTAATTTTTTTTTTGTTAAATTAAATTATTAATTAAAATTAAATTTATTAAATGGTAATAAATTGTTCGGTTATTAAAATTATTAATAAACTATATAATGTTTATACAAGGTCTAAAATTGTAGAGAGACAAGCCGGTTTGGATTAGGTTGCAAACAAAAATCAAAGGTGAGTTAATCTCACTCACATTGGATTACTAGTTAATTTAATTAGTTAAAATTAAATTATTGGATTGATTGCTTAAATTGATAATTTATTATCAGTCTGGATGTGATATTATATATAGTATATATATTGGAGTGATTGATATTCCCGCATTATATAGCGGATGGGACCCTATGCGCCCCGCACAATAGCGGATGACCCTATATACCGCGATATCCCCCTCGAAGTGGGATTGGTATTTCTATATGGTGCTAACATCTATGGATGCAGGAAAACAGGTTGGTGGGATCCAACTAGATTCCTCGAAAATATTGAAATTTATTTTCAGTCTGTGATTGGGATTTATTTGATAATGTATGATAGATTATATTGGAAATTGAAGTTATTGGATGTTAGGGTTTGGCTGAATAAATTTTGGGTATTTGAAATGTCAAAAGTAAAAGTATTGGATTGTTGGAAAAAAAGAAAAGGGAAAGAAAATGAAAAGAAAATGGTTCCAAAGTAATTAGTTTATGGTTATATAAATTAAGTAATTTAAAACCTTAAGTTAACTTAAACCTTAAAATTAGTAATGGCTAGGATAAACAAAAATAATTTAAACTTAAAATTAATTAAGTTAAGTTAATTATATATATATGTTAATTATTTATCAATTACTAAGGTTTATTAAAGTAAATAAATAGTTGTAATTTGTTAATAGTTAATGATAAAATAAACCTTTAATTTATTAAAGTTTAAGTTAATTATACTTGTTAATTATTAGTTAATTCCATATATTTAATTAGAATAAAATAAAATGGTTTGTAATTAGTTTAATGGTAATTAAACATGATTGGAAATAATTAATTAATTCTGTAAATTAATGATTTGTGTGACTAGTTAATCTAGTCTATGAATAGTTTAAATTGGAATAACCTGAAGTGAACAGTTAAACGTAAAACGTGAGACGTTTTATTTGAATAGATATGGGGATGGGATCCTTATGTGAGGGTTGACTTATTGAAATTGTTTGTTTTGTTAAAAACAAAATACCTTAAAAGTTGGCATTTGGATTCGAAGAGATCGGGATCGGATATCAGCGATATCCGGAACCACTTCGAGTTAATAACTACTTCAATATTTTACGGATTTGAGTGTAAAATCTTATAGGCTAGAATGGAAATAAATTAAGTAAATCCGACTATTTTGAATAAGTAACTACACTTAGGTATTATTTTAAATAATGGATTTAGCAACAGGGGTTGGTTATAACAAGATAAGAACTCGTAATGTTGGACGAGTTACCTTGGTTTCAAAGACGTTTTTACAACTTTAGTATTTCAAATTGAATGGGTTTACTCACGCTGGTTTCCAGCCTGACTCGGGTGTTGCTTTATTGTAATGCTCGAGTCAGACCGAGTATTACAGATTTTCAGGTTAGGACGTTTTGGAGCTCAGGAGACGAGCTGGATGGCAGAGACGAATTGATTGGATTTCGCTGTGTATTATGGGCTATGTAGACAATATTCATGGACAAGTTATTATAACTGTCCGGATTATTTGTTGATGATTGTACTATGATATATTGTATGTATATTGACAGTTACAACTTTTCTTGTATAAAATGTTGCTATTTGTATATTATATTTTGTTCCGCTGCGATTGTGAGATTCTGTGCTATTGCTTTGTTTCTTCTTCTACCTCTTTTTCTTCTTAACCCTAACAGTCTGGGGTTTCCGGCACTCGATTGCTTGGCACTCTATACAGTGAACGAATTAGTGTCAATTTTCGGTGTCGAAAATCTTCCGGGCCATTACAGTTGGTATCAGAGCTGAAAGGTTAAGCGAGAACCTTGGCTCTGGTGGGGATTACTCATTAGAGATAGGGTCAGTAGTACCCTAGAATGAGGTGAGTGTATTATTTGAGAACGTACTTATTATTTTCTTATATAATGATTTTAAAAATGGTTTTAAAAATGATTTTTATATAAGCTTAAAATTTTGATATATAAAGAAGTGGTTTTCCTAATTGTTATATATATTAAGGTAATTGGTTGTTGTTATAAAAATGAAGCAAAATTATAAAATTTAGTGGTAACAGATATAACCAAATATAAATTAAGGGAAAGAATGAACTATACAAGTAAGCTAGAAAGGGATTCAAACCCTGAAATTAAATCCTGGAAAATTCAAAGGAATTTTCAAAGTGTTTCAAATAAGTTACCCTTATTATATTTTATAGTGAATTATGATGGAATATATGGTGTGTTGGTTTCTAGATATGATATTGTTGATTATTATCATAAATTGGGTGCTGTATTTTAATAAAGGATGTTCGTTGTAGAATAAACAATGAAAAAACATGGTGCAATGTTCATGGGAGTAAAGTTATATAAGTTGAATTTATAAATATGACTTATAAATTAGAAACGAATTTAAATTGTGAAATTTTAAATCTAAGTCCGGAAAATTTTGGAATTGTTCCAAAGTGTTAAAAGAAATAATAAATAATATTTTTTAATATAGAAATCTTGCTTTAAGACAAGAGTGGTAGGAAGATGAAGTTGTTTTGAATCAAAAACAAGAATGGTTTAAAAGTGAGAGTATGACCCAAAGAGAAATGAGTTTTTAACTTATAAGTGGGAAGTGATATTAATAAGAATTGGATTTGGAATGGAAGTTCAAGTTGAGTGGGATAAATGGATTAAATGAATTGAAAACTTAACTTAGGGAAAGTTAAGAAGTTTGGACCTATAATATGAAATTGGAAAATTTCAAGATGAAATTGGGATTTAACTCAAGGAAGTTAAATGGGTCAAATTGAGAGGAGAGTCATGTATGGTCTCAAACGGGTTTCAAATTCTGTAAATCGGATTGTTTTGAGTGAAATAAGAAGTGGATTGAAATGATATACGTCCATTGTTGAAATTAAATGGAATTAAAACTTTATTTTGAAACTACTTAAAAGATTTTGATTTTTAGAAATATATAAAAAAAATTGAATTATGGAAATGAAATCATTTTGAACTTAAGTTCGAAATGTTACGAATGAATTTATCAAACGGAATTGTTTAAAGGAATTAGGTTTAAAAATTTGAAGTAAAATTGAGAAATAAATTGGACCCAAAAATTTATTTGAATGGATGTGAACTCTCACTTGAACCTTGAAATAAGATAAGTAAGATAATTTAAATGAATATTAGAATTTGGACTCAGAATTAAATTGTTTTAAAGACTTGGGTTGTGAAATTAAATGTTAGGGCTTAATTTGATTTAAGGGATTAAATCAATATTTGAAAATTTAACTTGAATTTGTATAAATCGGATGGTTTAAAATGTGAAAATGAAATTGGAATTAATTCAAAGGTGGAATTGAAATGAATTAATTGGGAGTGTAATCGAAGTTGAATAAGTTTATATTCAAATGGAAATTGATTTGAATTAGTATGGGAATCGAAGTTAAATCAAATTGAATTGGAATTGAATCAATTTAAATGGAAGTGGAGGTTTAATTAAAAATTAAATTGAGATGGAGATTGGGAAATTGAACCAGTTTGACTCTGAACTATTTTCAAATAAACTATTTTAATATAAACTGTCTTAAATATATTTTTCCAAGCTATTTACTATACAACCTTTCTTTTTAAAACTCAAACTATCTTATAATAGCTATTTAATTTTTTACAACTATTTAACTATTTTACAACTACTTAACTATTTTAAACTATTCAAAGTATTTTCTAAATTTCAAACTGGTCAGAGTGAAACCAATTGATTTTTAAAGGCTTTTGATTTTGGGAAAAATCAATTTTTGGAACTTTGGAAGGCCAAGTTTGAGAACTATCGATTTTTGAGATATCGATTTTGAAGTTTATATGTGATACATATAAAGGGTATGTTTTGAAAGATACTATATGTGTATAGTATAAAATGTTTTGAGAATGCTATGGGGAAAAAGGCACTCCCATTTAGAGTTGAAACTTATAGTAGGAGATCCACTGGGTGGTTCTGCCTTGAGCCCTAAGAGGGGTTCTAAAATTTGATCCCAGAGGACGTCCGGACTAAACTATAGTTCCTGTGGATTGTGATTGGGGTAGCGAAAGTCGAGGGCGCCGATGCCTACAAAGACATTGGGGGTATGCTGTGACGGTAGTGTAACTCTGGTGTAACTGCGATCTACTGCGTTTCCATAGCGTAAGTCGAGGGGCAGCGATTGCCTAAAGTCTATGTTTGATTTCGCTGGGAGAGCGACGTAACATCGGTAGATTGCGATCTATGTGGTCCATAGCGAAAGTCGTATGGCAGTGAGTGCCTACAGGCTACATTGGGACTTGACTGATGTAGTTTGCGATCTATGTGGTGAAGTTTCATTTGGCAGTGAAATTCGAGGGCGCTGATGCCGACAGTTACATGGTTTTTGCCGTGATGGCAATGTAACCCTAGGTGTAGCTGCGATCTATGGCGGTTCGATGGTGTAATCAAGGGGTGCGGATGCCTACAGTTTTCTATGGTTTTCGCCGGGATGGCGACGTAATCATCGGGCTAACTGCGATCCATGGAGGAGGTGATGATTTCCAAGGCATTCTCACAAAAAGGAAAAAATGTTTTCAAAGTATTTTCACTGGGTGTTGAAAACGGGTTTACTAAGTACTTATAGATTTTCAGTCCTGCGCCTGATCAACGTTTGACTGAATTTCTATGAGAACAAAGATGGACTTGTTGAGACACTGAGTTATAAAAAGTATTTTTATAAAGATAGTTTTGGTGATGAATAAAAATGAAAGGTAAATTGAATTCAAATAGAATTGAAAATTTAAGTTAAAAGAAAATAGATATAAAAGCTTAAGTGGTAAAATGAAAATAAATATAAGAAGTATATAAAATATTTATATTAAACTTAAGAAATGGATGGTGAAATTCTTAAGTAAATTTTGAGTTGAGAAATATACTAAGTTAATATTTAAATGAAGGTTTAATAAAAATGGTGAAAAGGGAAAATGTGAATAAGTGAATAGAAATCAAATAAATGAAAATAAATAAATAAATAAATGTGAAAAAAAAGAAGGGAAAATTGATATAAATAATAATAAACTGG
Source organism: Allium fistulosum (assembly GCA_030737815.1). NCBI lineage: Eukaryota > Viridiplantae > Streptophyta > Magnoliopsida > Asparagales > Amaryllidaceae > Allium > Allium fistulosum. The sequence continues at coordinate 488,500,402 of CM060908.1, forward strand.
AAATTAATACGTAGGATGTACGTATATTATTTTATCCGCATAGTGATTTGATCCAGATTCGGGCACAAAATTTCGAGATATTTATATCGATCCGAGTTGAGGTTTTTCACTCGATTTTCGACGGCGAACCCTGAATATGGATTTTTGATTGATTCTAAAAATTCTCTATCATAGTATGTGGCTATGTAAGGAGAATGACGGTTTCTGATCAAGAAGCCAGATCTGAGTCCGCACTAGAGAGTCGGGTGAATGATACTAGTTCGGAAGTGAAATTATGTGATCGAGTGAGCGATCAGATTTGATATTTGCGTACGAATGATATACGGACATCGTACGGACTTAAATGAAATAGATATTGGAAATTTTGTAAAAGAAATGAGTAAAATAATTTTGAAATCTGTAATTGGATATTATTGCTAAGTAGGATACGGGTATTTAAAGGCAAAAGAAATTGGTGTTTTGATTTCAGAAGATAAAATTTGAATTGCCCGACTAAAAGGTATGCATTTAAATTTCCGTATGAAATTTGATGGTTTTATGATCTAGCCACTTAGCTTTTGTTTTATTTTGAAAATTTGGGGCCCGTAGAGGCATCTTGTAGTTGTTTCGATCTAGCCGTGCAACGGAGACGCTGGCGAAATTTTTCAAAAATTTATGGAGTTAGAATTTTTTTGATAAGTTTAAAATTTGGTTTAAATTATAATTTGAATTGTTGAGTAGGTAATATTGTTTAAGAACTATGGAAGAGTTTGGGAAGTTAGTAAGAGTAATAGTGTGTCTTTAAATAAAAAGATTGTCTTGGGAAGGTTTTAAAAACTGTTGGTTTTGGGGAAAATAGTAAATGGTTATTGGACATTCTTCTTAACTTGTAATTTCGGGGACGAAATTCTTGTAAGGGGGGAGGAATGTGACGGCTCGGAATTTTTGAACATTTGAAATTGGAATATTTAATTGATTTAAATATTTAAATGTTAATTTTGAACTTGAATTTCAAATATAACTATTGCTGGAAAATTAAGTTATTGAATTTATTAATTGGGAATTGGATAAAATGTTGAATCTTGAGTTTAAGCTCGTTAAAAATAATCCGAAGGCTTATAAAATTTATATTGATAATACTGATAATAATAGAACTTTTAAAATTGAATTTAAAAGTGGTTTGTTCAGTTTTAAAAATATATCGTTTAAATTTACGTTTAAAAATAGCCTTCCGAGGCACAGTCTTGGATTTTGACGAAACCAGTTCCATTGGATCCGTAATAGTGTATTATCATCGGATTTCAAATTTCGTAGAGTTTGAAGAAGTCGTGTGGCCGTACAAGATATAAACGCGCTGAAAATTTATATCGGAATTCAATATAATAACTGGGTCCAAAAAGCTATTTTCTCCGTACGATCGAATTAGGACTCGAAACCTTTTCCATCACGTTCAGAATAGGGGTATAACATTGTATACGCCTAGCGGCACGCCTTGATAGGAGATCGAGATTTTAGGCTTCGTTTTTGAGACGATTTAAAATTTAAATAATATAATTGTATATTTTGACCAGTAAAAAATGAATCACATCAGAACTTTTTGGCTTTCTCTTCAAAGTCACTATAGCCAGCATTGAACACGCTAACCCCTTTTCAAATATCACATCTCCCTCTCCTTGTTGAACAAGTCGAATACAACAAAAGCAAGAAGAAAAGGGAAATTGCGTGTAAACTCAAAACCGAAATCATCTTCTTATACATTTTCTTTTTACAGTCCAACATCCCATTTCTCTTTCTTTTATTTCGCTTCTCTTTCTGTTACCAGCTCAAAAAAAAAGAAAAAAATGGCCGAACGAATTGCTTTATCGTTCGATCGAAAACTTCTCTTCCTCCTTCCTTTCCGACTCCTCACAAATCAACCTGCGATTTAAAAAAGAAGAAGAAGAAAACTTTGAGAAATTTTTTATTGGGTTTAATACTCAATTGTAAATCCTGGAACCAGTTTTAAACATCCGTGGATGCAGGAAAACAGGTTGGAGAGATCCAACTAGATTCCTCGAAAATATTGAAATTTATTTTCAGTCTGTGATTGGGATTCATTTGATAATCTGTGATAGATTATATTGAAAATTGAAGTTATTGGATGTTAGGGTTTGGCTGAATAAATTTTGGGTATTAGAAATGTCAAAAGTAAAAGTATTGGATTTTTGGAAAAAAAGAAAAGGGAAAGAAAATGAAAAGAAAATGGTTCCAAAATAATTAGTTTATGGTTATATAAATTAAGTAATTTAAAACCTTAAGTTAACTTAAACCTTAAAATTAGTAATGGCTAGGATAAATAAAAATAATTTAAACTTAAAATTAATTAAGTTAAGGTAATTATATATATATATATATGTTAATTATTTATCAATTACTAAGGTTTATTAAAGTAAATAAATAGTTGTAATTAGTTAATAGTTAATGATAAAATAAACCTTTAATTTATTAAAGTTTAAGTTAATTATACTTGTTAACTATTAGTTAATTCCAGATATTTAATTATAACAAAATAAAATGGTTTGTAATTAGTTTAATGGTAATTGAACATGATTGGAAATAATTAATTAATTCTGTAAATTAATGATTTGTGTGACTAGTTAATCTAGTCTACGAATAGTTTAAATTGGAATAACCTAAAGTGAACAGTTAAACGTAAAACGTGAGACGTTTTATTTGAATAGATATGGGGATGGGATCCTTATGTGAAGGTTGACGTATTGAAATTGTATATTTTGTTGAAAACAACATAGCTTAAAAGATGGCATTTGGATTCGAAGAGATCGGGATCGGATATCAGCGATATCCGTAACCACTTCGAGTTAATAACTACTTCATAACTACTTCAATTTTTTACGGATTTGAGTGTAAAATCTTATAGGATGGAATGGAAATAAATTAAGTAAATCCGACTATTTTGAATAAGTAACTACACTTTGGTATTATTTTAAATAATGGATTTAGCAATAGGGGTTGGTTATAATAAGATAAGAACTCGTAATGTTGGACGAGTTACCTTGGTTTCAAAGTCGTTTTTACAACTTTAGTATTTCAAATTGAATGGGTTTACTCACGCTGGTTTCCAGCCTAACTCGGGTGTTACTTTTTTGTAATGCTCGGGTCAGACCGAGTATTACAGATTTTCAGGTTAGGATGTTTTGGAGCTCAGGAGACGAGCTGGATGGCGGAGACGAATTGATTGGATTTAGCTGTGTATTATGGGCTATGTAGACAGTATTCAGGACAAGTTATTATAACTGTCCGGATTGTTTGTTGATGATTGTACTATGATATATTGTATGTATATTGACAGTTACAGCTTTTCTTGTATAAAATGTTGCTATTTGTATATTATATTTTGTTCCGCTGCGATTGTGAGATTCTGTGCTATTGCTTTGTTTCTCCTTCTACCTCTTTTTCTTCTTAACCCTAACAGTCTGGGGTTTCCGGCACTCGATTGCTTGGCACTCTATACAGTGAACGTATTAGGTTTAAAAATTTGAAGTAAAATTGAGAAATAAATTGGACCCAAAAATTTATTTGAATGGATGTGAACTCTCACTTGAACCTTGAAATAAGATAAGTAAGATAATTTAAATGAATATTAGAATTTGGACTCAGAATTAAATTGTTTTAAAGACTTGGGTTGTGAAATTAAATGTTAGGGCTTAATTTGATTTAAGGGATTAAATCAATATTTGAAAATTTATCTTGAATTTGTATAAATCGAGATGGTTTAAAATGTGAAAATGAAATTGGAATTAATTCAAAGGTGGAATTGAAATGAATTAATTGGGAGTGTAATCGAAGTTGAATAAGTTTAAATTCAAATGGAAATTGATTTGAATTAGTATGGGAATCGAAGTTAAATCAAATTGAATTGGAATTGAATCAATTTAAATGGAAGTGGAGATTTAAATTGAAAATTAAATTGAGACGGAGATTGGGAAATTGAACCAGTTTGACTCTGAACTATTTTCAAATAAACTATTTTAATATAAACTGTCTTAAATATATTTTTCCAAGCTATTTACTATACAACCTTTCTTTTTAAAACTCAAACTATCTTATAATAGCTATTTAATTTTTTACAACTATTTAACTATTTTACAACTACTTAACTATTTTAAACTATTCAAAGTATTTTCTAAATTTCAAACTGGTCAGAGTGAAACCAATTGATTTTTAAAGGCTTTTGATTTTGGGAAAAATCAAATTTTGGAACTTTGGAAGGCCAAGTTTGAGAACTATCGATTTTTGAGATATCGATTTTGAAGTTTATATGTGATACATATAAAGAGTATGTTTTAAAAGATACTATATGTATATAGTATAAAATGTTTTGAGAATGCTATGGGGAAAAAGGCGCTCCCATTTAGAGTTGAAACTTATAGTAGAAGATCCACTGGGTGGTTCTGCCTTGAGCCCTAAGGGGGGTTCTAAAATTTAATCCCAGAGGATGTTCGGACTAAACTGTAGTTCCTGTGGATTATGATTGGGGTAGTGAAAGTCGAGGGCGCTGATGCCTACAGAGACATTGGGGATATGCTGTGATGGTAGTGTAACTCTGGTGTAACTGCGATCTACTGCGTTTCCATAGCCTAAGTCGAGGTGCAACGATTTTTTAAAGTCTACGTTTGATTTCGCTGGGAGAGCGACGTAACATCGGTAGATTGCGATCTATGTGGTCCATAGCGAAAGTTGTGTGGCAGTGAGTGCCTACAGGCTACATTGGGACTCGACTGATGTAGTCTGCGATCTATGTGGTGAAGTTTCATTTGGCAGCGAAATTCGAGGGCGTTGATGCCTACAGTTACATGGTTTGTTCCGTGATGGCAACGTAACTCTGGGTGTAGCTACGATCTGCGGCGGTTCCATGGTGTAATCAAGGGGTGTGGATGCCTAAAGTTTTCTATGGTTTTCGCTGGGATGGCGACGTAATCATCGGGCTAACTGCGATCCATGGAGGGGGTGATGATTTCCAGGGCATTCTCACAAAAAGGAAAAAAAATGTTTTCAAACTATTTTCACTGGGTGTTGAAAACGGGTTTACTAAGTACTTATAGTTTTTCTGTCCTACGCCTGATCAACGTTTGACTGAATTTCTATGAGAACAAAGATGGACTTGTTGAGACACCGAGGTATAAAAAGTATTTTTTATAAAGATAGTTTTGGTGATGAATAAAAATGAAAGGTAAATTGAATTCAAATAGAATTGGAAATTTAAGTTAAAAGAAAATAGATATAAAAGCTTAAGTGGTAAAATGAAAATAAATATAAGAAGTATATAAAATATTTATATTAAACTTAAGAAATGGATGGTGAAATTCTTAAGTAAATTTTGAGTTGAGAAATATACTAAGTTAATATTTGAATGAAGGTTTAATAAAAATGGTGAAAAGGGAAAATGTGAATAAGTGAATAGAAATCAAATAAATGAAAAAAAAAAAAATAAAAAAAATAAATAAATGTGAAAAAAAGAAGGGAAAATTGATATAAATAATAATCAATTGGAAATTAATACGTAGGATGTACGTATATTATTTTATCCGCATAGCGATTTGATCCAGATTCAGACACAGAATTTCGAGATATTTATATCGATCCGAGTTGGGATTTTTCACTCGATTTTTGACTGCGAACCCTGAATATGGATTTTTGATTGAGTCTGAAAATTCTCTATCATAGTATGTGGCTATGTAGGGAGAATGACAGTTTCGGATCAAGAAGCCAGATCTGAGTCCGCACTAGAGAGTCGGGTGAACGATACTAGTTCGGAAGTGAAATTATGTGATCGAGTGAGCGATCGGATTTGATATTTGCGTACGAATGATATACGGACATCGTAAAGACTTAAATGAAATAGATATTGGAAATTTAGTAAAAGAAATGAGTAAAATGATTTTGAACTCTGTAATTGGATATTATTGGTAAGTAGGATACAGGTATTTAAAGGCAAAAGAAATTGGTGTTTTGATTTTAGAAGATAAAATTTGAATTGCCCGACTAAAAGGTATGCATTTAAATTTCCGTATGAAATTTGATGGTTTTCTGATCTAGCCACTTGGCTTTTGTTTTCTTTTGAAAATTTGGGGCCCGTAGAGGCATCTTGTAGTTTCGATCTAGCCGTGCAAAGGAGACGCTGGCGAAATTTTTGGAGTTAGAAATTTTTTGATAAGTTTAAAATTTGGTTTAAATTATAATTTGAATTGTTGAGAAGGTAATATTGTTTAGGAACTATGGAAGAGTTTGGGAAGTTAGTAAGAGCAATAGTGTGTCTTTAAATAAAAAGATTGTCTTGGGAAGGTTTTAAAAACTGTTGGTTTTGGGGAAAATAGTAAACGGTTATTGGACCATTCTTCTTTACTAGTAATTTCAGGGACGAAATTCTTGTAGGGGGGAGGGATATGATGGCCCGGAATTTTTGAATATTTGAAATTGGAATCTTTAATTGATTTAAATGTTAATTTTGAACTTGAATTTCAAATATAACTATTGCTGGAAAATTAAGTTATTGAATTTAATAATTGGGAATTGGATAAAATGTTGAATCTTGAGTTTAAGCTCGTTAAAAATAATCTGAAGGCTTATAAAATTTATATTGATAATACTGAAGATAATAGAACTTTTAAAATTGAATTTAAAAGTGGTTTGTTCAGTTTTAAAAATATATCGTTTAAATTTACGTTTAAAAATAGCCTTCCGAGGCACAGTCTTGGATTTTGACGAAACCAGTTCCATTGGATCCGTAATAGTGTATTATCATCGGATTTCAAATTTCGTAGAGTTTGAAGAAGTCGTGTGGCCGTACAAGATATAAACGCGCTGAAAATTTATATCGGAATTCAATATAATAACTGGGTCCAAAAAGCTATCTTCTCCATACGATCGAATTAGGACTCCGAACCTTTTCCATCGCATTCGGAATAGGGGTATAACATTATAAACGCCTAGCGGTACGCCTCGATAGAAGATCGAGATTTTAGGCTTTGTTTTCGAGACGATTTAAAATTTAAATAATATAATTTTATATTTTGACCAGTCAAAAATGAATCACATAAGAACTTTTTGGCTTTCTCTTCTAAGTCACTATAGCCAGCATTGAACACGCTAACCCCTTTTCAAATATCACATCTCCCTCTCCTTGTTGAACAAGTCGAACACAGCAAAAGCAAGAAGAAAAGGGAAATTGCGTGTAAACTCAAAACCGAAATCATCTTCTTATACATTTTCTTTTTACAGCCCAACATTCCATTTTTCTTTCTTTCATTTCGTTTCTCTTTCTGTTACCAGCTCAAAAAAAAAGAAAAAAATGGCCGAACGAATTGCTTTCTCGTTCGATCGAAAACTTCTCTTCCTCCTTCCTTTCTGACTCCTCACAAATCAACCCGCGATTTAAAAAAAAAGAAGAAGAAAACTTTGAGAAATTTTTTATCGGGTTTAATACTCAATTGTAAATCCTGGAACCAGTTTTAAATATCACGGTTGGCCAAGGGCTTCAATCGAGTATGGTGTTTGGATGGTGCGGCGATTATGGGTTCGACCGTGGGTGTCGTGCAGCAGGGTTTGAAGCTAGGGTTTTCCCTTCTTCGAAAATCGAGGAAGTTCTGGACGATGCCGGGGGGGGGGGGGTGGAGCGTTTCACGGAAGGAGGCGCATTTTCTGGTCGACTTTTGGGGCACGCGAAGGTGATTGGGGAGGTCGCGACCTGTCATGGTCGTGTGTGCGTGGCCAAGGTCGTGCTTTCATTCTAGGATGGAGGGAAGTTGCTGGTACATTGGGGTGTCGTCGGGGGTGGTTCTCGAGCAGGAGCTCGATGTTTGGGTTCTCTCGTTGTGTAGGTAACATGTTTATTTTTTTTTTTAAAATCTACTAAAGTTTAAAAACTGGTAAATGAAATCTGTTGATTTATTTGTAAATGTGGAAATTTATTAAATCTATTTAGTTTGAATATCAGTAATAGAAAAGAAAAAGAATTTTAAAGTAAACGAAAGTATGATATAAACAAAAATATATTTATAGATAAGGTTTTAGGAAAAGGCAGGAATTTTAAATGTGAGGGGTTTATATAAAAGTCATATTTTTAAGCCTATATAGATTATTTTTACATGCAGTTTGGAAATGAAAAAATAAATTAAAAATACATATACACATTTTTAAATCTACTAGTTTATTTAAAATAATGTATTATGGTGATAAATTGTTTGATAAACTTATTTAATTATTTTAGTTACCAAAGATTTTTGAAAAGAAATTTGTTAAATTAAATTATTAATTAAAATTAAATTTATTAAATGGTAATAAATTGTTCGGTTATTTAAATTATTAATAAACTATATAATGTTTATACAAGGTCTAAAATTGTGGAGAGACAAGCCGGTTTGGATTGGGTTGCAAACAAAAATCAAAGGTGAGTTAATCTCACTCACATTGGATTACTAGTTAATTTAATTAATTAAAATTAAATTATTGGATTGATTGCTTAAATTGATAATTTATTACAAGTCTGGATGTGATATTATATATAGTATATATATATTGGAGTGATTGATATTCCCGCATTATATAGCGGATGAGATCCTATGCGCCCCGCATAATAGCAGATGACCCTATATACCGCGATATCCCCCTCGAAGTGGGATTGGTATTTTTAAATGGTGCCAACATTTGTGGATGCAGGAAAATAGGTTGGAGGGATCCAACTGGATTCCTCGAAAATATTGAAATTTATTTTAAGTATGTGATTGGGATTCATTTGATAATCCGTGATAGATTATATTGGAAATTGAAGTTATTGGATGTTAGGGTTTGGCTGAATAAATTTTGGGTATTTGAAATGTCAATTGTAAAAGTATTGGATTTTTGGAAAAAAAGAAAAGGGAAAGAAAATGAAAAGAAAATGGTTCCAAAGTAATTAGTTTATGGTTATATAAATTAAGTAATTTAAAACCTTTATTTAACTTAAACCTTAAAATTAGTAATGGCTAGGATAAATAAAAATAATTTAAACTTAAAATTAATTAAGTTAAGGTAATTATATATATATGTTAATTATTTATCAATTACTAAGGTTTATTAAAGTAAATAAATAGTTGTAATTAGTTAATAGTTAATGATAAAATAAACCTTTAATTTATTAGAGTTTAAGTTAATTATACTTGTTAATTATTAGTTACTTCCAAATATTTAATTAGAACAAAATAAAATGGTTTGTAATTAGTTTAATGGTAATTAAACATGATTGGAAACAATTAATTAATTGTGTAAATTAATGATTTGTGTGACTAGTTAATCTAGTCTATGAATAGTTTAAATTCGAATAACCTGAAGTGAACAGTTAAACGTAAAACGTGAGACGTTTTATTTGAATAGATATGGGGATGGGATCCTTATGTGAAGGTTGACATATTGAAATTGTTTATTTTGTTGAAAACAACATAGCTTAAAAGATGGCGTTTGGATTCGAAGAGATCGGGATCGGATATCAGCGATATCCGGAACCACTTTGAGTTAATAATTACTTCAATTTTTTACGGATTTGAGTGTAAAATCTTTTAGGCTGGAATGGAAATAAATTAAGTAAATCCGGCTATTTTGAATAAGTAACTACACTTAGGTATTATTTTAAATAATGGATTTAGCAATAGGGGTTGGTTATAACAAGATAAGAACTCGTAATGTTGGACGAGTTACCTTGGCTTCAAAGTCGTTTTTACAACTTTAGTATTTCAAGTTGAATGGGTTTACTCACGCTGGTTTCCAGCCTGACTCGGGTGTTCCTTTATTGTAATGCTCGGGTCAGACTGAGTAAAACACCGAACGAATAATTAACGGATGTCGATGTGGTCATATCCGCATCAATATCCATTTTTTGAATATCAGATAATTTTTCATATTTTGAACGTGCAAAGAAATGAATTTTGGATTTAACGAGTGCTCATTGGCAGCCATAGTAAAACACCGAGGTGTGGTTGATGATTCAATTACACTTATGTTTGATATATCACTTAATTAACCTTGATTACATTCATACATGTGTTTATGAGATGCTACATAGTTAAGGTGGATTAGTGCATGGAGTGCGTAACTTTAACATCAAATTATGACATCGGTGATATGACTATGATATTTAATTTGTGTTAGCTGTCGCAACATATTACATAAAATGTCATGCTGACTTTAAAATTTAATAAACGATTGAAATAAGAGAATTTAGGTACATCGTATTATTAAGTATTAACTGTGAAAGATGAAATGTCTGAAGTTATAAAGGAAAAGAATAATAATATAGAGGAGGGATTGGAGTGTAAAATTACTATTAACCAACAAATTAGTATTCAGTATTCACCTTTAACAGGGTGGGGTCATGAATATAGCATATTCCGTAGTCGAAAAATTGAAGTAAATATCTTGGTCTCTAAGAACATCTATAGATTCAATAGTACAAATCTTTTCTTAATAATGAAAAATAGCTTGAGAGAGCTGACTCGATCCTAGAACGGCTGGTCCTAAGAACCCAAAGTAAATAGATACTAGGTTGAGATCCGTGCTTTGCACACGGATAGATGGTGGGCAGATGATGGTACTTATGAATTGGAAAATATTTTAAAGTATTGAAAGCATGTAATATATTTTATGTGAGGGTGCATGTTTGATTTTAGCGTGAAGTCATATTAACGCAACATAAGTGCGTCACACAGTTCAACTACTTGCAGACTCCCTCATGTTGTTGAAGTAGGTTGAAATCAGTAGTATAGCAAATGAAAGGATATCAATCATTCATGCATGTAGAGAAAAGTCATGATGACAACTATATATTAGGTGGTTCAATATTAAAATAGCATTGCAATCAAATATTACACTTAAAAATGGTAATATGTAAGTTATTCATCCAGAAGAACCTTAAACAACAGATACGCAAATTAAATAGGATGTTTTCAATCGGTTTCCATAAATAGTAGAAATATTATGAATATGAAGATGTGCAAAATCATCAAGATTAGTAGAAATTTTCCTAGCTGCATTGTCAACGCAAACTATATGGACCTAATACTTTTGATGGAAAAATGCACTTTATTCTGGCTACATAATATCAGTATGATGAGCAACAATTTTACTACATGATCGCACAAACATATTCAAACATGTGAGAACTATCACCCACATGATTAGTTAACCAAGATTTGCGTTTTAAAGTCTTTAATATTTGTATAATTCGATTACAGTCAAACAGACATAAAATTAGACCCTTCTATCTACTATGTTATAACAGTTAATGCCATATTTAGCAATTATTCCATTGTAGAATCATCCAGCACATGTATAGTTACAACGGAAATCCCCATATGGCTTGATTATTGTATCTTTCTTCGACGATTGATGTATTTTGCACGAATGCTTAAGAACTGCCACAATTTCCATACGAAGTTGAAAAAAAAAATGAGAGCCATCTGAAAATTTAGGAAAGGAAATTAAAAAAAACGAGTATAGTAATTTAATTATATTAACTCGATGTCAGTCTATAAAAAAATGAGAATTAGTTGCTAGACCAAAATTGAATATACCATGTTTTTTTTGAACATCGGTCTAATTGGCTACAATGTGTAAAATCTGTGTTCCAACAACACACTAACTCAAGCGACCATATATTCTAACCCATTCCGTTGATTAATTGCTTAAATATATTCAAACGATTCTGTTGTTTAATAATTTGCTTGTAAGAGTGGTCATGGTGAAAAGGCGCAAAAGAAAGACAAACCTCATAAAAATATGGCCAAAACAGATCAGTGATAAGAAACATAATTTTTCTACGAAGCTAAACATACGATAACAGATATATGTGAAAACGATTTGAATACCTTCAACCATAGAATCGGCACATAAGAGGAACGTGAACAGTTGATTTCATATTAAGTTACATAAAAAATAAATTTCACTAAATTATCAAAATATTTTATTGAACCAATCAAAGATAACTTCGTTTGTGTTAAAATCAATGGACATTGTGTAGTAACTAAGTTTAAAATAAAAAACTACCTGAAATACGACAAACACCGACGCAGGCAAAGAATCCACGAGAACCAAAATGATTTCAGTCGCCTATGCCTGTCAGAGGCCCGAAGGATAACTGAAGAGAAGATTAAATAGAAGTACGTGAATGAAGGAATTGAATTGTCGAACAGCATAGGAATGTAGGGTTGTAAAATTTGGGGAAAATAATTTTGCACAGAAAGAAGAAATGGGATTGTGGGAACAGCTGGCAGGAAGTTAAAAAAAAAGACGTGCATATACGTTAGTGGGGAGGAACGGTTCGGAGGGAAGTAAAAGAAAGAAAGAGAGTACGTTAAGGGGTAACTATTCTGAAATGCTGGGATATCAGACTGTCCAAGTCAGCAAGCCTGGGTTCCTGTTTTCTATTATAAGTAATAGATACTCTTGGATATGCTCTTCCTATTGATTCAAAACTCCAAGCGGAACTCAAGCTCAGATTGATGTTTTGCTATGTAAGATCATCATTAAGGATACAGGTCTTTTCCATAGAAAAAGGGAATCTTTTGTTACAATAGAACCATTACAACCTATAATTAAATGTTCTCCACAACAATAGATATAAGTTGGAACTTGAAGAGTGTGCAAACTGTTAAATAGAGGCTAATACAAACCCATAACGATGGAAAAACCGACCGTACAATTGTATTATACCGTAAATACAATTGAAAAAAACGCTATTTAACATATATCTATGAATAGTAAATAATTAGTACACAACAAAGTATAGAATCATTTGCATTACTAGAAATATAAAACAAAACTATTAAACAATAATAAAGCATAAACAATTAAAGGCTTGAAATCACACACACATATATACATGTGTGTGTATGTATACACACACACACACTTGCATGCGTAAGGTAAAGTATATTAAAACATGAAATGTTGACACAACTAGTGATACAATGGATTTTAACCATTAGATTTTCCTATAATTTCAATTCAAATGTGAATAGAGATTTTCCTATAATTTTAATTCAAATGTGAATAGAATGAAGTCAGCAGTCAAGATCAACCGTATCACATTCTTACGTGTGTGCGATGTGCAGAAGGTCGAAAAATCCAAAATATACACAAAATAATAATATTTTTTTATCAAAAGTTTACAGAAGTTATTGTATTTTTCCAATAAAATTGAAAGTATTTGCAAAATATTATTCCAAGTAATTAAAATTTTCCTTTTATATGTCTTAATCTTTGAAAATGGTTTTGATTTATTTTTACATTTATCGATAACCAAATTGTAAAAAAAAGGTAACCATTGATAATAGGGTCATCATATATGAAAACTCATCATATATTGACTATGAGAACTCATGTTAGCAGGTTACTTGAATTGAGACCGCAAAGCGGTTTTATTTCGTAAATGGTAGAACAATAATAATAAATTGAACCCTTAATTATTCAAAATTCAAAGTTATTGAGGTTTTGGAAGGGAAAAAGAGGCAGCCCGATGCATTAGTTGAATGTCCATAAATTCTTTATCCATAACATAAGAGATCACTGGAGCAATAAACATCATAATATGGTCACAGACTTGTATATTGATTATGAGAACCAAGAACGGTACCTTTAGAACTCATCAACCCAATCACACTTAGGAGGTGTGCGTGGGTCGGTTAGGTCCGCTTTGGAGCCCAAATCGTTTTAAACTGCATCAAATGATTAGATAAAGTCAATAACCGTAATATAATTTTTTAATACGATCATGCTCTGATTCGGTTCTAGTTCGGTTTGAACTTATATTACATTTGTTTGAACAACTTGAATAATTATTGAATCAATAGCATGAATATTGATGAAAAACTCCAACCAATTCAAATATAATACACATACATTCATAAATAATGCATATGATGTGTGTGTATGAAATACTAAAATGGCCATTACATAGTCATAAGAAGTTCAAACATTCATGCAGTTCATACTTCTAATTTTGAGCAGAAAAAAATACAAAATTTCATCAAAATCTTTGAATTCTACTAAGCGGTCCGGTCCGGTTTGATGTGGTTGGTACAGTTATTCGGACCGCAAATCGCACCGTATTAAATCTGTTCGGTCTGGTTTTAGATATTTTATTTGACTATAAAATATGGTACGGTTTACCGGATCATTTTAAGGTTCGGTGCGATCCGTTTTCGTATGTTGGTGCTGTTTATACCCACCCCTAGTCACACCAAGTAATACAGTAGGAGCATTAAAATTGGTATACGAAGTTAAACTAGTTAAAAACAAGCAGTACAAAATATGGTTGAGTCATTCAAGCCCAACTTAGCGGGCACAACGATCTGGATTATGAAACATTGAAAACATGAATCGTTCAAGTAGGAAATATTTATAGAAGTAAAGAAAACTCTTAAAGACAAACCGATTGTAAGAGCTTCAAATATCAAAGTCTGTTAGACCAATAAAATATAATCAACTTCCAAAAGGGAGATGCCTATCCAAAAGTCCTAAGCACAAAAGTTTAGTTAAAAAAATAGAAAAATTTAAGGATATGAAAAGAAAAGCAAAAAGCAAAACTTGTAGCATATAAGTACAATCTTTATGGACTTTGGCAAATTTATGACTTACCGGATGAAACTATTTGTTGCGATTAGTCCTTCGGCAATTTATAAAATAAATTTTATATAACTACTAAAAGTGTGACGGCCCGGAATTTTCAAACATTTGAAATTGGAATATTTAATTGATTTAAATATTTAAATGCTAATTTTGAACTTGAATTTCAAATATAACTACTGCTGGAAAATTAAGTTATTGAATTTAATAACTGGGAATTGGATAAAATGTTGAACCTTGAGTTTAAGCTCGTTAAAAATAATTTAAAGGCTTATAAAATTTATATTGATAATACTGAAGATAATAGAACTTTTAAAATTGAATTTAAAAGTGGTTTGTTCAGTTCTAAAAATATATCGTTTAAATTTACGTTTAAAAATAGCCTTTCGAGGCACAGTCTCGGATTTCAACGAAACCAGTTCCATTGGATCCGTAATAGTGTAATATTATCAGATTTCAAATTTCGTAGCGTTTGAAGTGGTCGTGTGGCCGTACGAGATAAACGCGCTGAAAATTTATATCAGAATTCATATAATAACTAGGGTCCAAAAAACTATCTTCTCCATACGATCGAATTAGAACTCGGAACCTTTTCCATTGCGTTTGGAATAGGGGTATAACATTATAAACGCCTAGCGGCATGCCTCGATAGGAGATCGAGATTTTAGGCTTCGTTTTCGAGACGATTTAAAATTTAAATAATATAATTTTATATTTTGACCAGTCAAAAATGAATCACATCAGAACTTTTTTGCTTTCTCTTCAAATTCACTATACCCAGCATTGAACACGCTAACCCCTTTTCAAATATCACATCTCCCTCTCCTTGTTGTACAAGCCGAACACATCAAAAGCAAGAAGAAAAGGGAAATTGCGTGTAAACTCAAAACCAAAATCATCTTCTCATACATTTTCTTTTTACAGTCCAACATCCCATTTTTTTTCTTTCATTTCGTTTCCCTTTCTGTTACCAGCTCAAAAAAAAAAGAAAAAAAATGGCCGAATGAATTGCTTTCTCGTTCGATTGAAAACTTCTCTTCCTCCTTCCTTTCTGACTCCTTCACAAATCAACCTGCGATTAAAAAAAAGAAAAGAAAACTTTGAGAAATTTTTTATCGGATTTAATACTCAATTGTAAATCCTGGAACCAGTTTTAAATATCACGGTTGGCCTAGGGCTTCAATCGAGTATGGTGTTTGGATGGTGCGGCGATTGTGGGTCCGACCGTGGGTGTCGTGTAGCAGGGTTTGAAGCTAGGGTTTTCCTCTCTTCGAAAATCGAGGAAGTGCTGGGCGATGCCGGGGGGGGGGGGGGGTTGGAGAGTTTCTCGGAGGGAGGCGCATTTTCTGGTCGACTTTTGGGGCACGCGAAGGTGACTGGGGAGGTCGCGACCTGTCATGGTCATGTGTGCGTGGTCAAGGTCGTGCTTTCATTCGAGGATGGAGGGAACTCGCTGGTACATCGTCGAGGGTGGTTCTCGAGTAGGAGCTCGATGTTTGGGTTCTCTCGTCGTGTAGGTAACGTGTTTTTTTAACATTTTAATTTAAAATCTACTTAAGTTTAAAAACCGGTAAATGAAATCTGTTGATTTATTTGTAAATGTGGACATTTATTAAATCTATTTTAGTTTGAAAATCAGTAATAGAAAAGAAAAAGAATTTAACAGTAATGGAAAGTATGATATAAACAGAAATATATTTATATATAAGGTTTTGGGAAAAGGTAGGAATTTTAAATGTGAGGGGTTTATATAAAAGTAAGATTTTTAAGCCAATATAGATTATTTTTACATGCAGTTTGGAAATGAAGAAAATAAATTAAAAATACATATACAAATTTTTAAATCTACTAGTTTATTTTAAATAATGTATTATGGTGATTAATTGTTTGATAAAACTTATTTAATTATTTTAGTTACTAAAGATTTTTAATTTTTTTTTTGTTAAATTAAATTATTAATTAAAATTAAATTTATTAAATGGTAATAAATTGTTCGGTTATTAAAATTATTAATAAACTATATAATGTTTATACAAGGTCTAAAATTGTAGAGAGACAAGCCGGTTTGGATTAGGTTGCAAACAAAAATCAAAGGTGAGTTAATCTCACTCACATTGGATTACTAGTTAATTTAATTAGTTAAAATTAAATTATTGGATTGATTGCTTAAATTGATAATTTATTATCAGTCTGGATGTGATATTATATATAGTATATATATTGGAGTGATTGATATTCCCGCATTATATAGCGGATGGGACCCTATGCGCCCCGCACAATAGCGGATGACCCTATATACCGCGATATCCCCCTCGAAGTGGGATTGGTATTTCTATATGGTGCTAACATCTATGGATGCAGGAAAACAGGTTGGTGGGATCCAACTAGATTCCTCGAAAATATTGAAATTTATTTTCAGTCTGTGATTGGGATTTATTTGATAATGTATGATAGATTATATTGGAAATTGAAGTTATTGGATGTTAGGGTTTGGCTGAATAAATTTTGGGTATTTGAAATGTCAAAAGTAAAAGTATTGGATTGTTGGAAAAAAAGAAAAGGGAAAGAAAATGAAAAGAAAATGGTTCCAAAGTAATTAGTTTATGGTTATATAAATTAAGTAATTTAAAACCTTAAGTTAACTTAAACCTTAAAATTAGTAATGGCTAGGATAAACAAAAATAATTTAAACTTAAAATTAATTAAGTTAAGTTAATTATATATATATGTTAATTATTTATCAATTACTAAGGTTTATTAAAGTAAATAAATAGTTGTAATTTGTTAATAGTTAATGATAAAATAAACCTTTAATTTATTAAAGTTTAAGTTAATTATACTTGTTAATTATTAGTTAATTCCATATATTTAATTAGAATAAAATAAAATGGTTTGTAATTAGTTTAATGGTAATTAAACATGATTGGAAATAATTAATTAATTCTGTAAATTAATGATTTGTGTGACTAGTTAATCTAGTCTATGAATAGTTTAAATTGGAATAACCTGAAGTGAACAGTTAAACGTAAAACGTGAGACGTTTTATTTGAATAGATATGGGGATGGGATCCTTATGTGAGGGTTGACTTATTGAAATTGTTTGTTTTGTTAAAAACAAAATACCTTAAAAGTTGGCATTTGGATTCGAAGAGATCGGGATCGGATATCAGCGATATCCGGAACCACTTCGAGTTAATAACTACTTCAATATTTTACGGATTTGAGTGTAAAATCTTATAGGCTAGAATGGAAATAAATTAAGTAAATCCGACTATTTTGAATAAGTAACTACACTTAGGTATTATTTTAAATAATGGATTTAGCAACAGGGGTTGGTTATAACAAGATAAGAACTCGTAATGTTGGACGAGTTACCTTGGTTTCAAAGACGTTTTTACAACTTTAGTATTTCAAATTGAATGGGTTTACTCACGCTGGTTTCCAGCCTGACTCGGGTGTTGCTTTATTGTAATGCTCGAGTCAGACCGAGTATTACAGATTTTCAGGTTAGGACGTTTTGGAGCTCAGGAGACGAGCTGGATGGCAGAGACGAATTGATTGGATTTCGCTGTGTATTATGGGCTATGTAGACAATATTCATGGACAAGTTATTATAACTGTCCGGATTATTTGTTGATGATTGTACTATGATATATTGTATGTATATTGACAGTTACAACTTTTCTTGTATAAAATGTTGCTATTTGTATATTATATTTTGTTCCGCTGCGATTGTGAGATTCTGTGCTATTGCTTTGTTTCTTCTTCTACCTCTTTTTCTTCTTAACCCTAACAGTCTGGGGTTTCCGGCACTCGATTGCTTGGCACTCTATACAGTGAACGAATTAGTGTCAATTTTCGGTGTCGAAAATCTTCCGGGCCATTACAGTTGGTATCAGAGCTGAAAGGTTAAGCGAGAACCTTGGCTCTGGTGGGGATTACTCATTAGAGATAGGGTCAGTAGTACCCTAGAATGAGGTGAGTGTATTATTTGAGAACGTACTTATTATTTTCTTATATAATGATTTTAAAAATGGTTTTAAAAATGATTTTTATATAAGCTTAAAATTTTGATATATAAAGAAGTGGTTTTCCTAATTGTTATATATATTAAGGTAATTGGTTGTTGTTATAAAAATGAAGCAAAATTATAAAATTTAGTGGTAACAGATATAACCAAATATAAATTAAGGGAAAGAATGAACTATACAAGTAAGCTAGAAAGGGATTCAAACCCTGAAATTAAATCCTGGAAAATTCAAAGGAATTTTCAAAGTGTTTCAAATAAGTTACCCTTATTATATTTTATAGTGAATTATGATGGAATATATGGTGTGTTGGTTTCTAGATATGATATTGTTGATTATTATCATAAATTGGGTGCTGTATTTTAATAAAGGATGTTCGTTGTAGAATAAACAATGAAAAAACATGGTGCAATGTTCATGGGAGTAAAGTTATATAAGTTGAATTTATAAATATGACTTATAAATTAGAAACGAATTTAAATTGTGAAATTTTAAATCTAAGTCCGGAAAATTTTGGAATTGTTCCAAAGTGTTAAAAGAAATAATAAATAATATTTTTTAATATAGAAATCTTGCTTTAAGACAAGAGTGGTAGGAAGATGAAGTTGTTTTGAATCAAAAACAAGAATGGTTTAAAAGTGAGAGTATGACCCAAAGAGAAATGAGTTTTTAACTTATAAGTGGGAAGTGATATTAATAAGAATTGGATTTGGAATGGAAGTTCAAGTTGAGTGGGATAAATGGATTAAATGAATTGAAAACTTAACTTAGGGAAAGTTAAGAAGTTTGGACCTATAATATGAAATTGGAAAATTTCAAGATGAAATTGGGATTTAACTCAAGGAAGTTAAATGGGTCAAATTGAGAGGAGAGTCATGTATGGTCTCAAACGGGTTTCAAATTCTGTAAATCGGATTGTTTTGAGTGAAATAAGAAGTGGATTGAAATGATATACGTCCATTGTTGAAATTAAATGGAATTAAAACTTTATTTTGAAACTACTTAAAAGATTTTGATTTTTAGAAATATATAAAAAAAATTGAATTATGGAAATGAAATCATTTTGAACTTAAGTTCGAAATGTTACGAATGAATTTATCAAACGGAATTGTTTAAAGGAATTAGGTTTAAAAATTTGAAGTAAAATTGAGAAATAAATTGGACCCAAAAATTTATTTGAATGGATGTGAACTCTCACTTGAACCTTGAAATAAGATAAGTAAGATAATTTAAATGAATATTAGAATTTGGACTCAGAATTAAATTGTTTTAAAGACTTGGGTTGTGAAATTAAATGTTAGGGCTTAATTTGATTTAAGGGATTAAATCAATATTTGAAAATTTAACTTGAATTTGTATAAATCGGATGGTTTAAAATGTGAAAATGAAATTGGAATTAATTCAAAGGTGGAATTGAAATGAATTAATTGGGAGTGTAATCGAAGTTGAATAAGTTTATATTCAAATGGAAATTGATTTGAATTAGTATGGGAATCGAAGTTAAATCAAATTGAATTGGAATTGAATCAATTTAAATGGAAGTGGAGGTTTAATTAAAAATTAAATTGAGATGGAGATTGGGAAATTGAACCAGTTTGACTCTGAACTATTTTCAAATAAACTATTTTAATATAAACTGTCTTAAATATATTTTTCCAAGCTATTTACTATACAACCTTTCTTTTTAAAACTCAAACTATCTTATAATAGCTATTTAATTTTTTACAACTATTTAACTATTTTACAACTACTTAACTATTTTAAACTATTCAAAGTATTTTCTAAATTTCAAACTGGTCAGAGTGAAACCAATTGATTTTTAAAGGCTTTTGATTTTGGGAAAAATCAATTTTTGGAACTTTGGAAGGCCAAGTTTGAGAACTATCGATTTTTGAGATATCGATTTTGAAGTTTATATGTGATACATATAAAGGGTATGTTTTGAAAGATACTATATGTGTATAGTATAAAATGTTTTGAGAATGCTATGGGGAAAAAGGCACTCCCATTTAGAGTTGAAACTTATAGTAGGAGATCCACTGGGTGGTTCTGCCTTGAGCCCTAAGAGGGGTTCTAAAATTTGATCCCAGAGGACGTCCGGACTAAACTATAGTTCCTGTGGATTGTGATTGGGGTAGCGAAAGTCGAGGGCGCCGATGCCTACAAAGACATTGGGGGTATGCTGTGACGGTAGTGTAACTCTGGTGTAACTGCGATCTACTGCGTTTCCATAGCGTAAGTCGAGGGGCAGCGATTGCCTAAAGTCTATGTTTGATTTCGTTGGGAGAGCGACGTAACATCGGTAGATTGCGATCTATGTGGTCCATAGCGAAAGTCGTATGGCAGTGAGTGCCTACAGGCTACATTGGGACTTGACTGATGTAGTTTGCGATCTATGTGGTGAAGTTTCATTTGGCAGTGAAATTCGAGGGCGCTGATGCCGACAGTTACATGGTTTTTGCCGTGATGGCAATGTAACCCTAGGTGTAGCTGCGATCTATGGCGGTTCGATGGTGTAATCAAGGGGTGCGGATGCCTACAGTTTTCTATGGTTTTCGCCGGGATGGCGACGTAATCATCGGGCTAACTGCGATCCATGGAGGAGGTGATGATTTCCAAGGCATTCTCACAAAAAGGAAAAAATGTTTTCAAAGTATTTTCACTGGGTGTTGAAAACGGGTTTACTAAGTACTTATAGATTTTCAGTCCTGCGCCTGATCAACGTTTGACTGAATTTCTATGAGAACAAAGATGGACTTGTTGAGACACTGAGTTATAAAAAGTATTTTTATAAAGATAGTTTTGGTGATGAATAAAAATGAAAGGTAAATTGAATTCAAATAGAATTGAAAATTTAAGTTAAAAGAAAATAGATATAAAAGCTTAAGTGGTAAAATGAAAATAAATATAAGAAGTATATAAAATATTTATATTAAACTTAAGAAATGGATGGTGAAATTCTTAAGTAAATTTTGAGTTGAGAAATATACTAAGTTAATATTTAAATGAAGGTTTAATAAAAATGGTGAAAAGGGAAAATGTGAATAAGTGAATAGAAATCAAATAAATGAAAATAAATAAATAAATAAATGTGAAAAAAAAGAAGGGAAAATTGATATAAATAATAATAAACTGGAAATTAATACGTAGGATGTACGTATATTATTTTATCCGCATAGTGATTTGATCCAGATTCGGGCACAAAATTTCGAGATATTTATATCGATCCGAGTTGAGGTTTTTCACTCGATTTTCGACGGCGAACCCTGAATATGGATTTTTGATTGATTCTAAAAATTCTCTATCATAGTATGTGGCTATGTAAGGAGAATGACGGTTTCTGATCAAGAAGCCAGATCTGAGTCCGCACTAGAGAGTCGGGTGAATGATACTAGTTCGGAAGTGAAATTATGTGATCGAGTGAGCGATCAGATTTGATATTTGCGTACGAATGATATACGGACATCGTACGGACTTAAATGAAATAGATATTGGAAATTTTGTAAAAGAAATGAGTAAAATAATTTTGAAATCTGTAATTGGATATTATTGCTAAGTAGGATACGGGTATTTAAAGGCAAAAGAAATTGGTGTTTTGATTTCAGAAGATAAAATTTGAATTGCCCGACTAAAAGGTATGCATTTAAATTTCCGTATGAAATTTGATGGTTTTATGATCTAGCCACTTAGCTTTTGTTTTATTTTGAAAATTTGGGGCCCGTAGAGGCATCTTGTAGTTGTTTCGATCTAGCCGTGCAACGGAGACGCTGGCGAAATTTTTCAAAAATTTATGGAGTTAGAATTTTTTTGATAAGTTTAAAATTTGGTTTAAATTATAATTTGAATTGTTGAGTAGGTAATATTGTTTAAGAACTATGGAAGAGTTTGGGAAGTTAGTAAGAGTAATAGTGTGTCTTTAAATAAAAAGATTGTCTTGGGAAGGTTTTAAAAACTGTTGGTTTTGGGGAAAATAGTAAATGGTTATTGGACATTCTTCTTAACTTGTAATTTCGGGGACGAAATTCTTGTAAGGGGGGAGGAATGTGACGGCTCGGAATTTTTGAACATTTGAAATTGGAATATTTAATTGATTTAAATATTTAAATGTTAATTTTGAACTTGAATTTCAAATATAACTATTGCTGGAAAATTAAGTTATTGAATTTATTAATTGGGAATTGGATAAAATGTTGAATCTTGAGTTTAAGCTCGTTAAAAATAATCCGAAGGCTTATAAAATTTATATTGATAATACTGATAATAATAGAACTTTTAAAATTGAATTTAAAAGTGGTTTGTTCAGTTTTAAAAATATATCGTTTAAATTTACGTTTAAAAATAGCCTTCCGAGGCACAGTCTTGGATTTTGACGAAACCAGTTCCATTGGATCCGTAATAGTGTATTATCATCGGATTTCAAATTTCGTAGAGTTTGAAGAAGTCGTGTGGCCGTACAAGATATAAACGCGCTGAAAATTTATATCGGAATTCAATATAATAACTGGGTCCAAAAAGCTATTTTCTCCGTACGATCGAATTAGGACTCGAAACCTTTTCCATCACGTTCAGAATAGGGGTATAACATTGTATACGCCTAGCGGCACGCCTTGATAGGAGATCGAGATTTTAGGCTTCGTTTTTGAGACGATTTAAAATTTAAATAATATAATTGTATATTTTGACCAGTAAAAAATGAATCACATCAGAACTTTTTGGCTTTCTCTTCAAAGTCACTATAGCCAGCATTGAACACGCTAACCCCTTTTCAAATATCACATCTCCCTCTCCTTGTTGAACAAGTCGAATACAACAAAAGCAAGAAGAAAAGGGAAATTGCGTGTAAACTCAAAACCGAAATCATCTTCTTATACATTTTCTTTTTACAGTCCAACATCCCATTTCTCTTTCTTTTATTTCGCTTCTCTTTCTGTTACCAGCTCAAAAAAAAAGAAAAAAATGGCCGAACGAATTGCTTTATCGTTCGATCGAAAACTTCTCTTCCTCCTTCCTTTCCGACTCCTCACAAATCAACCTGCGATTTAAAAAAGAAGAAGAAGAAAACTTTGAGAAATTTTTTATTGGGTTTAATACTCAATTGTAAATCCTGGAACCAGTTTTAAACATCCGTGGATGCAGGAAAACAGGTTGGAGAGATCCAACTAGATTCCTCGAAAATATTGAAATTTATTTTCAGTCTGTGATTGGGATTCATTTGATAATCTGTGATAGATTATATTGAAAATTGAAGTTATTGGATGTTAGGGTTTGGCTGAATAAATTTTGGGTATTAGAAATGTCAAAAGTAAAAGTATTGGATTTTTGGAAAAAAAGAAAAGGGAAAGAAAATGAAAAGAAAATGGTTCCAAAATAATTAGTTTATGGTTATATAAATTAAGTAATTTAAAACC
The DNA here is from genome assembly GCA_030737815.1 of Allium fistulosum. NCBI lineage: Eukaryota > Viridiplantae > Streptophyta > Magnoliopsida > Asparagales > Amaryllidaceae > Allium > Allium fistulosum. Next base: position 488,524,469 of record CM060908.1, read on the forward strand.
TTAAGTTAACTTAAACCTTAAAATTAGTAATGGCTAGGATAAATAAAAATAATTTAAACTTAAAATTAATTAAGTTAAGGTAATTATATATATATATATATGTTAATTATTTATCAATTACTAAGGTTTATTAAAGTAAATAAATAGTTGTAATTAGTTAATAGTTAATGATAAAATAAACCTTTAATTTATTAAAGTTTAAGTTAATTATACTTGTTAACTATTAGTTAATTCCAGATATTTAATTATAACAAAATAAAATGGTTTGTAATTAGTTTAATGGTAATTGAACATGATTGGAAATAATTAATTAATTCTGTAAATTAATGATTTGTGTGACTAGTTAATCTAGTCTACGAATAGTTTAAATTGGAATAACCTAAAGTGAACAGTTAAACGTAAAACGTGAGACGTTTTATTTGAATAGATATGGGGATGGGATCCTTATGTGAAGGTTGACGTATTGAAATTGTATATTTTGTTGAAAACAACATAGCTTAAAAGATGGCATTTGGATTCGAAGAGATCGGGATCGGATATCAGCGATATCCGTAACCACTTCGAGTTAATAACTACTTCATAACTACTTCAATTTTTTACGGATTTGAGTGTAAAATCTTATAGGATGGAATGGAAATAAATTAAGTAAATCCGACTATTTTGAATAAGTAACTACACTTTGGTATTATTTTAAATAATGGATTTAGCAATAGGGGTTGGTTATAATAAGATAAGAACTCGTAATGTTGGACGAGTTACCTTGGTTTCAAAGTCGTTTTTACAACTTTAGTATTTCAAATTGAATGGGTTTACTCACGCTGGTTTCCAGCCTAACTCGGGTGTTACTTTTTTGTAATGCTCGGGTCAGACCGAGTATTACAGATTTTCAGGTTAGGATGTTTTGGAGCTCAGGAGACGAGCTGGATGGCGGAGACGAATTGATTGGATTTAGCTGTGTATTATGGGCTATGTAGACAGTATTCAGGACAAGTTATTATAACTGTCCGGATTGTTTGTTGATGATTGTACTATGATATATTGTATGTATATTGACAGTTACAGCTTTTCTTGTATAAAATGTTGCTATTTGTATATTATATTTTGTTCCGCTGCGATTGTGAGATTCTGTGCTATTGCTTTGTTTCTCCTTCTACCTCTTTTTCTTCTTAACCCTAACAGTCTGGGGTTTCCGGCACTCGATTGCTTGGCACTCTATACAGTGAACGTATTAGGTTTAAAAATTTGAAGTAAAATTGAGAAATAAATTGGACCCAAAAATTTATTTGAATGGATGTGAACTCTCACTTGAACCTTGAAATAAGATAAGTAAGATAATTTAAATGAATATTAGAATTTGGACTCAGAATTAAATTGTTTTAAAGACTTGGGTTGTGAAATTAAATGTTAGGGCTTAATTTGATTTAAGGGATTAAATCAATATTTGAAAATTTATCTTGAATTTGTATAAATCGAGATGGTTTAAAATGTGAAAATGAAATTGGAATTAATTCAAAGGTGGAATTGAAATGAATTAATTGGGAGTGTAATCGAAGTTGAATAAGTTTAAATTCAAATGGAAATTGATTTGAATTAGTATGGGAATCGAAGTTAAATCAAATTGAATTGGAATTGAATCAATTTAAATGGAAGTGGAGATTTAAATTGAAAATTAAATTGAGACGGAGATTGGGAAATTGAACCAGTTTGACTCTGAACTATTTTCAAATAAACTATTTTAATATAAACTGTCTTAAATATATTTTTCCAAGCTATTTACTATACAACCTTTCTTTTTAAAACTCAAACTATCTTATAATAGCTATTTAATTTTTTACAACTATTTAACTATTTTACAACTACTTAACTATTTTAAACTATTCAAAGTATTTTCTAAATTTCAAACTGGTCAGAGTGAAACCAATTGATTTTTAAAGGCTTTTGATTTTGGGAAAAATCAAATTTTGGAACTTTGGAAGGCCAAGTTTGAGAACTATCGATTTTTGAGATATCGATTTTGAAGTTTATATGTGATACATATAAAGAGTATGTTTTAAAAGATACTATATGTATATAGTATAAAATGTTTTGAGAATGCTATGGGGAAAAAGGCGCTCCCATTTAGAGTTGAAACTTATAGTAGAAGATCCACTGGGTGGTTCTGCCTTGAGCCCTAAGGGGGGTTCTAAAATTTAATCCCAGAGGATGTTCGGACTAAACTGTAGTTCCTGTGGATTATGATTGGGGTAGTGAAAGTCGAGGGCGCTGATGCCTACAGAGACATTGGGGATATGCTGTGATGGTAGTGTAACTCTGGTGTAACTGCGATCTACTGCGTTTCCATAGCCTAAGTCGAGGTGCAACGATTTTTTAAAGTCTACGTTTGATTTCGCTGGGAGAGCGACGTAACATCGGTAGATTGCGATCTATGTGGTCCATAGCGAAAGTTGTGTGGCAGTGATTGCCTACAGGCTACATTGGGACTCGACTGATGTAGTCTGCGATCTATGTGGTGAAGTTTCATTTGGCAGCGAAATTCGAGGGCGTTGATGCCTACAGTTACATGGTTTGTTCCGTGATGGCAACGTAACTCTGGGTGTAGCTACGATCTGCGGCGGTTCCATGGTGTAATCAAGGGGTGTGGATGCCTAAAGTTTTCTATGGTTTTCGCTGGGATGGCGACGTAATCATCGGGCTAACTGCGATCCATGGAGGGGGTGATGATTTCCAGGGCATTCTCACAAAAAGGAAAAAAAATGTTTTCAAACTATTTTCACTGGGTGTTGAAAACGGGTTTACTAAGTACTTATAGTTTTTCTGTCCTACGCCTGATCAACGTTTGACTGAATTTCTATGAGAACAAAGATGGACTTGTTGAGACACCGAGGTATAAAAAGTATTTTTTATAAAGATAGTTTTGGTGATGAATAAAAATGAAAGGTAAATTGAATTCAAATAGAATTGGAAATTTAAGTTAAAAGAAAATAGATATAAAAGCTTAAGTGGTAAAATGAAAATAAATATAAGAAGTATATAAAATATTTATATTAAACTTAAGAAATGGATGGTGAAATTCTTAAGTAAATTTTGAGTTGAGAAATATACTAAGTTAATATTTGAATGAAGGTTTAATAAAAATGGTGAAAAGGGAAAATGTGAATAAGTGAATAGAAATCAAATAAATGAAAAAAAAATAAATAAAAAAAATAAATAAATGTGAAAAAAAGAAGGGAAAATTGATATAAATAATAATCAATTGGAAATTAATACGTAGGATGTACGTATATTATTTTATCCGCATAGCGATTTGATCCAGATTCAGACACAGAATTTCGAGATATTTATATCGATCCGAGTTGGGATTTTTCACTCGATTTTTGACTGCGAACCCTGAATATGGATTTTTGATTGAGTCTGAAAATTCTCTATCATAGTATGTGGCTATGTAGGGAGAATGACAGTTTCGGATCAAGAAGCCAGATCTGAGTCCGCACTAGAGAGTCGGGTGAACGATACTAGTTCGGAAGTGAAATTATGTGATCGAGTGAGCGATCGGATTTGATATTTGCGTACGAATGATATACGGACATCGTAAAGACTTAAATGAAATAGATATTGGAAATTTAGTAAAAGAAATGAGTAAAATGATTTTGAACTCTGTAATTGGATATTATTGGTAAGTAGGATACAGGTATTTAAAGGCAAAAGAAATTGGTGTTTTGATTTTAGAAGATAAAATTTGAATTGCCCGACTAAAAGGTATGCATTTAAATTTCCGTATGAAATTTGATGGTTTTCTGATCTAGCCACTTGGCTTTTGTTTTCTTTTGAAAATTTGGGGCCCGTAGAGGCATCTTGTAGTTTCGATCTAGCCGTGCAAAGGAGACGCTGGCGAAATTTTTGGAGTTAGAAATTTTTTGATAAGTTTAAAATTTGGTTTAAATTATAATTTGAATTGTTGAGAAGGTAATATTGTTTAGGAACTATGGAAGAGTTTGGGAAGTTAGTAAGAGCAATAGTGTGTCTTTAAATAAAAAGATTGTCTTGGGAAGGTTTTAAAAACTGTTGGTTTTGGGGAAAATAGTAAACGGTTATTGGACCATTCTTCTTTACTAGTAATTTCAGGGACGAAATTCTTGTAGGGGGGAGGGATATGATGGCCCGGAATTTTTGAATATTTGAAATTGGAATCTTTAATTGATTTAAATGTTAATTTTGAACTTGAATTTCAAATATAACTATTGCTGGAAAATTAAGTTATTGAATTTAATAATTGGGAATTGGATAAAATGTTGAATCTTGAGTTTAAGCTCGTTAAAAATAATCTGAAGGCTTATAAAATTTATATTGATAATACTGAAGATAATAGAACTTTTAAAATTGAATTTAAAAGTGGTTTGTTCAGTTTTAAAAATATATCGTTTAAATTTACGTTTAAAAATAGCCTTCCGAGGCACAGTCTTGGATTTTGACGAAACCAGTTCCATTGGATCCGTAATAGTGTATTATCATCGGATTTCAAATTTCGTAGAGTTTGAAGAAGTCGTGTGGCCGTACAAGATATAAACGCGCTGAAAATTTATATCGGAATTCAATATAATAACTGGGTCCAAAAAGCTATCTTCTCCATACGATCGAATTAGGACTCCGAACCTTTTCCATCGCATTCGGAATAGGGGTATAACATTATAAACGCCTAGCGGTACGCCTCGATAGAAGATCGAGATTTTAGGCTTTGTTTTCGAGACGATTTAAAATTTAAATAATATAATTTTATATTTTGACCAGTCAAAAATGAATCACATAAGAACTTTTTGGCTTTCTCTTCTAAGTCACTATAGCCAGCATTGAACACGCTAACCCCTTTTCAAATATCACATCTCCCTCTCCTTGTTGAACAAGTCGAACACAGCAAAAGCAAGAAGAAAAGGGAAATTGCGTGTAAACTCAAAACCGAAATCATCTTCTTATACATTTTCTTTTTACAGCCCAACATTCCATTTTTCTTTCTTTCATTTCGTTTCTCTTTCTGTTACCAGCTCAAAAAAAAAGAAAAAAATGGCCGAACGAATTGCTTTCTCGTTCGATCGAAAACTTCTCTTCCTCCTTCCTTTCTGACTCCTCACAAATCAACCCGCGATTTAAAAAAAAAGAAGAAGAAAACTTTGAGAAATTTTTTATCGGGTTTAATACTCAATTGTAAATCCTGGAACCAGTTTTAAATATCACGGTTGGCCAAGGGCTTCAATCGAGTATGGTGTTTGGATGGTGCGGCGATTATGGGTTCGACCGTGGGTGTCGTGCAGCAGGGTTTGAAGCTAGGGTTTTCCCTTCTTCGAAAATCGAGGAAGTTCTGGACGATGCCGGGGGGGGGGGGGGTGGAGCGTTTCACGGAAGGAGGCGCATTTTCTGGTCGACTTTTGGGGCACGCGAAGGTGATTGGGGAGGTCGCGACCTGTCATGGTCGTGTGTGCGTGGCCAAGGTCGTGCTTTCATTCTAGGATGGAGGGAAGTTGCTGGTACATTGGGGTGTCGTCGGGGGTGGTTCTCGAGCAGGAGCTCGATGTTTGGGTTCTCTCGTTGTGTAGGTAACATGTTTATTTTTTTTTTTAAAATCTACTAAAGTTTAAAAACTGGTAAATGAAATCTGTTGATTTATTTGTAAATGTGGAAATTTATTAAATCTATTTAGTTTGAATATCAGTAATAGAAAAGAAAAAGAATTTTAAAGTAAACGAAAGTATGATATAAACAAAAATATATTTATAGATAAGGTTTTAGGAAAAGGCAGGAATTTTAAATGTGAGGGGTTTATATAAAAGTCATATTTTTAAGCCTATATAGATTATTTTTACATGCAGTTTGGAAATGAAAAAATAAATTAAAAATACATATACACATTTTTAAATCTACTAGTTTATTTAAAATAATGTATTATGGTGATAAATTGTTTGATAAACTTATTTAATTATTTTAGTTACCAAAGATTTTTGAAAAGAAATTTGTTAAATTAAATTATTAATTAAAATTAAATTTATTAAATGGTAATAAATTGTTCGGTTATTTAAATTATTAATAAACTATATAATGTTTATACAAGGTCTAAAATTGTGGAGAGACAAGCCGGTTTGGATTGGGTTGCAAACAAAAATCAAAGGTGAGTTAATCTCACTCACATTGGATTACTAGTTAATTTAATTAATTAAAATTAAATTATTGGATTGATTGCTTAAATTGATAATTTATTACAAGTCTGGATGTGATATTATATATAGTATATATATATTGGAGTGATTGATATTCCCGCATTATATAGCGGATGAGATCCTATGCGCCCCGCATAATAGCAGATGACCCTATATACCGCGATATCCCCCTCGAAGTGGGATTGGTATTTTTAAATGGTGCCAACATTTGTGGATGCAGGAAAATAGGTTGGAGGGATCCAACTGGATTCCTCGAAAATATTGAAATTTATTTTAAGTATGTGATTGGGATTCATTTGATAATCCGTGATAGATTATATTGGAAATTGAAGTTATTGGATGTTAGGGTTTGGCTGAATAAATTTTGGGTATTTGAAATGTCAATTGTAAAAGTATTGGATTTTTGGAAAAAAAGAAAAGGGAAAGAAAATGAAAAGAAAATGGTTCCAAAGTAATTAGTTTATGGTTATATAAATTAAGTAATTTAAAACCTTTATTTAACTTAAACCTTAAAATTAGTAATGGCTAGGATAAATAAAAATAATTTAAACTTAAAATTAATTAAGTTAAGGTAATTATATATATATGTTAATTATTTATCAATTACTAAGGTTTATTAAAGTAAATAAATAGTTGTAATTAGTTAATAGTTAATGATAAAATAAACCTTTAATTTATTAGAGTTTAAGTTAATTATACTTGTTAATTATTAGTTACTTCCAAATATTTAATTAGAACAAAATAAAATGGTTTGTAATTAGTTTAATGGTAATTAAACATGATTGGAAACAATTAATTAATTGTGTAAATTAATGATTTGTGTGACTAGTTAATCTAGTCTATGAATAGTTTAAATTCGAATAACCTGAAGTGAACAGTTAAACGTAAAACGTGAGACGTTTTATTTGAATAGATATGGGGATGGGATCCTTATGTGAAGGTTGACATATTGAAATTGTTTATTTTGTTGAAAACAACATAGCTTAAAAGATGGCGTTTGGATTCGAAGAGATCGGGATCGGATATCAGCGATATCCGGAACCACTTTGAGTTAATAATTACTTCAATTTTTTACGGATTTGAGTGTAAAATCTTTTAGGCTGGAATGGAAATAAATTAAGTAAATCCGGCTATTTTGAATAAGTAACTACACTTAGGTATTATTTTAAATAATGGATTTAGCAATAGGGGTTGGTTATAACAAGATAAGAACTCGTAATGTTGGACGAGTTACCTTGGCTTCAAAGTCGTTTTTACAACTTTAGTATTTCAAGTTGAATGGGTTTACTCACGCTGGTTTCCAGCCTGACTCGGGTGTTCCTTTATTGTAATGCTCGGGTCAGACTGAGTATTACAGATTTTCAGGTTAGGACGTTTTGGAGCTCAGGAGACGAGCTGGATGGCGGAGACGAATTGATTGGATTTAGCTGTGTATTATGGGCTGTGTAGACAGTATTCAACGACAAGTTATTATAACTATCCGGATTATTTGTTGATGATTGTACTCTGATATATTGTATGTATATTGAAAGTTACAGCTTTTCTTGTATAAAATGTTGCTATTTGTATATTATGTTTTGTTCCGCTACGATTGTGAGATTCTGTGCTGTTGTTTTGTTTCTTCTTTTACCTCGTTTTCTTCTTAACCCTAACAGTCTGGGGTTTCCGGCACTCGATTGCTCGACACTCTATACAGTGAACGTATTAGTGTCGATTTTCGGGGTCGAAAATCTTCCGGGCAGTTACAGTTGGTATCAAAGCTGAAAGGTTATGCGAGAACCTTGGCTCTGGTGGGGATTACTCATTAGAGATAGGGTCAGTAGTACCCCAGAATGAGTTGAGTGTATTATTTGAGAACGTACTTATTATTTTCTTATATAATGATTTTAAAAACGGTTTTAAAAATGATTTTTATATAAGCTTAAAATTTTGATATATAAAGAAGTGGTTTTCCTAATTGTTATATATATTAAGGTAATTGGTTGTTGTTATAAAAATGAAGCAAAATTATAAAATTTAGTGGTAACAGATATAACCAAATATAAATTAAGGGAAAGAATGAACTATACTAGTAAGCTAGAAAGGGATTCAAACCCTAAAATTAAATCCTGGAAAATTCAAAGGAATTTTCAAAATGTTTCAAATAAGTTACCCTTATTATATTTTATAGTGAATTATGATGGAATATATGGTGTGTTGGTTTCTAGATATGATATTGTTGATTATTATCAAAAATTGGGTGCTGTATTTTAATAAAGGATGTTCGTTGCAGAATAAACAATGATAAAACATGGTGCAATGTTCATGGGAGTAAAGTTATATAAGTTGAATTTATAAATATGACTTATAAATTAGAAACGAATTTAAATTGTGAAATTTTAAATCTAAGTCCGGAAAATTTTGGAATTGTTCCAAAGTGTTAAAAGAAATAATAAATAATATTTTTGAATATAGAAATCTTGCTTTAAGACAAGAGTGGTTGGAAGATGAAGTTGTTTTGAATCAAAAACAAGAATGGTTTAAAAGTGAGAGTATGACCTAAAGAGAAATAAGTTTTTAACTTATAAGTGGGAAGTGATATTAATAAGAATTGGATTTGGAATGGAAGTTCAAGTTGAGTGGGATAAATGGATTAAATGAATTGAAAACTTAACTTAGGGAAAGTTAAGAAGTTTGGACCTATAATCTGAAATTGGAAAATTTCAAGATGAAATTGGGATTTAACTTAAGGAAGTTAAATGGGTCAAATTGAGAGGAGAGTCATGTATGGTCTCAAACGGGTTTCAAATTCTGTAAATTGGATTGTTTTGAATGAATTAAGAAGTGGATTGAAATGATATATACGTCCATTGTTGAAATTAGATGGAATTAAAACTTTATTTTGAAACTACTTAAAAGATTTTGATTTTTAGAAATATAAAAAAAATTGAATTATGGAAATGAAATCATTTTGAACTTAAGTTCGAAATGTTACGAATGAATTTATCAAACGGAATTGTTTAATGGAATTAGGTTTAAAAATTTGAAGTAAAATTGAGAAATAAATTGGATCCCAAAAATTTATTTGAATGGATGTAAACTCTCACTTGAACCTTGAAATAAGATAAGTAAGATAATTTAAATGAATATTAGAATTTGGACTCAGAATTAAATTGTTTTAAAGACTTGGGTTGTGAAATTAAATGTTAGGGCTTAATTTGATTTAAGGGATTAAATCAATATTTGAAAATTTAACTTGAATTTGTATAAATCGAGATGGTTTAAAATGTGAAAATGAAATTGGAATTAATTCAAAGGTGGAATTGAAATGAATTAATTGGGAGTGTAATCGAAGTTGAATAAGTTTAAATTCAAATGGAAATTGATTTGAATTAGTATGGGAATCGAAGTTAAATCAAATTGAATTGGAATTGAATTAATTTAAATGGAAGTGGAGATTTAAATTGAAAATTAAATTGAGATGGAGATTGGGAAATTGAACCAGTTTGACTCTGAACTATTTTCAAATAAACTATTTTAATTTAAACTGTCTTAAATATATTTTTCCAAGCTATTTACTATACAACCTTTCTTTTTAAAACTCAAACTATCTTATAATAGCTATTTAATTATTTTATAACTATTTTACAACTATTTAACTATTTTACCACTACTTACGTATTTTAAACTATTCAAAGTATTTTCTAAATTTCAAACTGGTCAGAGTGGAACCAATTGATTTTTAAAGGCTTTTGATTTTGGGAAAAATCAAATTTTCGAACTTTGGAAGGCCAAGTTTGATAACTATCGATTTTTGAGATATCGATTTTGAAGTTTATATGTGATACATATAAAGAGTATGTTTTGAAAGATACTATATGTGTATAGTATAAAATGTTTTGAGAATGCGATGGGGAAAATGGCGCACCCATTTAGAGTTGAAACTTATAGTAGGAGATCCACTGGGTGGTTCTGCCTTGAGCCCTAAGGGGGGTTCTAAAATTTGATCCTAGAGGACGTCCGGATTAAACTGTAGTTCCTATGGATTGTGATTGGGGTAGCGAAAGTCGAGGGTGCTGATGTCTTATAACGACCCCAGATTTTAATTTAATTTAAATTGATTATTAATTGGATTTTTGAATTAAAATTGTAAAATTAATTTGTAAATCGATTGAGTTTCTCCGGATTCAAATAAAAAAAAATGTGTTAAATCATATGAATTTAAATATTGTATATATATGTGAATATATATATATATATATATGTATATGTGCATATATGAGTGGATTGGAATATAAATATATATAAATATTTGATTTGAATTTGAATCTTAAATAAATGGTTTAAAATTAAATATAAAAATATATAGACTTTTGACACAAGAAGAAAGGAAATAAATAAATGATTTAAATTTAAAATTGATGGTTAATAATAATTTGAATTTATAAAATAAATTATAAAAATAAAATAAAATGAATACATAAATAAATTCAAAACAACATGTTAATAAACTATGTAAAGATATAAAATAACACATTAGTTAAATTAAAACAACATATTAAAGAATAGAAATTCACTTATGTTATAAAGCAATATGAACAAATAAAAATAAGTATTTACACTTGTAAAAAGAAACACAATATATATATATATATATATATATGTATTAGCTTAGCCAAGAAGATAAGTATGAGACATAAGGTATATATGCATTAAATGTTTTCATCTCTGGCAGCAAACAAAAATTAATTCAAAATGTTATCAGCCACCAAAACATATTGTATCAGCCAACAAAGAAAAAAAATCTCTGACTTGAAAAAAATATATGCACCTGTATTGTACAAGAAGAATAATATCTCCTATAAACTCATTTTCTACACATCAAACATTTTCATCTCAGTTCGATCATTCAAACTGAGTACATCTGAAATACATACCATCTACAACTTAAAAAAAAATTCAATTAAAAACAACATACAACCCAGATCGATCAGAGAATCAAGAAGAAGAATTTCAACTTGCAATTTTCAAGAACCTGTTTCATCAAGAAAACTCTGTTTTCTTCTGCAAACCAAGGTGAGTAACACTTGTTTTAAATTTGACAAATATGGATTTGTTGCAAGTACATTGTGATAAGTATGCTTGGATGCAAACATGAATTCTCTGTGTATATTAGTTGATGAGTGAGGGTGTGCAGGCTATTATTCATACATGTTCTCTATTTTCAGTTCTAACCAAAGATTCCAGTTTCAAAAATCAATCCCTCTTAATCTACTTGATGTTTGGACTTGGATTAAAACCAAAAATGTTTGTTTGACCTTGAACTAAATTTTAAAAATATATTCAAAATAAAATAACTGGGTATCATCTCTGGAAAACTAAAGAACTGAGCACCACTTCATATAAGTCAAAATTCAAACTTCTCAATTCACGAGTTCAGGCAAGTAGATTGAATTCGTATATCAAAACATGATTTTTAAAGCTTGAATCATGATTTTTAGAGCTTGGGTTTGAGAGCAGTTCGACGTTGAACGGGAGATGGTTTTTGGTCAAACGGCGGTGTTCGGAGGCATTAGAGAGGCTGGGGTTCCACGTGAAGGTGAAGGAGCCTATAGTGGGGTTGGGAAAAATGGCTGGAGTTTTTCTAGTTCAACGAGGTGATGACGGCGAACAATTTGTGTTTGTAAACCTAGTTTTACCAAGGCTAAGAAATTTGATTCGTTCGACGTCCACGGTGGATCGAGTTCTGCGTGCTTTTGGGAGATGGTGGAGGAGATGTCGACGAGGTCATGGTTGGAGTTTCTTGTTGTCTGGTGGTTGGAGCTTCGTGGTCGAGGCGAAGACAGGTTTGGTGATGAGGCCAATTCGAGTTCCAAGTTTTACTTGGTGAACTCGATTTTGCTTTCGAGTTGATCTCGCAGTCCAGGTGGTCGTAAATGGATCTGGGGGTGATCGCCAGTGTGATGAAGGTGTGGGTGATGGCTGGAGTTGGTCGGTGCCCACGTGCACGTGCACGAGTTACCATTCATGTGGGATGGTCTTGGGGCTGGGTGGTCTCGAAGAAGATCTCGGGTAAATGGGATCGTGGCTCCAGTATGGGTTCGAGTAATTTTTGAGTGGCACCGGGTTTTATTTCTGAACTTAAACAAATTTTTGAAAAAAATTTAAAAGTGGCTCGGGTTGGTTTTGGAGAAGACTTGAAGTAAACGAGGGTTGGACTCGAAGGAAACAGGAGGGAAGCTCGGGTATGAGTTGTTTCCCAGGTATAGAAAGAAACCTGTCTTTGTTTTTTTTTGAAAATTTAAGATTAAATTTAAATTTATAGATCCAAGTTAAACCGAGTTTAAATTTAAAGTCTAAATACAAATTCAAGTTCAGTTTTGAAACTTAGTTGTAAATAAATCAAGTTTTAAATTTAAATTGGTTAACTAATTAAAAGTATATTTTAGGGAATTTAAAAGTAAGTTTAAAGGTGAATTGTTTTTAAAATGTATTTTTAACTTTGTTAAAGTTAAATTTGTATTCATTTTTAAGTCTTAAATTTAAAGTGAAATTGGAAAGTAAATGTGATAAGTATAATTAGTTAATGTAATTAATGAAGCATAATTATTTAGTGATGTAATTAAGGGTAATTACTTAAAGATAATTACTTAATTAAAAGTAATTAATTAATGGTTAAAGTTGATTAAGTGATTAAGAATAATCACTTATTTTAATTAATTAAGGATAATTAATTAAATGGTAATTAATTAAGGGTTAATTTATTAATTAAAGATAATTAATTAAACGGTGAATTAAATACTTAAAGGTTAATTATTTAATAATTAAAGGTTGATGAATTATAAGTAAAGGTTAATTAATTTATTATTAATGGTTAATTAATAAATGATTAAAGAATAATTAATCAAAATGATTTGTAATTTATTAATGTTAATTAACCAGGATTAGTAATTCATAAGAAATTAATCTGATTTGAATTAATCAGACAATTAATTGACCTTACCTATGAATGTTTGGACCTGACTGAATGATTGAATTATTTGATATCTCTGATCTGTGATGCTGTGTGATATATTCTGATTCGTGTGTGATCTGTACTATAGTTATTTATCTGGGATGAATGTAATATATTATCAGTAATTTATATATCTGTGATCTGTGAATGAAAGATAAGTGTTATAATTATACCGCTTATCAACTATATTTCTGTATTCTGATCTGTGATAATTGAATGATGTTGCACTATTGTGTTAAACCCCTAGACTACACTATACACACACAAATATGGATTTCACGAGGAAATCGGTTAAGTCATAGATGATTTAAATTTAATGTTTTTGAAATTGAAATTTTAATTTCAATAGATTTTGGAAATGGATTTGGGTTAAAAGTTAAAGCTTTCGAAAAGGAGTTTTTAAGATAAAAGTTATTTTGAATAACTTGGTAAAGTTTCAATTTAAATAATTCAATTTGAATTTGAATTCAAAATAAGGAATTGAATTCTATATTGAAAATTTTGGTTTAAAAATGTGATACAAGTTATAAATGTGTTTATATGAATATAAACCATTTTAAAAATATTGGTTTGAGAATTTGAATTTAACCCAAGGGTTTAACTTGTATAAATAAATCAGATTTTCTGGAATGAAACTATTTGTTTTCAAATGATAAAAACTTTCATATAAGGAATAAATTTCCAATTTGTGTCAAAAGAATTTCAAGTTTGAATTGAAAAATGGTTTTCCAAGTTATGAATGAATCTTTTTGAAAGCTATAAGTTAAATCTTGATTTAAAGATTTAACGAGTTAATCAAATTGAAATGGAAATCGATTTGAAAATCTATGAATAGATCTTTGTGAAACTGGGTGAACTTTGTGAATAAAATCTGTTTGTTTTTAACAGATTTAAAATGGTAATTTGTTTAAACCATTTAAAGAGAAGTTTTGGGTAATAAGTTGTGACTTAATTGAAATCCCAATATCCATATGTTTTTAAATATTACGCTCACTATTCGGTTTAGCCGGGAGAGGACTTTGTGTCATATAACCCATTCCGAATAAGTGATACGTCGTATATGGATAGCAATTGAAGACCGGTGTTGAAGACCGGGTATTTGTGAAAACGATAGGATAACCTATCGATTGTCTCTGCACCGGTTAGCTCCTGGTATAGAGATTCCTTAAGTGATGGGAAGTTCGATCGGGATTGTGAATACCCGTATTGAAAGGGCTTCTTTCGAAGTGCCTTCGGTTCTGTTCGAACCCGTAACAGACTTGTATGGTTGTGTGTCTGACATTACACTTTGAGATATAAAGCTAATTTCTTTCAAATACATTCCTGTTTGGTTGCAGAGAATTTATTCTCTTAGCTTAACACCCTTCTCTGAGACGTACGAGCTCAGAGGTTATGTAGTTGAAGGTTATCAGTAATATACTCCCAACTTGGTAGTGTGGCATGCTGAGTGCTGCTGTGTGTTGATGGCCATTTGCTGATCATTTGTTGATCAAAGCATGGCTTTGTGAAAAAGCTTAGCTTTGTGGACGAGACCTCATCGGACCTCACAGACTGGAAATGGTCAAAATAGGAAAGATGCGGCAAGGTTATGAGGGTCGCTCCCTTTAGGGTATGTCAGTTCCTTCTAGAAAAAGGTTATATTATGGTATGGAGACCAGATATTTACCTATGTGGTTGCTCCAATCTCATTTCCTATGTGATTGTTGCTGTGTGATCGAGGGCCCTCGGATAAAGGTCCCAAAGGACCGGGGGGGGGGGGGGCATACTCGAGTAGTAGTTACCTAGTGGAGGGGTAACCCGGCCTTGTGTTGGAAGAGATCCGGGTAGGTTCTCGGGACGTCCATCCAGAGGCGTACCCATTGACAGTAGGAAGTTCCTTAGCCTGACCATTTGTTGGAAATCCAATTTCCAATACGAACCCTGTACGGTTTTAGTTGTAGAACCTGCCATTAACTTATGGTGGTCACCACTATTTAGATGGTAGCTATAGTAGGCATAGTTCGGAATGTCTATGCTGGCTAAGATTAATATTATACTTTCGAAATGTTTTCCACTATGCACTAATAATAATAATCCAATGATTTTGCTTAGTAAGCATGTTTGACTATCATAAGAAGAAATCTCCTCCAATTCTGCGTTTGCATTATGTGTCTGGCGGGAGGTCTTATGGTAGTTTCATTTTCCAAAAGCATTGCGGATTTCAATGTTTAAAATTCCTTTGTTGTTTGTTAAGGATAAACTGTTTTTGTTACTCACACCAGTCCCACGACTGACCTGGAGTTTATTGTTCCTTTCCTAAACTCTGGGTACCCACAATTTTCCACACGGGCAGTCTAGAGTTGGGTTTCTCAAATATTCAGGTTTAGTAGATTATCTGGAGCTAGTTCACTTCATCAGAGTGGACGACTGCACTTGCTTAGCTTAGTGCAATGTGATGGTGGTTCGAGCTGATGTTGGAGTTGTTGGATTCATTCTCTTTTGAAGATCGTTTGGAGTTATCACTTCTGTTTTCCACTGTATCGTTATTTATCTCTGATATTCTTGTATCATATTGATATCATTGTTGTATATCATTCTGGATATTGTATTCATTGGAGTTGTATATGATATCATCTATTTCTTTTTCCACTGTGTTGTTATACTTAATGGTGTTATAAGCTCCGGGAAGCCAGATTCGGCGTTTGAATCTACGGCATTCGAGTACAAGTGAAGTACGGGTGCCGATTTTCGAAGGCCGAGTTTTTGGACCCTTACATTTGGTATCAGAGCTAAGGTTGAAATTTAGCTCAGGAGTATAACACATTAAGTAGCTCATTAGAGATAGGGTGAAGTATACCCTAGAATGAGTAATCTCTAAGATATCCGTCCGTATACCTCAGTAAATTCTCTTGCTATCCACTGATAGTAAGTATGAGTGCAAGAAGAGGACGAGATAGGGGACAGGGGAATACGACTATAAATGGTCAATACCCTGTAACAACAAGGAAACAAATCTTTTTTCTATCAATCTCTTTTGTTCAGCATCTCTTCTCAATTCTTCGATAATTTCTGGTAGATCCAGGAAGAAATTTGATATATAAATATGGGATGTAAACTCCAAATAAGTCGGTCAAAATTGTTTGTTTGGATGAATTGGTTGCTATGGTTGATAGGTATACTTTAGTTTCTAAACTAAAAGTTTTGAAATTGTATCTATATATCTATACAATTTGGGTCCAGATATGTTCTACGAATGGTTAGGTATCCTTTCGAACTAACCGATGCCCCTGCATATTTCGTAGATCTGGATAACCCAAGTATCTTGTGAAGTGTTAAAATAGATTCGTTCTTGTATCTATTATTGATATTCTGATTTGGTAAGCCAAATGCAGAATAGATATTCAGTTTGATTTGATGAAACATTCTTCATCTATCTTTGTGTCTCCCTGGCAAATTTCGAGGACAAAATTCTTTTAAGGGGGGAAGTCTGTAACGACCCCGGATTTTAATTTAATTTAAATTGATAATTAATTGGATTTTTGTGGTGACCCTCATCTTTAAATCACTTAGATTTTTTTTATTCAAGAGGAATTCACCACTAAACCCCATTTCTTTTATATTTGAATTTTTATATAGTTTCCAAATATTTTTCCCAAGACCCTGGATTTACCAATATAATCATATCAGTGTACAAACAAAATAAGACAATTATATATTTGATGATATACAATTGTTTCTTTTTTTTATCAAAGGGAATTTAAATTAGATTGAAAACAAAATACCATACAAGCTATTGACAAGCTACTTATTTCCTTTCTAGTTTTGTTCTACTGCCAAAGGTATATTTTTAGCAAACTACAACACTTATACTTTTATTTGACTATATATATTAATCTGCCTAAATAATTCTATTTAACACTTAAAATAGTATTACCTTGATCTCATGATAGTTATCAAGTATATGCATGAAATCACTTACAAATCTTTACTAACAGGCATGGATATTGGACTTAATTTCCATTTATCATTTCAGGTTGATCAGATGAGGATTTTTAGCATTTTCAAATTTATTATGATGCGGACTTACATACTTGGTGATTTCTGGGATATGCTTGGTGTTATCCCAAGGCTGCTTGGTGTTTTCTTTGATTTGTCCCGGTAGCACTTTACACTTCACTGATTGAAATGAAGTGGTTCCAGGCTCCAAGGGTTTGACCCATGGCCATCTAGACCAGCCATAGTCCCCCTTTTACCACTTGCAAACCCATACCCCTCATTTTAACAAGCTTCTACAAATTCCTACTCCTAATCCCCAGCATGTTAGTGCCTAGTTTTTTTTCTTCTGAAATGCATTCTTGTATGTATTCTTTCAAGTATTCAAAATTTAGTATCTTCCAAGTCTACTGCTCTCATAGTGCTATTTGAAATTTAAATATTCAAATACATACAAACTTCCAGAATTCATGCACATGCCAGTATCATTTACTTGCCATGCTCAAATTCATTTCACTTGTATATTCTACTTAAAATCTTGAGAGTTCATTTCAAAAATTCAATCCCCTTAGCTGTTTAATTTCCATAGGGCAAAATATAGGCAATAAAAATCAGTGAATCAATAGAAAATCAAACTCCATCAAATATCATTCAAAATGAATTTTACTTAAGTACAAGTTTTCAACCCCAAATACTTAGAAAGTTTCCTACAAGTAACTTCAATTACAGAGAATAGAATTTGTCTAGTAATTTCATTACAATGCAACTGCAAATTTTAAAACAAGTCTCTCTTATTTATACTAGCAGCCAATGCCTTCCTTACTCATCAAGCCAACTTCAATTTCCTGCAAGCAAATCATTTAGCTGCCCCAAAGAATTTTTGAGACACCCAGATGATTGCAAGGGCAAGCAAAAGGGTCAGTTTACACTGGTATGAGTATTTATCAATTTTGTATACCTACACATAATTTTAGTAAGCTTGCAATGCCTTCTTAGTTTAACAGGTTTTATACTTAGCAGGTTTTGGTTCAATCAAGAAGACACAAAATCACATTCAACAAATTAAACAATACATAACAAATAGTTAAAAATAATTATGTGTACAATTCCTAACTCATCCTCACCAAATCTTAGATAAGTAAACTCATGTTTATACTCCAAATTTCACCCAGCAGCTAACCAGAACATCACATAAATCCTGGTTAGTTTTAACTCCCTGTCTAGATATTCATAACCCAGATTTTTATAAATCCCAATCCCATTCCTTATTTAATTTATGGTCTACATCTCCTTGTCAAATGAACACTATGTATGCATTGTGAAGGAAACTCCCAGGTTGTTTAAATTATTCCAACACACAAAGGCCTCAGGGTGCAGTTGCACCATGCATATACTTGCTTCCACCTGAAGTAAGAAGATCATTGACTAACCCCCAAGTGACCAATTTGGTTTTTCTTACATTCATATTTCAAAAAGATATAAGTGCTTGTATATCTTCTGGTTCAACCCCATGTTCCCCCATTTAATCTATATCCATGTTTAATGATGATGAGATGGAACAAAAATACTCAAATCCTGTTAACTTTAAAAGCATACTTACAGATTAATGCTCCAAACAAAAAGGCACAAACAAACATCCATATCACCCATAACAAATCATTTCAGAGATTCAAATAACTCATAATATTTTTAGGCTGCCTGTAATAGGACTTAATGCCATTGCATACAAAAGGGTAAATACTCACATAATTTTTTTCCTTTCACTGCCTTAATTTCTTAGAACAGTAAATCCCCCAAAGCCTCAAGCTAGTGTTTCTCCTTGCTTATTTTATTTTTGTTTTGATCCCGAGAGAGTGATGGTTTTGGCTATGTGCAGTTATTTATAATTCCATTCTAGGGTTTAAGAAAATGGGTAATTCCCCTGATACCCTTAGATGTTTATTTACACATCATATTCCTGTGTGAGCATAAATTGAAAATGCACACATTTTGGGTACTTTAATTAGCTATTTCGGGGATCATGCATTTTTAAACACTCAATACTATTTTCATGACTCTTTTCTACCCATGCAATAAGCATGTGACCCTCAGTTTCCTTTTTTTTTACAAGTTTAAGAAATCTGAAAATCTCCTTTGTATATTTTTTTCTACCTATTTGTTATTTCCCCTTAATCATGCATACTATCATACCTTATTATGTAATGTAAAAATCATTTACCCAAATTATTTGCTTGGAATAAATATGGGATGGAAATTTTTATTTGATTCTATATATGTGTATATATATATATTTCTGCCTTTTTGTCAAATCAGCAACTCCTTTTATATTTAAAGTAAAAATCACATATATTATGCTAATTATTTCTGGCACAATTATAAGACATATAAACTTTTGCATTAAACTTCATTTTATTTTATTTTCATATAAAACAGCAAACACCCCATATCTATTAAATGTATATATATATATTTACATAATTCTTTGAACATAAAGCTATATTTATTTTGAGTTCCAATTTTTCTTCTAACTACCTTAATTCCTTGCATTTTATCAAACAGAAGCTCCCATGCAATTTTATTTATTGCCAAATTCTTTTCTGTTTTACTGCAATATATATATTCTATATATATATATATATCTCAGAATTTCCTAATATATATATATATATTTTATTTTAGGGTCATTACATACCCTCCCCCTTAAAGGAATTATGTCCCCATAATTTCACCTAATTTCTCCCATTAAAAGCACTAATCCATAGCCTGTTTTAACTCCATAACCCCATATTTTATGAAAACAAACAATATATAAATATATTTAGAAAAATCATCTTAGGCTGCTTAAACATACCTCTCCATCAGTAAACAAATTGGGGTATTTAGCCCTCATTTTATCTTCAACCTCCCATGTACAATCATTAGTGTCCAAACTCCATTGGATTTTCACCAGTTTGATCACCTTGTTCCTCAACTTTTTCTCTTCCTTGGCAACTATCCCTATTGGTTCATTTGTATAAACCAAATTCTTCTAGACTTGAACTTGAGTAGGTGACTCCAGAATTGCTCCTTCATCATGCACCCATTTTCTCAATTGAGAAACATGAAATACAGGATGCACACCACTCAACTCCTCAGGTAATTAAGTCTGTAGGCCATAGCACCAATTCTCTGCATAATTTCATATGGTCCTACAAATCTTGGTGATAGCTTACCAGATTTTCCAAACCTGAACACTTTCTTCATTAGTGATACTTTCAGAAAAACATGCTCTCCTACTTCAAACTCCATTGGCTTTCTCTTTCTATCTGCATAAGATTTTTGTCTTGATTGTGCTGCCTTCATTCTATGCCTAACCAATTCAATCATGTTGGAAGTTTCTTTAACATTATCTGGCCCCAACATTACACCCTCTTCTGCTTCCTACCAACAGGCAGGAGACATGCAGGGTCTCCCATACAAGGCTTCAAAGGGAGCCATTCCTATGGTTGATTGATAGCTATTGTTGTAAGTGAATTCTGCCAAATGAATATGATCCTCCCAATTACCCCCAAAATCAAGCACACATGCTCTAAGTAAATCTTCTAATATTTTATTCACTATCTCTGTTTGCCCATCACTTTAAGGATGGTAGGCAGTGCTTAAACAAAGTTGTGTTCCCATTGCTTCTTGGAAGCTTTCCCAAAATCTTGAGGTGAACAAAGTGTCTCTATCACTTACAATGGTCTTGGGTATACCATGTAGCCTCACCACTTCCTTAATAAATAATTGTGCAAGCTTAGGTGCATTTCTATCTGACGTGACAGGGACATAGTGAGCTGATTTGGTTAGTCTATCAACAATTACCCATATACTATCATTGCCTTTCTTAGTTCTAGGCAAACCATCTACAAAATCCATGGAAATACTTTCCCATTTCCACTGAGGTACCTCCAAAGGTTGCAACATGCCAGAAGGCTTTTGGTGGTCTGCTTTAATTTGTTGACATGTGGAACATTTTGCCACATATCTTGCCACTGCTTGCTTCATCCCTGGCCACCAGTAACTTCTTTTTAAATCATGATACATCTTAGTACCACCAGGGTGTATGGTGTACCTGGTCTTGTGATGCTCATTCATGATTTCTTCCTTCAACTCTGCAATGTTTGGTACACAAAGCTTATCATTTTTCCTCAAATAACCTTGGGAATCTATTTTAAAATTCTCTGGCTCAATGTTATTTAATAACATTTCTTTCTTCTCCTTTAGACTTTGATCTTGATCTTGCATGCTACCAACTTTCTCCACCAGATTAGACTTCACTGTGATTATTCCCAGTGTACCATACTCCACCATATCACCATGTTCTTTAAAATTCACTGCATCCTTGCTGTATATATCTGCCTCCCCAAGCACTGCAAGATTTTTAAACTCATCAATCATCAAACTGGCTAATCTAACATGATTTCTGCTCAAAGCATCTGCCACTCTATTAGCTTTTCCAGGAGTGTACAATATATCTAAATCATATGCAGCTAGAAACTCCAACCACCTTGCTTGCCTCATATTTAAATCTTTTTGAGAAAATAAATATTTCAATGCTTGATGATCTATGAATAATTCAAATTTTGCCCCAAGCAAATAATGCCTCCATAGTTTTAGTGCAAACACTATTGCAGCTAATTCTAGATCATGAGTTGCATATTTGGTTTCATTAGGTTTAAACTATCTTGATGCATATGCCACTACCTTGCCATGTTGCATAAGCACTGCACCTAACCCAGACCCACTAGCATCAGTGTATACAACCATTCCTTCATTTGCTTCTAGGATTTGTAAGACAGGAGCTTCCACCAATGCTTGCTTCAATTTCTCAAAATCTTGTTCACACTGCTCAGCCCACACATATGGTTGGTTCTTCTTGGTTAGTTTGGTCATTGGTGCAGCTATTCTTGAAAAATCCTTGATGAACCTTCTATAATACCCTGCCAAACCTAAGAATGACCTCACCTCAGTCACTGTTTTGGGTCTACTCCATGATTGAACTGCAATGACCTTGCTTGGATCTACACTTACTCCCTGCTGTGACACTATGTGTCCTAAGAATTTTACTTCATGTTGCCAAAATGTACACTTTGAATACTTGGCTTTTAATTCATGTTCTCTAAGTCTGGATAATACTAAATGTAGGTGCATGGCATGATCATTTTCTGTCTTTGAATAAATTAATATGTCATCTATAAATACCAGGACAAACTTATCCAAAAAAGTCTCTAAAAATTCTATTCATCAAGTCTACAAAATAGGAGGGAGCATTGGTCAAGCCAAATGGCATTACTAGAAATTCATAAAGGCCATACCTTGTATTGAAGGCTGTGTACTCAATGCTTTCCTCTGCAACTTTCATTTGATGAAATCCAGAGGCTAAGTCTAGCCTTGAAAATATTTTAGCTCCATGTAATTGATCAAATAGATCATCTATTCTAGGCAGTGGGTACTTATTTTTAATAGTTACCTTGTTTAAATCCCTGTAGTCTACACACAACCTCATTGTTCCATCATGTTTCTTGACAAATAGCACTGGGGAACCCCAACTGGAACTACTTGATCTTATAAATCCTTTCTCTTCTAATTCTTCTAGTTGATGTTTTAATTCTACCAACTCTTTTGGACCCATTCTATAAGGCTTCTTAATGATTGGATTTGTTCCAGGAATTAATTTTATTTTAAATTCAACTGGTCTGTTTTGAGGAATTCCCTTTACTTCTCTAAACACATCTATATATTCATTGACTACTGGGATTTCCTCTATTTTTAATTCCTTTTGAACTTCATTAATACTCCAGATTTTATTAAAGCATGTATTCTTTGCTGTTTCACTTAAGATGGTAATTCTTTTGCCTTCATTTGTTTCCAAAGAAATAGTAAGGTTTTCTAAATTTAAAATTGCTTTATTTCTCATTAACCAATCTACCCCCAAAATAATCCCTATACCAGGATAATTTAAGGTATATAAGTCTGAATTAAATTCATAACTCCCTATAATTAATTTCAGACCCATACACTTCATCCCCAACATGCAATGACTCCCTATGGGACTGTGTACAACCAAGGGCTGATCAATGGAAACACATGCAAGTGTTAACTTCTTTACAATTTCCAAAGATATTAGTGAATGTGAGGCACCAGTGTCATATATTACTTATATTGGTTGGGTATGAATAAAAATTATACCTTCAAGTTGCCCAACATTCCCAGTGTTACTTGCTGCCAAAGCTCCTACCCTTGCTGTTCCCCTATTGGTTTCTGGGCAATCCTTCTTGAGATGACCCATCTTTCCACAATTATAGCAGCCTCCTCTGGGTATCTTGGGGTCAGGGCATTGGTTACTATAATGTCCAGCTTTTCCACAATTAAAACAATGAGTGAATTTCTTGCTTTCAAGTGCTGTTGCTCCTTCCCCTTTCTTAGCTCCTTTACTTGCATTTCTCTTGTCATAAGGTTGCACTTTGTTCTGACCACCCTTCTTCTTATTGAGCTTCATATTCCTGAACTTCTCTCTTGCAGTGTCATGTTGCTCAAATGAGAGAGTTAGATCAATTACTTGATCAAAGGTTTTGTCCTTGTATGGCAACATTGCCCTTGACAAACTAGGGTTCAAGCCTTGAATGTACCTTGCATTCTTTGCTTCTGCATTCCCTATTAACACCAGTCCATACTTGCATAATGCTTCAAACTTCTGAGTGTATTCATTCACACTCATGCTTCCTTGCCTTAATCTAATAAAGTCTTCAAGCAGTGTGGCCTTGGCAGATGCTGGGACAAATCTGGCCTCAAGCATGTCCTTGAAATTATTCCAAGTGATAGTATCCTCTTGTCTTCCTGCTGTCACAACTTCCCACCAATCCAGTGCAACCCCCTTCAATTTCCTTAAAGCTATCTGTCTCTTCCTTTGGTCATTGATTTGCATATCGGTGAAGACCCTCTCCATAGTCTTTATCCAAGTTTGAACACCTATAGCTCCTTCAGTACCTTCAAAATCCTTTCCTCCCAAAGTGGTACTAGTCTTAAGCAGTTTGGAGAGTTCCTCATGAGGATTGTCTTGCCTTGGTGCCATTCCATCCCTTAAGGCTCTCACAAAATCTTCCATGCTCATCACAGGTGGCTCACGTGAAGATCCTGCACCTGTGTGATGCCTTGGTCCTAACATAATGCTATAAATATGATTGTTATGTTAGTTTATTTACCCCTATCAGTTTTTGGTGTTTTTACTTGGTTCATTTTTATTTCTGTGCACACTGTGCATGTGTCACATGTACACACATATATTTCTTGACATAAAACAAAAACATTCAACACCAATAATTCAAACAATGCATCCAAACATCCATATGCATACAACAACATTTACTATGTTATTTAAAACATAGCTCTGATACCAACTGTGGTGACCCTCATCTTTAAATCACTTAGATTTTTTTTATTCAAGAGGAATTCACCACTAAACCCCATTTCTTTTATATTTGAATTTTTATATAGTTTCCAAATATTTTTCCCAAGACCCTGGATTTACCAATATAATCATATCAGTGTACAAACAAAATAAGACAATTATATATTTGATGATATACAATTGTTTCTTTTTTTTTATCAGAGGGAATTTAAATTAGATTGAAAACAAAATACCATACAAGCTATTGACAAGCTACTTATTTCCTTTCTAATTTTGTTCTACTGCCAAAGGTATATTTTTAGCAAACTACAACACTTATACTTTTATTTGACTAATATATTAATCTGCCTAAATAATTCCATTTAACACTTAAAATAGTATTACCTTGATCTCATGATAGTTATCAAGTATATGCATGAAATCACTTACAAATCTTTACTAACAGGCATGAATATTGGACTTAATTTCCATTTATCATTTCAGGTTGATCAGATGAGGATTTTTAGCATTTTCAAATTTATTATGATGCAGACTTACATACTTGGTGATTTCTGGGATATGCTTGGTGTTATCCCAAGGCTGCTTGGTGTTTTCTTTGATTTGTCCCGGTAGCACTTTACACTTCACTGATTGAAATGAAGTGGTTCCAGGCTCCAAGGGTTTGACCCATGGCCATCTAGACCAGCCATAGTCCCCCTTTTACCACTTGCAAACCCATACCCCTCATTTTAACAAGCTTCTACAAATTCCTACTCCTAATCCCCAGCATGTTAGTGCCTAGTTTTTTTTTCTTTTCTGAAATGCATTCTTGTATGTATTCTTTCAAGTATTCAAAATTTAGTATCTTCCAAGTCTACTGCTCTCATAGTGCTATTTGAAATTTAAATATTCAAATACATACAAACTTCCAGAATTCATGCACATGCCAGTATCATTTACTTGCCATGCTCAAATTCATTTCACTTGTATATTCTACTTAAAATCTTGAGAGTTCATTTCAAAAATTCAATCCCCTTAGCTGTTTAATTTCCATAGGGCAAAATATAGGCAATAAAAATCAGTGAATCAATAGAAAATCAAACTCCATCAAATATCATTCAAAATGAATTTTACTTAAGTACAAGTTTTCAACCCCAAATACTTAGAAAGTTTCCTACAAGTAACTTCAATTACAGAGAATAGAATTTGTCTAGTAATTTTATTACAATGCAACTGCAAATTTTAAAACAAGTCTCTCTTATTTATACTAGCAGCCAATGCCTTCCTTACTCATCAAGCCAACTTCAATTTCCTGCAAGCAAATCATTTAGCTGCCCCAAAGAATTTTTGAGACACCCAGATGATTGCAAGGGCAAGCAAAAGGGTCAGTTTACACTGGTATGAGTATTTATCAATTTTGTATACCTACACATAATTTTAGTAAGCTTGCAATGCCTTCTTAGTTTAACAGGTTTTATACTTAGCAGGTTTTGGTTCAATCAAGAAGACACAAAATCACATTCAACAAATTAAACAATACATAACAAATAGTTAAAAATAATTATGTGTACAATTCCTAACTCATCCTCACCAAATCTTAGATAAGTAAACTCATGTTTATACTCCAAATTTCACCCAGCAGCTAACCAGAACATCACATAAATCCTGGTTAGTTTTAACTCCCTGTCTAGATATTCATAACCCAGATTTTTATAAATCCCAATCCCATTCCTTATTTAATTTATGGTCTACATCTCCTTGTAAAATGAACACTATGTATGCATTGTGAAGGAAACTCCCAGGTTGTTTAAATTATTCCAACACACAAAGGCCTCAGGGTGTAGTTGCACCATGCATATACTTGCTTCCACCTGAAGTAAGCAGATCATTGACTAACCCCCAAGTGACCAATTTAGTTTTTCTTACATTCATATTTCAGAAAGATATAAGTGCTTGTATATCTTCTGGTTCAACCCCATGTTCCCCCATTTAATCTATATCCATGTTTAATGATGATGAGATGGAACAAAAATACTCAAATCCTGTTAACTTTAAAAGCCTACTTACATATTAATGCTCCAAACAAAAATGCACAAACAAACATCCATATCACCCATAACAAATCATTTCAGAGATTCAAATAACTCATAATATTTTTAGGCTGCCTGTAATAGGACTTAATGCCATTGCATACAAAAGGGTAAATACTCACATAATGTTTTTCCTTTCACTGCCTTAATTTCTTAGAACAGTAAATCCCCCAAAGCCTCAAGCTAGTGTTTCTCCTTGCTTATTTTATTTTTGTTTTGATCCCGAGAGAGTGATGGTTTTGGCTATGTGCAGTTATTTATAATTCCATTCTAGGGTTTAAGAAAATGGGTAATTCCCCTGATACCCTTAGATGTTTATTTACACATCATATTCCTGTGTGAGCATAAATTGAAAATGCACACATTTTGGGTACTTTAATTAGCTATTTCGGGGATCATGCATTTTTAAACACTCAATACTATTTTCATGACTCTTTTCTACCCATGCAATAAGCATGTGACCCTCAGTTTCCTTTTTTTTTTACAAGTTTAAGAAATCTGAAAATCTCCTTTGTATATTTTTTTCTACCTATTTGTTATTTCCCCTTAATCATGCATACTATCATACCTTATTATGTAATGTAAAAATCATTTACCCAAATTATTTGCTTGGAATAAATATGGGATGGAAATTTTTATTTGATTCTATATATGTGTATATATATATATATTTCTGCCTTTTTGTCAAATCACCAACTCCTTTTATATTTAAAGTAAAAATCACATATATTATGCTAATTATTTCTGGCACAATTATAAGACATATAAACTTTTGCATTAAACTTCATTTTATTTTATTTTCATATAAAACAGCAAACACCCCATATCTATTAAATGTATATATATATATTTACATAATTCTTTGAACATAAAGCTATATTTATTTTGAGTTCCAATTTTTCTTCTAACTACCTTAATTCCTTGCATTTTATCAAATAGAAGCTCCCATGCAATTTTATTTATTGCCAAATTCTTTTCTGTTTTACTGCAATATATATATATATATATCTCAGAATTTCCTAATATATATATATATATATTTTTATTTTAGGGTCATTACAATTTTTGAATTAAAATTGTAAAATTAATTTGTAAATCGATTGAGTTTCTCCGAATTCAAATAAAAAAAATGTGTTAAATCATATGAATTTAAATATTGTATATATATGTGAATATATATATATATATGTATATGTGCATATATGAGTGGATTGGAATATAAATATATATATATTTGATTTGAATTTGAATCTTAAATAAATGGTTTAAAATTAAATATAAAAATATATAGACTTTTGACACAAGAAGAAAGGAAATAAATAAATGATTTAAATTTAAAATTGATGGTTAATAATAATTTGAATTTATAAAATAAATTATAAAAATAAAATAAAATGAATACATAAATAAATTCAAAACAACATGTTAATAAACTATGTAAAGATATAAAATAACACATTAGTTAAATTAAAACAACATATTAAAGAATAGAAATTCACTTATGTTATAAAGCAATATGAACGAATAAAAATAAGTATGTACACTTGTAAAAAGAAACACAATATATATATGTATTAGCTTAGCAAAGAAGATAAGTTTGAGATATAAGGTACATATGCATTAAATGTTTTCATCTCTGGCAGCAAACAAAAGTCAATTTGAAATGTTATTAGCCACCAAAACATATTGTATCAGCCAACAAAGAAAAAAAAATCTCTGACTTGAAAAAAATATATGTACCTGTATTGTACAAGAAGAATAATATCTCCTATAAACTCATTTTCTACACATCAAACATTTTCATCTCAGTTCGATCATTCAAACTGAGTACATCTGAAATACATACCATCTACAACTTAAACAAAAATTCAATTAAAAACAACATACAACCCAGATCGATCAGAGAATCAAGAAGAAGAATTTCAACTTGCAATTTTCAAGAACCCGTTTCATCAAGAAAACTCTGTTTTCTTCTGCAAACCAAGGTGAGTAACACTTGTTTTAAATTTGACAAATATGGATTTGTTGCAAGTATATTGTGATAAGTATTCTTGGATACAAACATGAATTCTCTGTGTATATTGGTTGATGAGTGAGGGTGTGCAGGCTATTATTCATACATGTTCTCTATTTTCAGTTTGACCAAAGATTCTAGTTTCAAAAATCAATCCCTCTTAATCTACTTGATGTTTGGACTTAGGATTAAAACCAAAAATGTTTGTTTGACCTTGAACTAAATTTTAAAAATATATTCAAGTTAAAATAACTGGGTATCATCTCTGGAAAACTAAAGAACTGAGCACCACTTCATATAAGTCAAAATTCAAACTTCTCAATTCACGAGTTCAGGCATGTAGATTGAATTCGTATATCAAAACATGATTTTTAAAGCTTGAATCATGATTTTTACAGCTAGGGTTTGAGAGCAGTTCGACGTTGAACGGGAGATGGTTTTTGGTCAAACGGCAGTGGTCGGAGGCATTAGAGAGGCTGAGGTTCCTTGTGAAGGTGAAGGAGCCTACAGTGGGGTCGGGAAATATGGCTGGAGTTGTTTTAGTTCAACGAGATGACGACGGCGAACGATTTGTGTTTGTAAACCTAGTTTTACCAAGGCTAATAAATTTGATTCGTTCGACGTCCACGGTGGATCGAGTGCTGCATGCTTTTGGGAGATGGTGGAGGAGATGTCGACGAGGTCATGGCTGGAGTTTCTTGTTGTCTGGTGGTCGGAGCTTCGTGGTCGAGGCGAAGACAGGTTTGGTGATGAGGCCAATTCGAGTTCTAGGTTTTACTTGGTGAACTCGATTTTGCTTTCGAGTTGATCTCGCAGTCCAGGTGGTCGCAAATGGATCTGGAGGTGATCGCCAGTGTGATGAAGGTGTGGGTGATGGCTGGAGTTGGTCGGCGACCACGTGCCACGAGTTACCATTCGTGTCAGATGGTCTTGGGGCTGGGTGGTCTCAAAGAAGATCTCGGGTAAATGGGATCGTGGCTCGAGTATGTGTTCGAGTAATTTTTGAGTGGCACCGGGTTTTATTTCTAAACTTAAACAAATTTTTTAAAAAAATTTAAAAGTGGCTCGGGTTGGTTTTGGAGAAGACTCGAAGTAAACGAGGGTTGGACTCGAAGGAAACAGGGGGGAGGCTCGGGTATGAGTTGTTTCCCAGGTTTAGACAGAAACCTGTCTTTGTTTTTTTTTGAAAATTTAAATTTAAATTTAAATTTATGGATCCAAGTTAAACTGAGTTTAAATTTAAAGTCTAAATACAAATTCAAGTTCAGTTTTGAAACTTAGTTGTAAATAAATCAAGTTTTAAATTTAAATTGGTTAACTAATTGAAAGTATATTTTAGTGAATTTAAAAGTAAGTTTAAAGGTGAATTGTTTTTAAAATGTATTTTTAACTTTGTTAAAGTTAAATTTGTATTCATTTTTAAGTGTTAAATTTAAAGTGAAATTGGAAAGTAACTGTGATAAGTATAATTACTTAATGTAATTAATGAAGCATAAATATTTAGTGATGTAATTAAGGGTAATTACTTAAAGATAATTACTTAATTAAAAATAATTAATTAATGGTTAAAGTTGATTAAGTGATTAAGAATAATCACTTATTTTAATTAATTAAGGATAATTAATTAAATGGTAATTAATTAAGGGTTAATTTATTAATTAAAGATAATTAATTAAATGGTGAATTAAATACTTAAAGGTTAATTATTTAATAATTAAAGGTTGATGAATTATAAGTAAAGGTTAATTAATTTATTATTAATGGTTAATTAATAAATGATTAAAGAATAATTAATCAAAATGATTTGTAATTTATTAATGTTAATTAACAAGGATTAGTAATTCATAAGAAATTAATCTGATTTGAATTAATCAGACAATTAATTGACCATACCTATGAATGTTTGGACCTGACTGAATGATTGAATTGTTTGATATCTCTGATCTGTGATGCTGTGTGA
The DNA here is from genome assembly GCA_030737815.1 of Allium fistulosum. NCBI lineage: Eukaryota > Viridiplantae > Streptophyta > Magnoliopsida > Asparagales > Amaryllidaceae > Allium > Allium fistulosum. The sequence goes on from CM060908.1 coordinate 488,555,110, forward strand.
TATATTCTGATTCGTGTGTGATCCGTACTGTAGTTATTTATCTGGGATGAATGTAATATATTATCTGTAATTTATATATCTGTGATCTGTGAATAAAAGATAAGCGTTATAGTTATACCGCTTATCAACTATATTTCTGTATTCTGATCTGTGATGATTGAATGATGTTGCACTATTGTGTTAAACCCCTGGACTACACTATACACACACAAATATGGATTTCACGAGGAAATCGGTTAAGTCACAGATGATTTAAATTTAATGTTTTTGAAATTGAAATTTTAATTTCAATTGATTTTGGAAATGGATTTGGGTTAAATGTTAAAGCTTTCGAAAAGGTGTTTTTAAGATAAAAGTTATTTTGAATAACTTGGTAAAGTTTCAATTTAAATAATTCAATTTGAATTTGAATTCAAAATAAGGAATTGAATTCTATATTGAAAATTTTGGTTTAAAAATGTGATACAAGTTATAAATGTGTTTATATGAATATAAACCATTTTAAAAATATTGGTTTGAGAATTTGAATTTAACCCAAGGGTTTAACTTGTATAAATAAATCAGATTTTCCGGAATGAAAACTATTTGTTTTCAAATGATAAAAACTTTCATATAAGGAATAAATTTCCAATTTGTGTCAAAAGAATTTCAAGTTTGAATTGAAAAATGGTTTTCCGAGTTATGAATGAATCTTTTTGAAAGCTATAAGTTAAATCTTGATTTAAAGATTTAACGAGTTAATCAAATTGAAATGGAAATCGATTTGAAAATCTACGAATAGATCTTTGTGAAACTGGGTGAACTTTGTGAATTGAATATGTTTATTTTTAACAGATTTAAAATGGTAATTTGTTTAAACCATTTAAAGAGAAGTTTTGGGTAATAAGTTGTGACTTAATTGAAATCCCAATATCTATACGTTTTTAAATATTACGCTCACTATTCGGTTTAGCCGGGAGAGGACTTTGTGTCATATAACCCATTCCGAATAAGTGATACATCGTATATGGATAGTAATTGAAGATCGGTGTTGAAGACCGGGTATTTGTGAAAACGATAGGATAACCTATCGATTGTTTCTGCACCGGGTAGCTCCTGGTATAGATTCCTTAAGTGATGGGAAGTTCGATCGGGATTGTGAATACCCGGATTGCAAGGGCTTCTTTCGAAGTGCCTTCGGTTCTGTTCGAACCCGGAACAGACTTGTATGGTTGTGTGTCTGATATTACACTTTGAGATATAAAGCTGATTTCTTTCAAATACATTCCTGTTTGGTTGCGGAGAATTTATTCTCTTAGCTTAACACCCTTCTCTGAGACGTACGAGCTCAGAGGTTATGTAGTTGAAGGTTATCAGTAATATACTCCCAATTTGGTAGTGTGGCATGCTGAGTGCTGCTGTGTGTTGATGACCATTTGCTGATCATTTGTTGATCAAAGCATGGCTTTGTGAAAAAGCGTAGCTTTGTGGACGAGACCTCATCGGACCTCACCGACCGGAAATGGTCAAAACAGGAAAGATGCGGCAAGGTTATGAGGGTCGCTCCCTTTAGGGTATGCTATTTCCTTCTGGAAAAAGGTGATATTATGGTATGGATCCCAGATATTTACCTATGTGGTTGCTCCAATCTCATTTCCTGTGTGATTGTTGCTGTGTGATCGAGGGCCCTCGGATAAAGGTCCCAAAGGACCGGGGGGGGGGGGAGGGTGGCATACTCGAGTAGTAGTTACCTAGTGGAGGGGTAACCCGGCCTTGTGTTGGAAGAGATCCGGGTAGGTTCTCGGGACGTCCATCCAGAGGCGTACCCATTGACAGTAGGAAGTTCCTTAGCCTGACCATTTGTTGGAAATCCAATTTCCAATACGAACCCTGTACGGTTTTAGTTGTAGAACCTGCCATTTACTTATGGTGGTCACCACTTTTTAGATGGTAGCTATAGTAGGCATAGTTCGGAATGTCTATGCTGGCTAAGATTAATATTATACTTTCGAAATGTTTTCCACTATGCACTAATAATAATAATCCAATGATTTTGCGTAGTAAGCATGCTTGACTATCATAAGAAGAATCTCCTCCAATTCTGCGTTTGCATTGTGTGTGTGGCGGGAGGTCTTATGGTAGTTTCATTTTCCAAAAGCATTGCGGATTTCAATGTTTAAAATTCCTTTGTTGTTTGTTAAAGATAAACTGTTTTTGTTACTCACATCAGTCCCACGACTGACCTGGAGTTTATTGTTCCTTTCCTAAACTCTGGGTGCCCACAATTTTCCACACGGGCAGTTTAGAGTTGGGTTTCTCAGATATTCAGGTTTAGTAGATTATCTGAAGCTAGTTCACTTCATCAGAGTGGACGACTGCACTTGCTTAGCTTAGTGCAATGTGATGGTGGTTCGAGATGATGTTGGAGTTGTTGGATTCATTCTCTTTTGAAGATCATTTGGATTTATCACTTCTGTTTTCCGCTTTATCGTTATTTATCTCTGATATTCTTGTATCATATTGATATCATTGTTGTATATCATTCTGGATATTGTATTCATTGGAGTTGTATATGATATCATCTATTTCTTTTTCCGCTTTGTTGTATACTTAATGGTGTTATAAGCTCCGGGAAGCCAGATTCGGCGTTTGAATCTACGACATTCGAGTACAAGTGATGTACGGGTGCCGATTTTCAAAGGCCGAGTTTTTGGGCCCTTACATTTGGTATCAGAGCTAAGGTTGAACTTTAGCTTAGGAGTATAACACATTAAGTAGCTCATTAGAGATAGGGTGAAGTATACCCTAGAATGAGTAATCCTTAAGATATCCGTCCGTATACCTCAGTAAATTCTCTTGCTATCCACTGATAGTAAGTATGAGTGCAAGAAGAGGATGAGATAGGGGACAGTGAATATGACTATAAATGGTCAATACCCTGTAACAACAAGGAAACAAATCTTTTTTCTATCAATCTCTTTTGTTCAGCATCTCTTCTCAATTCTTCGATAATTTCTGGTAGATCCAGGAAGAAATTTGATATAAAAATATGGGATGTAAACTCCAAATAAGTCGGTCAAAATTGTTTGTTTGGATGAATTGGTTGCTATGGTTGATAGGTATACTTTAATTTCTAAACTAAAAGTTTTGAAATTTTATCTATATATCTATACAATTTGGGTCCGGATATGTTCTACGAACGGTTAGTTATCATTTCGAACTAACCGATGCCCCTGCATATTTCGTAGATCTGGATAACCCGAGTATCTTGTGAAGTGTTAAAATAGATTCGTTCTTGTATCTATTATTGATATTCTGATTTGGTAAGCCAAATGCAGAATAGATATTCTGTTTGATTTGATGAAACATTCTTCATCTATCTTTGTGTCTCCCTGGCAAATTTCGAGGACGAAATTCTTTTAAGGGGGGAAGTCTGTAACGACCCCGGATTTTAATTTAATTTAAATTGATAATTAATTGGATTTTTGAATTAAAATTGTAAAATTAATTTGTAAATCGATTGAGTTTCTCCGGATTCAAATAAAAAAAAATGTGTTAAATCATATGAATTTAAATATTGTATATATATGTGAATATATATATGTATATGTGCATATATGAGTGGATTGGAATATAAATATATATATATTTGATTTGAATTTGAATCTTAAATAAATGGTTTAAAATTAAATATAAAAATATATAGACTTTTGACACAAGAAGAAAGGAAATAAATAAATGATTTAAATTTAAAATTGATGGTTAATAATAATTTGAATTTATAAAATAAATTATAAAAATAAAATAAAATGAATACATAAATAAATTCAAAACAACATGTTAATAAACTATGTAAAGATATAAAATAACACATTAGTTAAATTAAAACAACATATTAAAGAATAGAAATTCACTTATGTTATAAAGCAATATGAACGAATAAAAATAAGTATGTACACTTGTAAAAAGAAACACAATATATATATGTATTAGCTTAGCAAAGAAGATAAGTATGAGACATAAGGTACATATGCATTAAATGTTTTCATCTCTGGCAGCAAACAAAAGTCAATTTGAAATGTTATTAGCCACCAAAACATATTGTATCAGCCAACAAAGAAAAAAAAATCTCTGACTTGAAAAAAATATATGTACCTGTATTGTACAAGAAGAATAATATCTCCTATAAACTCATTTTCTACACATCAAACATTTTCATCTCAGTTCGATCATTCAAACTGAGTACATCTGAAATACATACCATCTACAACTTAAACAAAAATTCAATTAAAAACAACATACAACCCAGATCGATCAGAGAATCAAGAAGAAGAATTTCAACTTGCAATTTTCAAGAACCCGTTTCATCAAGAAAACTCTGTTTTCTTCTGCAAACCAAGGTGAGTAACACTTGTTTTAAATTTGACAAATATGGATTTGTTGCAAGTATATTGTGATAAGTATTCTTGGATACAAACATGAATTCTCTGTGTATATTGGTTGATGAGTGAGGGTGTGCAGGCTATTATTCATACATGTTCTCTATTTTCAGTTCTAACCAAAGATTCCAGTTTCAAAAATCAATCCCTCTTAATCTACTTGATGTTTGGACTAAGGATTAAAACCAAAAATGTTTGTTTGACCTTGAACTAAATTTTAAAAATATATTCAAGTTAAAATAACTGGGTATCATCTCTGGAAAACTAAAGGACTGAGCACCACTTCATATAAGTCAAAATTCAAACTTCTCAATTCACGAGTTCAGGCATGTAGATTGAATTCGTATATCAAAACATGATTTTTAAAGCTTGAATCATGATTTTTACAGCTAGGGTTTGAGAGCAGTTCGACGTTAAACGGGAGATGGTTTTTGGTCAAACGCAGTGGTCGGAGGCATTAGAGAGGCTGGGGTTCCTTGTGAAGGTGAAGGAGCCTACAGTGGGGTTGGGAAAAATGGCTGGAGTTGTTCTAGTTCAACGAGGTGACGACGGTGAAAGATTTGTGTTTGTAAACCTAGTTTTACCAAGGCTAATAAATTTGATTCGTTCGACGTCCACGGTGGATCGAGTGCTGGGTGCTTTTGGGAGATGGTGGAGGAGATGTCGACGAGGTCATGGCTGGAGTTTCTTGTTGTCTGGTGGTCGGAGCTTTGTGGTCGAGGCGAAGACAGGTTTGGTGATGAGGCCAATTCGAGTTCCAGGTTTTACTTGGTGAACTCGATTTTGATTTCGAGTTGATCTCGAAGTCCAGGTGGTCGCAAATGGTTCTGGAGGTGATCGCCAGTGTGATGAAGGTGTGGGTGATGGCTGGAGTTGGTCGGCGACCACGTGCCACGAGTTACCATTCATGTCAGATGGTCTTGGGGCTGGGTGGTCTCAAAGAAGATCTCGGGTAAATGGGATCGTGGCTCGAGTATGGGTTCGAGTAATTTTTGAGTGGCACCGGGTTTTATTTCTAAACTTAAACAAATTTTTTAAAAAAATTTAAAAGTGGCTCGGGTTGGTTTTGGAGAAGACTCGAAGTAAACGAGGGTTAGACTCGAAGGAAACAGGGGGGAGGCTCGGGTATGAGTTGTTTCCCAGGTTTAGACAGAAACCTGTCTTTGTTTTTTTTTTAAATTTAAAATTAAATTTAAATTTATAGATCCAAGTTAAACTGAGTTTAAATTTAAAGTCTAAATACAAATTCAAGTTCAGTTTTGAAACCTAGTTGTAAATAAATCAAGTTTTAAATTTAAATTGGTTAACTAATTGAAAGTATATTTTAGGGAATTTAAAAGTAAGTTTAAAGGTGAATTGTTTTTAAAATGTATTTTTAACTTTGTTAAAGTTAAATTTGTATTCATTTTTAAGTCTTAAATTTAAAGTGAAATTGGAAAGTAAATTTGATAAGTATAATTACTTAATGTAATTAATGAAGCATAATTATTTAGTGATGTAATTAAGGGTAATTACTTAAAGATAATTACTTAATTAAAAGTAATTAATTAATGGTTAAAGTTGATTAAGTGATTAAGAATAATCACTTATTTTAATTAATTAAGGATAATTAATTAAATGGTAATTAATTAAGGGTTAATTTATTAATTAAAGATAATTAATTAAATGGTGAATTAAATACTTAAAAGTTAATTATTTAATTATTAAAGGTTGATGAATTATAAGTAAAGGTTAATTAATTTATTATTAATGGTTAATTAATAAATGATTAAAGAATAATTAATCAAAATGATTTGTAATTTATTAATGTTAATTAACAAGGATTAGTAATTCATAAGAAATTAATCTGATTTGAATTAATCAGACAATTAATTGACCTTACCTATGAATGTTTGGACCTGACTGAATGATTGAATTGTTTGATATCTCTGATCTGTGATGCTGTGTGATATATTCTGATTCGTGTGTGATCTGTACTGTAGTTATTTATCTGGGATGAATGTAATATATTATCTGTAATTTATATATCTGTGATCGGTGAATAAAAGATAAGCGTTATAGTTATACCGCTTATCAACTATATTTCTGTATTCTGATATGTGATGATTGAATGATGTTGCACTATTGTGTTAAACCCCTGGACTACACTATACACACACAAATATGGATTTCACGAGGAAATCGGTTAAGTCACATATGATTTAAATTTAATGTTTTTGAAATTGAAATTTTAATTTCAATTGATTTTGGAAATGGATTTGGGTTAAATGTTAAAGCTTTCGAAAAGGTGTTTTTAAGATAAAAGTTATTTTGAATGACTTGGTAAAGTTTCAATTTAAATAATTCAATTTGAATTTGAATTCAAAATAAGGAATTGAATTCTATATTGAAAATTTTGGTTTAAAAATGTGATACAAGTTATAAATGTGTTTATATGAATATAAACCATTTTAAAAATATTGGTTTGAGAATTTGAATTTAACCCAAGGGTTTAGCTTGTATAAATAAATCAGATTTTCTGGAATGAAAACTATTTGTTTTCAAATGATAAAAACTTTCATATAAGGAATAAATTTCCAATTTGTGTCAAAAGAATTTCAAGTTTGAATTGAAAAATGGTTTTCCAAGTTATGAATGAATCTTTTTGAAAGCTATAAGTTAAATCTTGATTTAAAGATTTAACGAGTTAATCAAATTGAAATGGAAATCGATTTGAAAATCTATGAATAGATCTTTGTGAAACTGGGTGAACTTTGTGAATTGAATATGTTTATTTTTAACAGATTTAAAATGGTAATTTTTTTAAACCATTTAAAGAGAAGTTTTGGGTAATAAGTTGTGACTTAATTGAAATCCCAATATCCATATGTTTTTAAATATTACGCTCACTATTCGGTTTAGCCGGGAGAGGACTTTGTGTCATATAACCCATTCCGAATAAGTGATACATCGTATATGGATAGCAATTGAAGACCGGTGTTGAAGACCGGGTATTTGTGAAAACGATAGGATAACCTATCGATTGTCTTTGCACCGGGTAGCTCCTGGTATAGATTCCTTAAGTGATGGGAAGTTCGATCGAGATTGTGAATACTCGGATTGCAAGGGCTTCTTTCGAAGTGCCTTCGGTTCTGTTCGAACCCGGAACAGACTTGTATGGTTGTGTGTCTGACATTACACTTTGAGATATAAAGCTGATTTCTTTCAAATACATTCCTGTTTGGTTGCGGAGAATTTATTCTCTTAGCTTAACACCCTTCTCTGAGACGTACGAGCTCAGAGGTTATGTAGTTGAAGGTTATCAGTAATATACTCCCAACTTGGTAGTGTGGCATGCTGAGTGCTGCTGTGTGTTGATGACCATTTGCTGATCATTTGTTGATCAAAGCATGGCTTTGTGAAAAAGCGTAGCTTTGTGGACGAGACCTCAACGGACCTCACAGACCGGAAATGGTCAAAACAGGAAAGATGCGGCAAGGTTATGAGGGTCGCTCCCTTTAGGGTATGTCATTTCCTTTTGGAAAAAGGTGATATTATGGTATGGAGCCCAGATATTTACCTATGTGGTTGCTCCAATCTCATTTCCTGTGTGATTGTTGCTGTGTGATCGAGGGCCCTCGGATAAAGGTCCCAAAGGACCGGGGGGTGGCATACTCGAGTAGTAGTTACCTAGTGGAGGGGTAACCCGGCCTTGTGTTGGCAGAGATCCGGGTAGGTTCTCGGGACGTCCATCCAGAGGCGTACCCATTAACAGTAGGAAGTTCCTTAGCCTGACCATTTGTTGGAAATCCAATTTCCAATACGAACCCTGTACGGTTTTAGTTGTTGAACCTGCCATTTACTTATGGTGGTCACCACTGTTTAGATGGTAGCTATAGTAGGCATAGTTCGGAATGTCTATGCTGGCTAAGATTAATATTATACTTTCGAAATGTTTTCCACTGCACTAATAATAATAATCCAATGATTTTGCATAGTAAGCATGTTTGACTATCATAAGAAGAAATCTCCTCCAATTCTGCGTTTGCATTGTGTGTGTGGCGGGAGGTCTTATGGTAGTTTCATTTTCCAAAAGCATTGCGGATTTCAATGTTTAAAATTCCTTTGTTGTTTGTTAAAGATAAACTGTTTTTGTTACTCACACCAGTCCCACGACTGACCTGGAGTTTATTGTTCCTTTCCTAAACTCTGGGTGCCCACAATTTTCCACACGGGCAGTCTAGAGTTGGGTTTCTCAGATATTCAGGTTTAGTAGATTATCTGGAGCTAGTTCACTTCATCAAAGTGGACGACTGCACTTGCTTAGCTTAGTGCAATGTGATGGTGGTTCGAGCTGATGTTGGAGTTGTTGGATTCATTCTCTTTTGAAGATCATTTGGAGTTATCACTTCTGTTTTCTGCTGTATCATTATTTATCTCTGATATTCTTGTATCATATTGATATCATTGTTTTATATCATTCTGGATATTGTATTCATTGGAGTTGTATATGATATCATCTATTTCTTTTTCCGCTGTGTTGTTATACTTAATGGTGTTATAAGCTCTGGGAAGCCATATTCGACGTTTGAATCTACGACATTCGAGTACAAGTGAAGTACGGGTGCCGATTTTCGAAGGCCGAGTTTTTGGACCCTTACATGCCTACAAAGACATTGGGGGTATGCTGTGACGATAATGTAACTTTGGTGTAACTGCGATCTACTGCATTTCCATAGCGTAAGTCGAGGGGCAGCGATTGTCTAAAGTCTACGTTTGATTTCGCTGGGAGAGCGACGTAACATCGGTAGATTGCGATCTATGTGGTCCATAGCGAAAGTCGTGTGGAAGTGAGTGCCTACAGGCTACATTGGAACTCGACTGATGTAGTCTGCGATCTATGTGGTGAAGTTTCATTTGGCAGCGAAATTCGAGGGAGCTGATGCCTATAGTTACATGGTTTTTGCCGTGATGGCAACGTAACCCTGGATGTAACTGCGATCTGTGGCGGTTCCATGATGTAATCATGCGACGACCCATAATTTTTGAATATTTGAAATTGAAATATTTAATTGATTTTAAATATTTAAAAGTTAATTTTTAGCTTGAATTTCAAATATCACTATTTATTGGATAATTAATTATTGAATTAAACAATTAAAAAAAATTGGTAAAATGTTGAATCGGGAGTTTTAAGCCAGTTAAAAATAATTTGAAGGCTTATAAAATTTATATTGATAATACTGAAGATTGTAAAAGTGCTAAAATTGAATTTGGAAGTGTTTTGTTAAGTTTTGAAATTTTATCGTTCAAATTGATATTTAAAAATAGCTTTCCGAGGCACAGTCTCAGAATTCTACGAAACCAATTCCATTGGATCCGTAATAGTGTATTATTATCGGATTTCAATTTCCATAGTGATTGGAGTTGTTGCGTGAGCGTACGATATATATACGTGTTGAAATATATATATATATATATATATATTTATATTCTGATCAAATTATTCACATCAGTTGATATATACACACAATATGTTCAAACGGGTCTCTTCAGTCGTTTTCCTCAAATCAAAACATTGTAGCATGTGTAACCAACACGCCACGTTCTCTTCAACATCGTGTCCCCTCTTCTATCATGCAACATTCCAGAACACGCTTCCCTCTTTTTATATCCAGCCGAGTCTTCTGCTTGTTCTAAAATCAAAAAATCAAATAAAAATAAAAATCAATGGCCGGTTAAAATCGCGAATTTCCCTTGTAACTGAATCCCTGCATTTTTGTTCAATTCGAGCTCGTCCTCCTCTTCCCCTCAAATCCATAAGTCGTTCGGAAAAAAATAAAAAAATAAAAAAATGAGCTGCCGAAAGAATCAGAAGTAGTTTTCGATTAGGGTTTGGCTCGCGATGGCGTTCGAGGGGGCAGTGGTGTTCGGCGTAATCGAAGTCATGGCGCTCGAGATGGGGGGGGGGGGGGGCGTAGCTATCGGCGCCGCGACAACATCACCGTGGCTCGAGTCTAGGGCTGCTGCGAGTTGCGAGTTCGAAGTGAGGAAATCGACTGCATCGTCGATTGGTGATCTCTGAATGTTGACGATGCTCGCGCACGTGAGGTGGGGCAGCAGCGGGCAGCGGGGAGAGTTGCAAGGCCGCGGCTTCGAGCTAGGGTTCCGTCGTCTTCGACCTCTGCTTGAGGTATTTTCGTTTCTCTGAGGTTGTATTTGCAGATTGCTTTATTTTTATGATATAGATTACATATTTACAGAAATAAATTTATACAATAAAAATATATATACATATATGCAGTTTTTAAATTTTCATATGCAGGCAGTTTAGAAATGAAAATCGACCAGTTTATTTTAATAACATATATTAGTGATTAATGTGGTAATAAACTTATTTAAGTTATTCGGTTATTAAAGAATATTTTAAAAGGAAAATTTTACTGGAAAGAAAAAATAATATGATAATACTTTATCGTACTAGTCAATTTCAATATATATATATATATATATATTATAGCGATTTAATTTGTTTTATTAGCTTATTAATTTTTTTTAGTTACTAGAGGATAATTATCTTCGAAAATAAAATTGTTTAAAATTAATTATTAAGTTAATCTAAAAGGAAATTGATTGTTTGATTATCTCAGATGTTAATAAAATTTTATAATATTTATACAAGGTCAAAAATCGAGAAGAAAGCAACCTGGATTGGAAATGGGATGCTAATAGAATAAAGGTGAGTTAATCTCACTCATCTGGGTTTTATTTAAATTTAAATAGTTAAATTTAAATATTTGGTTGAATGATTGGATTGGTTTGATGTGCTATATTATATAGTAGTATATAATATATATTGGAGTGATTGATTTCCCACATTATATAGCGGATGAGACCCTATGCGCCGCATAATAGCGGATGATATTATATAAATCCATATACCGCGATATTCCACCTCGAAGTGGAATTGGTATTGTGCTAACATCTGTGGATGCAGGGAAACAGGTTGGAGGGATCCAACTGGATTCCTCAAAATTATTTAGATTGTTTAATATTCTGTGCTATGAATATTTGATTATCTGTGATGGATTATATGGACAATTGAGATTGGATGCTATGGATTGCTTGAATATATTTCGATACTTTGAGTTATCAAAATATATAGAATTGGATTTTTGAAAAGAAAATAAAAGAGTAAATTTTCAAGTAAAATAAATATAGAGAATTTGAATAAACTTAAGAATGAATTGGAAAAGAATATAAGTGATTTTAAAATCCTAATAAATAAATTCCGAAAATGGGAAAGAGGATTTTGAGCAAACAGAGAAATAATGGAAATTTAAATTTAAGTGATATTATTTAAAGTAATAAAGAATTTACTTTAAAATTCAAGGTTTAAATTTATTTAAAAAGTATAAAGAAGGAATTTGGGAAAAAAAATATGAAATTGGTATTTTTAGATAAAAAGGTTTTAAAATTGGAATTTAATGGGTTTTGAAATAAATTGAGTAAGTAAATGGATTTATTTCAAAATGGAGAAATTTGGAAATCAATTTGAAATTGATTTAAGTGTATAAAAGTGGGATTTTTAAAAGAGAAGTGAGACCTTGAAATTTATAAACTGGGTTTATGAAAGTGAAAGTAATATATCAGTGGATATTTGGAAGAATAAATTCAAGGTGGGAATTTATAAATAGAATGGGTAAATTTGATTAAAAATAAATAGTGGTTTATTTTTAAAGATGTGAAAGAGAAGTGTATTTCCCTGGATAATCGAGTACGTTTCCAAAGTAAATTCTTAAGTATAAGTTAAATTTTCAAAGTTGTTTTAAAAGTATGTTTTGGAAAATCTATTATTTTAAAATGTTGAAATGTTAAATTAAGTATTTTTCAAATTTATAGTAGTAGTAATTATTTAAAGGTTAATTGCTAGTATGTTTGAAAAAGATAAAAATTTAGTTTTATATTTTATAAAGTAGTTTTATTTTAAATGTTCTTAAAGTGTATGTTTTTATAAAATAAAGTATTAAAGTAGTTTTAAATCTAAATGTTTAAAAGTATATTCTATAATTAAGTGTTTTAAATGATTTTAAAGTCTAAGTATTTGTACTTGCTGATTTCAGTGGAAATAGAGTATATTGGGGAATTTATTCCATGAGAGAAAGATGGTTTGAAACTGTTTTCAAAAGATTTGAAAGTGGAAATATATCTTGCGAAGATATTTTGAGGTTAATAAATAATTTGAGAAAAATTATTTAAAGGTCTGATGGTTGTTTGCGAATGTTATTTGATACTTAAACAACCGACTATCAATATTGGCCAATGCGCTAATCGTTTCGAAGTGACCAGGATCAGAATTTATTTTCCGAAAACCACTTCGATCCGGTTTGTACATTTTCGTGGGGAAAACGAGTTTGGAATCGAAGATAGAGCAGTGAAGTGCAATGGCTAATCGCTACTAATCCTGAGGGTGATTCCAAAATGGATGTAGTAGGAATAGTGCCTTCGGTTCCGTTCGAACCCGGGACGGACTTGTACGGACGAATGCTTTCGGAACATCGTCAGGTGGGCGATGGGCATTCTAAGAGATGTGTTCTATAAAGGTAACGCTTAGCCTCAAGCCTCATCAACCAGGAATGACTGAAAATCAGGGGTTATGCAGCTAGGCTATGTGGGTAGCACCCATTAGGGTGAGATCATTCCTGTCTAGATGTCCCTTTTTATTTCGGCTGTGTGGTGGTTGGTCGCGCCAACCGTGGGGTGATCTTACTCGGAATTACCCTTAGGTAGTTCCGGTCTTGTGTTGCAGGGGTCGGGCGTGGTCCTCGGTACACTGATCTAGACCAGGTACTGTGATAGGTGGTACCCCAGTGCCTAGTCATTAGATGGAAATCCATTCTCCCTACGTGCCTTTACGGTTTTATTTGTATACCTATTAGCTGGAATTTAATAGATGTAACAATTTCAGCTATTTGAATAAGTATTTGTATATAGACACTATTATAATATCAGAGGATTTGGATAAAAAGTGTTTCAGCTATTGTAAGATAAAAACCCGACATATTTATTTGTGGCGTGGTCTTACGAGATGCTTTTGATTTCAAAGAGTTTGGAAAACTTTAATAATCCAATTGAGTGTGTTTTCTCACGCAGGTTTTCTAGACTAACTCGGGTGTTATTTTATTATAATGCTCGAGTCAGACCGAGTATTATAGATTACAGGAAAGGATGCTGTGGAGCTCAGGAGACGAGATGGATGGTGATACGTACTTCCGTACTTGCTTAAAATATTCCGCTGTGTTGACTAACTATGTATTCAGTTTTGTGAGGACATGTTATGATTACTGTCCAGTTATGTGTTATGTGTACTCTGATGACGTAATATATAAACAAGTTTGCTTTGTGTAAAGATCAGTTATTATCTATTATATTTTATTCCGCTGTGATGGTTAGATTCGGTTGTTGTTGTTGTTGTTGTTGTTGTTTTCTATCTTCTTTCTTCTACCTCCTTCTTCTTTAACCCTAATGGTTCGTATTTCCATTCACTTTGAGTCGATATGTTGGAAAAATAGAGTCGAATCAAGGGGTACAGAACTGCGGGTCGTTTCAAATCAAGAGGTGCGGATGCCTACAGTTTTCTATGGTTTTCGCCGGGATGGCAACGTAATCATCGGGCTAACTGCGATCCATGGAGGGGGTGATGATTTCCAAGGCATTCTCACAAAAAGGAAAAAAATGTTTTCAAAGTATTTTCACTGGGTGTTGAAAACGGGTTTACTAAGTACTTATAGATTTTCAGTCCTGCGCCTGATCAACGTTTGACTGAATTTCTATGAGAACAAAGATGGACTTGTTGAGACACCGAGTTATAAAAAGTATTTTTATAAAGATAGTTTGTGTGATGAATAAAAATGAAAGGTAAATTGAATTCAAATAGAATTGGAAATTTAAGTTAAAAGAAAATAGATATAAAAGCTTAAGTGGTAAAATGAAAATAAATATAAGAAGTATATAAAATATTTATATTAAACTTAAGAAATGGATGATGAAATTCTTAAGTAAATTTGGAGTTGAGAAATATACTAAGTTAATATTTGAATGAAGGTTTAATAAAAATGGTGAAAATGGAAAATGTGAATAAGTGAATAGAAATCAAATAAATGAAAAAAATAAATAAATAAATAAATAAATGTGAAAAAAAAGAAGGGAAAATTGATATAAATAATAATCAATTGGAAATTAATATGTAGGATGTACGTATATTATTTTATCCGCATAGCGATTTGATCCAGATTCGGGCACAAAATTTCGAGATATTTATATCGATCCGAGTTGGGATTTTTCACTCGATTTTCGACGGCGAACCCTAAATATGGATTTTTGATTAATTCTGAAAATTCTCTGTCATAGTATGTGGCTACGTAAGGAGAATGACAGTTTCTGATCAAGACATATCTGAGTCCGCACTAGAGAGTCGGGTGAACGATACTAGTTCGGAAGTGAAATTATGTGATCGAGTGAGCGATCGGATTTGATATTTGCGTACGAATGATATACGGACATCGTACGGACTTAAATGAAATAGATATTGGAAATTTTGTAAAAGAAATGAGTAAAATAATTTTGAACTCTGTAATTGGATATTATTGCTAAGTAGGATACATGTATTTAAAGGCAAAAGAAATTGTTGTTTTGATTTCAGAAGATAAAATTTGAATTGCTGACTAAAAGGTATGCACTTAAATTTCTGTATGAAATTTGATGGTTTTCTGATCTAGCCACTTGGCTTTTGTTTTCTTTTGAAAATTTGGGGCCCATAGAGGCATCTTGTAGTTGTTTCGATCTAGCCGTGCAAAGGAGACGCTGGCGAAATTTTTGGAAAATTTATGGAGTTAGAAATTTTTTGATAAGTTTAAAATTTGGTTTAAATTATAATTTGAATTGTTGAGTAGGTAATATTGTTTGGGAACTTTGGAAGAGTTTGGGAAGTTATTAAGAGTAATAGTGTGTCCTTAAATAAAAAGATTGTCTTGGGAAGGTTTTAAAAACTGTTGGTTTTGGGGAAAATAGTAAACAGTTATTGGACCATTCTTCTTAACTAGTAATTTCGGGGACGAAATTCTTGTAAGGGGGGAGGAATGTAACGGCCCAGAATTTTTGAACATTTGAAATTGGAATATTTAATTGGTTTAAATATTTAAATGTTAATTTTGAACTTGAATTTCAAATATAACTATTGCTGGAAAACTAAGTTATTGAATTTAATAATTGGGAATTGGATAAAATGTTGAATCTTGAGTTTAAGCTCGTTAAAAATAATTTGAAGACTTATAAAATTTATATTGATAATACTGAAGATAATAGAACTTTGAAAATTGAATTTAAAAGTGGTTTGTTCAGTTTTAAAAATATATCGTTTAAATTTACGTTTAAAAATAGCCTTCCGAGGCACAGTCTCGGATTTCGACGAAACCAGTTCCATTGGATCCGTAATAGTGTATTATTATCGGATTTCAAATTTCGTAGCGTTTGAAGTGGTCGTGTGGCCGTACGAGATATAAATGCGCTGAAAATTTATATCGGAATTCAATATAATAACTGGGTCCAAAAAGCTATCTTCTCCATACGATCGAATTAGGACTCGGAACCTTTTCCATCGCATTCAGAATAAGGGTATAACATTATAAACGCCTAGCGGCATGCCTCGATAGGAGATCGAGATTTTAGGCTTCGTTTTCGAGACGATTTAAAATTTAAATAATATAATTTTATATTTTGACTAGTCAAAAATGAATCACATCAGAACTTTTTGGCTTTCTCTTCAAAGTCATTGTAGCCAGCATTTAACATGCTAACCCCTTTTCAAATATCACATCTCCCTCTCCTTGTTGAACAAGTCGAACACAACAAAAGCAAGAAGAAAAGGGAAATTGCGTGTAAACTTAAAACCGAAATCATCTTCTTATACATTTTCTTTTTACACAACATCCCATTTTTTTTCTTTCATTTCGTTTCTCTTTCTGTTACCAGCTCAAAAAAAAAGAAAAAAATGGCCGAACGAATTTCTTTCTCATTCGATCGAAAACTTTTCCTCCTCCTTCCTTTCTGACTCCTTTACAAATCAACCCGCGATTTTTTAAAAAAAAGAAGAAAACTTTGAGAAATTTTTTATCGGGTTTAATACTCAATTGTAAATTGTGGAACCAATTTTAAATATCACGGTTGGCCTAGGGCTTCAATCGAGTATGGTGCTTGGATTAGGGCTTTTATGGTAATGGTTACCATTACCATTTCACAAATACCGTTACCGTACCATTTTTACTGGTAAGCGAAAATTGCTTACTGTTACCGTTACCGATAGGCTGGTATACCGAAGACTGGTATACCAATAATCTGGTAACCGTTACATTGGTAATGATAAATTATCGTTTGTCTAAAAAAGGTTAGTAACATAATACGTATTCACACCATAACGGTGCTTCATTATACAATTTATAGTGTTACTTAGTAAAAAACATAAATGAGAAAGAAGTGAAGTTTATTTAAAATTATTTCACCTGGTTAATAAACTAAATTTAATCATTTGCTTGGTTGAAAATGCCTATAATAATGCATGTTACATGAAAATACATGTATTATAAATTGACTGGTAAAATTACCGTTACAGCTGGTATTGAAAAAATGTTACTGATGATTTACCGTAGAAAATGGTAAATTTACCGTTACTATACCGATTAAACTGGTATACCGATTTCAGTCGAAAATGGTAACCGATTGGCCGGTAATGGTATGGTAAATTTACCGTTACCATAACATCCATAGTTTGGATGGTGTGGTGGTTGTGGGTCCGACCGTGGGTGTCGTGCAGCAGGGTTTGAAGCTAGGGTTTTCCCCTCTTCAAAAACCGAGGAAGTGTTGGGCGATGCCGGGGGGGGGGGGGGGGTGGTGGAGCGTTTCTCGGAGGGAGGCATTTTCTGGTCGACTTTTGGGGCACGCGAAGGTGATTGGGGAGGTCGCGACCTGTCATGGTCGTGTGTGCGTGGCCACGGTCGTGCTTTCATTCGAGGATGGAGGGAACTCGCTGGTACATTGGGGTGTCGTCGGAGGTGGTTCTCGAGCAGGGGCTCGATGTTTGTGTTCTCTCGTCGTGTAGGTAACGTGTTTTTTTAACATTTTAATTTAAAATCTACTTAAGTTTAAAAACTGGTAAATGAAATCTGTTGATTTATTTGTAAATGTGGAAATTTATTAAATCTATTTTAGTTTGAAAATCAGTAACAGAAAAGAAAAAGAATTTAACAGTAAAGGAAAGTATGATATAAACATAAATATATTTATAGATAAGGTTTTGGGAAAAGGCAGGAATTTTAAATGTGAGGGGTTTATATAAAAGTTAGATTTTTAAGCCTATATAGATTATTTTTACATGCAGTTTGGAAACGAAAAAAATAAATTAAAAATACATATACACATTTTTAAATCTACTATTTTATTTTAAATAATGTATTATGGTGATAAATTGTTTGATAAACTTATTTAATTATTTTAGTTACCAAAGATTTTTAAAAATAAATTTGTTAAATTAAATTATTAATTAAAATTAAATTTATTAAATGTTGATAAATTGTTCGGTTATTTAAATTATTAATAAACTATATAATGTTTATACAAGGTCTAAAATTGTGGAGAGACAAGCCGGTTTGGATTGGGTTGCAAACAAAAATCAAAGGAGAGTTAATCTCACCCACATTGGATTACTATTTAATTTAATTAGTTAAAATTAAATTATTGGATTGATTGCTTAAATTGATAATTTATTATCAGTCTGGATGTGATATTATATATAGTATATATATATATTGGAGTGATTGATATTCCCGCATTATATAGCGGATGAGACCTTATGCGCCCCGCATAATAGCAGATGACCCTATATACCGCGATATCCCCCTTGAAGCGGGATTGGTATTTCTATATGGTGCTAACATCCATGGATGCAGGAAAACAGGTTGGAGGGATCCAACTAGATTCCTCGAAAATATTGAAATTTATTTTCAGTCTGTGACTGGGATTTATTTGATAATCTGTGATAGATTATATTGGAAATTGAAGTTATTGGATGTTAGGGTTTGGCTGAATAAATTTTGGGTATTTGAAACGTCAAAATTAAAAGTATTGGATTTTTGGAAAAAAAGAAAAGGGAAAGAAAATGGTTCCAAAGTAATTAGTTTATGGTTATATAAATTAAGTAATTTAAAACCTTAAGTTTACTTAAACCTTCAAATTAGTAATGGCTAGGATAAATAAAAATAATTTAAACTTAAAATTAATTAAGTTAAGGTAATTATATATATATGTTAATTATTTATCAATTGCTAAGGTTTATTAAAGTAAATAAATAGTTGTAATTAGTTAATAGTTAATGATAAAATAAACCTTTAATTTATTAAAGTTTAAGTTAATTATACTTGTTAATTATTAGTTAATTCCAGATATTTAATTAGAACAAAATAAAATGGTTTATAATTAGTTTAATGGTAATTAAACATGAATGGAAATAATTAATTAATTCTGTAAATTAATGATTTGTGTGACTAGTTAATCTAGTCTATGAATAGTTTAAATTGGAATAACCTGAAGTTAACAGTTAAACGTAAAACGTGAGACGTTTTATTTGAGTAGATATGGGGATGGGATCCTTCTGTGAAGGTTGACATATTGAAATTGTTTGTTTTGTTGAAAACAACATAGCTTAAAAGATGGCGTTTGGATTCGAAGAGACCGGGATCAGATATCAGCGATATCCGGAACCACTTTGAGTTAATAACTACTTCATTACTACGTCAATTTTTTATGGATTTGAGTGTAAAATCTTATAGCTTGGAATTGAAATAAATTATGTAAATCCGACTATTTTGAATAAGTAACCACACTTAGGTATTATTTTAAATAATGGATTTAGCAACAGGGGTTGGTTATAACAAGATAAGAACCCGTAACGTTGGACGAGCTACCTTGGTTTCAAAGACGTTTTTACAACTTTAGTATTTCAAATTGAATGGGTTTACTCACGCTGGTTTCCAGCCTGACTCGGGTG
This sequence comes from Allium fistulosum, assembly GCA_030737815.1. NCBI lineage: Eukaryota > Viridiplantae > Streptophyta > Magnoliopsida > Asparagales > Amaryllidaceae > Allium > Allium fistulosum. The sequence continues at coordinate 488,574,604 of CM060908.1, forward strand.
TTACTTTATTGTAATGCTCGGGTCAAACCGAGTATTACAGATTTTCAGGTTAGGACGTTTTGGAGCTCAGGAGACGAGTTGGATAGTAGAGACGAATTGATTGGATTTCGCTGTGTATTATGGGTTGTGTAGACAGTATTCATGGACAAGTTATTATAACTTTCCAGATTATTTATTAATGATTGTACTCTGATATATTGTATGTATATTGATAGTTACAGCTTTTCTTGTATAAAATTTTGCTATTTGTATATTATATTTTGTTTCGCTGCGATTATGAGACTCCGTGCTGTTGTTTTGTTGCTTCTTTACCTCCTTTTCTTCTTAACCCTAACAGTCTGGGGTTTCCGGCACTCGATTGCTCGACACTCTATACAGTGAACGTATTAGTGTCGATTTTCGGGGTCGAAAATCTTCCGGGCCGTTACAAAATGACCAAACTTCACATTATTAATTGGTTTTGTCATAATACGTGGTTTTATGATTACTATTTAATTCGTGTTTCGATTTTGAGACACTGAACAGTTTGTATTGTAGTCAATGGTACAGTTTATTATTTGCACAAAGTAAAGACAAATTATACTTTGTTTGCTTGATTTTTGAATTGTATTAGCGTAGTAGAGGAGTATTTAGGGTGCCGAGAATGGTTAGAAGGATGCCGATCAATGGACGGATATTTTTGGTTGTCGATAGGAAAACTTTCCTAGTGCAAAATGCTCTGGGAATTCGACCCTAGGTTGACCAGTAGTAGACCAACTAACGGGGTAATTCTTGGAGCATCTTGCTCCGAAAAAGTGGAAAAAAATAAGAAAGAAAAATATACATATATATTAAAATAAAATAAATGAAAGTAGAAACTTATACAAAAATACAGAACTTTGATTTATAGAAATTTTTGTAGAAAAATGAAAATATTAGTAAGATAGTATTAATTGTATGAAAAATGTTTATTTTATTTTATTTATAAATCATGGAATCGATAAAAAGGGTAAGTACTAGCAAATTTTCAAATTTTGAAATATACTTTCTTGTCTTTTATATGTGAAGTAAGCGCAGCTTGAATTTTAATGATGAAAGAAATCAATTAATAGGTTTATTAAAAATCTAAAGTGAGTGTGTAAATGAATTCCTTTTTAAAAGAAAAGATAAAATGATATTAAATTTTTTATATTGAAACTTTAGCAAATTTTTATTTAAATATTCTATGTAGTGAGTATTTCGAATAAACAGAGTTATTACACCAGACGGTATGGGACGTTCGCATGATATTTCTTCTATTATACTCTTTACACAATATATTGAGTAAAAAGTTACTAGAGTTGAGTGATACTTTATGCACTTTGAATAAAAAAAGTTATAACATTGAATGGTATGAGAAATTTATGTGATGTTTCCTTAGTTATTGTAACAATTCACCTTTCTTACATCTAAAGACGACACTTACTACATCATTGGTATTCATGCGTCGATCATCTAAGTGTCCAAAAAATAGGTCATAGGGTAATGAAAATAAAGACAAAGAAAACTAATACATATTTTTCTCAGAAACGACTGAGTTTAATATACATCATTACAAAATAGTACATATGGTTAATCCAAAATGTAACATCAAAGTTACAACAAGTACTATTCCCAACAAGGACTGCTATATCAGCTTACCTAAATTACTAATACCTAATTACAGTCACAAAACATAACTACTAGATACAATGAAAGCTTCTGCTCCATACTGCTTCCCAAAATGTACCAAGGGAACCTGACTACTTGGCTATTCATAAAAATTTGAGTACCTAAGAGTTTAAGGGAAAGAAATAAAACTCCGGATCAGACATGAGTCTGGTATGAGTAAAACATAAGTTTAACTTTATAAAAACCTTCAAATTAAAGGTATCTCATAAGACCACGCCGCACATAAACACAGATGAGTTTTTACCTTATGATAACCAAAACATTTCTATATAAAATCCTCTGATATTATCATAATGTCTAGGTTTAAAATAAATACGGAATCGTAACCGAAATTGTTACATTATTAAATTCTAGCATAATAGGTATACAATCAAGTCCGAAAGCTCGTATTGGAAAACGGGTTCCAACTATGAAAGGGTAATGGTCGACCCATCGAATCCGTACACCTCTAGAAAAAAAATATGGGAGGCCACAACGCATTGCACCTCTACTACTCAGGACAGGCCCTACCCTTACTGGGTAGCGTCGAATATGATCACAACTTGGTTGCGATCAACAACCATAAAAAGGGATCCCCATGCATACATAAACCGAAGATATCACTCTAGATTGGCGATGATCATACCCTAATGGTAGCGACCCACATAGCTCCGTTGCACGTCCCTGCTTTAGCTATTTACTGGTTGTGAGGCTTGAGGTTACGATAACCTTTCCTTTAAGCAGACCATTTTGGAATGCTAACACCACCCTCCAAGCAACCAATGCAATGCTAGCATTCATCCATACAAGTTGTTCCGGGATCGAACAAACATTCAACATTTACTATCTTCCATTTTGGAATCACCCTTAGGAAGAATAATACATCTATGTAGCATATTTCACAATGATCCATCGCGAACTTTATTAGATTGGAGTGGTTAAGATATATTATACTTATCTGAAACCGGAATCTCCGAACTAAGTGATAATTCCTGGCTAATGCAATTTCATTCTTTTGGAAGTATGTAACCAGCACTCGAGTCCTCATTAGGGAACTTTAATATACACAACATACTTCCTTAGTTAAAATAGGTCAAGTTAATAATAGCGGACAATCTGCTACCTAGGGTAATTATATAGAGTTTTCATATGGATAACAATATACTTAATTTAAACATGACCCATTGATAGGAATTAACCTTTCCATATCTATCAGGTTTTCAATATTTCGGCCTTACTCTATCCCTCATCTAGAAATAAATTCTACATCTCATAAATAGAGGATCAACCTACTCATCGGGTTTTAGTGCCAACTATGGGTTGACTTATTTCCCATAAAGTGGAAAATCGGCTCAAGGACAAACTTTGAAAAAATTTTAGGTTGAAGGACAACAAGTTTCGTTTTTGGGCTGAAGGACAAATTATGAAAAAAAATTAGACTGAAGGACAATGCTAATTATAGTTAGTATTTTGTACAGTGTAAAACTGAATATAATGCTAGTTATAACTAGCATTTTTTACAGTGTAAAAACTGAATATAATGCTAGTTATAACTATCATTGTCTTTCACCTAATTTTTCTTCTTCAAAGTTTGTCCTTCATCACAAAAATGAAACTTGTTGTCCTTCAACCTAATTATTTTTAAAGCTTGTACTTCTCCCTAATTCCCTCTCCCATAAATGTGTCACCACATTAACATTGGTTTCATATTTGTTTGAGGTCACTTAAGGGTGATCGATAAAGAAATCCCTTGATTTAAAACATTTTTGAAAAAGAAAGACAGTCTTAAAACAAACCGATATTTTGAAACAAAATGATTTTTAAATTAAAAACCCTTATTTTTTTTATTAAATAACAAATTAAAACTTTATTAAATAATTATTAAATCTTAATTAATTCTTAATTAACATCTTAATTAAATTTAAATTAATCAATAATTGATTAATAATTAATTAAATCTCTTTAATAAACAACTAATTAATAATTAATCTTTAATAAATAATTTAAAATAATCAACCCTTAATTATTAATTAAATAATAATTAAATTTAATTAATTAACTAATTAAAATTAACTTAGTTGATTAACGCTTAAGTATTAATTACCTTTATTAACCAATAATTAAGTACTAATTACTTAATTAACTAATTAAATAATCATTTATTAAATAAATAAATAATTAATTATAATTACCTATTTAATTAATTAATATAATTTTTAAAACATTTTACAAAAAGATTTCTAATTGAAAACATCTTTAGATTCCAAAAAGAGTTCGATTCCTCAAACTGGACATATAGTGACTATCGCTAAACGACCCGTAATTTTAAAACTTGAAATTTTATTTTCTAAGTCTTTTCCAAACTTTAACTCTTGGAAAACTTTACTAAAACATAAAGGTATGTTTCTTGAAAACTAAAGCAAGTTTTAAATTCGAAAATATCTTGAAATTTTAAAACCAAAGATTGTAGTTTTTGTACAAGAGATTCATGTCACTTAAGTAGCAAAACTGCCAACTTCCTTAGCATACAATCATTTTTTCAACATCATAACATATATAATTACATCACATCCATACCACAACATAAAATCATGTCATAACTAACAAATACAAGTAAGGATTATAACTTGCAACTAACTTGACATTTCAATTCTCAAATTCCAAACTATTTGTCATCTCATCCAAACACTTACACATATATCCAAGCCAACACAATTTATATCCAAACAACATCATATTTTTACAACATATCAAGCATATATTTAAGTTTATAAAACTTAGTTTGGTGTTAGATCTCTACTCACCAAAAGTCGACGAAACTAAGCTAACTTTTCCTATAATTCAAACACGGCCTTGGTCTTTGCTTCTAGCTTGGAAAAATGGAGACTTTAGTGACTTATGGATGCAATATGGCTCAGCCTTGGTGGTATTAGTGCTCGACCAACAAAGTGGATGGGGTGTATGGACTTGTTTTGTGGAAGAGAATTGTAGAAATGGAAGGAGGTGAGTTTAGACAAGGTTTTAGAATTTTTTTAAAGAGAATGAAAAATAAATTTCTTAACTTAAGAACTCAGGAATTTATTTTTGGAAGCCGTGAAAATAAGCATGAAGACATGAAGAAAAATTCACAAAGTATGAATGAAAATGAAAATGAGAGAAGTATTAGGAAATTTAGTTTTATATGAATTGCATAAATCAAATAACCATATTACCCTTAAGGTACTTAACCTCCACTATAATGATGCCACATCACCATGCATGTCTCCCCCCTTTAACTCACATTTCCCCTTGTTACCCTCTCATTTTTCCAAGCCAACATGCATTTGTTATCAAAGTACTTCATGTTTCTATAGATAGGACAACTTATGTCACTTTTATTTACATTTATATTTTGTTTTTAAATATTTATATAAAAAGCCTTATCATATATTATATATTTCTTAAGTTAATATAAACATACATACATACATACATATATATATATATACATATTAAAAATCCTATCTCATTTATAAAAGTGTGTGTATGTGTTACACAAATGTGCACAACGTTTTCTGACAACTTTGCGACACTTAAAAGTCAAAAATTTGCGCGCACATTTACTATTTTTCTTTGAACTAATTATTTTTGTAAACAAATTTTAAAAACTATTTCACCATCATTAGTTATTATTTAAAAGGAGTTTATTTGAGTTATAAAATCCATTAATTAAATATTAAATATATATTTAAATATCAGAATTTAAAGTGATTAAATCCCGGGTCATTACAGTTATTCCCTATTTATTTATCATACCACCATTGGTATAGTGTGTTGATTCAATTATTATTCTTACTTCTCCCTTATAGGAGAATGTCATATATTTTAGATGACTTTTCCAAAATGAATGTAAGAATAGAATTTAACCAAACTATCACTATTATTGTTATTAAAAAGGTTTAAATAATGAGTAGCATGTATTGGTAACAATACAATAGTAGTAGAGAGGCGATCGATGTGTTAGACCGGACATGCTAATATCCATCTTAGCTAATTGATTAGACTATCTACCTAAATCGCATGAAATTACACTGACGTGTTTGCCCTATTTCCACATGTAGTCAAAACGTCTGTTACTCGAGGGTATAATTAGAGTCGTGCTTAGTCGTGGATAGTTGATGGATTAGGAGTAGGATCATGATGACTGAAAGGGGTAACCTAGAAACCGTCTAAGGAGTATAGGGTGTAAATATGTTGTTGTTTTAATGCCCGTTGCACATTAACATTATATATAATAATGGCATGCTCCTTATTTAGTAGTAGTAGATTAGTTTTAGCACTAAAAGTCATTATATTTATATCACCTCTATTGATGTTGGTTTTAAACCTTTATAGTCATATTGTTTTAAACTGGATGATCATACATGTATGTATACTACAGTTGATATGAGATGTACATCCAGTGTGTGTGGTTGTTGTGGATGTTGATTGATTATGTATGGTTGTTGTTGATGTTGATTTTTATGTGATGCCACTATATTGAGTTGTTGAGCATTTACTGTTTTTATGAGATCATAAACAACACCATGACATCAGTATATGTGTTGTAGTTTGAATATGTTTTACTCATACTAGAAATTGTCCGACCCATTTATTATATTCATTTATAATTCTTGGGTTAATCCGAGATATTTTAGGTACACAGACTCACTAGCATTAGATATGTCATTTTGGATACGTCATCATCTGGAGATGCATTAGTTACTAATTTTTATGTATATATATGTATATTTTGGGATGGTTACATGTACTATATGTGATGGAGATCCGCTTCAGTTTACTGGAGGCGTCTCAATGGAAAACAATCCTTATGCAATCGCACCTTAGCGGTATTGATTGTATACCTATTATTGTTGTGGCGTTCAAATAACAGCTATTTGATATGATTTATATGCTACACACTAGATATTATCTATCATATCACTATATCTTAGACTTAATGAATGGTTGGTTTCATTTGAAGAGAAAACCGTTATGGTAATCCGTATGGTCTCAACAAGGTGCTATTTACTCTTATTTCTTGAGTTTCTCACGCTGGTTTACCAAACTTATCCTTGTGTTATTTTCTTATAATGCTTAGGTTAGCCCTGCGTATCTTTCTAGATTTAGCTATGGACGATTTGAATCTTATGGAGAAGACTTGGATGACTACCTACCGTAGTATTCTTATTTTGATGCATTTCTATGTTGTATATATCAGCATTATGAGGATAGGCAGTTATAACTGTCGAGGCTGATGATGGTACTTAGGTTTTAGTAACTCTGAAATTTTTGTATCTAGAGTAACCCTTTGTAATAAATTTTTGATATTATATACTATCGTTCCATTGTAAGATTCTATTATTATGTTCTTCCTTTCCCGTTCTATTTTTTATTTTACCCTAACTTTATGTCTTTTCGACACTTGGGTGCTCGAAGCATGAATACTGTAGATGTATTTATTGTCAACATTTGATGGTCGAAAAGTCGAGTCGTTGCACACTTTTTCATTTGTACATATCGAAGTCTTAAAGGATTTGAATTGCAAATTCTATTAATTTTGAGTCTACTATTTTAGTATAAATTAAGTTTGGTATGGATTCTATTTTTATGCAAGTCAGTTGTTGAATTGAGGATGTTGGATATATGGTATGTTTGTTGATATGTAATTGGTATTCCGTAGATCCCGCATAAACCAACGCCCAACATCGAAAGAATACTCTAGATATGGAGTTGATATACCCTCATAGGTAAGCTAAACCCAAGATTGTGCATCCTACTCAAGTTTTAGTCATTCCTAATGTCGAGGCTACGGTCGGTATCTCTCGCACGAGTCTTCATCACTCAAGCAACACACGAATCTCCAAGCATCTCGAACAGATCATGAATCATCACATGGATTAGACCATCTCGAACAGATCTCGAACCTCTACATATTTTCCTTGCATAAGTCCTCCGATCGCTAACGCTGTCCTCTCCCTTGGAATACTCCACAAGATAGACATTCCTCCATGATAACATCGTTCGAAATGGTAGCACCGACCCTTCCCTTGGACTTAACCTTAGGATAGAAATTTCAATTCTATAACATTCCACTTCACAATCACTTCCAGAACACAGATAATGCATATGGTTTAAAAGTGATTACGAGTTTGAGACATCTCATTGAGTACACTCTCTCACTTACCGGACTCTCCAAAACCAATCAATGAATTCCCAGTTAACTCAATTATGGTTCTCTTAGAAGTAAGCAAAAGCTAGATATGTTTCGTACCAATACTCCTCCTCGGGGTTCTCATTGGTAGAAGCATTTTGATAACTTCGTAAGACAATATTAGGTACAGTTCGATAATCGACTAATCGATTATCTAGCTAAAAATTCCTTATACAAATAAATATTCATATGCTTAACTCGTTTCCAACATTCCAACTTAACTATTCCTCGTCCAAGGGAGAACCCAGGTAAGTTAGAGCATTGGTTGCATCAAAGCCTTTCCTAGATACTTTATCCTTTAATCTCTCAAATAGATAAGTCTACCTCATCGGCTTTAAGTGTTAAGCATAGTATTAACGATCTCCATAAACAAGTCAGAAATCAACACGATTAACACATTTATGACATTTTTCGACTTACTATTCCTCGGTTAAGAGGGAAGCCGGTAGGTAATGAGATCTATTGCTCCAACCCTACTCGAACAACAATCTTAACTCTCACAAATATATAAGCCTTACTTTGTTACTTTTTGTGTTAAGCATAATTAATTACTGTTCAAACGAGTAATTAAACAATCAACCATTTGGATATTTAGCAGTTATAACCCCTTTCAAAACCATTTGTCATTCTCGGGTGATGAGGCTCGAAGTAGCGATTACATTCTCATAGCACACATTTCACTTGAATGCCACATTGCCAATTCCGTCACACACTATTGATTCCCACAAATGTACAACCTCTGAGCTTGTACATCTCACAAAGGGTGTTAAGTATAGGAGAGTTACCCTCGACACAACCAAACAGATGTACGTTTGTAAAATCAATGTACATGCATTTTAGAAATACAATGTCAGACATTCTCCATACAAGTTGTCCACAAACAAGAAAAACCAAAGGAACTCTCCTACAACATCCTATCGAGAATCACCCCTAGGATTAGTAGCGAGCAGCCCTTGAATCGAATGTTAAATGAAGATACTACTGCCACACACACACACACACACACACACACACACACACACATATATATATGATATGGGAAATTTCCCCCGAGGGTAAGTGACAAGCAGCCCTTCATTCCATTTATTATCATTCCATGTCTTCACCTTCGAAAGCGTACATTGGTCCGAAGTGGTTTTTGGATAGGAAACACCAAATCTGTCCTAGTTATTTTGAACCAATCACCGATAAAAAGATGTTAAGTTTGAGGTTGATTATCATTTCATTTATTAATATCTTGTATCTAATTAAACATCTCTTTTAGTGTAACGATTCGGAATTTTCGATCCCGAAAATTCCAGATAGTTAGGAAAAGAAGTAAAAAAAAGTAGAAGAAGAAACAGAAATGAAACACAGAATCTCACATTCGCAACGGATCAAAATATAATATCAAATAAAATAACAGTTTTACAAGGAAAACTGTATCAGTTAATTTACATCAATACATCAGAGTTACAACATTTCATAATCATTAGACAGTTAAAATAACTTGTCCTAGATAAATAACAATATATCACAGCAGAATACACTCCATACGTTCCTGCCATCCAGCTCGCCTCCTGAGCTCCAGAACGTCCTTACCTGAAAATCTGTAATACTCGGTCTGACCCGAGCATTACATTAAAGTAACACCCAGGTCAGGCTGGAAACCAGCGTGAGTAAATCCATATAATTTGAAATATCAAGATATAAAACTTCTTTGAAACCCGGGGTAACTCGTACTCCACTACGAGTTCTTAACTTGTTAAAAACCAACACTTATTTCTCAAATCAAACCCTAAGTACCACTACATAGTTTCAATAATCCAGTTTACTTAAATTATTCCATTCCAGCCTGTTGATTGCATATATCAAATCTATAAAGGATTTATTGTAGATTACAAATTGAAGTGGTTTCGGATATTTACTGATACCCGACTCCGGTCTCTTCAAAACCAATGTTATTCTTTAAGCCAAATGTTTAAGTAAGAAATTTAATTAAATTTGAAATAACATATGCACATAGAAATCTATCGCACATATCTAACTAAATCAATGATTCACAACAGATCAAGCCATCCTTTCCATATCACAACACATCTCAAATTACATATTAGAGATATCAACACACCAAGGCATTTAATTCAGCTTTATCATTAATAGTCACACAATTCCTAATTAATTTAATTTAATCTCCCAATAAATTAATTAATTACCTTAATTACTTTTAATCCCTGCTTACTTAACATTAATTACAACCCTTTTATTATTATTTTAATTAATCAATGAGATTAATTGACCATCCTTTAATTATCCACCTAAATTTAATTATTCTTAATTACTTTAATTAATCAATTATCCTTAATTAATTAATTCCTTTAATTAATTTCATTAAGTAATTATTCTTAAGTTAATTAATTTACCCTTAATTTCTTAAATTTTTAATTAATCTAAGATAAACCATTATCTTAATTAATTACTTAATTAAATCATTTAAATCTTATTAGATTTAAATGCTTGAAATTAACTTATACGAAGTCACTTAAGACCCTTTTAAATAAACTTTTTAATACACTTATCTTAACACTTTCTTAATTCAATCATTATTAAATTCCATTTGAAAACCCTTTAAGGATTTAATTAAATAATTAACCTATTTAAATCAACAAATCAAATTCGATCTTATAATCAAAATTATAACTTGTTTATCAATTTGCTTTAACTTGCATTTGCTTAATGCTTTTGAACTTGTTATTTCTTTTATTAAAAGCTCTGCATCCATACAAGTAACCCGAGCCCGACCTGTACTTTCCCGAGCTAAAACCGCAATTACCCGAGTCAAACTCGATCAACCAACCCACTTCTATCTTCTTCCCTCTACTCCCAGGTGCTTTTCTTCCTCTATTCAACGAATACCTGGTGCACATGAGAACACCGTGCACATGCACAACCATTTCCGACCATAGACTGCATCAGCGATGACCGACCCCGCAAGTCATCGCCGATTCCCCCATTCCATTACTCCCCCAAAGTCACAATCGAAGCGGCCCATCGAAAAGTCGTTATCCAAACCAAAATCTGGAACTACGCCTGGCATTCCACCACCTCGCAACAACGACTCAGCCCCTCATCCACCTTCGCATCTTACCTATAGCCTCGTCACCTTCTCCTCGAACCAACCCCCCCATCCGCACGCCTACCCTCATCACCACCATTCCTTTGTAACCCAACCCACCAACAAATTTCCCTAAAACCCTACTCCTCCCACGTTGAACTTCCACGGTCATCAGAAAATAACCGCTCCAATTTTTCGGAGATCCCCATCCCTTACTCCTCCTCTACGTCAAATGCCCCGCCTTTAAATCAGCCCAGTCACCTGAATTTGCCATCTCACCCAATTCTGTTCAACCTCACTTCCCCTTTCCCATACTTCACTAAAAATCTCAAAAAACCCATCAAAAATCATCATTCACAATGGCAAATCCATTCATATGGGTAAAAACACAATTTATGATCTTCGAATCATTCACCCAATTGGGTTATTTACTGTAAATTACCCTTTAAAACCCCTATGCTTAATATTATTCAACCAAACAATTTTAGAACAAAGTATATTCAAAATCGATCAACTTTCCTTTTGACATCCTACCTTAAAACCAACTAGGTTGAGAGCTAAAGATTTTAGAAGTCATGTGTGATGGTTTAAGCCCACTATTACCTGTTAAACCTTTATATATATTCATATACATGTGTATCTGTATATACCACTGTACAATCATACATTTTAATCAGTACTTCACTTACCATTTCAAGACTACAACATATATTACTAGTGTGAAAGATTCTAGTTTTACTTACTAATAATGGTTTTAATCAGAGAACAGAGACATACATATACAACTCACAGCAATTCACATACATATCCAGACAACACTTTTCATTCAAATGATTATCTACCTTTAGACATTTGAACAGGGGAAACAAGATTAGTTTACTCACCTTTGAAAATGCAGAGAATTTGAAAAGAACAGGGAAGTTTCTGAAAAATTGAAAACTGCACATTGATATTTTGATTTCTGAAACTTGTATTGCTTGAACTTAAGAACTGAAATGCTTGACACTTGATTGCATTATGAAGCTGGAAGCTTGGTTTACAGGCTTTGAAAACATCTTGATAAATTTCAGGTGATTTTATCTTCGTTTTACTTAACAAATTCTCGAATCCAGGCAGAAATGAAGAAGGCAAAGTAGAGGTATATAGGCTGCTCTTTGGTGTACACAGCAAGCTTCTTTTTATATTTATATATTTAAAGAGGACGGAAAGGAGCAGCTGCATCTGTTTACAGGCTTTTGCCTTTCTTTGTTTGCTACTTTGACTTAATAAAACTGATTTGATTTCATATAAAAGCTTTGATGTTAAGTTTTGTATGCTAGGATTAAATGCTTGTCCCCTTGTATGTTTACATACATATATATTCTCTTATATTTATATACATATATACACATATTCACCCATACCCACTTTTATAAACATATACATATATCTATTCATATATGTTGTTATCATTATATATGTATATGCTTACATTTTCACTATTTTAAAATGTATACATACATTTCCTGTATTTGTCACCATATTACACACATTTATACATTTTCTCATATACATTGCTTATGTATATTTTTGATATTATATATATATATATAATATATTCAACATTATACAAACTTTTCTATATTTGATTTCATATGGGCATATACACACACATATATATGCAATTATATACTTATATATTTGTTAAACGTCATAATCTTGTATGTATTTTTATTTGTATATTTATGGATATTTCATCTTAATTCAAATGGTGGAGTTTATATAAATATATATCTTTTATTATTATTATTATTCTTTTCTTATAGAACTTATAATATCCAGAGAATTCATAATTCAATATATATTATAGTTTCAAATCAATTTATATATTCAGGTATTTTAATTATTAGAGATTTATTTGTTTGACATATAAAAATCAATATGGGCCGCTCTATCTACCTTTGCTTCGATCAGCCCAGCCATTTCCATAATTTAATCCAGTCAATTACCCAATTAACATACGCTAAAAATCCGGGTCGTCACATTTAGAGATATATATCTTTAAATCATATTCTTTTCCAGTATATACAGAGTCATTAAACCTATCTTTAACTTTGGAAATACCAAATCAAAATCATTTCTCATAAATCACATTGCAAAACCTTATTGAGTAATAAAGGTTGATATAAATTATACTAATTCTACTCAACATCAATTTCTGTATTCAACCTTTACTATCCGTCGAATAATGAGAAATCGCCTTTTAAATTCACATGGATAGTATAGATTCCATCCTCTAAATTTAATACCAAGTATAAGAGGATTATTTCTATACAATCCAAGTTGTATGAAATTAAATTTGTAAATTTGAATCTTTTATACTTGTCCCGTTTTCGACATTTCGACATTATATATTTCTCGCACAGGAAAGAAGCCAGGTGAGCTAGGGCACTGGTTGCTCCTGAACATCTCCTTAATCTAAGCACCTCACATTCGGATCTCATAAAGAGAAAAATCTGGTCTACTCATCGGCTTTTAAAGCCAAGATTAAATACTTATTTATAACAGCTTTTGTTCTAATCATTTATATAACTCTTTTAAAATAATTATGAAACCTCCAAATCATCTTTAAAACAATTATTTATTTATTTGAAAACTTTTATAAAAGATTTGGGAAAGAATGGGTTAAATTGAAAAAATATTTCTGGAAAAAAATTCTACTTATATTTAAAGCTATATTTCATAGGTTATTAAAAGTGCTGCGAATAGTGCTTTTAATGCTTATTTGGTCAAATTTTTTTTTCTATTGTTTAGAAATCCATTTTTATTACTCAAATATCTTTTAAAACATTTATAGAATTTATTCCATATTTTTAAATAGATTTTCATTTTGGTTTCTGGACTGCCAAAGCGCGACTATTTTGGAAACTTGTTTTGCTCATATTTTAAAATCTACTAAAATAAATCTCGATCCTTTTCTTTTGTTTGAAAACTATGGTTATAAGAGTTCTGAAAATTCTTATTCTAAAGAATTCCGACACCTGTTCCATCGTATAAATGGATTTAAACTTCTACGGCACGAAATCGCAAACTGCCGTTACACGACGCGCCTATTTTCGACTCAACTTTCATAACTTGTCGAAACTTCACCAAATTGTGTTTTAGTGTTTATAAAAAATTTATAAACCATTTTAAAGAGGTTTAACAATCTCATATATACTGTTTCATCTATTAAGGGAAGGCGATTTCCTTTGTAATATTCGACGGCGTGAATCATTTACACATCCAAACAAACATATTATCATATCCAAATATGGTTCACAATCATCATAACCAAGCATAACCAAACATATATATCATCCGATATATCATAATATAAATAGAGTTTATCAACTTCATTTGTTTTTAACTTTACGAAAATTCGCTATTGCTTCGCTACGATCGAATCAAAGCCTACGGAATTGAGCCTTGGTCCTTTGAATGAGCTCAGCCTAAGCTTGCAAGTGGAGATGGGCTCAGCCTTGGTGGTAGGAGGTGGTGGCCGTGGGTTTTGAGTGGAGGAAGGAGAGGTTCGAGCTTATTTTGAAGTGGATTACCCATTTATATACATACTTATATAAATTCTGTTTTTCGAATTTTTCTACATAATTTTCCTAAGATAGGAAGCCATTAAGATTGCTTGAGAAAGAGGAAGAAGAGGATAAATAATAATGTTAAAATTATGAAAGAATGGATGGGTATTTATAGGAAATTTTTTGGAAATAAATATCCAAAAATGCATGGACCAATTTGCCCTTGCCCACACCCCCTATCACCTCAAGGCGCACGGCAATGCCACCGCCTATGCCTCCATGTGTGTAGTCATGTGTGTTAATTGATGTGTGCAAGAGTTTGACTTTGGTTTGCTTAAGGATGAAGTTTTTGAAAAATATCTTAGATCTTCTGTAATATATATATATATATGTATATAAGTGTATGTGTATATTTGTATGTATATATAGATTCATGTATATGTTAGGGTGTGCATGTATATGTTATATATGTTCACAAGACATATAAACAAGGTTGCAACAACTTTGAATAATTTTCGTTCGTTAAACTGTTGAAAATTGAAAAGTCGATTCCCAGTCACGTTTTCACTTATAAATAAATTTACATATAAATGTAAAATAAAATTTGAAAATTAATTTCTTATTATTTTTAAATAATTAAAATGATCACATTTGATTTATAAAATAAAATAAATAAATATTAAACAATTGTTTACAAAAAGTGCTATTATATCGATAAAGCGATATCAATTTTCCTTACAATTTCAAATCTAATATATATCTTTATATAACTATCATAGCTGATTTATTATCATTTCATAACTAACTAAAATGAATTATTATCATTTAAAAAAAATATTTGAATAATTATAATAATTGTTAAATCATTAAATCTCAATACAAATTCATAAATCAATTATTAAATATGATGCCATTATTGATGATGTCATAAATATATTTTATTTCCCAAAAATAAAATAAATAATTTTATTTCAGGTTCTTGTTTAAATGGATAACTAAGTGTATGTATCTAGCTCATTGTGCGACTGCTGATATTATAGAGCTGTTTATTGATAAAACTATTTCGACCATTTTATTGATCTTTTTCCAAAGTTATATTTTTGTAAATACTTATTCAAAATAATATTACCATCATTCTTATTCAACACATCAAAATTTATGTTTTAAAAAGCTTATATTTGAATATTTAAAAATAAATATAATTTTTCAAATTGATAAATTTGCGGGTCGTTACATACTTCCCCCTCAAAAGAATTTCGTCCTCGAAATTACAATGCAAAACCCAAAGGTGTTTGCCCAAAATATTTATTTTTAAATTTACTACCGTACATGTATATAGATCATCCATACGCAATACCTGATTGAATGTACTATTCGAATCCACTACTTTACTTCTAAACTAGTATTGATCCCTTGATCCTCTAGATGAACTCTGATCAGACTCTTTTGATCAGAAACCCTTGATTTCCTTGCATGTCTCTCAACTATGATAGAAAACTCAAGTGTCTAACAACAAACCCTCATCAAATTTCATTATCAAGAATCGAGTGATAAATCCTTTTTCGGACCAGTGTAAACACCTCAAAATTCCACACTCGAATCTTAAATCAGTATCGTGTGATGAAATAAAATACTTACAACATACATACTTATTAATATTCAAAAATCTTTATGAAAATGTTCTTTAAAACTTTCATCTTTCATTTTAACACTTTGATACTCATTTCATAATATTTTCCCCAATAATATTTCTATTTCCTTTTCAAAAGAAATCAATTATCCTTTACTTGGAATAATACTATTATAATTTTATTTATTTAAAATTTCTTTGTCAATAAATCCCATTTTAATTTCCAAAATTTATTTCATAACTTTTAATCTTACAGAGAAAATTCTCCTTTTAAGCTTTGATTCTGTAATGACCCGCCATTTCGTACCATTCGCATCCATTATAAGTGTATAGGTAGACACTCATGCCGGAATTGAATTGCTCAAAATACCGCGTTGTTAATTTAAATTTGGCAAAACTGAACATATACAGTAAATAAAATAATCACAGAACACAGACACAGAGTAATAATTGCAGAGGAAATAAAAGAGATAGTAGTTCATGAAGCTACTATATGAATATATAAAATACATCAGAGTTTACAACAGAAGAGTAATAGGATACATCAGAGTTAAACCAGATACAATGGAAGAGTAACACGATACATTAGATACAAATCAGAATACATCACTGGAATCATCGAATACTGAAAGCAGAATAGATGGCTGGATCTTCAAGCAAAGCTCCAACTTCAAAGGTGAGTCTCGAATACTGGTACACTCAGTCTGACCCGAGCGTAAAGCAAAACACAAGACACTCGAGTCAGGATTAACATTCTCATATTAATAAATCCAACTCAAGTGAAATAGCAATTGAAATACAAGTAACTTAAAGGATGTTTGGAATAACCATCCTTCAAGGATCCGTTAAACTATCTACTAGGTAGTAATGTACGCTAAGTAGATAATGTCTATCAGTAATATGTAAAGATATCAAAATAGCGTTAAGTCATGGCCCATTCCACCCTTAACACATTTTTATTCCCAAAAGCATATACAAGACCGTAGTTTCCCCAAAACTGGAAGTCACCAGAGGGCAATCCATATACTAAAGGTACAAACCAAAATCGTAGTGGTCGCGTATACAGGAATACAAGTATGACAAGGCACATGAGGCAATACCCAAGGTAGTGATACTACCGTTTGCCTGATCCGGACTGGTGATAACACAACGCCGCAGCGCCCGCAACACCGTGAAACAACACTCCCAAAATCAAGGGTGCACCAATCGACAACAACTAATAAGTAGTTCGAAGAAGTGTGTCCACTTGAGGTAGCTAATCCTCCATTGGCCCGGCACAGCTCCTGTTTTAGTCATTTCCAATTTGACACAAGTGTCAAGGCTATCCATCATCGTTCTCTTTCTTCAGTCAACACGTACATCATTCCAACCACTTCATTCTGGATCATCACTCCGCGTATAGTTATTAAAGTGGTTTTCGGTTTAGATAGAGAGTATATCCATAACCGAATTCCGGTCTCTTTAATAACTTTCGTAATTATTACACCGATTGGTCGTATGTTTATTTCAAAACCAAATCAATTTCAATTTCAAATAGAATTCGTAAATCAACATTTCATTTGTTTTTCTAAACCAATTTCCATAATTTACGTTTCAAAACTTCCAAATTACCATTTCAAAATCTTATAATACAATTTCAAATTTTATTTAAAATGATTCATATATTGATTCAAGTTCGTATAAAAGTTTCATTCCGAAATCATTTAAAATGATTTAATCTATATTCAAATCAATTTAAGTTCATTTATCGATTTCATTCAATATTCGTTAAGTAAATTTGCCATTCAAAACAATTTCTATTAAATTTCCAATTCATTAAATCCATTATTTAAATTCAACTTCATTAAATCAAAACTTACAATTTTGAATTAAACTAAATTCGTCAAATCAATTCTTTCAATTACAAATCTTACATTAATTCCAAAAATATCACATTTTCATTTCTTGTTAAAGAAATTCCATTTCACTTATTTACTTTCTTAAATAATTTTCCAAAAACTTACTTAATCAAGAAAACTCAAATTTCAATTATTTACGAAGTAAAATTCACTTATTCAAAGGTTCAATTTTACTTATTTAAGAGTTCAATTCAATTTAATCATTAAATAATCCAATCTTATGTAATTATTAAATAATTCAAACCTTAATTATTACATAATTTCAAAGTTTAATAATTTCAAACTTAATTATAATTTCAAACTTAATTATATCATTTCTCAAATTAAACAACATTCTTTCATCAATTACATTGTTAATATTTTGTTTCAGATTTTTAAATATTAACATTTTCCTTTCGTTAAAATTCAAATTTCAACTTCATTTCAAAACCATATTATTTATTCAACTAAAATCATCGTTTATTTTTAAATCAAATTATTGACCAATCGGGTTTTATTTAATTCTCTATCCTAGGTCAAGTTCATTTGGGTATTTATCATTTCAACCCGATTCCAATTCAATTCAAAATCAAAACATAGCAAAGGGAACTTGTAGTGTGATAACTGGGATGGTGTCAAAGTAAATAAACAAGCAATAACAACAATCAATATCAATCCAATAATCAATTCAAATAATCCCGAAATAACCGTATTAATTCGCATTGTTGTTTGTGCAAATTAATATAATTATTTCTAGAATCTACACTATCATTTCATGTAGATTAAAGATTATTACATTACAGTTCTTCACTTGTCATCTATTTACAATTTCATACATCATCAATTTAACAACATACATTCAGTGGTTCAAGGTGTAATTAAACAATCCTACGAGTCAATAAATTTAACAGTAAAAGGGGTTATGTTATACAAATGTCATTTTAATCAAATTTAACATTTAACTATCCCATATCAAGTTCAATTGCATACTATTTATCATTTTAACATTAACAAATTAACGTCCAATATAAACATCAACAATCAATCAATTATCAGTCAAACTGTATTATAATCGCATAAAAAAATTAACAGATAATGGTGTTAGATGTCACAGGTGAACTGATACAGGTAATAGCATATATAACAGTATAAATAACTAACAGCAGCAATATTTCAATTGTCGTTTCAATTGAAATCAAATTTAATAAATAAAAGAACGTTAATCGTGAGTGAGTGCTCACCTTTCGAGGCTAGAGATGCACGAGAAGATGACACAGATACGCACACTAAAATAGTCACCGAAATCGCATTGTGAATCCAAGCACGAATTTCAAAGCGAATAGGATCGACACAAATTCGACGGACAAAGCTTGATGATTTCCCAGGTGCAAAACATAGAATGAGGTGCACTGACTGTATCTCTAGTTTCAACTGAACTTGGAAAACCAAATTTAAGATAGGAGAAATCTGCAACCGTTAATGGAGTATGTCAATGGCTAAACCCAAGTTATCAAATAGTGAAATTTACTCAAGATTCAACAACGACAAGAATACTCCTTCGTCTCATCTTCTAATAATAGTAGTCCTTCAATCTACAACAGTAAATCCAATCAGTTTCTTCATTAGATTTCAAAAGAAATAGACCATCAACTACCTTAAACTTGTATCAAAAAGAATTTTTTTGGTAATCCCAAATATATCAATCGTAGGCAATCTCTCATGTATAAAACTACAATTGAATGCTGGATAGTTTATGCATCATCCAAGATCATGTGCAAAATCATCCATTAACTCACTTTGTGCAACGCAGTTACCAACTATGTCACTCAACTTCCGCTTCATCATCAACATAGATATATCACCACAATAGCAGCACTGATCAACAACCACAGACCAGAAAAAGAATATCAACTTTACTCAACCAATCGATACCAGTATTCGCAAACAAACATTCACTTCAGCAAACAACTTTGTATATCAATCCAGATTTTAGTTTTTGAAGAGTTACCTGTATTTGAGATTATCTTGAACAATCATTATAAGAACCAAATGTAGCATTGCGGTACCAAAATCCATCATTGCATCACATTTTAGGCAACGTGGTCAGGTAGCAGGTGAGGTAGATTTTACTTTCTAATGTCAAGATTCAAGCGAGCATGGCGAACTAACTGATTGACAGCAACTTCTAGTTTTAGGCGGATCCATTTAGACACGAGCATCGCTTCAATCATTGACCTTAGCAACACTTCAGGCATTGCAATCGCAATCTACTTAGACATCAGATTCGAGTTCATCTCTGTAATCTCTACAATTGGAAAAATCGTGCTTCAAAACGATGCGAAATCGTTCGCTCCGTGGTGCCCAAAATCGTTGATGGAGTTGATGGGGGAGAATTCAAATTTGCTCATAAATGGGAGTTTGCATAAATGATGAGGAAGGGAAGGAGATTGTTGGTGCTTTGGAGAGGCAGCGGAGGGTTTTGGGAGGACGGAGAAGGTTGAGAGACTAAGCAGCTATGGATATTTAAAAATTTAGATCTGGAGATAGTGTAGATATAAAAAGAAAATGTATTCAAAGATACGAAATTTCAAATAGGAGAAGAGAGAGAGTGTGGAAGCTTTGGGAAAGATTTGAAGCAAGCATGTAGTAGGTTTTTTTTTCAAAATGATCAGAGCAATAAAAGAAGAGGAATGGAAAATGAAGCGAACGAAATATATTGAATATGTTGGGAATAGGAAGAGTGAACAGTTTTTTTTTTCTTCAGAAATTATCAATTTCAATAAACTGTTTGTTCTTCCGATAAATAGATGAAGGGTCATAGAAACCCAACGGTAAGAAAAATGTATACGGTAAAATTAACCGTTTCAACAATTTCATCGCGTACCGAGTTTTCGAAATACACAAATGAATACACTATTTTGATCAGCACGACGAGACGATCAAAATGGTATACTATTATCAGTGGTTCGATTGAATTATAAAAGTTCGAATTTTCTATTAGCGGAAAATGCAACAAAAATGCTGAAAAATAAGATCGACGAAGCCAAAGACGTTCGAATTTGGAAAAACGACAAACTGACGTTTGCTCAGAAGATGGTTTAGAATTTTCCTATGTAAAAATATTTAGGTTCCGAAAACATTTTATTTTCATTGCTTTTTAACTGATTAAATTGAAGTGAATTTACGCGCGAAATAAACTTTCATATTTTCGGACGAAAATTTACCAGTTGCTATGTTTAACTAGACGTATTCCAAATATTAAATTTTTATTTCAAAATTTTATCGTTTAAAATTTCACAAAATTTCAACTAATTACGTTATTAAAACAGTTGAAATTTACGGGTCGTTACAGATTCCTTTATCAAGATTTTTAATAAATGTTCTTAAGTGACTTGTATAATTGCAATGAATGAAGTATAACTGAAAGATCATAGTTATATTATACAATCTTATATCTTATATTCATCCTTTCTACCATACTTGGTCATCCTCAAGTTACCCCAATCCTACTTGGGTACATACTAAAAGTTCATAACACAAATACAAATACCTGGCTAACCACAACATCACTCTATCACAGCCATATTTATAAACTACTACTTAATACCTAATATTAGATATATATTATTAGTCTTCAATCCCACTCTCAATCATCATTCCAAATCTATTGCTGATGGTGCACTCCAATATCCAAATTCCAATGAAATTTCCCCCATATCCTCATCCTCGTTCTCTTGTTCATTGTCAGCTTCATTCCCACATTTTCCCTAAACTATAGCCATGGCCGATTCCATGTAACATGTCCAAACCGATTGGTACTTCCTGCAACATTTATCTCTCCTCCAATCCTCGTATTCCCATCTCCCTGGGATTCTCAAATTCCTCCTCAGCTTCTTCCTCGGCTTCCACTTCATCATCTTCCACATTATCCCACTGAATGTATAAGCTTGATGACTCCTCGCCCCAAATAACATGAATCCCATCCATCTCCCATTTGATGTTGCTGCCCTCACTACTGTGGTTTGATTCATTTGGCATCATATCATTCGGATCCTCCTCTGGTTTAAACTCTTCCTCCATGGGTTCTTCTTTAGGTTCGACTTCTGAACTGGCGGGGTTGGTGATCCCTTTTCCTTCCAAGGATGGAGCAGCCTCAACGTCACTAGAGATTACGACCAAATCTGGAGTTAGGGGAGGTATAAGCATTCTTGCTATTGTGTAATCATCTATGTCTCTACGAGTACATGGTTATACTCCTCTTATATAGGCTCTTCCTCATCACTTGAAAGAATGGTTAGATCATCTTTCTCACCCCAATTTGCTCTTGAGGTTTCTCCTTTTGAATACTTCCCTCCGTATGACTATACAAACATAAACAAAAATACTTAGAAGTAGACTAAGTATTTATCCTAACTTAACAAGTATACTGCTTTTCAAATTAAGGTTTGATCAATACTTAGGAAGCAAATCGAGATCTCTATCAAAATGTTTTATCTCTATCCAAAAATCCTTTTAAAATGTTTTCCAAACATCCTTATCATCGACTATAAAAATCATTTCTAAAAAAATCCATTTAGATAAAAGTCCTCATTTTTCAAATCTTAGGTTTTCCCACTATTCTTAATCCTCTCAATACCATTATTAAACATCTTATAGTCAAACTATGAGATTCTAATCATAAGATATTTATTCTTGATTTAACTAACTTATTTTTTTAAACAATTATCCAATTTATGGCTTTAATATCATAACTAGGTATATTTTCCAAAATATATTCTTTATATTTAAAATATGACCTTAGGCAAAATTATTTCATTTACTATGTTTTCAAAACAAATCATTTTATATATCATTAACAAGTACACGCTCTTATATAATACTCTTAAACTCATTCTGAGGTGTTACTTACCCTATCTCTAATGAGTTACTCATCCTAGGGTATTACTAACCCTATCTCTAATGAGACTTTACCCCTATCTGGCTTAAGTGTTTTCTCAACCTAAGCTCTGATACAAAATGTGATGACCCGCCCTTTCGACTCTCGGAAATCAACACTAATACATCCTCGGTATACACGTGCCACAAAACCAAGTGCCGGAAGGATGGATAGTAAAGGATAAAAAGAAAATAAAGCCAGAATAGAATCTTACATGAATGGAATAATAAATATTATTTCAATATATATATATATATATAACTTTAAACGGAAATTTTAAATACATTTATCAGAGTTTATCTTATAAATCAGCCTAGATAATTATAAATCTCCATCCTTATGACTGTTGAATACAGTCAGTAAACTAATGCAGTGGAAATGGAAATGGAGAACTATCTACAGAATCATCTTCAGCTCCAGACTTCAAGCTCTATCACAATGCTCTAAGCTAAACCCGACTACTTCGCTATCCGAAAAATAGGGTACCAAGAGTTTTAAGGAAAAAGAAAATAAACTCTGGGTCACTCATGGGACTAGTATAAGAAACTCAAAAATACAAGTATTGGAAAACAAACGGTATCTCATAAGACCACACCGCACATAAATACGAAAATGGTTTTTAGCTTATGATAACCAAAACAGTTTCTATGCAAAATCTGAGAATATTATTTTTAATGACATTCTTTGAAAATCCTTTCAATAATATATTAATCGAAGCTAGAATTGTTACATTTGTTAAATTTGACAGTATTAGGTTTACAACTGAAACCGTAAAGGTCGTGTTGGAGAATGGATTCCATACAATGACAAGGTAAGGGACCATATGACGCCCCACCTCTATACCCACGCTAGACAAGAACATTACGGTGTAATGCTGTCGACTAGCACGGAGAATAAGGCTGTTGAGGAGCGACCATCCGTGTAACTTCTTTGAGCGAGCACCGATATGTCAGATTGTATAGAATGCATATCGTTTAAGGAGGAAATCCGGCATACCGATTCAAACTCAAAGCTATCACACAGTGGCTATATATAATCTTCGGAAACAAACATAGAAGTAAACATAACACAAATCAGTCACAGACATCCATATCACAAAGGCGGAAAAAGATATGAATATATATATATATATATATATATATATATATAACACATGAAAGTGTACATCAGAGTAGTGGTCGGAAAGATCCACGATAATACAAAAGAATAGCAGCACGTGCTATACAAAAGAATAAGTACACAACATAGAGTCTATATCTCAAATGTGTACATCCAAAAATTGCTAATCTAAGTAGTTAGCCAAAAGTCAGAATAATCCTGAAGAGAAGTCAAGCAAAAGCACCTGTAACATCTCGGTCTGACCCGAGTATTATTTATAAGAAAATAATAAACGGATCAGTCTAGCTATAAATATTAGAGGATATGGTATAAAAGACATGGCATGAACATATAATAATTATAATGGCATACTACTATAAGCATGTAAATGATAATCAACAAGAGATTAATCAATATCACAAGAATCTTCTCAAAGATAAAATAGGGTATCATACCCTAAACTTGTATTCATAACAAGTCAATGACACACGAATTCACCAATGCACAAAAATGATAAACATATCAATGAAAATCAAGAAAATTGGTGAAGCACAAATTCCAGAAATCAACACACGAAATCCAGAAATCACATAAAAAGGGGGGAAAGGCCTATCACAAGAATGGGAGCATGAAAACTCACCAACGCGCGTAACACATGAACGAGAAGCTATCTCATGGAAGCTATCCATTAAATTTTTGACACACGAACGGCCCGAAGACCATGGGGCGCTACCCCAATATGTGATGGTGAAACATCACACAAACGGGGTTTAGTCTCCCTCGTAGACAAAGAGACATCGCTCAATCGCTAGTCTAAATCACAAAAATGATCATCATGATCATAAAGAAGTGTCAGTTACACTAAGCCAGTAAATATATGAGTTTAGCTTCATGTCCCATAACCACTAGCTTAACTTAAATATTTACGAACAAACTGTAGATCTTCACTAGAAAATTGTCACAAAAGGGTTCAATCGAACAAGTCCAAGAGCTAACCGACGAAGTGAACGCAAGCGTTTCATACCACTCGTTTTACTAAGTCGTTTAATTCGATTTCTCATCCGAGTGAAGTAAAGGCTTGTATATACTAATAGGTTGGAAAATGGTTTAGGAAAAAGGGCTTTGTAATAAAATAGAGTTGAAATTGCTTTGATGAAAGAGTTTTGATATTCACTACTAGTATTGAAGTCTTCACGTTTTTAAAGTGACAAGTCACAAAACGATTGTTGAAACAAATCGAATCACATAAATTCACATTCGAAGACGTGAGTAAAGTCCAAGGAAATCAATCCCAAAACCATCATAGTAGAAATCCTATTGAATGCTTTTCAGATAAGATCCCCTACGGAGGGGGGTCCAGAGGGGTGGCAACCCGCTAGGTGGGGGTGCGGGGGCAACACCCCTGCTTACGGTGTTCGACCTAAAAGGTTGCAAGCTAAGCCTGGCGACCTAAAAATGGAACGACCCAGTATGCCTAACGACTTAACTAGGCGAGCGACCTAACAGGGTGATAGCAGAAGAAGTGTTAGGTCAGCGATGACCTACGACTTAAGGTCAAGCGACCTAGTGAAATAGCAGGGAAAATGTTAGGTCGGAAACGACCCACAACTTAAGGTTCCACGACCTAACCCATACGAGCGACTCAAGGTCATACGACCTAACAGTTGCAAGCTAGCGGAGTTGGCATGGCCGAGCGACTTAGTAGATGCAGCGACCTACGACCTAACAATTTAAAAGCCAACGACCTACGACTTAAAAGCCATACGACCTACGACTTAAGAGTCATACGACCTACGACTTAAGACCTAAACCGCGCACGACTTAACTCCAGATGCGCAATAATGGCCATACGAGCTATGGCCTAACGACCTAACCCCGAACGAGCTAAATAGGTAGGCAGACCAACCTATAGGCGAACGACCTAAAGGCGTTAACTCACGGACGACCTAAGACGTTAACTCGCTGACGACTTAAGACGTTAACTCGCGGACGACCTAAGGCATGCAAACGAAAATACGAAGGCCGTGACTTTTCAACGCGCGCGAGCTAGCAGTCTGGACGACCTAACCTGGACAGAACGACCTAAAGGCTGGAATTCACCAAAAACACTAAAAATTGGAGTTTTTCGCCAATCCAATCCAAACCAAATGCAAATGTGCATGCTAAAGTGATAGGGAACCATTCCCAACAGTCCAAGATAGATATAGAGAAGAATGTGAGATAAAAAATCTCACCTTTTCACTAAAATGAATGAAGATGGAGATTGAAAGCAAGTAGAAGCAAATCCAAAGCTTGAATCCACTATCTTCTTCTTGAATTTGGAGTTGAATGTCGGGTTTGCAATAGAATTTGAGTTTGGAGTTTTAATTTCCCTTTCCCACCACCATTTTTGACAAATCTTGAAATGTTTTGATCAAGTGAGGAAGAGGGTTGGGCTGAACTATAGAGGTGCAGTCCAAACCAAAGTCAAAGGCGGGAAAAAGTGTCGAAAATTTCACTATCTCCAAACATATCGAAGTTTACACTCAAAAAGATCGCAAACGTCATTTTGAACTCAATGGGAGTGGTCTCGAGTCCTAATTTGACCTTATGCAAAAAGTAGCTTTTCGGACCAAAATCCGATTAACGATAAAATATTTAAATAAAATATTTAAATGCTAAATTGATAAATATGCGGGTTGTTACAGACCACCTTCCTACGGTACATCTCTAGAGGGATGCGCTTGAGGCTCTACCTCTACCAACACAAAACCAGCCTATCTTTACTATAGATAGTATCGAATATGACATCACCCTGATCGTTCCCGACCTATTCGAAAGCTCTCATAGCATTCACAAGATACCATATAATAATAAAGAGTGATCTAGGAAGGTAACGACCATATCCTAATGGGAGTGACCCACTTAGCCCTGCCGCGTCTACTTTGTTTTTGTCATTCTCGAGTGATGAGGCTCGAAGTAATGATTACTTTCTCATAGCACACATTTCACTTGAATGCAACATTGCCAATTCCGTCACACATTATTGATTCCCATAAATGTACAACCTCTGAGCTCGTACATCTCATAGAAGCATGTTAAGTATTGTAAAAATCAATGTACATGCATTTTAGAAATACAATGTCAGACATTCGTCCATACAAGCTGTCCAAGAACAAGACAAACCGAAGGAAATCTCCTACAGCATCCTATCAAGAATCACCCCTAGGATTAGAATAGAGCAGCCCTTGCATTGAAGGTCAAATGAAGATACCATTGCCACACACACACACACACACATGATATGGGAAATTTTCCTCGAGGGTCAGTGATAAGCAACCCTTCATTCCATGTCTTCACCTTAGAATGCATACATTGGTTCAAATTGGTTTTTGGATAGGAAACACCAAATCCGATCCTAGTTATTTTGAACCAATCATCGATAAAAAGATATCAAGTTTGAGGGTGATTATCATTTCATTCATTAATATCTTTTATCGAATTAAATATCTCTTTTAGAGATATAAGTCTTTAAATCATATTCCTTTTCAGTATATACAGAGTCATTAAACGTCTCTTTAACTTTGGAAATACCAAATCAAAATCATTTCTCATAAATTACATTGCAAAACATTATTGAGCAAAAAGGGTTGATATAAATTATACTAATTCTACTCAACATCAATTTCCACATTCAACCTTTACTATCCGTCGAATAATGGTGAAATCACCTTTTAATTTCATAGTATGTTTTCCTCCTTAGAATTTAATACCAAGTATAAGAAGATTATTTCTATACAATCCAAGTTGTATGAAATTAAATTTATAAATTTGAATCTTTTATACTTATCTCGTTTCCAACATTTCGACCTTATCTATTCCTCGCGTAAGAAAGAGGCCAGGTGAGCTAGGGCACCGATTACTCCTGAACATCTCCTGTAACGACCCACCTTTTTGGACAGTTTAAATCGACAATCAAACACACATGTTAATGGGGTAAATATGAAAAGAAGAGAAAAGGAAGAAGAAACAACCATAGAACCTCGCAGTGGAAAGATAAAATATAATAATAAAATAAACAGTTCATGAAGCTGTTTAATATACTTTGATTATCATTTATAAAACATTTATCAGAGTTATACATATACAACATAACAAATAAAATAATGCAACAGACAACATGATGCAGGGATAATAATAGTAATAGTATACCAAATCTTCGTCTTCGTCCTCTAGAATAGAACTTCAAATAAGCTGTAAAACTCAAGACTGACCGAGCGTAATGAAAGAACAAAACACTCGAGTCAGGACTAAAATATCCTTATGTAAGTTAAATCGATCGTAAATAAATATGAGTGTAACAGTGTCAGAGATGTTTACGGGTTTTGACATCTCCTATCCAGTGTTAACATGCATGCAATAACTCAAGAGATGTTACGGGATTTTCCATCTCTTAAGGATCCGTTAAACTATCTACTATGTAGTACAATACGCTATTATAATATGTCTACAGTAAAGTAAAAGTATTAAAATAGCATTAAGGCGTTACCCATATCCCCATTAACACATTTTTTATATATTCCCATAGTCTATACAATACCGTAATTCCTCCGTAAACTGGAGGGCTATCAGAGGGCACTCCATAGGTATGGTACAAAACAAACTCGTAGAAGGCATGGTAGGGCATGTGACATGGCACGCGAGGCAATGCCAGAGTAGATATACCATTTTCACTCCCGGACTGGTGGTAACACATAGCAGCTACTACCGCCCACCTCGGAACACACTCCCAAACAAATCGAGGGTGGCCACCAAATCAATCACAAAGTAATAGAATGGTATCGAAGAAATGTGGCCGATAG
The DNA here is from genome assembly GCA_030737815.1 of Allium fistulosum. Taxonomy (NCBI): domain Eukaryota; kingdom Viridiplantae; phylum Streptophyta; class Magnoliopsida; order Asparagales; family Amaryllidaceae; genus Allium; species Allium fistulosum. The sequence goes on from CM060908.1 coordinate 488,603,531, forward strand.
GGGGAATGACCCCACTTGGCCCGGTATAGCTCCTGTTTTAGCCACATCAAGCTAACTCACGGGAGTTAGGGTCACGTAAATACCTCATATAGGATCGTACACCAAACCATCCTACTTCATTTCTGGAATCTCCACCACATACATAGTTGTTAAAGTAGTTTTCGGTATCGACAGAGAGTATGCCCATATCCGATCCCGGTCTCTTTAACAACCAATCACTTATTACACACCGGATGGATCTTTTACATTTTCAAAAAAATCAATTCATAATTGATATCAAAATATCATATTCGTTTCAAAATCAAATCCATTTATCAAAATCATCGTATCTACTCAAAATATACGATTCCATGTCAAAAATCATTTTCGCCTCAATATCTCATTTTGATTTCAAAATCGTTTCGAATTTCGGTTATAACTTCATTTAATCAAATTCGTATTTAAACCCAATATTTAAATATAAACACTTCACCCTATTGACCAGCTTGAATTTTTAGAAAATAGTTTGAATAGTTTTAAAAATGCTTTAAATAATTAAAATAGATAAAATACTTTAAAATATTTAAAAATAGATTTCAAAATAGATTTAAAATTGATTTAATATAGTTAAATAAATTTAAAATAGATTAAATATACTTAAATAGGTTAAATAGCTTAAAAATAAATTAAGTGGATTTAAAATAAATTAAAATTAGTTAACATGGTTTAAGATAGGTTGAAATAACTTAATATAGTTAATATAGGTTAAAATAGTTTAATATGAAATATTTTTAGTTTAAAAAAAATGGTTTAAATAGCAGAATACTTTGGGAAAATAAAAAATGAAATAGCTTCAAAATCAAACAATTTCAAATTCCAACTTCTCAATCCGAATAAAATTCTAATTTCCATTCAGTCGATTCAATCTCGATTTCAATTCAAATTAATTTCGACTCCAATTTCAAATTAATTCAATTTCATTTTCAAATCCAATTGCTTCAATTTCGATTTCAATTTATATGATTTCAAGCTCAATTTTCAAAATATCAATGCAAAACATTTAAATCAAATTATCCTTCAATATTCAGTTTAAAATCCCAATCTTCAATATAATTCAATTCTGAGCTAAATTTCGAAATGTCGTTTTATATCACTGTTACTTAGTAATATTCAAAGTTCGAATAAAAGTTCAATAAAAAAATACAAATCAATTTACAAAATTCAATCATATCACGATTTAAATTTCAAAGTCTCAACTTTAATTATTTAACAATGTCTTTTAACCAAATTTATTTCAACATTTAAAGCTCAAATTCGCGATAAAAATTCGATTTCTATAAATTGATCCAAACTTTTAAAATCATTTCATTTAACCAATCCGGTGTCCGTATATAATTTTCTATCCTATGGTCAAGTGATCAGTTATTTCAATTTAATTTCAGAGATGGATATATATCATGTCAATCCAAATCATAGTGTCATAGGTATGTATCATTTCACCCTATTTCTTAAATTATTCGAAATAATTCAATTAGCAGTTTATATACTGTAAATAATACACAGGGTGAAATATAGTATATCAGAATAAATAAACATCCAAATATCAATCAATAGAATACGTTGCAATCAATCATCCAAATAGTCAATATAATTCGCAACAATTTCGTAGTTACTAAAATTGGATAATTTACTGGCAATTCAATTTCAATTTCAAATAACTTTCTATTTATAACGGTTAATTCAAATGAAAACCAAATTTCCCAAACAACGACCAATAAATCCATATCACTTCATTAATTCAAATTTAACTAGCATAAAAATATTCTAGTACGTTGTGAGCAACATAAAACATTCACCTTGAGTTTACGTTGCCAATCGTTTAAATTTTAAATTAAATCGAGCACATTCGATTTAGCCTAAAATTTTATCAAGCTCCAAACATCTCTGGATCTACATTGCAGCGTAGATCTCGTCGCTGCAATTCCGGTGCCGCCAGTTTCGCCCGATTTTGACCTCATATGACAAAGTTACACAGTTTTAAAGTTTTTGAATATAAATTTATAATAATAACATTTTTTTATATAAGAAACCAGATCTGCCGTACAAATGGATTGAAGAAATCTGGCTGCCAAACTCTCCTTCTCCATCGCGCATTAAAGGAAACCGAACCCACTCACAACGTCTACAAATCGCATGCCGCCCCACGTATGCTCGCCCGGAGATTGATCGAAGACCACCATTGAATGCCCCTTGCGAGCCCCACCAACGGCCGGAAGCACGCGACACTCGGTCGTTCCCTGGCCGTGAAAATTACGCGCGAACGCTGGCCCTTCAACGATGATTTCTGGCCACCTCATCGAGTTTCACATCGACCCACCGTACGGATGTGAAGCCCACGTCGTGCTCTACGATATTCCAGTTGGGAATTTTTGAAATTAATGAGTAGATGGGAAGAAAATCGAGGGGGAAGTCTAAGAGATTTCGGCCATTGAACGATTTTGGCGGCGGCTGTGAAGTAAACCCTAGGGTTTCTGTAGCTGCATATATATATATATATATACGTATAACCAATGATTATAATATTATTTTCCAAAAATTTCAAGCCTTTTCAAACGAACTCCAAACAAGACATGCCGCTTGGCGTTTATAATGTTTTACCCCTATTCCGAACACAATGGAACAGGTTCCGGGACCTAATTCGATCGTATGTGAAAATTAGCTTTTTGAATCGAATTAAAATATTAAATTTTCGATATTAATTTCAACGCGTTTATATCCCGTCCGACCAAACGATAACTCCAAACGCTACAAAATTTGAAATCCGATAATAATACATTATTACGGATCTAATGGAACTGGTTTCGTCGAATTCCGAGACTGTTCCCCAGATCGCTATTTTAACGTCTCGGTTATAATATAAAATTGTTAATTTCTAGTTATTCACTTAAAAATCCAATTTTAAATGTTAACAAATTTCATTGTTGTTTTAATAAACTTTACATCAACTTCCGGTTTCATTTTGAATCATATTAAATTCAGAATTCAATTATTCAAATATTTGCAATTTTAAATTTTAAACAATTTTGATTATCCAAAATTCACTATCTTGAAATATTTGAAAATGAACTTATAAGATTTAACTTTAAAAATGAATTCAAATTATAGAACAACTATTCCCATTATACAGTTATTCAACTCCCGTTATTCAATTATTCAGTTAATTTCAAATATTGAATTTAAACAATTTAATTGTTCAATATTTGACAAATTTCAATATTGGATTGTAAATGAATTTTCGTTATCAATCAATTAATTTATTTACATCTAATGAATTCAACATTATTATTTAATCCAACTATTGATCATAAACTCATTCAATGAGTAGCATTATCTTTCAATACTCGTTATTACTTAAATCTTCAAAATTAGTTCATTTCAACATTTTATTTTCTATCCACATAATCCACAATTATTATTCAACTTCAGTTATTGATCATGAACCCGGCTAACATATATAATTTCATTTCAATTTCAATTAGTTTCCAAATTCAATTCGACTGACTAAATAAACCGGTGACTTATAATAATTATCACCCTTAACTTTTAGTCACACTTATAAGTTTATTATTTACAAAAAAGTGTCACATTACCTATATAATATAAATTTGTTTTTCTTATACCCTTTATAATCAAGTTGAAACATCTGCGTCATTTGAATTGAGTGGATTTTCATTCAATTCATTAATAATTAACTTAGATAAATATTGTTGCAATTCATTCTAGTTATTATTATCATAAATAAATTACAAATTTTTAATTCTTCCAACATTAAACCATGAAATCTTATTAAATTAACTATTTTAATTATCGAAAATTTATGGGTCATTACACCTCCTTAGTTTAAGCACCTCACATATGGATCTCATGAATAGAAAAATCCAGTTTACTCATCAGCTTTTAGAGGCAAGATTAAATCACTTATTTATAACAGGTTTTCTTCTAATCATTTATTTAAACCCTTTTAAAATAATTATGAAACCTCCAAATTATCTTTAAAACACTTATTTATTTACTTGAAAACTTTTATAAAGATTTGAGAAAGAATACTTAAGTTTAAAGTCATTTCAGAAGTTATTAAAAGTGCTGCAAAGAGCACTGCTTATAGTGCTTTTAAGGCTTATTTGATCAAAAAACAATTTTTCTAACATTTAGAAATCCATTTTATAAATTAGACCTCTTTTAAAACATTTTAAAACATTTATAGAATTTATTCATAAATTTAAAGAATTTATTGCTTTGGTTTCCAAACTTCCAAAGCACGACTATTTTGAAAACTTATTTTGCTCATAATTCAAAATCTACTTAACGTAATCTCGATATTTTGCTTTTGTTTGAAAACTAGGATTATAAGAGTTTGGAAATTTCTTATTTCAAAAAATGCTGACTTCGATTCCATTGTATAAATGGATTTAAACTTCTACGACATGAAATCGCGAACTGTCGTTACGCGGTGCGCCTATTGTTGACTCAACTTTCATAACTTGTCAAAACTTCATCAAACTGGGTTAAGTGTTTATAAGACATTTATAAACCATTTTAAAGGGTTTAACAATCTCATATACACCATTTCATTTATTAAAGAAAAGTGATTTCCTTTGTGATATTCGACGTGTATTAAACGTGAATCATTCACACAACCAAACAAACTTATTACCATGTCCAAAAATGGTTCACAATCATCATAACCAAGCATAACCAAACATATAATTCATCCGATATATCATAAATAAATAGAGTTTCTCACCTTCATTGTTTTCTAATTTTACAAAAATTCGCTATAACTTTGCTACGATCAAATCAAAGTCTACGGAATCGAGCCTCAGACCTTTGAATAAGCTTGGCCTAAGCTTTCAAGTGGAGATGGGCTTGGCCTTGGTAGTAGGAGGTGGAGGCTGTCGGTTTTGGGTGGAGGAAGTAGTAGTTTGAGCTTGTTTTGAAGTGGATTACTAATGTATATATACTAATATAAATTTATTTTCTTTTTTCTTCATAATTTTCCTAAGATAGGAAGTCATTAAAATTTCTTGAGAAAGAGGAAGAATATGATGAATAATAGTGTTAAAATTATGAAAGAATGAATGTGTATTATAGGAAATTTTTTAGAAATAAATATCCAAAAGTGCATGAACCCAAATGCCCTTGCCCATACCCCCATCACCTCAAGGTGCATGGAAATGCCACCCTCCCTTTTGCCTTCATGTGTGTAGCCATGTGTGTGAGTTGATGTGTGTAAGAGTTTGACTTTATTTTGCTTAAGGATGAAGTTTATGAAAAATATCTTTGATCTTTTGTAGTGTGTGTGTATGTATATATATATATATATATAAGTGTTACGTATATTTATATGTATATATATGTTCAAGTATATGTAAGGGTGCACATGTGCATGTTATATATATGCATAATACATATAAACAAGGTTGCTACAACTTTCAACAACTTCTGTTCATTAAACCGTTGAAAATCGGAAAGCCGATTCTCGGTCATATTTTCACTTATAAATAAATTTACATATAAATGTAAAATAAATTTGAAAAATAATTTCTTATTATTTTTAACTAATTAAAATGATCATATTTTATTTATAAAACCATATAAATAAATATTAAATAATTATTTACAAAAGTGCCATTATATCGACAAAGCGATATCAATTTTCCTTATAATTGTAAATCATATATAATCTTTATAAACTATGATAAATGATTTATTATCACTTCATAACTAATTAAAATGTATTATTATCATTTAAAAACAGTTATTTGGATAATAATAATAATTGTTAAATCATTAAATCTCAATTTAAATTCATAAAAAAATTATTAAATATGATGCCATTATTGATGATGTCATAAATACATTTTATTTCCAAAAAATAAAGTAAATAATTTTATTTCATATACTTGTTTAAACGGATAAACAATTGTATATATCCAGCTCCTTGCGTGACATCTGGTAACTATAGAGCTGTATATTGGCAAAATGATTTTCGACCATTTTATCAATATGTTTCCAGAGTATATATTTTTATAAATACTTATTCAAAATAAGATTACCATCATTCTTATTCAAAACATCAAAATTTATGTTAAAAAGCTTATATTTGAATATTTAAAAATAAACATAATTTTCCAAATTGATAAATTTGTGGGTCGTTACACATATGGATCATATGTGTCACTTACTTTAAAAGCAAGAATTCAAACCAATGTTTTAACATACGTTAACAAAAAATCAACCAACTTAAACACAATCAAATCCTGGCAAATATGGGATATATTTTGAATCAAAGAGGCAAGTCATCTTACCTTTTACCCAATAACAACTAAGTCCAAGCAGCCCAAGTCCATACCCAACCTTACAACCACCTTTCCTTCTCATCCTCCTTCCCGCTTTCACCTTTTTTCCCCTCCAAACCTCTATCTTGCTCATGGCCTATGCATGTGGGAAGAGTATGGCTTTGTTTTTAGGTTTTTGCATGGTGGAAGGTGTTATAATATTGCCCCAAGGCTTCACTCCAAGTTTGAGTTGATTTGAATTTTGATTTGCAATAATTTCGTTTAGAATATAAGAGGAGAAGAAGAAGAAGCTACTAAAGAAACTTGTATTTGCTTTGTGAATTCGTGACTTATTCCTATGGGTATTCCTCTCCTAGGAATATAGGGTGTAAATATGTTGTTGTTTCAGTGCATGTTGCACATTAACATTATATATTATATTGGCATGACTCTTTATCTAGCAGTAGTAAATTAGCTTTACCACTAGCATTCATTATATTTATATCACCTCTATTGACGTGGGTTTTAAACCTTTATAGTCATATTATTTTAAACTGGATGATCATACATGTATGTATACTGCAGTTGATATGAGATGTACGTCTAGTTTGTGTGGTTGTTGTGGATGTTGATTGATTATGTATGGTTGTTGTTGATGTTGATTTCAATGCATTTTACTATATTGAGTTATTGAGCATTTTACTTTTTTATGAGATCATAAATGACACCATGACATCAGTATGTGTATTGTAGTTTGAATATGTTTTACTCACACTAGAAATATCCCGACCCATTTATTATATTCATTTATAATTCTTGGGTTAGTCTGAGATATTTCAGGTACAAAGACTCACTTGCACTAGATATGTTATTTTGGATACATCATCATCAGGTGATGCATTAGTTACTAGTTTTTAGGTATATATATGTATATTTTCGGATGGTTACATGTACTATATGTTGGGATGTTGATATTCTATAGTTGTTCATGTACTTGACTATGATGTTGTACAATATATGTTGATGGTAAGATTTATGACTTGTATTTTGTGGCCCTACTAGTGAATGTTGTATATATCTACTACTATATTTTCCAATGCGGCATCTGGGTATAGCTTGTATCCTCTAATTTTTCTATTGTTTTTTCTTAAAAGTGTGTGTCTGTGTTATTGCTTTATGCCGAAACTAGATACATACAAATATTTTGTATATGATGGTGAGAAACATATCAGGGTTTTCCTAAGGGAATACATGTTGGATAGCCCATTATGTCTCATTCTCCATACTATCATACATCGTTACTTTAGTATTACCCTTTGGTAGTATGAGTGTATGGGAAAGATGTTACATTTTTGGAATCAGGGTAGATTAATAATAATTCATAAATTGAATACAAGTGTTAGCTTTAACAGTGAGACTTAAGCTTGTTGTGTCCCTTGTTTGTTGGTAGTTAACTAGTATATACGGGATAATAGGAATATAAAGTGATTACATAGGATAATCATTTGGGTACCTACTTGTTAATCTTCTACTATATAGAATGCTTACTTCCAATCTTATTCTTATTACTTATTCTTAGTTTGGTATGTGGAATAATGAGTATGGTTGGATGTCAAGGAGGTAGAAGTGATGCCGACCAATTTAGTGTGGTTGGCAGTGGTAGAGTATTTCTGACTTTCGAAAAACTTATGGAGTTAGCATGGAATATTCAGGCCATGGGAACCTAATCAACTCCTAACCCTAACCCGGATATCGCACCAAGAATGGAATTTGCAAGAATGTGTAGTGACTCCGTAACATGTAACGACCTGGATTTTTCGATGTTTTAAATTAAAATTTAACGAAGATTTTAAAACAAAAATGTTGTTAAAGGAAAAATTTGACAGAAAAAACTGAATATTTGAAACGCGTCCATTGAAATAAGACCAATAAAATTTGTTTCGCGTCAAAATTCGTCCAAAACTCGGTTAGCAAAAATTTTTAGTGCAAATTATCAAATTTTAAAGTATGAATATTTTTACATATAAATGATCTAGAAAATTTTATGATTAAAACGTCAGAATTCGTTCCGTCCAATTCCGACCTCTGTAGCTCCGTTTATCAAGAATTGCCGTTGTCGTCCAATTTCGAAGCGGTAACAGTGGCGACAGATGAGATTTTGCTACGGATGTCGTAGCACAGATTTGATTACATCTTTGGATTCATCTTGTTGCGCTGGTCTCCACGGTATATTTATTTTCGTATTTTGGCTTATGTTGCAAAACGTTAAATGGTCAAAATAATGGTCCGTAACCGTGCCCGGGGTCATAATTACCTACATTCTTTTCACAATACATGAATTTAGACTCTTTAACTCTAGGTTATCTTAGGATTATTTGTATTTTTTTTCTGTATGTGGTCATCTAATTTTCTTTCTCTCCCTTTCATAACGTTATGTTCAGTCTGTGTACCTAATAAATTTTTATGCATCATTAGCGTGATGATTTGTTTTGATAAGTAAACCCAACTTGGCAAGCATATTCGTCATAATGCATTTTTCTCTTGAAAATGGAACTTGAATTATTCCTTGAGATTTTAAAGTAAGAATAGGCAATGATCAATGTTCAATAATTGTTTTGCAATTTTTGTTAATTTGTATGCACTTAAATTACTGCTAGAAGGTTGTTATAAACTGTAAAGTATAAAAGCCAATATAAGTAAAACTACTTGGAGAGGGAGAAAAGTAAATGTTAATGTGATGTTTGTATTTAGAAAAGGCGTGCAGTAAACACAGCTGAAATTAAAAGAAGGAAATAGTCATTTTCCTGAGAGTAGGGATGTTTGATGTTTCTAATCATGAAATACAAAATTGTCTCTTAAGATGTGCAACAGTTATATGATTTAAGTTTCAAGCAATGCTATTTTAGAATCAATGATATTTAAAATCGATAGTTAGAAAGAAACATAGAAAGACAAGATAAATGATGGATTTAAATTTTATTAGCATCGTGGAAAATGGATGGTAAACTAATTTCAATATGAAAATTATTATTTGGAAAAATAGGGACAACATGAGAAGTGCGAAATTATAACTGTACTTAAACAGTGTACTGTGGTTTTCAATATAACAATGCTCAATTAGTGCAGCCAACAAAATACTAAACTAATATACAATATTATAGATTTTTTTTAAACAAAATTGCTATGGAGTAAAATTCAAACATGGAAACTATTTTTCACATAGTGATGTATTTTTGCAAATGTAGTAGAAATGTTGGAAGCATGACCAAGCTAGTAGAAAGTGACCAAGTTAACATAGATATTCTCAATAGTCACTTTATTTTTTCCCCTTATGGTTTATCTCCTCATTTTTTTATCATCGCAGTACATTACAGTAATCATTGTTTAATTAAACTTTTGCATTGCACATAATGTAGGAATAAAGGTGCTTCTAGGAAGAAGGTTTTTGCTGCTAGCATTTCTGTTTTAATTTATATTTAGATTCTCGTTTGTAATGTATGTCTTCCAAACTACACAATACTTTTTGATGACTCATGTAATGGTTTTTTCTATTAGTAAATCACTAGTTGTTCCAACATATTGTTGTATGTATCATGTACTTCTCATTGAAATTTAATAAATTAATGAATTTTGTCGTGCATGTGTACATTACATATTTTACGATGTTTGTGTGTAGTTGAAGTTGGACATTTAATAACATTTTTTGCCTGTAATAAACATATTGCTACAATACTTTATAAATATTGCTAAAACATAAGATACGACATGTGAAAACTATTGACATAATTTATATACAATGTGTTTTAGTAGTTGTAAAATATTTATGTACAACGTTTATCGTACGAATTAAATGTATTTTTATTTATGTTAAAGCAATGTTGTAGAAAACTTATTTATAATGATTCACAATCATGGTGGTAACAAAATATAACGGTTAAAAATAGTTGCATGAATTTTGTTTTGCAATATTCAAAAATTGATGTAAATGAAGTTTGGCTAACATTTAAACAACATTGTCTAGTTTGTACTTACAACGTTGAACAAATATGATTAAAATATAAAATATAACATTCGAAAATAGTTGTATAAAAGTAATACACAACATTTACCAAAAGACGTGAATGATGGTTTCTATAGCGGGTGATTAACGTTGTTGAAATAAAATTACAACATATGGAAATCATTGAAAAAGCAGATATACAACAAATAAATATTATCATAAAAAAGCGTGTCACAATATTTGAAATATGTTGTAATTGGCTATCTCATAACATTCAAAAAACATGGTAAATAGTTTTTCACTTATTTTTTAGCGTTTTAACTATATTTATATTTTGTTATAATTTACCTTTCTACAACATTTTATGCAACATTTAAGTAAACGTTGTAATAAAAACCCCATCTTTGACAACTGTGGATATAACAACATAATGATAAATGTTGTTAAAATACATTGACTACATTTATACAGTGCTGTGAAATGATATTTTTGTTGAAGTGTTTTCAACCTGCAAAACTTGCATGTGCAGCCATACATATTAATTGCTGCATTAATTGAGCTCATGCATTCTCCTCTGTATATAAATTCATGCTGTGCCTTCTTCTTGCTCCTTCCACTTTATCTTTCTGAGAGCATTTGTTTAAAAAAAAATTATATATACAACAAGTTCAAATGATTAAGCTGCTTCCCCTCTCCCCTTTAAAATTTCCTCCACCCAAACCTACCTCTGTCACGTCCCTTCGCGCGAACACCTCCCTCTGCAACCACCGGCAACCCGAAGCACCACCACCCAACCTCCTTCCTCCAGCCACCCTGCAGCCACGATAAAACTCACCAGCCCACCATCCTCCCTACCCGACCCGCCTTGCCTCCCCTTCCTCACCTGCAACCATACCACCCCGTGCACCCACCTGCCCCGCCTTCTCCTCCTGCACTTGCCACCTTGCATCCATTGAACTCCCCACCGCCAAAGTCCCATGTCAATGACCGCCTAGTCACCTCCCCACTACCGAAGCTCCACCACCCAACAGCCCGCAACACCCCTCCACCATGCAACCACTTGCTTGCAGCCCACCATCGCCCGACCTTCTCCTTAACCCACCACTTGTCCCGCTCCCGAACTCCAACCTCAACCACCTACCGAAGTCCACCAGCCTAGGTCGAACCGCTTGCTCCCCACGAACCCAGCCTGCACCCTTACAACCCACACCCGGTCACCGAACACCCCATCCTGCACCTACGAGACAACCCGCCTGCTACTCAACCGAGCTCCAGTACTCGACCACCTCCCTCCGCCTTACCACTCACCCATGAGTACAACTTCAGCCCATGGACCAGTAGCCTCACCCTCCTGAACCCCGACCACCCAGACCTGCTGTCGAAGTTCTTCAGCCTCCCACTGACCGGCCTGTCCCCTTCGCCGTAGCCCACTAGCCCGAACCTCCTCACAATCGAACCACCTCCTCCTACCCACCTTTGTGCGTGCATGTGTTTTATAAAAAAAAAGAAGACAAGCGTGCATGAGAAAGGAGAACAACATGTTGTAGTGAAAGGAGAGAAGTCCATGCATGAAAAAATAAAATCAAAACATACTATTACCGAGAAAAAAAAGAAAGCAGCCATCATTTTCTAACTCGTGTAAATGTACGCGTACCCGTATCGCCGTGTCCGTACCCATCTATCAAATACGCAAAGGTGAGCGATTTTTAAGCTTTCGATTAGATTTTCGTATTGCAAGTATCCTACTATGTTATAAATAATTGATTGATGACTATGATCGATATTGAAATTGGAAAATTATTGATTGTTGACGTGGCGATATAGAATTGGTTGAATAGTTGAAATTATTGATTTGAATACCGATGGCATAAAAAAACACACGTTAACTATGGAAAAATTTGAATAGTGAATGATGATTGATTTATTGATATCTGTTACTGTTATATTGTTGCTATATGCATTGATTTGACATTGAAATTGAACCGGGATATGGGTTGAAATGATAAATTGTAAAGACCCAAAAGTCGACCTTCGAAAATCGGCACCCATACTTCACTTGTACTCAAAATGCCGTAGATTCAAACGCCGAATCTGGTTCTCCGGAGCTTATAACACCATTAAGTATAACAACACAACGGAATAAAAATAGATGATATCATATACAATCCAATGAATACAATATCCAGTATGATATACAACAATGATATCAATATGATACAACAATATCAGAGATACAAGAAATAGCAGCGGAAAGAAAAGATAACACCATTAGTGGATAGAATATCTCCAATGGAATGCTCCAAGATAAGCAACGTCAGTCCATGAACTCCAAGAACTGAACTAGCTCCAGATAATCTACTAAACCTGAATATTTGAAAAAACCCAACTCTAGACTGCTCGTGTGGAAAATTATGAGCACCCAGAGTTTAGGAAAGGAACAATAAACTCCGAGTCAGTCGTGGGACTGGTGTGAGCAACAAAAACAGTTTATCTTTAAAACAAACACAACAGAACTTTAAACATTGAAAACCGCAATGCTTTTGGAAAATGAAACTTCCGTAAGGCCTCCCGCACACACACACAATGCAAACGCAGAATCGGAGGAGATTTCTCCTTATGATAGTCAAACATGCTTACTACGCAAATCATTGGATTATTATTATTAGTTCATAGTGCAGAAAACATTTCGAAGATATAATATTAATCTTAGCCAGCATAGACATTCCGAACTATGCCTACTATAGCTACCATCTAAACAGTGGGGCGCCACCATAAGCAAATGGCAGGTTCTACAACTAAAACCGTACAGGTTCCGTATTGGGAAATGGATTTCCAACAAATGGCCAGGCAAAGGAACTTCCTTTCCTACTACCGAATGGGATCGCCTCTGGTTGGACGTCCCGAGAGACAAACTGCTCTCTGCCAACACAAGGCCGGCTTACCCCTGTACCAGGTAACTCACGAATATGCCACCCCCCGGTCCTTTGGGACCTTTATTTGAGGCGCCTCGATAAACACACAATCACAATAAATGAGATCGGAGTATCCACATAGGTTAAATACCAGGGCTCCATACCTGATGCCACCCTTTTCCAGAAGGAAATGCAATACCCTAAAGGGCGCGACCCTCATAACCTTGCCGCATATTCCTGTTTCGACCATTTCCGGGTTGTGAGGTCCGAAGAGGTCTCGTCCACAAAGCTACGCTTTGGCACAAAGCCATGCTTTGGGTCAACAGATGATCAAAGTAATGATCACAAAGCTAAAAAATCAAACAAATGATCATATCACAAATGATCAAACAATGATCATCACACAGCAACACTTAGCATGTCACATTACCAAATTGGGAATATACCGCTGATAAATTTCAACTACATAACCTCTGAGCTCGTACGTCTTAGAGAAGGGTGTTAAGCTAAGAGAATAAATTCTCCGCCACCAACAGAAATGTATTTGAAAGAAATCAGCTTTATATCTCAAATTGTAATGTCAGACATGGAACCATACAAGTTTGTTCTGGGTTCGAACAGAACCGAAGGCACTTCCGAAGAAGCCCTTGCAATTCCGAGTATTCACAATCCCGATCGGATTTCCCATCACTTAGGGGATCTCTATACCGGGCGCTACTCGATGCAGAGACAATCAATAGGTTATCCTATCGTTTTCGCAAACACCCGGTATTCAACACCGGTCTTCAAATGCTATCCATATACGACGTATCACTTATCCGGAATGGGTTATGTGACACAAAGGTCCTCTCCCGGCTGAACCGAATAGTGAGCGTAATACTTTAAAACATATGGATATTAGTATTTCAATTAAGTCATAACTTATTACCTAAAACTTCCTTTTCAAATGGTTTAACAAATTACCATTTTCAATGTTTAAACAAAAAGATCCATTTTAACAACCTTCAACGGTTTAAACAATTTCCACACTTTAATCTTTTAAACAAAAGATTCATTCACAGATTTCCCAAATTAATTTCCATTTCAATTTAAATCGTTAAATCTTTAAATCAAAGATTTAACTAATAGCTTTCAAAACAATTTCATTTCGAATGGTTTAAATAAACCACCATTTTAAATCTGTTAAAAACAGACAGATTCAATTCATAGCTTTCAAAAAGAATTCATTCATAACTTGGACAAACCATTTTTCATTTCAATCTTGAAATTCTTTTAATTAAACTGGAATTTCATTTCTTATCTGAAAGCTTTTATTCTTTTAAAACAAACAGTTTCATTTTGGAAAATCTGATTCATTTATACGAGTTAAGGTTCTTCTTGGGTTAAAATCAAATTCTCAAACCAATATTTTAAAAGTGGTTTAAATACATATAAAACACATTTATAATACCTTTAATCAAAATTCCAATCATTGAATTCAATTCCAAATATTGAATTCAAATTTAAGTCAAATTATTTAAATTTCAAAACTTAATCAAGTTATTCGAAAATAAGACTTATCTTTGAAATTCCATTTCAAAAGCTTTTCACTTTAAACCCAAATTTCCAATCTCAAAATCAATTGAAATTAAATTTCAATTTCAAAAACATCAAATTTAAATCATCTGTGACTTAACCAATTTCCTCGTGGAATCCATATTTGTGTGTGTAAAAGTGTAGTCCAGGGGTTTAACACAATAGTGCAACACAATGAATCCTCACAGATATATCGATAAGCGGTATAATCGATAACGCTTATCTTCATTCACAGATTCATAGATAAAATAAATTTATCAGTCACAAAGATTCACTATTACAATTCGATATGGGTTTCGGATAACCGACTGGAATCCGACTCCCTGTCGCATCGAAATTCAAGTGCCATTTTACGGGCCAAGGGTTTTCATATTCACATAGTAATATATCATAGAAACAGAAATCACAGCTCAGCACAAAGTAATTCACATCACAAAGCATCATATATCAGGGATATCAAACAATTCACCATTCAATACAATTCAAACATCCATAAGTAAGATCAATTTAGTCCTTTGATTAATTTTAAATCAAATTAATTGTCTGATTAATTCAAATCAGATTAATTTCTTATGAATAAATTACTAATCCTGGTTAATAAATTATCAATAAATTATAATCCATTTTCATTAATTTATTAATCTTTGATTAAATTATTTTTAAATTAATTGCTTTAATTTATTAACCATATTAATTAATTATCCTTTCACTAATCATTTGATAAATTAAGTTCTAAACTGTAACTTAATAAATCTTAATTTCTTGATTTAAATAACCCTAATCATTCGTTTAAAAGACGACTCTTATTAAATTAATGAATCTTATTTACAAATTAATTTAACTTAATTAATAACTAACCCTCAATTAATTATTCTTAATTACAATTTAATTTGACCTTAATTAATTTAACTCAAATCTTAATTTCTTGATTAAATAATTAAATCAATTATTCACTTGAACTAATTTAATGAGTGCATATCATTTTATTTTCACTAATTCAAATTTAAAACATTTTCTATCTAATGTTTTAATTATCATCACAAAGCAAATTTAAACAATTTGTTTCAAATTTATTTTTTCATATTTCATTTTAAACTTAAGGGTTAAAATGAGTAAATCCCAATTTTAACAAAGTTTTCCAAAAACCACTTAAACTTCTTAATCTCAGGCTTAAAGAAATTCAAAACATTTGCTTTTGAACCAGATTTTAAAACTTGATTTTGAATTGGGAACAAACAGTTTTCCAAAGAAACCTGTAATAATTTTTATACCCGAGCCCCTCTTCTATTTGCTTCGAGCAAAAATTCGAAAACACACGAGAATTTCCCGAGTTCCCATCTTTGTCTTCTCCCAAACTTCAACATCATCAGGCACTGATGATACTGCGTGCACGTGCACCAACAACGGAGGCGTCTCCGATCAACGCTGCTAGCCTCCCCAAGTCGTAATCCATCCCTGTACCAACCTCCGATCATCGAAGCTCCGCCATGTCGCCGAGATCGAATTTCGAATTAAAAATTCGAAACCTGGAAAACTCGAAAAACGCAGTACCTCGAAACCTGTCAACGCCGCTTCCTCCGAGCTCCGACCACCTGAATTCGCGCGACTTCGGCCACTGACTCGCCTTCCATTCCTCTACGCGATCCCAAACACCCGAATCACTCGATCCACTGGAGAATGCGTGCCGATAAAAAATGTAACCTAGTTAAAACTAGGTTTATAAACTTTCCAGCACAACCGCCATCGCCTCTGACATCTACATGCCCATTCACCATTTTTACTCCACTCATCGGTCTTCCTACTATCACCAGAAGAAACTCCGACCTTCCCCTTCAAGCGTATTGGCCGAGACAACCCAAACTTCCCAAAATGATCAACCCAGAAATGCCAATTCATACCATTACTAAAAAAATATGATTTGAGCTTTAAAAATCCTATTTTTGATTTAGAAATCTGTTTGTAAACCTGAATCGACAATTCAAGATGTTTGAATTTTGACTTATATCAAGTTCATACTATGTTTTTGTATTTCCAGAACAATACTACTTTGTTTTCAACTCAAACAAGTTTTTAAATTTAACTCTATGGTCTAACTAACATGTTTCATTTAATATTTAAATCCAAATATAGACTGAATCAGGAGGTATTGATTTTCAAATAAGTCTTTAGCTTGAAAATTTGGGCAATAGAGATGTTACAGGCAATGCAAATACACCTACATACTAATTCACATATATACAGAGAGATTGCCAAACATATATATATATATATATATATATATATATATATATATATATTGTAACAACCTGGTATGTCGTACCGATTAACTATCGTCTTTAGACGATTTCTTTTCCTAGCTAATTGTTGTTTGGAATTTTTAAACCAGTTTGAATTCTCTTTTGAAAAATGGTTAAGTCTTTTTGGTTGCCGTGATAACTAACCAAGACAAACCCGATCCCACTTTATCCATTTTCATTCGTTCAGTAACCCTAAAACGAAAACAATCGAACGAAAATGGCGGCATCTCGTTTTCGTTCTTCTTCTTCGATCGAGAATTAGGGCTTCGGTGATTCTTTCTGTTGATTCTGGAATTCTTAGCTTCGCCTTCTTGAATCTCTGTTGATTCTTGAATCTGGAATTGAGGCTTTGGCTCTACTCTCGAGTCTGGAATTAGGGCTTTGGCCTGTTGTCTTTTTGCTGGCGAATTGTGGCTTCGGCCTCTCGATGATTTGCTCTGAATTCGGCTTGTCGTCTCTGGCGATTCTAGTTTGGAGCTACAGCTTCGTCTTCCTTTTGAGATTACGAATGGCTTTGGCACGATTCTGAAATTAGGGCTTTTGGTTTCTCGAAGGCGATTGCCTTCGTTCTGCTCGATCGAGTAAGGAATTGTGCTTGCTCGTCGAATTGAAGGTGAGTTCTACTCACATCTAATTCACTCAAACCCTGTGATTTTCGTTCGTTTCTGTTTCGTAGTTATCTTGGTTTCGATTTTTGCTGTTCGATTTTCTGACTTGTCCAATTTTGTTTACTTGGACTTTGTTCGAATGCATATATTCTCGTGATGTTGGGTTTCACAGTTTGGTTTTTCTGAATTCCCGGTGACTTCGGGCTTGACTTTGATTTTTGTGAAAGTATTTTGGGTTTGTTGGCTTGATTGTTTACACTGCTTGCATATCCATTCATACTTGCTGTATCATACTTGACTATCTCGATTGTCTCTACCACACTTGAGTTTGTCTTCGAGACAGGCTGTAGTTGTTCTCATGATGCAGAGTGTTCATGTAGCCTTATATAGTCTTCGACTTGTGATAAAAATTGACTTCGGTGACCAGTGACTTCGAGTTTGAAATGCGTATTTCGTTTTGGCTTTAGCTTTGAACATTTTTCACTGCTCTGCCCACTTTGAGTTGAAACTGTAGTTCCATTACCTCTGTGACATACCATGGTATAACTTCATATATATATGTGCATTTATATATATATCTGACTGTCTGTCACACTGTTTCATGTACATGTGTTTTGTCTCCTGTGATTAGCATATTGAACTATGCTTGAGATTTTTCCTGACTTTGTCTTGCTCGTATACTCGTAGTATATATTCTTTGAAATACTCTCGTGTTTAATTCTGAGTCATTCAATTTGCTTGATCATCACAGTATTGTTTTCTGGTGAACTGCGTTGATTTATCTGGCCAAGTGTTTATTGCTTTGTATTCTTTGCCACTTGACTTGGTCACTGCTATTCTGTTCTCTGCTATGAATTTCTCTGCTTTTCTGGGAATTATTCTTATTGTTTCATTTTGAACTGGCCGAGTTCATTGCTATATTGTTTTCACTTGATTTGGAACTGCAATTGTTAGTTCCTGACTTCACTCTCTGATTTCATGAGTTTCCGCTAGCTTTGGCCTTAACACTGATAGTGTTTATTTCAGTCATTTTGATTAGAAGCTGGTGATTTGTTGAATTGATATATATAGTCCCTCGTTGCACTTTTGTTCATTTTGTTTTGTTCCTGGGAGTTGTATTTCGTTTGTTACCGTGTGCCTTAGTTTGGGCACACATACTTATTTCACTTTTTAGTGGCATTAGAGATGCAGCCGTTAACTTGTTCCACTTGCTGTTTCAACTTGAGATTGCACTGTTATTGTTTAGTGCACTTGTCATTCGAATTGATGATGCTCTTTTTAGTTGTTTATGAGTTATGTATAGTTTGTGACATTTTGTTCCACTGGTGTCCGTATCTGGTATACGTGATGCAGTACATTTGTTTGAATATTGAGTCACATCTGTGCATCCATTTGTTCGGTTATGGGTATCACTTGGCTTTGTGACGCAGCGGATATTACAAAAATGATGTAGATCGTTGAATGTAGCAATCGGTGGATTGGAAGATGCTGAAATGCCCAAATTCGTTGATCCGAAGATATCGAATTCTAGCTATCCTGAACTCGTTGATCGCGCACGATACCGGGTTCGAAGATCTTCAATTCTTCAAGCGTTGATCAAGCGCACTTGATTCCGCGAATCGGCTTCTACAATCGTTGAATCGAGCGCACTCGATTATCCGAAAGAGGAGATAGGAGATTACACTCAACTACCAATTTGAATGAAAGCACAAAGCAATCAAAAGAGAATTTTATTCAATATTCAACAACCATTTACAAATGAGACTCACGGCCTATTTATAGGCGAACAATTTTACAACAGAAATTTCTCCAACTCCTAAGTCGTTTCCGACTCATAGCTACGCTCTACGACTCATCATAAGTCGTATACGACTCATCACATTACAACATGACTTACGACTTATACAAAACGTTACAATACTATTCTTCAACGACTTATCAACATACAACACGACTCAAAAGTAAACGACTCATAATCAGACGACTCATCTTAAGTCGTTTACGACTTATCAAATTACAACACACTACGACTTATGATTTATAACAGATGCGACTTAGAAACAATCGGTTCAGATTAACTCGTCAGGAGAATCTACGGCATGGATTAAAGCGGCATCAGACTATACAGCTCCAGGCCTCTATGACTTAACCCAGTTTTGATAAGTCGTGGACGACTTATACCAGCCTCGCCCTTTAGTCGTGGATGGCTTATCTCCTCACCTTCCTTGAGTCGTAGACGACTTATCACTTGTGTATTCTTCCCCTTGAGTCGTGAGCGACTCATCTCCCTGTTAAGTCGTAGATGAGTTATAGTTGCTTCGTTAAGTCGTAAACTCGTCACATCTTTCCCTTTGGTCTTCCAGATGAGTCGTGGACGACTCATCACCGCCTCCTTAAGTCGTAGACGACTCATGCCTGTCTCTATGAGTCGTGGACGACTCATCACCGCTTCCTTAAGTCGCATACGATTCATGCCTGTCTCTATGAGTCGTGGACGACTCATCACCGCTTCCTTAAGTCGCATACGATTCATGCTTGTCTCTATGAGTCGTGGACGACTCAGGACTTCATCTTTGGGTATAGCTGCATCATCCTCCCCAGGTTGAGAGAAATTCGACCTCGAATTTGCACACTCTTCATTCCCAACAAACTCATCCCCATGATATGGTACGAGATGCTTAACATTGAATACGTCAGATGTATACACATCATCTGGCAGCCTTAGTTTATAAGCATTTTCATTGATTCGTTTCACAACTTCCACCGGACCAATTTTCCTGGCTTTCAACTTGTTGTATGCGCCCACTGGAAAATGATCTTTTGTTAATACTGCATAAACCATATCACCTTCATGAAATTCAACATTCCTTCGTTTCAAATCTGCAGATTGTTTATATTTCTCATTTGCTTTCTCTAATCGTTCTTGAATGATTTTATGACACTCCGTCAGCCCTTTAACAAAATCAGCAGCTTTCTTAATTGTCTTCTTTGATTGTGGCACCACCGTTAAGTCCAACGGTCCCTTCGGTAAGCTCGAATATACTATCTGAAATGGACTGAACCCAGTACTTCGATTCATAGCATGATTATGAGCAAATTCTGCCTGACATAATTTCACATCCCAACTCTTCAGATTATCTTGAACAAGACACCTCAACAAGTTTCCCAATGATCTGTTAACCACCTCAGTTTGTCCATCTGTTTGTGGATGATAAGCACTACTAAATTTCAGCTTCGTTCCGACCATTTTCCACAAACTCAACCAAAAATGACTCAGAAATCGAGTATCTCTATCCGACACAATAGATTCTGGCAATCCATGAAGTCGATAGATCTCCTTGAAAAACATCTGAGCAACATGAACAGCATCCGCCGTCTTCTTACAAGCAATAAAGTGTGCCATTTTCGAAAATCTGTCAACTACCACATAAATGGAATCATTACCACGCTGTGTCCTTGGTAATCCCAACATGAAGTCCATACTTACATCAACCCATGGTTTAGTTGGTACCGGTAACGGCATATATAAACCCGCATTAGTCGCAGTTCCTTTCGAAACTTGACAGATATGGCATCGCTCCACAAACCTCTCCACCTCTTTCCTCATCGATGGCCAAAAGTAGGATTGTGAAATCAGCTGTAAGGTACGGTCTCTCCCGACATGTCCCTCTTCGTGTAACTCTTTGATAATCTTCATTCTCAGACTACCCTCCGGTATGCATAATCGACTTCCTTTAAAAAGAAACCCGTCAACCAACATAAACTCATCAGTCTTTCCTTCATTGTTCCCTTCAATATATTTCTTAAAATAAGAATCTTCTGCAATCTGCTCCGGCAATAATTCAAACCCAGTCACTTCAACCTTCATTGTTGTCAACAAATGATTCCTCCTGCTCAAAGCATCAGCCACTCGATTCGTCACCCCTGACTTGTGTTTAACAACAAAGGTAAACTGTTGTAGATATGCAATCCACGATGCATGTCTTGCTGAAATCTTGTCTTGCCCTTGCAAATGCTTCAATGCTTCATGATCAGTATACAGAACAAACTCTTTCTGAAATAGATAATGTCTCCAGTGTTTAATAGCTTGCACTACAGCGTAAAACTCCACATCATATGTACTGTATCGCATCTTTGCTCCTGACAACTTCTCACTGAAATAGGCAATTGGACGTCCCTTCTGACTCAACACTCCTCCAATTCCCACCTTGGATGCATCAGTATGTAGTTCAAACACTAGCTGGAAATCAGGTAATACTAGAATTGGTGCAGAGGTCAAAAGATCTTTGATTCGTTCAAAAGCAACCCCGGCTTCCTCCGTCCATGCAAACTGTTTACCTTTCATGCAATCTGTAACAG
Source organism: Allium fistulosum (assembly GCA_030737815.1). NCBI lineage: Eukaryota > Viridiplantae > Streptophyta > Magnoliopsida > Asparagales > Amaryllidaceae > Allium > Allium fistulosum. Next base: position 488,625,599 of record CM060908.1, read on the forward strand.
GCGCCATCACACTACTAAAGTGTGGAATAAACCTTCGATAAAATGAAGCCAACCCATGAAAACTACGAACTTCCGTTATCGTCTTGGGCTGCGGCCAATTTCTGATCGCCTCAACTTTACTTTGGTCAACCTGTATTCCTTTCTCTGAAACAACATACCCCAGAAATAAAACACTATGCGTCATGAACACGCATTTCTTCGTTGCAGCGTAGAATTGCTCTTGTCGCAATACCATCAGCACTTCTCTAAGATGATTCAAATGTTCCTCTGGACTCCCACTGTAAATAAGAATATCATCGAAATACACCACCACGAATTTCCCAATGAACGGTCGAAAAATCCGATTCATCACCCTCATGAAAGTACTTGGTGCATTGGATAAACCTAATGGCATGACCAACCATTCGTATAGACCCTCCCTGGTTTTAAAAGCAGTCTTCCACTCATCTCCTGGTCTGATACGAATTTGATGATATCCGCTCTTCAAATCTATCTTCGAAAATATATTAGCTCCGCTTATTTGATCTAACAAGTCATCCAACCTCGGCATTGGAAATCTATATCTCACGGTAATCTTATTCAATGCTCGACTGTCAGTGCACATCCTCCACGTTCCATCCTTTTTGGGTACCAATAAAGCTGGTACAACACAAGGACTCAGACTCTCTTGCACACGTCCCTGCTCAAGCAATTCCTCTACCTGCCTCCGCAATTCTTCATGTTCCTTCGGACTCATTCGATAATGTGGTCTGTGTGGCAATACATCACCTGGAACAAGATCTATCTGATGTTGTATATCCCTCAACGGTGGCAACTCCGTTGGTAATTCCTCTGGAAATACATCGTCAAATTCTTTCAAAACTGGTTTAACTTCTTCTGGAATTTCAACTTCTTCACTGCTCTCACGCCCAATCAACAAGAATACTTCCGGCTCTTCTTCAACTTCTTTAACAAACTCCTTTAAAGTCAATAAAGTTTTCAGCTCTTCAATTTCTTCTGACTTACTTTCTTCTTGTGATCTCTTCTTTGGAACTAAGATAATCTTCGTGCCTTTAAACATAAAACTGTAGCTATTGGTCCGACCGTCATGTAGTACTGCTCGATCATATTGCCATGGTCTTCCCAATAATAAGTGGCAAACATCCATCTCTACTACATCACACCATATTTCATCTTTGTATTTCTTCCCAATTGAGAACTTCACACAAGCTCTACGTCCAACTTTCACTTCACCACCCTTCCTCAACCAAGCTAACTTGTACGGTTTAGGATGTTTCTCGGTTTTCAACTCCAACTTCTTCACCGCTTCTGTAGAGATAATGTTATCACAACTCCCAGCATCAATAACAAATTTACAAACTCTTCCCCGAATAGTGCATGTAGATTGAAAGATATTGTTTCTCAACCAACTACTTTCCTCCTCTGCTTCGCTGTTAAACAACTTCTCCTCATCATCAATGCGTACCCATCATCTCCTGACAGTAAGTCTTCCTCCTCAACTGGTAAAGAATTAGAGCATTCAGCTTCTTCATCCTCATCCTCAACTTCTGCAATCATGGTTCTCTTCTTTGGCTTTGGACACTCACTGCTTTTATGACCCAATTCCTGACAATTGTAACATTTGAAACCATTGTTAACCCTTGTCTTCTCAACCTCCTTCATCACTGGTCTACTGATAGGTTTAGTAACATTAGAACTTCCACCAACACCCTTCGCTTGATTGTTAGAATTAGTATACACACCACTTCCTCGTCGTCCCTGTTTCTCCCAAGCCAACGCTTTCTGATGTGCTTCCGCTACAGATCTTGGATCGAACATATTAACCATATCTTGGATCTGCATTCTCAATCCCCCAATGAATCTAGATGTCAGCTGCTCTTCTGTTTCCATAATATCATTCCTTGCAATAAGTTGATAGAATTCATCAGCATAGTCATTAACTGTCTTTGTGCCCTGCCTCAAGTTTTGCAAACGTTGATACATCAAAGATTGATAATTGTAAGGTAAGAACGTTGCTTTCATCAATTTCTTCATCTTCTCCCAAGATTCAATTTTTGACTTTCCCATCCGATCACGTGTAAGTTTGGTCTGCTGCCACCATGCCAAAGCTCTACCTCTCAGCCTCGTAGCAACCAACTTCACTCTACGATGTTCTGGAACTTCTTTGAAGTCAAAAATCTCTTCAACATTAGCTACCCAATCTGGAAACTCCTCTGCTTGCATACCACCTTTGAATTCAGGAATTTCAGTCTTCATCCCCGACTCCCACTTGTGATCATATTCAGAATAGTTTCTTCCTTGACCTCTTCCTTGAATACTACCACCATCATACTCCTCTTCAAAATCAGATGCATAACGATGTCGATTCTGACCACCAACATCTCTATTACCATTACGCCTTCCACCTTCATCCCTTCTATCGACATTCCTCCGTTCACGATCATTCACGTTCCTCCCACGCCCTTGATCATTTTCAACATTTCTGTCTCGATTGGAATGTGGCGAGACTCTACTACCCCCATGGTTAGATTCTGGGGAAACCCTTCTCCGATTTTGATTCATCTCCGTCATAAGCCTCTCTAACCGGCCAATTCCTTCGTTAAGCTTTTCACTAAAATTCTCATTGATTCTTTGTTCCATCTCATCAGCTTCTTCTCTTCGATACAAAGCTTCTACGTTTTGGTGACGATTGGCTCTTCTTGGCGGCATACTTGAAAACTTCACAAATTCTTCAACACTTCAAATTTAAACACAATTCGGACTTTGATCCAAAAGGAAACGGATCGAAAACTTCCACTTTGTAGCAAATCACGATGAACACGATGGACAAAGTTTCGGCCTCCAATGCAAATCCGTACTTCAATCAATCTTCGAACAATGATGACTCTTCTCTCGGCCGTGATAAGCAACCTTCAATCTCGGCAAATCTCTTCAAATTGAATAGGCTCCAAGTCTCGATCTAGCTATGATTGGCTAGAACAGGCTCTGATACCAAACTGACGCAGCGGATATTACAAAAATGATGTAGATCGTTGAATGTAGCAATCGGTGGATTGGAAGATGCTGAAATGCCCAAATTCGTTGATCCGAAGATACCGAATTCTAGCTATCCTGAACTCGTTGATCGCGCACGATACCGGGTTCGAAGATCTTCAATTCTTCAAGCGTTGATCAAGCACACTTGATTCCGCGAATCGGCTTCTACAATCGTTGAATCGAGCGCACTCGATTATCCGAAAGAGGAGATAGGAGATTACACTCAACTACCAATTTGAATGAAAGCACAAAGCAATCAAAAGAGAATTTTATTCAATATTCAACAACCATTTACAAATGAGACTCACGGCCTATTTATAGGCGAACAATTTTACAACAGAAATTTCTCCAACTCCTAAGTCGTTTCCGACTCATAGCTACGCTCTACGACTCATCATAAGTCGTATACGACTCATCACATTACAACATGACTTACGACTTATACAAAACGTTACAATACTATTCTTCAACGACTTATCAACATACAACACGACTCATAATCAGACGACTCATCTTAAGTCGTTTACGATTTATCAAATTACAACACACTACGACTTATGATTTATAACAGATGCGACTTAGAAACAATCGGTTCAGATTAACTCGTCAGGAGAATCTACGGCATGGATTAAAGCGGCATCAGACTATACAGCTCCAGGCCTCTACGACTTAACCCAGTTTTGATAAGTCGTGGACGACTTATACCAGCCTCGCCCTTGAGTCGTGGATGGCTTATCTCCTCACCTTCCTTGAGTCGTAGACGACTTATCACTTGTGTATTCTTCCCCTTGAGTCGTGAGCGACTCATCTCCCTGTTAAGTCGTAGACGAGTTATAGTTGCTTCGTTAAGTCGTAAACTCGTCACATCTTTCCCTTTGGTCTTCCAGATGAGTCGTGGACGACTCATCACCGCCTCCTTAAGTCGTAGACGACTCATGCCTGTCTCTATGAGTCGTGGACGACTCATCACCGCTTCCTTAAGTCGCATACGATTCATGCCTGTCTCTATGAGTCGTGGACGACTCATCACCGCTTCCTTAAGTCGCATACGATTCATGCCTGTCTCTATGAGTCGTGGACGACTCAGGACTTCATCTTTGGGTTTAGCTGCATCACTTTGGGTTGTTTTTTGACTGCACTTGATTTTTGTGTGGTCTTGACTCTGTATATACACTTTATGTAGTGTAGTGTGCAGACATTTACTTGTACTATCCAGTTGAGTTCGACACTTGAGTTGTCATTGTTTGACTGTTTAGTTTCCTGGTTAATCGTTGTTTCAATTGCAGTTTTATTGTGCAGTGTTTCTTGCTTCCTTTTGTGCAGTTTCGCCTTAGTGATCTTGTGGTGACTGCAGTCTTGTTCAGATTGCCCTTGTAATCATTTATGACTGCAGTTTCGTTTCATATGCAGTTTTGGTCCTTGTTGTTTTGCATTGCATTAATGCATTTGGATCTGTTTTCAAATTCACTTGAGTTGAACCCGATTTCGGGGTTTGACCTTGTGATCATTTGTGACTTTCAGAAATCAACACGATTAACACATTTATGACATTTTTCGACTTACTATTCCTCGGTTAAGAGGGAAGCCGGTAGGTAATGAGATCTATTGCTCCAACCCTACTCGAACAACAATCTTAACTCTCACAAATATATAAGCCTTACTTTGTTACTTTTTGTGTTAAGCATAATTAATTACTGTTCAAACGAGTAATTAAACAATCAACCATTTGGATATTTAGCAGTTATAACCCCTTTCAAAACCATTTGTCATTCTCGGGTGATGAGGCTCGAAGTAGCGATTACATTCTCATAGCACACATTTCACTTGAATGCCACATTGCCAATTCCGTCACACACTATTGATTCCCACAAATGTACAACCTCTGAGCTTGTACATCTCACAAAGGGTGTTAAGTATAGGAGAGTTACCCTCGACACAACCAAACAGATGTACGTTTGTAAAAATCAATGTACATGCATTTTAGAAATACAATGTCAGACATTCTCCATACAAGTTGTCCACAAACAAGAAAAACCAAAGGAACTCTCCTACAACATCCTATCGAGAATCACCCCTAGGATTAGTAGCGAGCAGCCCTTGAATCGAATGTTAAATGAAGATACTACTGCCACACACACACACACACACACACACACACACACACACATATATATATGATATGGGAAATTTCCCCCGAGGGTAAGTGACAAGCAGCCCTTCATTCCATTTATTATCATTCCATGTCTTCACCTTCGAAAGCGTACATTGGTCCGAAGTGGTTTTTGGATAGGAAACACCAAATCTGTCCTAGTTATTTTGAACCAATCACCGATAAAAAGATGTTAAGTTTGAGGTTGATTATCATTTCATTTATTAATATCTTGTATCTAATTAAACATCTCTTTTAGTGTAACGATTCGGAATTTTCGATCCCGAAAATTCCAGATAGTTAGGAAAAGAAGTAAAAAAAAGTAGAAGAAGAAACAGAAATGAAACACAGAATCTCACATTCGCAACGGATCAAAATATAATATCAAATAAAATAACAGTTTTACAAGGAAAACTGTATCAGTTAATTTACATCAATACATCAGAGTTACAACATTTCATAATCATTAGACAGTTAAAATAACTTGTCCTAGATAAATAACAATATATCACAGCAGAATACACTCCATACGTTCCTGCCATCCAGCTCGCCTCCTGAGCTCCAGAACGTCCTTACCTGAAAATCTGTAATACTCGGTCTGACCCGAGCATTACATTAAAGTAACACCCAGGTCAGGCTGGAAACCAGCGTGAGTAAATCCATATAATTTGAAATATCAAGATATAAAACTTCTTTGAAACCCGGGGTAACTCGTACTCCACTACGAGTTCTTAACTTGTTAAAAACCAACACTTATTTCTCAAATCAAACCCTAAGTACCACTACATAGTTTCAATAATCCAGTTTACTTAAATTATTCCATTCCAGCCTGTTGATTGCATATATCAAATCTATAAAGGATTTATTGTAGATTACAAATTGAAGTGGTTTCGGATATTTACTGATACCCGACTCCGGTCTCTTCAAAACCAATGTTATTCTTTAAGCCAAATGTTTAAGTAAGAAATTTAATTAAATTTGAAATAACATATGCACATAGAAATCTATCGCACATATCTAACTAAATCAATGATTCACAACAGATCAAGCCATCCTTTCCATATCACAACACATCTCAAATTACATATTAGAGATATCAACACACCAAGGCATTTAATTCAGCTTTATCATTAATAGTCACACAATTCCTAATTAATTTAATTTAATCTCCCAATAAATTAATTAATTACCTTAATTACTTTTAATCCCCGCTTACTTAACATTAATTACAACCCTTTTATTATTATTTTAATTAATCAATGAGATTAATTGACCATCCTTTAATTATCCACCTAAATTTAATTATTCTTAATTACTTTAATTAATCAATTATCCTTAATTAATTAATTCCTTTAATTAATTTCATTAAGTAATTATTCTTAAGTTAATTAATTTACCCTTAATTTCTTAAATTTTTAATTAATCTAAGATAAACCATTATCTTAATTAATTACTTAATTAAATCATTTAAATCTTATTAGATTTAAATGCTTGAAATTAACTTATACGAAGTCACTTAAGACCCTTTTAAATAAACTTTTTAATACACTTATCTTAACACTTTCTTAATTCAATCATTATTAAATTCCATTTGAAAACCCTTTAAGGATTTAATTAAATAATTAACCTATTTAAATCAACAAATCAAATTCGATCTTATAATCAAAATTATAACTTGTTTATCAATTTGCTTTAACTTGCATTTGCTTAATGCTTTTGAACTTGTTATTTCTTTTATTAAAAGCTCTGCATCCATACAAGTAACCCGAGCCCGACCTATACTTTCCCGAGCTAAAACTGCAATTACCCGAGTCAAACTCGATCAACCAACCCACTTCTATCTTCTTCCCTCTACTCCCAGGTGCTTTTCTTCCTCTATTCAACGAATACCTGGTGCACATGAGAACACCGTGCACATGCACAACCATTTCCGACCATAGACTGCATCAGCGATGACCGACCCCGCAAGTCATCGCCGATTCCCCCATTCCATTACTCCCCCAAAGTCACAATCGAAGCGGCCCATCGAAAAGTCGTTATCCAAACCAAAATCTGGAACTACGCCTGGCATTCCACCACCTCGCAACAACGACTCAGCCCCTCATCCACCTTCGCATCTTACCTATAGCCTCGTCACCTTCTCCTCGAACCAACCCCCCCATCCGCACGCCTACCCTCATCACCACCATTCCTTTGTAACCCAACCCACCAACAAATTTCCCTAAAACCCTATTCCTCCCACGTTGAACTTCCACGGTCATCAGAAAATAACCGCTCCAATTTTTCGGAGATCCCCATCCCTTACTCCTCCTCTACGTCAAATGCCCCGCCTTTAAATCAGCCCAGTCACCTGAATTTGCCATCTCACCCAATTCTGTTCAACCTCACTTCCCCTTTCCCATACTTCACTAAAAATCTCAAAAAACCCATCAAAAATCATCATTCACAATGGCAAATCCATTCATATGGGTAAAAACACAATTTATGATCTTCGAATCATTCACCCAATTGGGTTATTTACTGTAAATTACCCTTTAAAACCCCTATGCTTAATATTATTCAACCAAACAATTTTAGAACAAAGTATATTCAAAATCGATCAACTTTCCTTTTGACATCCTACCTTAAAACCAACTAGGTTGAGAGCTAAAGATTTTAGAAGTCATGTGTGATGGTTTAAGCCCACTATTACCTGTTAAACCTTTATATATATTCATATACATGTGTATCTGTATATACCACTGTACAATCATACATTTTAATCAGTACTTCACTTACCATTTCAAGACTACAACATATATTACTAGTGTGAAAGATTCTAGTTTTACTTACTAATAATGGTTTTAATCAGAGAACAGAGACATACATATACAACTCACAGCAATTCACATACATATCCAGACAACACTTTTCATTCAAATGATTATCTACCTTTAGACATTTGAACAGGGGAAACAAGATTAGTTTACTCACCTTTGAAAATGCAGAGAATTTGAAAAGAACAGGGAAGTTTCTGAAAAATTGAAAACTGCACATTGATATTTTGATTTCTGAAACTTGTATTGCTTGAACTTAAGAACTGAAATGCTTGACACTTGATTGCATTATGAAGCTGGAAGCTTGGTTTACAGGCTTTGAAAACATCTTGATAAATTTCAGGTGATTTTATCTTCGTTTTACTTAACAAATTCTCGAATCCAGGCAGAAATGAAGAAGGCAAAGTAGAGGTATATAGGCTGCTCTTTGGTGTACACAGCAAGCTTCTTTTTATATTTATATATTTAAAGAGGACGGAAAGGAGCAGCTGCATCTGTTTACAGGCTTTTGCCTTTCTTTGTTTGCTACTTTGACTTAATAAAACTGATTTGATTTCATATAAAAGCTTTGATGTTAAGTTTTGTATGCTAGGATTAAATGCTTGTCCCCTTGTATGTTTACATACATATATATTCTCTTATATTTATATACATATATACACATATTCACCCATACCCACTTTTATAAACATATACATATATCTATTCATATATGTTGTTATCATTATATATGTATATGCTTACATTTTCACTATTTTAAAATGTATACATACATTTCCTGTATTTGTCACCATATTACACACATTTATACATTTTCTCATATACATTGCTTATGTATATTTTTGATATTATATATATATATAATATATTCAACATTATACAAACTTTTCTATATTTGATTTCATATGGGCATATACACACACATATATATGCAATTATATACTTATATATTTGTTAAACGTCATAATCTTGTATGTATTTTTATTTGTATATTTATGGATATTTCATCTTAATTCAAATGGTGGAGTTTATATAAATATATATCTTTTATTATTATTATTATTCTTTTCTTATAGAACTTATAATATCCAGAGAATTCATAATTCAATATATATTATAGTTTCAAATCAATTTATATATTCAGGTATTTTAATTATTAGAGATTTATTTGTTTGACATATAAAAATCAATATTTCCATAATTTAATCCAGTCAATTACCCAATTAACATACGCTAAAAATCCGGGTCGTCACATTTAGAGATATATATCTTTAAATCATATTCTTTTCCAGTATATACAGAGTCATTAAACCTATCTTTAACTTTGGAAATACCAAATCAAAATCATTTCTCATAAATCACATTGCAAAACCTTATTGAGTAATAAAGGTTGATATAAATTATACTAATTCTACTCAACATCAATTTCTGTATTCAACCTTTACTATCCGTCGAATAATGAGAAATCGCCTTTTAAATTCACATGGATAGTATAGATTCCATCCTCTAAATTTAATACCAAGTATAAGAGGATTATTTCTATACAATCCAAGTTGTATGAAATTAAATTTGTAAATTTGAATCTTTTATACTTGTCCCGTTTTCGACATTTCGACATTATATATTTCTCGCACAGGAAAGAAGCCAGGTGAGCTAGGGCACTGGTTGCTCCTGAACATCTCCTTAATCTAAGCACCTCACATTCGGATCTCATAAAGAGAAAAATCTGGTCTACTCATCGGCTTTTAAAGCCAAGATTAAATACTTATTTATAACAGCTTTTGTTCTAATCATTTATATAACTCTTTTAAAATAATTATGAAACCTCCAAATCATCTTTAAAACAATTATTTATTTATTTGAAAACTTTTATAAAAGATTTGGGAAAGAATACTTATATTTAAAGCTATATTTCATAGGTTATTAAAAGTGCTGCGAATAGTGCTTTTAATGCTTATTTGGTCAAATTTTTTTTTCTATTGTTTAGAAATCCATTTTTATTACTCAAATATCTTTTAAAACATTTATAGAATTTATTCCATATTTTTAAATAGATTTTCATTTTGGTTTCTGGACTGCCAAAGCGCGACTATTTTGGAAACTTGTTTTGCTCATATTTTAAAATCTACTAAAATAAATCTCGATCCTTTTCTTTTGTTTGAAAACTATGGTTATAAGAGTTCTGAAAATTCTTATTCTAAAGAATTCCGACACCTGTTCCATCGTATAAATGGATTTAAACTTCTACGGCACGAAATCGCAAACTGCCGTTACACGACGCGCCTATTTTCGACTCAACTTTCATAACTTGTCGAAACTTCACCAAATTGTGTTTTAGTGTTTATAAAAAATTTATAAACCATTTTAAAGAGGTTTAACAATCTCATATATACTGTTTCATCTATTAAGGGAAGGCGATTTCCTTTGTAATATTCGACGGCGTGAATCATTTACACATCCAAACAAACATATTATCATATCCAAATATGGTTCACAATCATCATAACCAAGCATAACCAAACATATATATCATCCGATATATCATAATATAAATAGAGTTTATCAACTTCATTTGTTTTTAACTTTACGAAAATTCGCTATTGCTTCGCTACGATCGAATCAAAGCCTACGGAATTGAGCCTTGGTCCTTTGAATGAGCTCAGCCTAAGCTTGCAAGTGGAGATGGGCTCAGCCTTGGTGGTAGGAGGTGGTGGCCGTGGGTTTTGAGTGGAGGAAGGAGAGGTTCGAGCTTATTTTGAAGTGGATTACCCATTTATATACATACTTATATAAATTCTGTTTTTCGAATTTTTCTACATAATTTTCCTAAGATAGGAAGCCATTAAGATTGCTTGAGAAAGAGGAAGAAGAGGATAAATAATAATGTTAAAATTATGAAAGAATGGATGGGTATTTATAGGAATTTTTTTGGAAATAAATATCCAAAAATGCATGGACCAATTTGCCCTTGCCCACACCCCCTATCACCTCAAGGCGCACGGCAATGCCACCGTCTATGCCTCCATGTGTGTAGTCATGTGTGTTAATTGATGTGTGCAAGAGTTTGACTTTGGTTTGCTTAAGGATGAAGTTTTTGAAAAATATCTTAGATCTTCTGTAATATATATATATATATATATGTATATAAGTGTATGTGTATATTTGTATGTATATATAGATTCATGTATATGTTAGGGTGTGCATGTATATGTTATATATGTTCACAAGACATATAAACAAGGTTGCAACAACTTTGAATAATTTTCGTTCGTTAAACTGTTGAAAATTGAAAAGTCGATTCCCAGTCACGTTTTCACTTATAAATAAATTTACATATAAATGTAAAATAAAATTTGAAAATTAATTTCTTATTATTTTTAAATAATTAAAATGATCACATTTGATTTATAAAATAAAATAAATAAATATTAAACAATTGTTTACAAAAAGTGCTATTATATCGATAAAGCGATATCAATTTTCCTTATAATTTCAAATCTAATATATATCTTTATATAACTATCATAGCTGATTTATTATCATTTCATAACTAACTAAAATGAATTATTATCATTTAAAAAAAAAATTTGAATAATTATAATAATTGTTAAATCATTAAATCTCAATACAAATTCATAAATCAATTATTAAATATGATGCCATTATTGATGATGTCATAAATATATTTTATTTCCCAAAAATAAAATAAATAATTTTATTTCAGGTTCTTGTTTAAATGGATAACTAAGTGTATGTATCTAGCTCATTGTGCGACTGCTGATAATTATAGAGCTGTTTATTGATAAAACTATTTCGACCATTTTATTGATCTTTTTCCAAAGTTATATTTTTGTAAATACTTATTCAAAATAATATTACCATCATTCTTATTCAACACATCAAAATTTATGTTTTAAAAAGCTTATATTTGAATATTTAAAAATAAATATAATTTTTCAAATTGATAAATTTGCGGGTCGTTACATACTTCCCCCTCAAAAGAATTTCGTCCTCGAAATTACAATGCAAAACCCAAAGGTGTTTGCCCAAAATATTTATTTTTAAATTTACTACCGTACATGTATATAGATCATCCATACGCAATACCTGATTGAATGTACTATTCGAATCCACTACTTTACTTCTAAACTAGTATTGATCCCTTGATCCTCTAGATGAACTCTGATCAGACTCTTTTGATCAGAAACCCTTGATTTCCTTGCATGTCTCTCAACTATGATAGAAAACTCAAGTGTCTAACAACAAACCCTCATCAAATTTCATTATCAAGAATCGAGTGATAAATCCTTTTTCGGACCAGTGTAAACACCTCAAAATTCCACACTCGAATCTTAAATCAGTATCGTGTGATGAAATAAAATACTTACAACATACATACTTATTAATATTCAAAAATCTTTATGAAAATGTTCTTTAAAACTTTCATCTTTCATTTTAACACTTTGATACCCATTTCATAATATTTTCCCCAATAATATTTCTATTTCCTTTTCAAAAGAAATCAATTATCCTTTACTTGGAATAATACTATTATAATTTTATTTATTTAAAATTTCTTTGTCAATAAATCCCATTTTAATTTCCAAAATTTATTTCATAACTTTTAATCTTACAGAGAAAATTCTCCTTTTAAGCTTTGATTCTGTAATGACCCGCCATTTCGTACCATTCGCATCCATTATAAGTGTATAGGTAGACACTCATGCCGGAATTGAATTGCTCAAAATACCGCATTGTTAATTTAAATTTGGCAAAACTGAACATATACAGTAAATAAAATAATCACAGAACACAGACACAGAGTAATAATTGCAGAGGAAATAAAAGAGATAGTAGTTCATGAAGCTACTATATGAATATATAAAATACATCAGAGTTTACAACAGAAGAGTAATAGGATACATCAGAGTTAAACCAGATACAATGGAAGAGTAACACGATACATTAGATACAAATCAGAATACATCACTGGAATCATCGAATACTGAAAGCAGAATAGATGGCTGGATCTTCAAGCAAAGCTCCAACTTCAAAGGTGAGTCTCGAATACTGGTACACTCAGTCTGACCTGAGCGTAAAGCAAAACACAAGACACTCGAGTCAGGATTAACATTCTCATATTAATAAATCCAACTCAAGTGAAATAGCAATTGAAATACAAGTAACTTAAAGGATGTTTGGAATAACCATCCTTCAAGGATCCGTTAAACTATCTACTAGGTAGTAATGTACGCTAAGTAGATAATGTCTATCAGTAATATGTAAAGATATCAAAATAGCGTTAAGTCATGGCCCATTCCACCCTTAACACATTTTTATTCCCAAAAGCATATACAAGACCGTAGTTTCCCCAAAACCGGAAGTCACCAGAGGGCAATCCATATACTAAAGGTACAAACCAAAATCGTAGTGGTCGCGTATACAGGAATACAAGTATGACAAGGCACATGAGGCAATACCCAAGGTAGTGATACTACCGTTTGCTTGATCCGGACTGGTGATAACACAACGCCGCAGCGCCCGCAACACCGTGAAACAACACTCCCAAAATCAAGGGTGCACCAATCGACAACAACTAATAAGTAGTTCGAAGAAGTGTGTCCACTTGAGGTAGCTAATCCTCCATTGGCCCGGCACAGCTCCTGTTTTAGTCATTTCCAATTTGACACAAGTGTCAAGGCTATCCATCATCGTTCTCTTTCTTCAGTCAACACGTACATCATTCCAACCACTTCATTCTGGATCATCACTCCGCGTATAGTTATTAAAGTGGTTTTCGGTTTAGATAGAGAGTATATCCATAACCGAATTCCGGTCTCTTTAATAACTTTCGTAATTATTACACCGATTGGTCGTATGTTTATTTCAAAACCAAATCAATTTCAATTTCAAATAGAATTCGTAAATCAACATTTCATTTGTTTTTCTAAACCAATTTCCATAATTTACGTTTCAAAACTTCCAAATTACCATTTCAAAATCTTATAATACAATTTCAAATTTTATTTAAAACGATTCATATATTGATTCAAGTTCGTATAAAAGTTTCATTCCGAAATCATTTAAAATGATTTAATCTATATTCAAATCAATTTAAGTTCATTTATCGATTTCATTCAATATTCGTTAAGTAAATTTGCCATTCAAAACAATTTCTATTAAATTTCCAATTCATTAAATCCATTATTTAAATTCAACTTCATTAAATCAAAACTTACAATTTTGAATTAAACTAAATTCGTCAAATCAATTCTTTCAATTACAAATCTTACATTAATTCCAAAAATATCACATTTTCATTTCTTGTTAAAGAAATTCCATTTCACTTATTTACTTTCTTAAATAATTTTCCAAAAACTTACTTAATCAAGAAAACTCAAATTTCAATTATTTACGAAGTAAAATTCACTTATTCAAAGGTTCAATTTTACTTATTTAAGAGTTCAATTCAATTTAATCATTAAATAATCCAATCTTATGTAATTATTAAATAATTCAAACCTTAATTATTACATAATTTCAAAGTTTAATAATTTCAAACTTAATTATAATTTCAAACTTAATTATATCATTTCTCAAATTAAACAACATTCTTTCATCAATTACATTGTTAATATTTTGTTTCAGATTTTTAAATATTAACATTTTCCTTTCGTTAAAATTCAAATTTCAACTTCATTTCAAAACCATATTATTTATTCAACTAAAATCATCGTTTATTTTTAAATCAAATTATTGACCAATCGGGTTTTATTTAATTCTCTATCCTAGGTCAAGTTCATTTGGGTATTTATCATTTCAACCCGATTCCAATTCAATTCAAAATCAAAACATAGCAAAGGGAACTTGCAGTGTGATAACTGGGATGGTGTCAAAGTAAATAAACAAGCAATAACAACAATCAATATCAATCCAATAATCAATTCAAATAATCCCGAAATAACCGTATTAATTCGCATTGTTGTTTGTGCAAATTAATATAATTATTTCTAGAATCTACACTATCATTTCATGTAGATTAAAGATTATTACATTACAGTTCTTCACTTGTCATCTATTTACAATTTCATACATCATCAATTTAACAACATACATTCAGTGGTTCAAGGTGTAATTAAACAATCCTACGAGTCAATAAATTTAACAGTAAAAGGGGTCATGTTATACAAATGTCATTTTAATCAAATTTAACATTTAACTATCCCATATCAAGTTCAATTGCATACTATTTATCATTTTAACATTAACAAATTAACGTCCAATATAAACATCAACAATCAATCAATTATCAGTCAAACTGTATTATAATCGCATAAAAAAATTAACAGATAATGGTGTTAGATGTCACAGGTGAACTGATACAGGTAATAGCATATATAACAGTATAAATAACTAACAGCAGCAATATTTCAATTGTCGTTTCAATTGAAATCAAATTTAATAAATAAAAGAACGTTAATCGTGAGTGAGTGCTCACCTTTCGAGGCTAGAGATGCACGAGAAGATGACACAGATACGCACACTAAAATAGTCACCGAAATCGCATTGTGAATCCAAGCACGAATTTCAAAGCGAATAGGATCGACACAAATTCGACGGACAAAGCTTGATGATTTCCCAGGTGCAAAACATAGAATGAGGTGCACTGACTGTATCTCTAGTTTCAACTGAACTTGGAAAACCAAATTTAAGATAGGAGAAATCTGCAACCGTTAATGGAGTATGTCAATGGCTAAACCCAAGTTATCAAATAGTGAAATTTACTCAAGATTCAACAACGACAAGAATACTCCTTCGTCTCATCTTCTAATAATAGTAGTCCTTCAATCTACAACAGTAAATCCAATCAGTTTCTTCATTAGATTTCAAAAGAAATAGACCATCAACTACCTTAAACTTGTATCAAAAAGAATTTTTTTGGTAATCCCAAATATATCAATCGTAGGCAATCTCTCATGTATAAAACTACAATTGAATGCTGGATAGTTTATGCATCATCCAAGATCATGTGCAAAATCATCCATTAACTCACTTTGTGCAACGCAGTTACCAACTATGTCACTCAACTTCCGCTTCATCATCAACATAGATATATCACCACAATAGCAGCACTGATCAACAACCACAGACCAGAAAAAGAATATCAACTTTACTCAACCAATCGATACCAGTATTCGCAAACAAACATTCACTTCAGCAAACAACTTTGTATATCAATCCAGATTTTAGTTTTTGAAGAGTTACCTGTATTTGAGATTATCTTGAACAATCATTATAAGAACCAAATGTAGCATTGCGGTACCAAAATCCATCATTGCATCACATTTTAGGCAACGTGGTCAGGTAGCAGGTGAGGTAGATTTTACTTTCTAATGTCAAGATTCAAGCGAGCATGGCGAACTAACTGATTGACAGCAACTTCTAGTTTTAGGCGGATCCATTTAGACACGAGCATCGCTTCAATCATTGACCTTAGCAACACTTCAGGCATTGCAATCGCAATCTACTTAGACATCAGATTCGAGTTCATCTCTGTAATCTCTACAATTGGAAAAATCGTGCTTCAAAACGATGCGAAATCGTTCGCTCCGTGGTGCCCAAAATCGTTGATGGAGTTGATGGGGGAGAATTCAAATTTGCTCATAAATGGGAGTTTGCATAAATGATGAGGAAGGGAAGGAGATTGTTGGTGCTTTGGAGAGGCAGCGGAGGGTTTTGGGAGGACGGAGAAGGTTGAGAGACTGAGCAGCTATGGATATTTAAAAATTTAGATCTGGAGATAGTGTAGATATAAAAAGAAAATGTATTCAGAGATACGAAATTTCAAATAGGAGAAGAGAGAGAGTGTGGAAGCTTTGGGAAAGATTTGAAGCAAGCATGTAGTAGGTTTTTTTTTCAAAATGATCAGAGCAATAAAAGAAGAGGAATGGAAAATGAAGCGAACGAAATATATTGAATATGTTGGGAATAGGAAGAGTGAACAGTTTTTTTTTTCTTCATAAATTATCAATTTCAATAAACTATTTGTTCTTCCGATAAATAGATGAAGGGTCATAGAAACCCAACGGTAAGAAAAATGTATACGGTAAAATTAACCGTTTCAACAATTTCATCGCGTACCGAGTTTTCGAAATACACAAATGAATACACTATTTTGATCAGCACGACGAGACGATCAAAATGGTATACTGTTATCAGTGGTTCGATTGAATTATAAAAGTTCGAATTTTCTATTAGCGGAAAATGCAACAAAAATGCTGAAAAATAAGATCGACGGAGCCAAAGACGTTCGAATTTGGAAAAACGACAAACTGACGTTTGCTCAGAAGATGGTTTAGAATTTTCCTATGTAAAAATATTTAGGTTCCGAAAACATTTTATTTTCATTGCTTTTTAACTGATTAAATTGAAGTGAATTTACGCGCGAAATAAACTTTCATATTTTCGGACGAAAATTTACCAGTTGCTATGTTTAACTAGACGTATTCCAAATATTAAATTTTTATTTCAAAATTTTATCGTTTAAAATTTCACAAAATTTCAACTAATTACGTTATTAAAACAGTTGAAATTTACGGGTCGTTACAGATTCCTTTATCAAGATTTTTAATAAATGTTCTTAAGTGACTTGTATAATTGCAATGAATGAAGTATAACTGAAAGATCATAGTTATATTATACAATCTTATATCTTATATTCATCCTTTCTACCATACTTGGTCATCCTCAAGTTACCCCAATCCTACTTGGGTACATACTAAAAGTTCATAACACAAATACAAATACCTGGCTAACCACAACATCACTCTATCACAGCCATATTTATAAACTACTACTTAATACCTAATATTAGATATATATTATTAGTCTTCAATCCCACTCTCAATCATCATTCCAAATCTATTGCTGATGGTGCACTCCAATATCCAAATTCCAATGAAATTTCCCCCATATCCTCATCCTCGTTCTCTTGTTCATTGTCAGCTTCATTCCCACATTTTCCCTAAACTATAGCCATGGCCGATTCCATGTAACATGTCCAAACCGATTGGTACTTCCTGCAACATTTATCTCTCCTCCAATCCTCGTATTCCCATCTCCCTGGGATTCTCAAATTCCTCCTCAGCTTCTTCCTCGGCTTCCACTTCATCATCTTCCACATTATCCCACTGAATGTATAAGCTTGATGACTCCTCGCCCCAAATAACATGAATCCCATCCATCTCCCATTTGATGTTGCTGCCCTCACTACTGTGGTTTGATTCATTTGGCATCATATCATTCGGATCCTCCTCTGGTTTAAACTCTTCCTCCATGGGTTCTTCTTTAGGTTCGACTTCTGAACTGGCGGGGTTGGTGATCTCTTTTCCTTCCAAGGATGGAGCAGCCTCAACGTCACTAGAGATTACGACCAAATCTGGAGTTAGGGGAGGTATAAGCATTCTTGCTATTGTGTAATCATCTATGTCTCTACGAGTACATGGTTATACTCCTCTTATATAGGCTCTTCCTCATCACTTGAAAGAATGGTTAGATCATCTTTCTCACCCCAATTTGCTCTTGAGGTTTCTCCTTTTGAATACTTCCCTCCGTATGATTATACAAACATAAACAAAAATACTTAGAAGTAGACTAAGTATTTATCCTAACTTAACAAGTATACTGCTTTTCAAATTAAGGTTTGATCAATACTTAGGAAGCAAATCGAGATCTCTATCAAAATGTTTTATCTCTATCCAAAAATCCTTTTAAAATGTTTTCCAAACATCCTTATCATCGACTATAAAAATCATTTCTAAAAAAATCCATTTAGATAAAAGTCCTCATTTTTCAAATCTTAGGTTTTCCCACTATTCTTAATCCTCTCAATACCATTATTAAACATCTTATAGTCAAACTATGAGATTCTAATCATAAGATATTTATTCTTGATTTAACTAACTTATTTTTTTAAACAATTATCCAATTTATGGCTTTAATATCATAACTAAGTATATTTTCCAAAATATATTCTTTATATTTAAAATATGACCTTAGGCAAAATTATTTCATTTACTATGTTTTCAAAACAAATCATTTTATATATCATTAACAAGTACACGCTCTTATATAATACTCTTAAACTCATTCTGAGGTGTTACTTACCCTATCTCTAATGAGTTACTCATCCTAGGGTATTACTAACCCTATCTCTAATGAGACTTTACCCCTATCTGGCTTAAGTGTTTTCTCAACCTAAGCTCTGATACAAAATGTGAAGACCCGCCCTTTCGACTCTCGGAAATCAACACTAATACATCCTCGGTATACACGTGCCACAAAACCAAGTGCCGGAAGGATGGATAGTAAAGGATAAAAAGAAAATAAAGCCAGAATAGAATCTTACATGAATGGAATAATAAATATTATTTCAATATATATATATATAACTTTAAACGGAAATTTTAAATACATTTATCAGAGTTTATCTTATAAATCAGCCTAGATAATTATAAATCTCCATCCTTATGACTGTTGAATACAGTCAGTAAACTAATGCAGTGGAAATGGAAATGGAGAACTATCTACAGAATCATCTTCAGCTCCAGACTTCAAGCTCTATCACAATGCTCTAAGCTAAACCCGACTACTTCGCTATCCGAAAAATAGGGTACCAAGAGTTTTAAGGAAAAAGAAAATAAACTCTGGGTCACTCATGGGACTAGTATAAGAAACTCAAAAATACAAGTATTGGAAAACAAACGGTATCTCATAAGACCACGCCGCACATAAATACGAAAATGGTTTTTAGCTTATGATAACCAAAACAGTTTCTATGCAAAATCTGAGAATATTATTTTTAATGACATTCTTTGAAAATCCTTTCAATAATATATTAATCGAAGCTAGAATTGTTACATTTGTTAAATTTGACAGTATTAGGTTTACAACTGAAACCGTAAAGGTCGTGTTGGAGAATGGATTCCATACAATGACAAGGTAAGGGACCATATGACGCCCCACCTCTATACCCACGCTAGACAAGAACATTACGGTGTAATGCTGTCGACTAGCACGGAGAATAAGGCTGTTGAGGAGCGACCATCCGTGTAACTTCTTTGAGCGAGCACCGATATGTCAGATTGTATAGAATGCATATCGTTTAAGGAGGAAATCCGGCATACCGATTCAAACTCAAAGCTATCACACAGTGGCTATATATAATCTTCGGAAACAAACATAGAAGTAAACATAACACAAATCAGTCACAGACATCCATATCACAAAGGCGGAAAAAGATATGAATATATATATATATATATAACACATGAAAGTGTACATCAGAGTAGTGGTCGGAAAGATCCACGATAATACAAAAGAATAGCAGCACGTGCTATACAAAAGAATAAGTACACAACATAGAGTCTATATCTCAAATGTGTACATCCAAAAATTGCTAATCTAAGTAGTTAGCCAAAAGTCAGAATAATCCTGAAGAGAAGTCAAGCAAAAGCACCTGTAACATCTCGGTCTGACCCGAGTATTATTTATAAGAAAATAATAAACGGATCGGTCTAGCTATAAATATTAGAGGATATGGTATAAAAGACATGGCATGAACATATAATAATTATAATGGCATACTACTATAAGCATGTAAATGATAATCAACAAGAGATTAATCAATATCACAAGAATCTTCTCAAAGATAAAATAGGGTATCATACCCTAAACTTGTATTCATAACAAGTCAATGACACACGAATTCACCAATGCACAAAAATGATAAACATATCAATGAAAATCAAGAAAATTGGTGAAGCACAAATTCCAGAAATCAACACACGAAATCCAGAAATCACATAAAAAGGGGGGAAAGGCCTATCACAAGAATGGGAGCATGAAAACTCACCAACGCGCGTAACACATGAACGAGAAGCTATCTCATGGAAGCTATCCATTAAATTTTTGACACACGAACGGCCCGAAGACCATGGGGCGCTACCCCAATATGTGATGGTGAAACATCACACAAACGGGGTTTAGTCTCCCTCGTAGACAAAGAGACATCGCTCAATCGCTAGTCTAAATCACAAAAATGATCATCATGATCATAAAGAAGTGTCAGTTACACTAAGCCAGTAAATATATGAGTTTAGCTTCATGTCCCATAACCACTAGCTTAACTTAAATATTTACGAACAAACTGTAGATCTTCACTAGAAAATTGTCACAAAAGGGTTCAATCGAACAAGTCCAAGAGCTAACCGACGAAGTGAACGCAAGCGTTTCATACCACTCGTTTTACTAAGTCGTTTAATTCGATTTCTCATCCGAGTGAAGTAAAGGCTTGTATATACTAATAGGTTGGAAAATGGTTTAGGAAAAAGGGCTTTGTAATAAAATAGAGTTGAAATTGCTTTGATGAAAGAGTTTTGATATTCACTACTAGTATTGAAGTCTTCACGTTTTTAAAGTGACAAGTCACAAAACGATTGTTGAAACAAATCGAATCACATAAATTCACATTCGAAGACGTGAGTAAAGTCCAAGGAAATCAATCCCAAAACCATCATAGTAGAAATCCTATTGAATGCTTTTCAGATAAGATCCCCTACGGAGGGGGGTCCAGGGGGGTGGCAACCCGCTAGGTGGGGGTGCGGGGGCAACACCCCTGCTTACGGTGTTCGACCTAAAAGGTTGCAAGCTAAGCCTGGCGACCTAAAAATGGAACGACCCAGTATGCCTAACGACTTAACTAGGCGAGCGACCTAACAGGGTGATAGCAGAAGAAGTGTTAGGTCAGCGATGACCTACGACTTAAGGTCAAGCGACCTAGTGAAATAGCAGGGAAAATGTTAGGTCGGAAACGACCCACAACTTAAGGTTCCACGACCTAACCCATACGAGCGACTCAAGGTCATACGACCTAACAGTTGCGAGCTAGCGGAGTTGGCATGGCCGAGCGACTTAGTAGATACAGCGACCTACGACCTAACAATTTAAAAGCCAACGACCTACGACTTAAAAGCCATACGACCTACGACTTAAGAGTCATACGACCTACGACTTAAGACCTAAACCGCGCACGACTTAACTCCAGATGCGCAATAATGGCCATACGAGCTATGGCCTAACGACCTAACCCCGAACGAGCTAAATAGGTAGGCAGACCAACCTATAGGCGAACGACCTAAAGGCGTTAACTCGCGGACGACCTAAGACGTTAACTCGCTGACGACTTAAGACGTTAACTCGCGGACGACCTAAGGCATGCAAACGAAAATACGAAGGCCGTGACTTTTCAACGCGCGCGAGCTAGCAGTCTGGACGACCTAACCTGGACAGAACGACCTAAAGGCTGGAATTCACCAAAAACACTAAAAATTGGAGTTTTTCGCCAATCCAATCCAAACCAAATGCAAATGTGCATGCTAAAGTGATAGGGAACCATTCCCAACAGTCCAAGATAGATATAGAGAAGAATGTGAGATAAAAAATCTCACCTTTTCACTAAAATGAATGAAGATGGAGATTGAAAGCAAGTAGAAGCAAATCCAAAGCTTGAATCCACTATCTTCTTCTTGAATTTGGAGTTGAATGTCGGGTTTGCAATAGAATTTGAGTTTGGAGTTTTAATTTCCCTTTCCCACCACCATTTTTGACAAATCTTGAAATGTTTTGATCAAGTGAGGAAGAGGGTTGGGCTGAACTATAGAGGTGCAGTCCAAACCAAAGTCAAAGGCGGGAAAAAGTGTCGAAAATTTCACTATCTCCAAACATATCGAAGTTTACACTCAAAAAGATCGCAAACGTCATTTTGAACTCAATGGGAGTGGTCTCGAGTCCTAATTTGACCTTATGCAAAAAGTAGCTTTTCGGACCAAAATCCGATTAACGATAAAATATTTAAATAAAATATTTAAATGCTAAATTGATAAATATGCGGGTTGTTACAGACCACCTTCCTACGGTACATCTCTAGAGGGATGCGCTTGAGGCTCTACCTCTACCAACACAAAACCAGCCTATCTTTACTATAGATAGTATCGAATATGACATCACCCTGATCGTTCCCGACCTATTCGAAAGCTCTCATAGCATTCACAAGATACCATATAATAATAAAGAGTGATCTAGGAAGGTAACGACCATATCCTAATGGGAGTGACCCACTTAGCCCTGCCGCGTCTACTTTGTTTTTGTCATTCTCGAGTGATGAGGCTCGAAGTAATGATTACTTTCTCATAGCACACATTTCACTTGAATGCAACATTGCCAATTCCGTCACACATTATTGATTCCCATAAATGTACAACCTCTGAGCTCGTACATCTCATAGAAGCATGTTAAGTATTGTAAAAATCAATGTACATGCATTTTAGAAATACAATGTCAGACATTCGTCCATACAAGCTGTCCAGGAACAAGACAAACCGAAGGAAATCTCCTACAGCATCCTATCAAGAATCACCCCTAGGATTAGAATAGAGCAGCCCTTGCATTGAAGGTCAAATGAAGATACCATTGCCACACACACACACACACATGATATGGGAAATTTTCCTCGAGGGTCAGTGATAAGCAACCCTTCATTCCATGTCTTCACCTTAGAATGCATACATTGGTTCAAATTGGTTTTTGGATAGGAAACACCAAATCCGATCCTAGTTATTTTGAACCAATCATCGATAAAAAGATATCAAGTTTGAGGGTGATTATCATTTCATTCATTAATATCTTTTATCGAATTAAATATCTCTTTTAGAGATATAAGTCTTTAAATCATATTCCTTTTCAGTATATACAGAGTCATTAAACGTCTCTTTAACTTTGGAAATACCAAATCAAAATCATTTCTCATAAATTACATTGCAAAACATTATTGAGCAAAAAGGGTTGATATAAATTATACTAATTCTACTCAACATCAATTTCCACATTCAACCTTTACTATCCGTCGAATAATGGTGAAATCACCTTTTAATTTCATAGTATGTTTTCCTCCTTAGAATTTAATACCAAGTATAAGAAGATTATTTCTATACAATCCAAGTTGTATGAAATTAAATTTATAAATTTGAATCTTTTATACTTATCTCGTTTCCAACATTTCGACCTTATCTATTCCTCGCGTAAGAAAGAGGCCAGGTGAGCTAGGGCACCGATTACTCCTGAACATCTCCTGTAACGACCCACCTTTTTGGACAGTTTAAATCGACAATCAAACACACATGTTAATGGGGTAAATATGAAAAGAAGAGAAAAGGAAGAAGAAACAACCATAGAACCTCGCAGTGGAAAGATAAAATATAATAATAAAATAAACAGTTCATGAAGCTGTTTAATATACTTTGATTATCATTTATAAAACATTTATCAGAGTTATACATATACAACATAACAAATAAAATAATGCAACAGACAACATGATGCAGGGATAATAATAGTAATAGTATACCAAATCTTCGTCTTCGTCCTCTAGAATAGAACTTCAAATAAGCTGTAAAACTCAAGACTGACCGAGCGTAATGAAAGAACAAAACACTCGAGTCAGGACTAAAATATCCTTATGTAAGTTAAATCGATCGTAAATAAATATGAGTGTAACAGTGTCAGAGATGTTTACGGGTTTTGACATCTCCTATCCAGTGTTAACATGCATGCAATAACTCAAGAGATGTTACGGGATTTTCCATCTCTTAAGGATCCGTTAAACTATCTACTATGTAGTACAATACGCTATTATAATATGTCTACAGTAAAGTAAAAGTATTAAAATAGCATTAAGGCGTTACCCATATCCCCATTAACACATTTTTTATATATTCCCATAGTCTATACAGTACCGTAATTCCTCCGTAAACTGGAGGGCTATCAGAGGGCACTCCATAGGTATGGTACAAAACAAACTCGTAGAAGGCATGGTAGGGCATGTGACATGGCACGCGAGGCAATGCCAGAGTAGATATACCATTTTCACTCCCGGACTGGTGGTAACACATAGCAGCTACTACCGCCCACCTCGGAACACACTCCCAAACAAATCGAGGGTGGCCACCAAATCAATCACAAAGTAATAGAATGGTATCGAAGAAATGTGGCCGATAGGGGGAATGACCCCACTTGGCCCGGTATAGCTCCTGTTTTAGCCACATCAAGCTAACTCACGGGAGTTAGGGTCACGTAAATACCTCATACAGGATCGTTCACCAAACCATCCTACTTCATTTCTGGAATCTCCACCACATACATAGTTGTTAAAGTAGTTTTCGGTATCGACAGAGAGTATGCCCATATCCGATCCCGGTCTCTTTAACAACCAATCACTTATTACACACCGGATGGATCTTTTACATTTTCAAAAAAATCAATTCATAATTGATATCAAAATATCATATTCGTTTCAAAATCAAATCCATTTATCAAAATCATCGTATCTACTCAAAATATACGATTCCATGTCAAAAATCATTTTCGCCTCAATATCTCATTTTGATTTCAAAATCGTTTCGAATTTCAGTTATAACTTCATTTAATCAAATTCGTATTTAAACCCAATATTTAAATATAAACACTTCACCCTATTGACCAGCTTGAATTTTTAGAAAATAGTTTGAATAGTTTTAAAAATGCTTTAAATAATTAAAATAGATAAAATACTTTAAAATATTTAAAAATAGATTTCAAAATAGATTTAAAATTGATTTAATATAGTTAAATAAATTTAAAATAGATTAAATATACTTAAATAGGTTAAATAGCTTAAAAATAAATTAAGTGGATTTAAAATAAATTAAAATTAGTTAACATGGTTTAAGATAGGTTGAAATAACTTAATATAGTTAATATAGGTTAAAATAGTTTAATATGAAATATTTTTAGTTTAAAAAAAATGGTTTAAATAGCAGAATACTTTGGGAAAATAAAAAATGAAATAGCTTCAAAATCAAACAATTTCAAATTCCAACTTCTCAATCCGAATAAAATTCTAATTTCCATTCAGTCGATTCAATCTCGATTTCAATTCAAATTAATTTCGACTCCAATTTCAAATTAATTCAATTTCATTTTCAAATCCAATTGCTTCAATTTCGATTTCAATTTATACGATTTCAAGCTCAATTTTCAAAATATCAATGGAAAACATTTAAATCAAATTATCCTTCAATATTCAGTTTAAAATCCCAATCTTCAATATAATTCAATTCTGAGCTAAATTTCGAAATGTCGTTTTATATCACTGTTACTTAGTAATATTCAAAGTTCGAATAAAAGTTCAATAAAAAAATACAAATCAATTTACAAAATTCAATCATATCACGATTTAAATTTCAAAGTCTCAACTTTAATTATTTAACAATGTCTTTTAACCAAATTTATTTCAACATTTAAAGCTCAAATTCGCGATAAAAATTCGATTTCTATAAATTGATCCAAACTTTTAAAATCATTTCATTTAACCAATCCGGTGTCCGTATATAATTTTCTATCCTATGGTCAAGTGATCAGTTATTTCAATTTAATTTCAGAGATGGATATATATCATGTCAATCCAAATCATAGTGTCATAGGTATGTATCTTTTCACCCTATTTCTTAAATTATTCGAAATAATTCAATTAGCAGTTTATATACTGTAAATAATACACAGGGTGAAATATAGTATATCAGAATAAATAAACATCCAAATATCAATCAATAGAATACGTTGCAATCAATCATCCAAATAGTCAATATAATTCGCAACAATTTCGTAGTTACTAAAATTGGATAATTTACTGGCAATTCAATTTCAATTTCATATAACTTTCTATTTATAACGGTTAATTCAAATGAAAACCAAATTTCCCAAACAACGACCAATAAATCCATATCACTTCATTAATTCAAATTTAACTAGCATAAAAATATTCTAGTACGTTGTGAGCGTCATAAAACATTCACCTTGAGTTTACGTTGCCAATCGTTTAAATTTTAAATTAAATCGAGCACATTCGATTTAGCCTAAAATTTTATCAAGCTCCAAACATCTCCGGATCTACATTGCAGTGTAGATCTCGTCGCTGCAATTCCGGTGCCTCCAGTTTCGCCCGATTTTGACCTCATATGACAAAGTTACACAGTTTTAAAGTTTTTGAATATAAATTTATAATAATAACATTTTTTTATATAAGAAACCAGATCTGCCGTACAAATGGATTGAAGAAATCTGGCTGCCAAACTCTCCTTCTCCATCGCGCTTAAAGGAAACCGAACCCACTCACAACGTCTACAAATCGCATGGCGCCCCACGTATGCTCGCCCGGAGATTGATCGAAGACCACCATTGAATGCCCCTTGCGAGCCCCACCCACGGCCGGAAGCACGCGACACTCGGTCGTTCCCTGGCCGTGAAAATTACGCGCGAACGCTGGCCCTTCAACGATGATTTCTGGCCACCTCATCGAGTTTCACATCGACCCACCGTACGGATGTGAAGCCCACGTCGTGCTCTACGATATTCCAGTTGGGAATTTTTGAAATTAATGAGTAGATGGGAAGAAAATCGAGGGGGAAGTCTAAGAGGTTTCGGCCATTGAACGATTTTGGCGGCGGCTGTGAAGTAAACCCTAGGGTTTCTGTAGCTGCATATATATATATATATATATACACGTATAACCAATGATTATAATATTATTTTCCAAAAATTTCAAGCCTTTTCAAACGAACTCCAAACAAGACATGCCGCTTGGCGTTTATAATGTTTTACCCCTATTCCGAACACAATGGAACAGGTTCCGGGACCTAATTCGATCGTATGTGAAAATTAGCTTTTTGAATCGAATTAAAATATTAAATTTTCGATATTAATTTCAACGCGTTTATATCCCGTCCGACCAAACGATAACTCCAAACGCTACAAAATTTGAAATCCGCTAATAATACATTATTACGGATCTAATGGAACTGGTTTCGTCGAATTCCGAGACTGTTCCCCAGATCGCTATTTTAACGTCTCGGTTATAATATAAAATTGTTAATTTCTAGTTATTCACTTAAAAATCCAATTTTAAATGTTAACAAATTTCATTGTTGTTTTAATAAACTTTACATCAACTTCCGGTTTCATTTTGAATCATATTATATTCAGAATTCAATTATTCAAATATTTGCAATTTTAAATTTTAAACAATTTTGATTATCCAAAATTCACTATCTTGAAATATTTGAAAATGAACTTATAAGATTTAACTTTAAAAATGAATTCAAATTATAGAACAACTATTCCCATTATACAGTTATTCAACTCCCGTTATTCAATTATTCAGTTAATTTCAAATATTGAATTTAAACAATTTAATTGTTCAATATTTGACAAATTTCAATATTGGATTGTAAATGAATTTTCGTTATCAATCAATTAATTTATTTACATCTAATGAATTCAACATTATTATTTAATCCAACTATTGATCATAAACTCATTCAATGAGTAGCATTATCTTTCAATACTCGTAATTACTTAAATCTTCAAAATTAGTTCATTTCAACATTTTATTTTCTATCCACATAATCCACAATTATTATTCAACTTCAGTTATTGATCATGAACCCGGCTAACATATATAATTTCATTTCAATTTCAATTAGTTTCCAAATTCAATTCGACTGACTAAATAAACCGGTGACTTATAATAATTATCACCCTTAACTTTTAGTCACACTTATAAGTTTATTATTTACAAAAAAGTGTCACATTACCTATATAATATAAATTTGTTTTTCTTATACCCTTTATAATCAAGTTGAAACATCTACGTCATTTGAATTGAGTGGATTTTCATTCAATTCATTAATAATTAACTTAGATAAATATTGTTGCAATTCATTCTAGTTATTATTATCATAAATAAATTACAAATTTTTAATTCTTCCAACATTAAACCATGAAATCTTATTAAATTAACTATTTTAATTATCGAAAATTTATGGGTCATTACACCTCCTTAGTTTAAGCACCTCACATATGGATCTCATGAATAGAAAAATCCAGTTTACTCATCAGCTTTTAGAGGCAAGATTAAATCACTTATTTATAACAGGTTTTCTTCTAATCATTTATTTAAACCCTTTTAAAATAATTATGAAACCTCCAAATTATCTTTAAAACACTTATTTATTTACTTGAAAACTTTTATAAAGATTTGAGAAAGAATACTTAAGTTTAAAGTCATTTCAGAAGTTATTAAAAGTGCTGCAAAGAGCACTGCTTATAGTGCTTTTAAGGCTTATTTGATCAAAAAACAATTTTTCTAACATTTAGAAATCCATTTTATAAATTAGACCTCTTTTAAAACATTTTAAAACATTTATATAATTTATTCATAAATTTAAAGAATTTATTGCTTTGGTTTCCAAACTTCCAAAGCACGACTATTTTGAAAACTTATTTTGCTCATAATTCAAAATCTACTTAACGTAATCTCGATATTTTGCTTTTGTTTGAAAACTAGGATTATAAGAGTTTGGAAATTTCTTATTTCAAAAAATGCTGACTTCGATTCCATTGTATAAATGGATTTAAACTTCTACGACATGAAATCGCGAACTGTCGTTACGCGGTGCGCCTATTGTTGACTCAACTTTCATAACTTGTCAAAACTTCATCAAACTGGGTTAAGTGTTTATAAGACATTTATAAACCATTTTAAAGGGTTTAACAACCTCATATACACCATTTCATTTATTAAAGAAAAGTGATTTCCTTTGTGATATTCGACGTGTATTAAACGTGAATCATTCACACAACCAAACAAACTTATTACCATGTCCAAAAATGGTTCACAATCATCATAACCAAGCATAACCAAACATATAATTCATCCGATATATCATAAATAAATAGAGTTTCTCACCTTCATTGTTTTCTAATTTTACAAAAATTCGCTATAACTTTGCTACGATCAAATCAAAGTCTA
The DNA here is from genome assembly GCA_030737815.1 of Allium fistulosum. Lineage (NCBI taxonomy): Eukaryota > Viridiplantae > Streptophyta > Magnoliopsida > Asparagales > Amaryllidaceae > Allium > Allium fistulosum. The sequence continues at coordinate 488,655,561 of CM060908.1, forward strand.
CGGAATCGAGCCTCAGACCTTTGAATAAGCTTGGCCTAAGCTTTCAAGTGGAGATGGGCTTGGCCTTGGTAGTAGGAGGTGGAGGCTGTCGGTTTTGGGTGGAGGAAGTAGTAGTTTGAGCTTGTTTTGAAGTGGATTACTAATGTATATATACTAATATAAATTTATTTTCTTTTTTCTTCATAATTTTCCTAAGATAGGAAGTCATTAAAATTTCTTGAGAAAGAGGAAGAATATGATGAATAATAGTGTTAAAATTATGAAAGAATGAATGTGTATTTATAGGAAATTTTTTAGAAATAAATATCCAAAAGTGCATGAACCCAAATGCCCTTGCCCATACCCCCATCACCTCAAGGTGCATGGAAATGCCACCCTCCCTTTTGCCTTCATGTGTGTAGCCATGTGTGTGAGTTGATGTGTGTAAGAGTTTGACTTTATTTTGCTTAAGGATGAAGTTTATGAAAAATATCTTTGATCTTTTGTAGTGTGTGTGTATGTATATATATATATAAGTGTTACGTATATTTATATGTATATATATGTTCAAGTATATGTAAGGGTGCACATGTGCATGTTATATATATGCATAATACATATAAACAAGGTTGCTACAACTTTCAACAACTTCTGTTCATTAAACCGTTGAAAATCGGAAAGCCGATTCTCGGTCATATTTTCACTTATAAATAAATTTACATATAAATGTAAAATAAATTTGAAAAATAATTTCTTATTATTTTTAACTAATTAAAATGATCATATTTTATTTATAAAACCATATAAATAAATATTAAATAATTATTTACAAAAGTGCCATTATATCGACAAAGCGATATCAATTTTCCTTATAATTGTAAATCATATATAATCTTTATAAACTATGATAAATGATTTATTATCACTTCATAACTAATTAAAATGTATTATTATCATTTAAAAACAGTTATTTGGATAATAATAATAATTGTTAAATCATTAAATCTCAATTTAAATTCATAAAAAAATTATTAAATATGATGCCATTATTGATGATGTCATAAATACATTTTATTTCCAAAAAATAAAGTAAATAATTTTATTTCATATACTTGTTTAAACGGATAAACAATTGTATATATCCAGCTCCTTGCGTGACATCTGGTAACTATAGAGCTGTATATTGGCAAAATGATTTTCGACCATTTTATCAATATGTTTCCACAGTATATATTTTTATAAATACTTATTCAAAATAAGATTACCATCATTCTTATTCAAAACATCAAAATTTATGTTAAAAAGCTTATATTTGAATATTTAAAAATAAACATAATTTTCCAAATTGATAAATTTGTGGGTCGTTACACATATGGATCATATGTGTCACTTACTTTAAAAGCAAGAATTCAAACCAATGTTTTAACATACGTTAACAAAAAATCAACCAACTTAAACACAATCAAATCCTGGCAAATATGGGATATATTTTGAATCAAAGAGGCAAGTCATCTTACCTTTTACCCAATAACAACTAAGTCCAAGCAGCCCAAGTCCATACCCAACCTTACAACCACCTTTCCTTCTCATCCTCCTTCCCGCTTTCACCTTTTTTTCCCCTCCAAACCTCTATCTTGCTCATGGCCTATGCATGTGGGAAGAGTATGGCTTTGTTTTTAGGTTTTTGCATGGTGGAAGGTGTTATAATATTGCCCCAAGGCTTCACTCCAAGTTTGAGTTGATTTGAATTTTGATTTGCAATAATTTCGTTTAGAATATAAGAGGAGAAGAAGAAGAAGCTACTAAAGAAACTTGTATTTGCTTTGTGAATTCGTGACTTATTCCTATGGGTATTCCTCTCCTAGGAATATAGGGTGTAAATATGTTGTTGTTTCAGTGCATGTTGCACATTAACATTATATATTATATTGGCATGACTCTTTATCTAGCAGTAGTAAATTAGCTTTACCACTAGCATTCATTATATTTATATCACCTCTATTGACGTGGGTTTTAAACCTTTATAGTCATATTATTTTAAACTGGATGATCATACATGTATGTATACTGCAGTTGATATGAGATGTACGTCTAGTTTGTGTGGTTGTTGTGGATGTTGATTGATTATGTATGGTTGTTGTTGATGTTGATTTCAATGCATTTTACTATATTGAGTTATTGAGCATTTTACTTTTTTATGAGATCATAAATGACACCATGACATCAGTATGTGTATTGTAGTTTGAATATGTTTTACTCACACTAGAAATATCCCGACCCATTTATTATATTCATTTATAATTCTTGGGTTAGTCTGAGATATTTCAGGTACAAAGACTCACTTGCACTAGATATGTTATTTTGGATACATCATCATCAGGTGATGCATTAGTTACTAGTTTTTAGGTATATATATGTATATTTTCGGATGGTTACATGTACTATATGTTGGGATGTTGATATTCTATAGTTGTTCATGTACTTGACTATGATGTTGTACAATATATGTTGATGGTAAGATTTATGACTTGTATTTTGTGGCCCTACTAGTGAATGTTGTATATATCTACTACTATATTTTCCAATGCGGCATCTGGGTATAGCTTGTATCCTCTAATTTTTCTATTGTTTTTTCTTAAAAGTGTGTGTCTGTGTTATTGCTTTATGCCGAAACTAGATACATACAAATATTTTGTATATGATGGTGAGAAACATATCAGGGTTTTCCTAAGGGAATACATGTTGGATAGCCCATTATGTCTCATTCTCCATACTATCATACATCGTTACTTTAGTATTACCCTTTGGTAGTATGAGTGTATGGGAAATATGTTACATTTTTGGAATCAGGGTAGATTAATAATAATTCATAAATTGAATACAAGTGTTAGCTTTAACAGTGAGACTTAAGCTTGTTGTGTCCCTTGTTTGTTGGTAGTTAACTAGTATATACGGGATAATAGGAATATAAAGTGATTACATAGGATAATCATTTGGGTACCTACTTGTTAATCTTCTACTATATAGAATGCTTACTTCCAATCTTATTCTTATTACTTATTCTTAGTTTGGTATGTGGAATAATGAGTATGGTTGGATGTCAAGGAGGTAGAAGTGATGCCGACCAATTTAGTGTGGTTGGCAGTGGTAGAGTATTTCTGACTTTCGAAAAACTTATGGAGTTAGCATGGAATATTCAGGCCATGGGAACCTAATCAACTCCTAACCCTAACCCGGATATCGCACCAAGAATGGAATTTGCAAGAATGTGTAGTGACTCCGTAACATGTAACGACCTGGATTTTTCGATGTTTTAAATTAAAATTTAACGAAGATTTTAAAACAAAAATGTTGTTAAAGGAAAAATTTGACAGAAAAAACTGAATATTTGAAACGCGTCCATTGAAATAAGACCAATAAAATTTGTTTCGCGTCAAAATTCGTCCAAAACTCGGTTAGCAAAAAATTTTAGTGCAAATTATCAAATTTTAAAGTATGAATATTTTTACATATAAATGATCTAGAAAATTTTATGATTAAAACGTCAGAATTCGTTCCGTCCAATTCCGACCTCTGTAGCTCCGTTTATCAAGAATTGCCGTTGTCGTCCAATTTCGAAGCGGTAACAGTGGCGACAGATGAGATTTTGCTACGGATGTCGTAGCACAGATTTGATTACATCTTTGGATTCATCTTGTTGCGCTGGTCTCCACGGTATATTTATTTTCGTATTTTGGCTTATGTTGCAAAACGTTAAATGGTCAAAATAATGGTCCGTAACCGTGCCCGGGGTCATAATTACCTACATTCTTTTCACAATACATGAATTTAGACTCTTTAACTCTAGGTTATCTTAGGATTATTTGTATTTTTTTTCTGTATGTGGTCATCTAATTTGCTTTCTCTCCCTTTCATAACGTTATGTTCAGTCTGTGTACCTAATAAATTTTTATGCATCATTAGCGTGATGATTTGTTTTGATAAGTAAACCCAACTTGGCAAGCATATTCGTCATAATGCATTTTTCTCTTGAAAATGGAACTTGAATTATTCCTTGAGATTTTAAAGTAAGAATAGGCAATGATCAATGTTCAATAATTGTTTTGCAATTTTTGTTAATTTGTATGCACTTAAATTACTGCTAGAAGGTTGTTATAAACTGTAAAGTATAAAAGCCAATATAAGTAAAACTACTTGGAGAGGGAGAAAAGTAAATGTTAATGTGATGTTTGTATTTAGAAAAGGCGTGCAGTAAACACAGCTGAAATTAAAAGAAGGAAATAGTCATTTTCCTGAGAGTAGGGATGTTTGATGTTTCTAATCATGAAATACAAAATTGTCTCTTAAGATGTGCAACAGTTATATGATTTAAGTTTCAAGCAATGCTATTTTAGAATCAATGATATTTAAAATCGATAGTTAGAAAGAAACATAGAAAGACAAGATAAATGATGGATTTAAATTTTATTAGCATCATGGAAAATGGATGGTAAACTAATTTCAATATGAAAATTATTATTTGGAAAAATAGGGACAACATGAGAAGTGCGAAATTATAACTGTACTTAAACAGTGTACTGTGGTTTTCAATATAACAATGCTCAATTAGTGCAGCCAACAAAATACTAAACTAATATACAATATTATAGATTTTTTTTAAACAAAATTGCTATGGAGTAAAATTCAAACATGGAAACTATTTTTCACATAGTGATGTATTTTTGCAAATGTAGTAGAAATGTTGGAAGCATGACCAAGCTAGTAGAAAGTGACCAAGTTAACATAGATATTCTCAATAGTCACTTTATTTTTTCCCCTTATGGTTTATCTCCTCATTTTTTTATCATCGCAGTACATTACAGTAATCATTGTTTAATTAAACTTTTGCATTGCACATAATGTAGGAATAAAGGTGCTTCTAGGAAGAAGGTTTTTGCTGCTAGCATTTCTGTTTTAATTTATATTTAGATTCTCGTTTGTAATGTATGTCTTCCAAACTACACAATACTTTTTGATGACTCATGTAATGGTTTTTTCTATTAGTAAATCGCTAGTTGTTCCAACATATTGTTGTATGTATCATGTACTTCTCATTGAAATTTAATAAATTAATGAATTTTGTCGTGCATGTGTACATTACATATTTTACGATGTTTGTGTGTAGTTGAAGTTGGACATTTAATAACATTTTTTGCCTGTAATAAACATATTGCTACAATACTTTATAAATATTGCTAAAACATAAGATACGACATGTGAAAACTATTGACATAATTTATATACAATGTGTTTTAGTAGTTGTAAAATATTTATGTACAACGTTTATCGTACGAATTAAATGTATTTTTATTTATGTTAAAGCAATGTTGTAGAAAACTTATTTATAATGATTCACAATCATGGTGGTAACAAAATATAACGGTTAAAAATAGTTGCATGAATTTTGTTTTGCAATATTCAAAAATTGATGTAAATGAAGTTTGGCTAACATTTAAACAACATTGTCTAGTTTGTACTTACAACGTTGAACAAATATGATTAAAATATAAAATATAACATTCGAAAATAGTTGTATAAAAGTAATACACAACATTTACCAAAAGACGTGAATGATGGTTTCTATAGCGGGTGATTAACGTTGTTGAAATAAAATTACAACATATGGAAATCATTGAAAAAGCAGATATACAACAAATAAATATTATCATAAAAAAGCGTGTCACAATATTTGAAATATGTTGTAATTGGCTATCTCATAACATTCAAAAAACATGGTAAATAGTTTTTCACTTATTTTTTAGCGTTTTAACTATATTTATATTTTGTTATAATTTACCTTTCTACAACATTTTATGCAACATTTAAGTAAACGTTGTAATAAAAACCCCATCTTTGACAACTGTGGATATAACAACATAATGATAAATGTTGTTAAAATACATTGACTACATTTATTCAGTGCTGTGAAATGATATTTTTGTTGAAGTGTTTTCAACCTGCAAAACTTGCATGTGCAGCCATACATATTAAATGCTGCATTAATTGAGCTCATGCATTCTCCTCTGTATATAAATTCATGCTGTGCCTTCTTCTTGCTCCTTCCACTTTATCTTTCTGAGAGCATTTGTTTAAAAAAAAATTATATATACAACAAGTTCAAATGATTAAGCTGCTTCCCCTCTCCCCTTTAAAATTTCCTCCACCCAAACCTACCTCTGTCACATCCCTTCGCGCGAACACCTCCCTCTGCAACCACCGGCAACCCGAAGCACCACCACCCAACCTCCTTCCTCCAGCCACCCTGCAGCCACGATAAAACTCACCAGCCCACCATCCTCCCTACCCGACCCGCCTTGCCTCCCCTTCCTCACCTACAACCATACCACCCCGTGCACCCACCTGCCCCGCCTTCTCCTCCTGCACTTGCCACCTTGCATCCATTGAACTCCCCACCGCCAAAGTCCCATGTCAATGACCGCCTAGTCACCTCCCCACTACCGAAGCTCCACCACCCAACAGCCCGCAACACCCCTCCACCATGCAACCACTTGCTTGCAGCCCACCATCGCCCGACCTTCTCCTTAACCCACCACTTGTCCCGCTCCCGAACTCCAACCTCAACCACCTACCGAAGTCCACCAGCCTAGGTCGAACCGCTTGCTCCCCACGAACCCAGCCTGCACCCTTACAACCCACACCCGGTCACCGAACACCCCATCCTGCACCTACGAGACAACCCGCCTGCTACTCAACCGAGCTCCAGTACTCGACCACCTCCCTCCGCCTTACCACTCACCCATGAGTACAACTTCAGCCCATGGACCAGTAGCCTCACCCTCCTGAACCCCGACCACCCAGACCTGCTGTCGAAGTTCTTCAGCCTCCCACTGACCGGCCTGTCCCCTTCGCCGTAGCCCACTAGCCCGAACCTCCTCACAATCGAACCACCTCCTCCTACCCACCTTTGTGCGTGCATGTGTTTTATAAAAAAAAAGAAGACAAGCGTGCATGAGAAAGGAGAACAACATGTTGTAGTGAAAGGAGAGAAGTCCATGCATGAAAAAATAAAATCAAAACATACTATTACCGAGAAAAAAAAGAAAGCAGCCATCATTTTCTAACTCGTGTAAATGTACGCGTACCCGTATCGCCGTGTCCGTACCCATCTATCAAATACGCAAAGGTGAGCGATTTTTAAGCTTTCGATTAGATTTTCGTATTGCAAGTATCCTACTATGTTATAAATAATTGATTGATGACTATGATCGATATTGCAATTGGAAAATTATTGATTGTTGACGTGGCGATATAGAATTGGTTGAATAGTTGAAATTATTGATTTGAATCCCGATGGCATAAAAAACACACGTTAACTATGGAAAAATTTGAATAGTGAATGATGATTGATTTATTGATATCTGTTACTGTTATATTGTTGCTATATGCATTGATTTGACATTGAAATTGAACCGGGATATGGGTTGAAATGATAAATTGTAAAGACCCAAAAGTCGACCTTCGAAAATCGGCACCCATACTTCACTTGTACTCAAAATGCCGTAGATTCAAACGCCGAATCTGGTTCTCCGGAGCTTATAACACCATTAAGTATAACAACACAACGGAATAAAAATAGATGATATCATATACAATCCAATGAATACAATATCCAGTATGATATACAACAATGATATCAATATGATACAACAATATCAGAGATACAAGAAATAGCAGCGGAAAGAAAAGATAACACCATTAGTGGATAGAATATCTCCAATGGAATGCTCCAAGATAAGCAACGTCAGTCCATGAACTCCAAGAACTGAACTAGCTCCAGATAATCTACTAAACCTGAATATCTGAAAAAACCCAACTCTAGACTGCTCGTGTGGAAAATTATGAGCACCCAGAGTTTAGGAAAGGAACAATAAACTCCGAGTCAGTCGTGGGACTGGTGTGAGCAACAAAAACAGTTTATCTTTAAAACAAACACAACAGAACTTTAAACATTGAAAACCGCAATGCTTTTGGAAAATGAAACTTCCGTAAGGCCTCCCGCACACACACACAATGCAAACGCAGAATCGGAGGAGATTTCTCCTTATGATAGTCAAACATGCTTACTACGCAAATCATTGGATTATTATTATTAGTTCATAGTGCAGAAAACATTTCGAAGATATAATATTAATCTTAGCCAGCATAGACATTCCGAACTATGCCTACTATAGCTACCATCTAAACAGTGGGGCGCCACCATAAGCAAATGGCAGGTTCTACAACTAAAACCGTACAGGTTCCGTATTGGGAAATGGATTTCCAACAAATGGCCAGGCAAAGGAACTTCCTTTCCTACTACCGAATGGGATCGCCTCTGGTTGGACGTCCCGAGAGACAAACTGCTCTCTGCCAACACAAGGCCGGCTTACCCCTGTACCAGGTAACTCACGAATATGCCACCCACCGGTCCTTTGGGACCTTTATCTGAGGCGCCTCGATAAACACACAATCACAATAAATGAGATCGGAGTATCCACATAGGTTAAATACCAGGGCTCCATACCTGATACCACCCTTTTCCAGAAGGAAATGCAATACCCTAAAGGGCGCGACCCTCATAACCTTGCCGCATATTCCTGTTTCGACCATTTCCGGGTTGTGAGGTCCGAAGAGGTCTCGTCCACAAAGCTACGCTTTGGCACAAAGCTATGCTTTGGGTCAACAGATGATCAAAGTAATGATCACAAAGCTAAAAAATCAAACAAATGATCATATCACAAATGATCAAACAATGATCATCACACAGCAACACTTAGCATGTCACATTACCAAATTGGGAATATACCGCTGATAAATTTCAACTACATAACCTCTGAGCTCGTACGTCTTAGAGAAGGGTGTTAAGCTAAGAGAATAAATTCTCCGCCACCAACAGAAATGTATTTGAAAGAAATCAGCTTTATATCTCAAATTGTAATGTCAGACATGGAACCATACAAGTTTGTTCCGGGTTCGAACAGAACCGAAGGCACTTCCGAAGAAGCCCTTGCAATTCCGAGTATTCACAATCCCGATCGGATTTCCCATCACTTAGGGGATCTCTATACCGGGCGCTACTCGATGCAGAGACAATCAATAGGTTATCCTATCATTTTCGCAAACACCCGGTATTCAACACCGGTCTTCAAATGCTATCCATATACGACGTATCACTTATCCGGAATGGGTTATGTGACACAAAGGTCCTCTCCCGGCTGAACCGAATAGTGAGCGTAATACTTTAAAACATATGGATATTAGGATTTCAATTAAGTCATAACTTATTACCTAAAACTTCCTTTTCAAATGGTTTAACAAATTACCATTTTCAATGTTTAAACAAAAAGATCCATTTTAACAACCTTCAACGGTTTAAACAATTTCCACACTTTAATCTTTTAAACAAAAGATTCATTCACAGATTTCCCAAATTAATTTCCATTTCAATTTAACTCGTTAAATCTTTAAATCAAAGATTTAACTAATAGCTTTCAAAACAATTTCATTTCGAATGGTTTAAATAAACCACCATTTTAAATCTGTTAAAAACAGACAGATTCAATTCATAGCTTTCAAAAAGAATTCATTCATAACTTGGACAAACCATTTTTCATTTCAATCTTGAAATTCTTTTAATTAAACTGGAATTTCATTTCTTATCTGAAAGCTTTTATTCTTTTAAAACAAACAGTTTCATTTTGGAAAATCTGATTCATTTATACGAGTTAAGGTTCTTCTTTGGTTAAAATCAAATTCTCAAACCAATATTTTAAAAGTGGTTTAAATACATATAAAACACATTTATAATACCTTTAATCAAAATTCCAATCATTGAATTCAATTCCAAATATTGAATTCAAATTTAAGTCAAATTATTTAAATTTCAAAACTTAATCAAGTTATTCGAAAATAAGACTTATCTTTGAAATTCCATTTCAAAAGCTTTTCACTTTAAACCCAAATTTCCAATCTCAAAATCAATTGAAATTAAATTTCAATTTCAAAAACATCAAATTTAAATCATCTGTGACTTAACCAATTTCCTCGTGGAATCCATATTTGTGTGTGTAAAAGTGTAGTCCAGGGGTTTAACACAATAGTGCAACACAATGAATCCTCACAGATATATCGATAAGCGGTATAATCGATAACGCTTATCTTCATTCATAGATTCATAGATAAAATAAATTTATCAGTCACAAAGATTCACTATTACAATTCGATATGGGTTTCGGATAACCGACTGGAATCCGACTCCCTGTCGCATCGAAATTCAAGTGCCATTTTACGGGCCAAGGGTTTTCATATTCACATAGTAATATATCATAGAAACAGAAATCACAGCTCAGCACAAAGTAATTCACATCACAAAGCATCATATATCAGGGATATCAAACAATTCACCATTCAATACAATTCAAACATCCATAAGTAAGATCAATTTAGTCCTTTGATTAATTTTAAATCAAATTAATTGTCTGATTAATTCAAATCAGATTAATTTCTTATGAATAAATTACTAATCCTGGTTAATAAATTATCAATAAATTATAATCCATTTTCATTAATTTATTAATCTTTGATTAAATTATTTTTAAATTAATTGCTTTAATTTATTAACCATATTAATTAATTATCCTTTCACTAATCATTTGATAAATTAAGTTCTAAACTGTAACTTAATAAATCTTAATTTCTTGATTTAAATAACCCTAATCATTCGTTTAAAAGACGACTCTTATTAAATTAATGAATCTTATTTACAAATTAATTTAACTTAATTAATAACTAACCCTCAATTAATTATTCTTAATTACAATTTAATTTGACCTTAATTAATTTAACTCAAATCTTAATTTCTTGATTAAATAATTAAATCAATTATTCACTTGAACTAATTTAATGAGTGCATATCATTTTATTTTCACTAATTCAAATTTAAAACATTTTCTATCTAATGTTTTAATTATCATCACAAAGCAAATTTAAACAATTTGTTTCAAATTTGTTTTTTCATATTTCATTTTAAACTTAAGGGTTAAAATGAGTAAATCCCAATTTTAACAAAGTTTTCCAAAAACCACTTAAACTTCTTAATCTCAGGCTTAAAGAAATTCAAAACATTTGCTTTTGAACCAGATTTTAAAACTTGATTTTGAATTGGGAACAAACAGTTTTCCAAAGAAACCTGTAATAATTTTTATACCCGAGCCCCTCTTCTATTTGCTTCGAGCAAAAATTCGAAAACACACGAGAATTTCCCGAGTTCCCATCTTTGTTGTAACAACCCGAGCTTTTGTGAGAATTTAATATCGTCCTTAAACGATTAGAATGTTAGTTAATTGCTCGATTTAGTTTTTGATCGATTGGAATCCTATGATAAAACGGTTAATAAAAATTACAAGTGGAATTCATAGAGTTAAATCACTTTTATAATTCATTAATAAAGTTTGTTAATCGCTGTTTGGAAATTTAAAGCGGTTGGTATTCTTTTAAACAATATGTTAAGGGTTGAAGTGGGCTTTACATTTGAATCTGGCCCACGCTTGCATTGCCTTGATGCCGTGATAAGGGTTTAACCCGTTCCCCAATTCATTTTTCTCTCATTCGAAAACCCTAATCAAAAACGAAACGAAGAAAAAAAATGGCGGTCTCGATTTTCTTCGTTCGTTCGCTTGTTCAAGTTAGGGTTGCAAATGGAGTGCCGTTGTATCCAATGGATTCCTAGAGCTTCGATCTTCGCTCGAGTTAACAGGTCGAGGCTACTTCAATTCGCGTCCTGATCGATACTCGAGATGATTTGTGCAGTTCGTCTTCGAGTGTATCTCCTTGATTCGAAACCACAGGTGAGTGTTCCACTCACATTTAATTCCAACTCGAGTTTATTGGTGTTCGAATTTACTGATTCTAGTTTCCTAGCTTGTTCCAATTTGGGATTTCGTTGTTTGAGTAACTGGTTTAATCTATCTCGGCATTCGACTTTGTTTCGAAGTTGATTTGGTTGGATTATGGGTATATATATGAGTCGAACTCCATATATTTCGTTCGTCTGATTTGTTCAAGAAATGTGCTTTGGCCATACGATTAATTTTGAATGCTGCGATTTTTCTCTGACCATTTCATATGTGAATATACGGCTTTGTGTTGTTGACAGCAGCTTTGAAATGGTTTCGTGATTTTCTCTGATTGACTTTGAACATTTGAATTTATTTCTGACCTTTTTAAAAATACAGATACACACTTGATTTTTGGTTTCGCACTTGCTTTGTATTATTTCGTGATTGTTAAGGCTTGAATTGACTTGATTTTGAACTGCAAAATTATTTGTTGACCACGTTATTGATTCTATCACAGTCTGGTTCATCTAGTATCATCACTTTACCTTTGAACTGTATTTGATATTGCTACTGTGTTTTGAACTGCAACTCTACATTCAATTTTGTTCAATCATATTTCATCCTGCAGTTCACTGTGTTGCATTATCGTAGCCTTCACTGTTGCTGTAGCTTGCTGGTTCATTTTCTGGTCATGTTGCATTTGGCTCGACATTTGAGTTGTAGTTTGTATTGAGTCTGTTACCTTGGTGTACATGATATATTGTGTAGTCTCTACTTAAACTTTGAACAGTCTGCATTAATTTGTACTACTCACTGATTCAATTTGGGATTGCACTGTTATAGTTTAGTGCACTTGTCATTCGAATTGATGATGTTCTGTGTGGTTGCTTTTGAGTTTTACGACATCTTGTACCACTTGGTGTTGTAGTGCACTGAGCATTCTTGTATTTGCAGTATTGCCATATCAATCCCTTTGCTTGCCTCGGCTTCATTGCATCTTCATCTACCTGTTGCCTACTGTCACTTACTTGGTGCATTGTGCTCTGTTGTTGTCTGGACATTGGCATTATTTCAGTGTTTCATCACTTAAGTCATTCGAGACTTTGGGTCTGCATACATATGCTTGACGCTGTTTTGATTTGTTGTAGCTTTACATTTGTGTCGAGTCATGACAACCTTGGCTTGACCTTTGCATTTGGTTGTTGGTTGCTGCCTTCGGTCTGCACTTGAATCTGGGTCACTCCGATCTGATCTGGTGCATGTTACATCCATGAACCCTTCACCGCATTCATTTGTGTTGGGCATTTCTTATACTTGTGGCTACCGGGTCAATACTTGCAGTCCACTGAACTGTTGCATCACTATGTTTTCCATTATTCCTATAGGGGCTGCACTTGTCCTGTCCCTTGGTTCAGTGTAGTTTGGTTTGGGTTTGAGCATCACTGATCTGATATACATTGGATTTGTTTTTCTCATTACACTTGAGTTGAATCCGGCTGAAACGCTCGGGTTTGACCTTGTGCTCGCGTTATGATTTTATTTGAATGGCATTTGAGTTGGATCCGTTGACTTTTGAATTCATTGATCTTCTGAGTATTCATAGACTGTATTGGCGAGGCAGTACACGTTAGCGTGTACTGCAGCCAATCAGCTTTGTTGTTTTTAAATTGACATTTCAATTGTTTAAATTGATTTGGATTGCTGATTGTTGTTAAACACTGTTAAGTGTTAAATTGACCGTTATCCGGTTTCTTCGTTTAAAGAATCAGATAGGCGGGAATTATTGTGACTGTCGTCTATTTAAATTATTACTGCCTATATGCTCTAATAAACTGGTTTGAATTAGACTGACCTGGGTATTATTTTCTTTTGAATTTAATACTCGGGTCAGACCCGAGTTATTTCAGGTTGTAGATTTTCTTCTTTGAGTTGCTGTTCAGGATTTGAAGACTTTTCACATCTTCTGAAGTTGTCAGTGTCATTGTGTAGTAGTCGTGTCGTTGTATAGAACGATATGTATTCATGTATATTAGTCGATAATGTACTTGTATATATAACTTCTAGAGTCGACAGTTGTAGTTGTATCATATGTATTGTGTCAACTATGTATTAACTGACATCAGTTATATATATATGAGACTGTTGTTTTTATCTGTGTTCCGCATTTACATTATCTGTGTTATTGTTATATCTAATGTCCTAAACTATTATGAACTATCGTAGTTTGTTTTATACTGATAACTGGGTGTGTCGATGGGAGTAAATAAATGATAGATGAAAAATAAAAAAGTATATACCACTCCTATCGAGATAACCAATATTAGTGTAAGGTCAACTACGGATGGTCGCTCCTATCCAGCCTTATTCTTCGTAATAATAGACAGTATTTCTTTTAATACTCTTTGTTATTATGAGCATAGAGGTGGGGCGTCACAGTTTTTGTCTTCTCCCAAACTTCAACATCATCAGGCACTGATGATACCGCGTGCACGTGCACCAACAACGGAGGCGTCTCCGATCAACGCTGCTAGCCTCCCCAAGTCGTAATCCATCCCTGTACCAACCTCCGATCATCGAAGCTCCGCCATGTCGCCGAGATCGAATTTCGAATTAAAAATTCGAAACCTGGAAAACTCGAAAAACGCAGTACCTCGAAACCTGTCAACGCCGCTTCCTCCGAGCTCCGACCACCTGAATTCGCGCGACTTCGGCCACTGACTCGCCTTCCATTCCTCTACGCGATCCCAAACACCCGAATCACTCGATCCACTGGAGAATGCGTGCCGATAAAAAATGTAACCTAGTTAAAACTAGGTTTATAAACTTTCCAGCACAACCGCCATCGCCTCTGACATCTACATGCCCATTCACCATTTTTACTCCACTCATCGGTCTTCCTACTATCACCAGAAGAAACTCCGACCTTCCCCTTCAAGCGTATTGGCCGAGACAACCCAAACTTCCCAAAATGATCAACCCAGAAATGCCAATTCATACCATTACTAAAAAAATATGATTTGAGCTTTAAAAATCCTATTTTTGATTTAGAAATCTGTTTGTAAACCTGAATCGACAATTCAAGATGTTTGAATTTTGACTTATATCAAGTTCATACTATGTTTTTGTATTTCCAGAACAATACTACTTTGTTTTCAAATCAAACAAGTTTTTAAATTTAACTCTATGGTCTAACTAACATGTTTCATTTAATATTTAAATCCAAATATAGACTGAATCAGGAGGTATTGATTTTCAAATAAGTCTTTAGCTTGAAAATTTGGGCAATAGAGATGTTACAGGCAATGCAAATACACCTACATACTAATTCACATATATACAGAGAGATTGCCAAACATATATATATATATATATATATATATTTGTAACAACCTGGTATGTCGTACCGATTAACTATCGTCTTTAGACGATTTCTTTTCCTAGCTAATTGTTGTTTGGAATTTTTAAACCAGTTTGAATTCTCTTTTGAAAAATGGTTAAGTCTTTTTGGTTGCCGTGATAACTAACCAAGACAAACCCGATCCCACTTTATCCATTTTCATTCGTTCAGTAACCCTAAAACGAAAACAATTGAACGAAAATGGCGGCATCTCGTTTTCGTTCTTCTTCTTCGATCGAGAATTAGGGCTTCGGTGATTCTTTCTGTTGATTCTGGAATTCTTAGCTTCGCCTTCTTGAATCTCTGTTGATTCTTGAATCTGGAATTGAGGCTTTGGCTCTACTCTCGAGTCTGGAATTAGGGCTTTGGCCTGTTGTCTTTTTGCTGGCGAATTGTGGCTTCGGCCTCTCGATGATTTGCTCTGAATTCGGCTTGTCGTCTCTGGCGATTCTAGTTTGGAGCTACAGCTTCGTCTTCCTTTTGAGATCACGAATGGCTTTGGCACGATTCTGAAATTAGGGCTTTTGGTTTCTCGAAGGCGATTGCCTTCGTTCTGCTCGATCGAGTAAGGAATTGTGCTTGCTCGTCGAATTGAAGGTGAGTTCTACTCACATCTAATTCACTCAAACCCTGTGATTTTCGTTCGTTTCTGTTTCGTAGTTATCTTGGTTTCGATTTTTGCTGTTCGATTTTCTGACTTGTCCAATTTTGTTTACTTGGACTTTGTTCGAATGCATATATTCTCGTGATGTTGGGTTTCACAGTTTGGTTTTTCTGAATTCCCGGTGACTTCGGGCTTGACTTTGATTTTTGTGAAAGTATTTTGGGTTTGTTGGCTTGATTGTTTACACTGCTTGCATATCCATTCATACTTGCTGTATCATACTTGACTATCTCGATTGTCTCTACCACACTTGAGTTTGTCTTCGAGACAGGCTGTAGTTGTTCTCATGATGCAGAGTGTTTATGTAGCCTTATATAGTCTTCGACTTGTGATAAAAATTGACTTCGGTGACCAGTGACTTCGAGTTTGAAATGCGTATTTCGTTTTGGCTTTAGCTTTGAACATTTTTCACTGCTCTGCCCACTTTGAGTTGAAACTGTAGTTCCATTACCTCTGTGACATACCATGGTATAACTTCATATATATATGTGCATTTATATATATATCTGACTGTCTGTCACACTGTTTCATGTACATGTGTTTTGTCTCCTGTGATTAGCATATTGAACTATGCTTGAGATTTTTCCTGACTTTGTCTTGCTCGTATACTCGTAGTATATATTCTTTGAAATACTCTCGTGTTTAATTCTGAGTCATTCAATTTGCTTGATCATCACAGTATTGTTTTCTGGTGAACTGCGTTGATTTATCTGGCCAAGTGTTTATTGCTTTGTATTCTTTGCCACTTGACTTGGTCACTGCTATTCTGTTCTCTGCTATGAATTTCTCTGCTTTTCTGGGAATTATTCTTATTGTTTCATTTTGAACTGGTCGAGTTCATTGCTATATTGTTTTCACTTGATTTGGAACTGCAATTGTTAGTTCCTGACTTCACTCTCTGATTTCATGAGTTTCCGCTAGGTTTGGCCTTAACACTGATAGTGTTTATTTCAGTCATTTTGATTAGAAGCTGGTGATTTGTTGAATTGATATATATAGTCCCTCGTTGCACTTTTGTTCATTTTGTTTTGTTCCTGGGAGTTGTATTTCGTTTGTTACCGTGTGCCTTAGTTTGGGCACACATACTTATTTCACTTTTTAGTGGCATTAGAGATGCAGCTGTTAACTTGTTCCACTTGCTGTTTCAACTTGAGATTGCACTGTTATTGTTTAGTGCACTTGTCATTCGAATTGATGATGCTCTTTTTAGTTGTTTATGAGTTATGTATAGTTTGTGACATTTTGTTCCACTGGTGTCCGTATCTGGTATACGTGATGCAGTACATTTGTTTGAATATTGAGTCACATCTGTGCATCCATTTGTTCGGTTATGGGTATCACTTGGCTTTGTGACGCAGCGGATATTACAAAAATGATGTAGATCGTTGAATGTAGCAATCGGTGGATTGGAAGATGCTGAAATGCCCAAATTCGTTGATCCGAAGATACCGAATTCTAGCTATCCTGAACTCGTTGATCGCGCACGATACCGGGTTCGAAGATCTTCAATTCTTCAAGCGTTGATCAAGCACACTTGATTCCGCGAATCGGCTTCTACAATCGTTGAATCGAGCGCACTCGATTATCCGAAAGAGGAGATAGGAGATTACACTCAACTACCAATTTGAATGAAAGCACAAAGCAATCAAAAGAGAATTTTATTCAATATTCAACAACCATTTACAAATGAGACTCACGGCCTATTTATAGGCGAACAATTTTACAACAGAAATTTCTCCAACTCCTAAGTCGTTTCCGACTCATAGCTACGCTCTACGACTCATCATAAGTCGTATACGACTCATCACATTACAACATGACTTACGACTTATACAAAACGTTACAATACTATTCTTCAACGACTTATCAACATACAACACGACTCAAAAGTAAACGACTCATAATCAGACGACTCATCTTAAGTCGTTTACGACTTATCAAATTACAACACACTACGACTTATGATTTATAACAGATGCGACTTAGAAACAATCGGTTCAGATTAACTCGTCAGGAGAATCTACGGCATGGATTAAAGCGGCATCAGACTATACAGCTCCAGGCCTCTACGACTTAACCTAGTTTTGATAAGTCGTGGACGACTTATACCAGCCTCGCCCTTTAGTCGTGGATGGCTTATCTCCTCACCTTCCTTGAGTCGTAGACGACTTATCACTTGTGTATTCTTCCCCTTGAGTCGTGAGCGACTCATCTCCCTGTTAAGTCGTAGATGAGTTATAGTTGCTTCGTTAAGTCGTAAACTCGTCACATCTTTCCCTTTGGTCTTCCAGATGAGTCGTGGACGACTCATCACCGCCTCCTTAAGTCGTAGACGACTCATGCCTGTCTCTATGAGTCGTGGACGAATCATCACCGCTTCCTTAAGTCGCATACGATTCATGCCTGTCTCTATGAGTCGTGGACGACTCATCACCGCTTCCTTAAGTCGCATACGATTCATGCTTGTCTCTATGAGTCGTGGACGACTCAGGACTTCATCTTTGGGTATAGCTGCATCATCCTCCCCAGGTTGAGAGAAATTCGACCTCGAATTTGCACACTCTTCATTCCCAACAAACTCATCCCCATGATATGGTACGAGATGCTTAACATTGAATACGTCAGATGTATACACATCATCTGGCAGCCTTAGTTTATAAGCATTTTCATTGATTCGTTTCACAACTTCCACCGGACCAATTTTCCTGGCTTTCAACTTGTTGTATGCGCCCACTGGAAAATGATCTTTTGTTAATACTGCATAAACCATATCACCTTCATGAAATTCAACATTCCTTCGTTTCAAATCTGCAGATTGTTTATATTTCTCATTTGCTTTCTTTAATCGTTCTTGAATGATTTTATGACACTCCGTCAGCCCTTTAACAAAATCAGCAGCTTTCTTAATTGTCTTCTTTGATTGTGGCACTACCGTTAAGTCCAACGGTCCCTTCGGTAAGCTCGAATATACTATCTGAAATGGACTGAACCCAGTACTTCGATTCATAGCATGATTATGATCAAATTCTGCCTGACATAATTTCACATCCCAACTCTTCAGATTATCTTGAACAAGACACCTCAACAAGTTTCCCAATGATCTGTTAACCACCTCAGTTTGTCCATCTGTTTGTGGATGATAAGCACTACTAAATTTCAGCTTCGTTCCGACCATTTTCCACAAACTCAACCAAAAATGACTCAGAAATCGAGTATCTCTATCCGACACAATAGATAATCCATGAAGTCGATAGATCTCCTTGAAAAACATCTGAGCAACATGAACAGCATCCGCCGTCTTCTTACAAGCAATAAAGTGTGCCATTTTCGAAAATCTGTCAACTACCACATAAATGGAATCATTACCACGCTGTGTCCTTGGTAATCCCAACATGAAGTCCATACTTACATCAACCCATGGTTTAGTTGGTACCGGTAACGGCATATATAAACCCGCATTAGTCGCAGTTCCTTTCGAAACTTGACAGATATGGCATCGCTCCACAAACCTCTCCACCTCTTTCCTCATCGATGGCCAAAAGTAGGATTGTGAAATCAGCTGTAAGGTACGGTCTCTCCCGACATGTCCCTCTTCGTATAACTCTTTGATAATCTTCATTCTCAGACTACCCTCCGGTATGCATAATCGACTTCCTTTAAAAAGAAACCCGTCAACCAACATAAACTCATCAGTCTTTCCTTCATTGTTCCCTTCAATATATTTCTTAAAATAAGAATCTTCTGCAATCTGCTCCGGCAATAATTCAAACCCAGTCACTTCAACCTTCATTGTTGTCAACAAATGATTCCTCCTGCTCAAAGCATCAGCCACTCGATTCGTCACCCCTGACTTGTGTTTAACAACAAAGGTAAACTGTTGTAGATATGCAATCCACGATGCATGTCTTGCTGAAATCTTGTCTTGCCCTTGCAAATGCTTCAATGCTTCATGATCAGTATACAGAACAAACTCTTTCTGAAATAGATAATGTCTCCAGTGTTTAATAGCTTGCACTACAGCGTAAAACTCCACATCATATGTACTGTATCGCATCTTTGCTCCTGACAACTTCTCACTGAAATAGGCAATTGGACGTCCCTTCTGAATCAACACTCCTCCAATTCCCACCTTGGATGCATCAGTATGTAGTTCAAACACTAGCTGGAAATCAGGTAATACTAGAATTGGTGCAGAGGTCAAAAGATCTTTGATTCGTTCAAAAGCAACCCCGGCTTCCTCCGTCCATGCAAACTGTTTACCTTTCATGCAATCTGTAACAGGCGCCATCACACTACTAAAGTGTGGAATAAACCTTCGATAAAATGAAGCCAACCCATGAAAACTCCGAACTTCCGTTATCGTCTTGGGCTGCGGCCAATTTCTGATCGCCTCAACTTTACTTTGGTCAACCTGTATTCCTTTCTCTGAAACAACATACCCCAGAAATAAAACACTATGCGTCATGAACACGCATTTCTTCGTTGCAGCGTAGAATTGCTCTTGTCGCAATACCATCAGCACTTCTCTAAGATGATTCAAATGTTCCTCTGGACTCCCACTGTAAATAAGAATATCATCGAAATACACCACCACGAATTTCCCAATGAACGGTCGAAAAATCCGATTCATCACCCTCATGAAAGTACTTGGTGCATTGGATAAACCTAATGGCATGACCAACCATTCGTATAGACCCTCCCTGGTTTTAAAAGCAGTCTTCCACTCATCTCCTGGTCTGATACGAATTTGATGATATCCGCTCTTCAAATCTATCTTCGAAAATATATTAGCTCCGCTTATTTGATCTAACAAGTCATCCAACCTCGGCATTGGAAATCTATATCTCACGGTAATCTTATTCAATGCTCGACTGTCAGTGCACATCCTCCACGTTCCATCCTTTTTGGGTACCAATAAAGCTGGTACAACACAAGGACTCAGACTCTCTTGCACACGTCCCTGCTCAAGCAATTCCTCTACCTGCCTCCGCAATTCTTCATGTTCCTTCGGACTCATTCGATAATGTGGTCTGTGTGGCAATACATCACCTGGAACAAGATCTATCTGATGTTGTATATCCCTCAACGGTGGCAACTCCGTTGGTAATTCCTCTGGAAATACATCGTCAAATTCTTTCAAAACTGGTTTAACTTCTTCTGGAATTTCAACTTCTTCACTGCTCTCACGCCCAATCAACAAGAATACTTCCGGCTCTTCTTCAACTTCTTTAACAAACTCCTTTAAAGTCAATAAAGTTTTCAGCTCTTCAATTTCTTCTGACTTACTTTCTTCTTGTGATCTCTTCTTTGGAACTAAGATAATCTTCGTGCCTTTAAACATAAAACTGTAGCTATTGGTCCGACCGTCATGTAGTACTGCTCGATCATATTGCCATGGTCTTCCCAATAATAAGTGGCAAACATCCATCTCTACTACATCACACCATATTTCATCTTTGTATTTCTTCCCAATTGAGAACTTCACACAAGCTCTACGTCCAACTTTCACTTCACCACCCTTCCTCAACCAAGCTAACTTATACGGTTTAGGATGTTTCTCGGTTTTCAACTCCAACTTCTTCACCGCTTCTGTAGAGATAATGTTATCACAACTCCCAGCATCAATAACAAATTTACAAACTCTTCCCAGAATAGTGCATGTAGATTGAAAGATATTGTTTCTCAACCAACTACTTTCCTCCTCTTGCTTCGCTGTTAAACAACTTCTCCTCATCATCAATGCGTACCCATCATCTCCTGACAGTAAGTCTTCCTCCTCAACTGGTAAAGAATTAGAGCATTCAGCTTCTTCATCCTCATCCTCAACTTCTGCAATCATGGTTCTCTTCTTTGGCTTTGGACACACACTGCTTTTATGACCCAATTCCTGACAATTGTAACATTTGAAACCATTGTTAACCCTTGTCTTCTCAACCTCCTTCATCACTGGTCTACTGATAGGTTTAGTAACATTAGAACTTCCACCAACACCCTTCGCTTGATTGTTAGAATTAGTATACACACCACTTCCTCGTCGTCCCTGTTTCTCCCAAGCCAACGCTTTCTGATGTGCTTCCGCTACAGATCTTGGATCGAACATATTAACCATATCTTGGATCTGCATTCTCAATCCCCCAATGAATCTAGATGTCAGCTGCTCTTCTGTTTCCATAATATCATTCCTTGCAATAAGTTGATAGAATTCATCAGCATAGTCATTAACTGTCTTTGTGCCCTGCCTCAAGTTTTGCAAACGTTGATACATCAAAGATTGATAATTGTAAGGTAAGAACGTTGCTTTCATCAATTTCTTCATCTTCTCCCAAGATTCAATTTTTGACTTTCCCATCCGATCACGTGTAAGTTTGGTCTGCTGCCACCATGCCAAAGCTCTACCTCTCAGCCTCGTAGCAACCAACTTCACTCTACGATGTTCTGGAACTTCTTTGAAGTAAAAAATCTCTTCAACATTAGCTACCCAATCTGGAAACTCCTCTGCTTGCATACCACCTTTGAATTCAGGAATTTCAGTCTTCATCCCCGACTCCCACTTGTGATCATATTCAGAATAGTTTCTTCCTTGACCTCTTCCTTGAATACTACCACCATCATACTCCTCTTCAAAATCAGATGCATAACGATATCGATTCTGACCACCAACATCTCTATTACCATTACGCCTTCCACCTTCATCCCTTCTATCGACATTCCTCCGTTCACGATCATTCACGTTCCTCCCACGCCCTTGATCATTTTCAACATTTCTGTCTCGATTGGAATGTGGCGAGACTCTACTACCCCCATGGTTAGATTCTGGTGAAACCCTTCTCCGATTTTGATTCATCTCCGTCATAGGCCTCTCTAACCGGCCAATTCCTTCGTTAAGCTTTTCACTAAAATTCTCATTGATTCTTTGTTCCATCTCATCAGCTTCTTCTCTTCGATACAAAGCTTCTACGTTTTGGTGACGATTGGCTCTTCTTGGCGGCATACTTGAAAACTTCACAAATTCTTCAACACTTCAAATTTAAACACAATTCGGACTTTGATCCAAAATGAAACGGATCGAAAACTTCCACTTTGTAGCAAATCGCGATGAACACGATGGACAAAGTTTCGGCCTCCAATGCAAATCCGTACTTCAATCAATCTTCGAACAATGATGACTCTTCTCTCGGCCGTGATAAGCAACCTTCAATCTCGGCAAATCTCTTCAAATTGAATAGGCTCCAAGTCTCGATCTAGCTATGATTGGCTAGAACAGGCTCTGATACCAAACTGACGCAGCGGATATTACAAAAATGATGTAGATCGTTGAATGTAGCAATCGGTGGATTGGAAGATGCTGAAATGCCCAAATTCGTTGATCCGAAGATACTGAATTCTAGCTATCCTGAACTCGTTGATCGCGCACGATACCGGGTTCGAAGATCTTCAATTCTTCAAGCGTTGATCAAGCGCACTTGATTCCGCGAATCGGCTTCTACAATCGTTGAATCGAGCGCACTCGATTATCCGAAAGAGGAGATAGGAGATTACACTCAACTACCAATTTGAATGAAAGCACAAAGCAATCAAAAGAGAATTTTATTCAATATTCAACAACCATTTACAAATGAGACTCACGGCCTATTTATAGGCGAACAATTTTACAACAGAAATTTCTCCAACTCCTAAGTCGTTTCCGACTCATAGCTACGCTCTACGACTCATCATAAGTCGTATACGACTCATCACATTACAACATGACTTACGACTTATACAAAACGTTACAATACTATTCTTCAACGACTTATCAACATACAACACGACTCATAATCAGACGACTCATCTTAAGTCGTTTACGATTTATCAAATTACAACACACTACGACTTATGATTTATAACAGATGCGACTTAGAAACAATCGGTTCAGATTAACTCGTTAGGAGAATCTACGGCATGGATTAAAGCGGCATCAGACTATACAGCTCCAGGCCTCTACGACTTAACCCAGTTTTGATAAGTCGTGGACGACTTATACCAGCCTCGCCCTTGAGTCGTGGATGGCTTATCTCCTCACCTTCCTTGAGTCGTAGACGACTTATCACTTGTGTATTCTTCCCCTTGAGTCATGAGCGACTCATCTCCCTGTTAAGTCGTAGACGAGTTATAGTTGCTTCGTTAAGTCGTAAACTCGTCACATCTTTCCCTTTGGTCTTCCAGATGAGTCGTGGACGACTCATCACCGCCTCCTTAAGTTGTAGACGACTCATGCCTGTCTCTATGAGTCGTGGACGACTCATCACCGCTTCCTTAAGTCGCATACGATTCATGCCTGTCTCTATGAGTCGTGGACGACTCATCACCGCTTCCTTAAGTCGCATACGATTCATGCCTGTCTCTATGAGTCGTGGACGACTCAGGACTTCATCTTTGGGTTTAGCTGCATCACTTTGGGTTGTTTTTTGACTGCACTTGATTTTTGTGTGGTCTTGACTCTGTATATACACTTCATGTAGTGTAGTGTGCAGACATTTACTTGTACTATCCAGTTGAGTTCGACACTTGAGTTGTCGTTGTTTGACTGTTTAGTTTCCTGGTTAATCGTTGTTTCAATTGCAGTTTTATTGTGCGGTGTTTCTTGCTTCCTTTTGTGCAGTTTCGCCTTAGTGATCTTGTGGTGACTGCAGTCTTGTTCAGATTGCCCTTGTAATCATTTATGACTGCAGTTTCGTTTCATATGCAGTTTTGGTCCTTGTTGTTTTGCATTGCATTAATGCATTTGGATCTGTTTTCAAATTCACTTGAGTTGAACCCGATTTCGGGGTTTGACCTTGTGATCATTTGTGACTTTCAGAAATCAACACGATTAACACATTTACGACATTTTTCGACTTACTATTCCTCGGTTAAGAGGGAAGCCGGTAGGTAATGAGATCTATTGCTCCAACCCTACTCGAACAACAATCTTAACTCTCACAAATATATAAGCCTTACTTTGTTACTTTTTGTGTTAAGCATAATTAATTACTGTTCAAACGAGTAATTAAACAATCAACCATTTGGATATTTAGCAGTTATAACCCCTTTCAAAACCATTTGTCATTCTCGGGTGATGAGGCTCGAAGTAGCGATTACATTCTCATAGCACACATTTCACTTGAATGCCACATTGCCAATTCCGTCACACACTATTGATTCCCACAAATGTACAACCTCTGAGCTTGTACATCTCACAAAGGGTGTTAAGTATAGGAGAGTTACCCTCGACACAACCAAACAGATGTACGTTTGTAAAAATCAATGTACATGCATTTTAGAAATACAATGTCAGACATTCTCCATACAAGTTGTCCACAAACAAGAAAAACCAAAGGAACTCTCCTACAACATCCTATCGAGAATCACCCCTAGGATTAGTAGCGAGCAGCCCTTGAATCGAATGTTAAATGAAGATACTACTGCCACACACACACACACACACACACACACACATATATATGATATGGGAAATTTCCCCCGAGGGTAAGTGACAAGCAGCCCTTCATTCCATTTATTATCATTCCATGTCTTCACCTTCGAAAGCGTACATTGGTCCGAAGTTGTTTTTGGATAGGAAACACCAAATCTGTCCTAGTTATTTTGAACCAATCACCGATAAAAAGATGTTAAGTTTGAGGTTGATTATCATTTCATTTATTAATATCTTGTATCTAATTAAACATCTCTTTTAGTGTAACGATTCGGAATTTTCGATCCCGAAAATTCCAGATAGTTAGGAAAAGAAGTAAAAAAAAGTAGAAGAAGAAACAGAAATGAAACACAGAATCTCACATTCGCAACGGATCAAAATATAATATCAAATAAAATAACAGTTTTACAAGGAAAACTGTATCAGTTAATTTACATCAATACATCAGAGTTACAACATTTCATAATCATTAGACAGTTAAAATAACTTGTCCTAGATAAATAACAATATATCACAGCAGAATACACTCCATACGTTCCTGCCATCCAGCTCGCCTCCTGAGCTCCAGAACGTCCTTACCTGAAAATCTGTAATACTCGGTCTGACCCGAGCATTACATTAAAGTAACACCCAGGTCAGGCTGGAAACCAGCGTGAGTAAATCCATATAATTTGAAATATCAAGATATAAAACTTCTTTGAAACCCGGGGTAACTCGTACTCCACTACGAGTTCTTAACTTGTTAAAAACCAACACTTATTTCTCAAATCAAACCCTAAGTACCACTACATAGTTTCAATAATCCAGTTTACTTAAATTATTCCATTCCAGCCTGTTGATTGCATATATCAAATCTATAAAGGATTTATTGTAGATTACAAATTGAAGTGGTTTCGGATATTTACTGATACCCGACTCCGGTCTCTTCAAAACCAATGTTATTCTTTAAGCCAAATGTTTAAGTAAGAAATTTAATTAAATTTGAAATAACATATGCACATAGAAATCTATCGCACATATCTAACTAAATCAATGATTCACAACAGATCAAGCCATCCTTTCCATATCACAACACATCTCAAATTACATATTAGAGATA
This sequence comes from Allium fistulosum, assembly GCA_030737815.1. Lineage (NCBI taxonomy): Eukaryota > Viridiplantae > Streptophyta > Magnoliopsida > Asparagales > Amaryllidaceae > Allium > Allium fistulosum. The sequence goes on from CM060908.1 coordinate 488,682,030, forward strand.
TCAACACACCAAGGCATTTAATTCAGCTTTATCATTAATAGTCACACAATTCCTAATTAATTTAATTTAATCTGCCAATAAATTAATTAATTACCTTAATTACTTTTAATCCCTGCTTACTTAACATTAATTACAACCCTTTTATTATTATTTTAATTAATCAATGAGATTAATTGACCATCCTTTAATTATCCACCTAAATTTAATTATTCTTAATTACTTTAATTAATCAATTATCCTTAATTAATTAATTCCTTTAATTAATTTCATTAAGTAATTATTCTTAAGTTAATTAATTTACCCTTAATTTCTTAAATTTTTAATTAATCTAAGATAAACCATTATCTTAATTAATTACTTAATTAAATCATTTAAATCTTATTAGATTTAAATGCTTGAAATTAACTTATACGAAGTCACTTAAGACCCTTTTAAATAAACTTTTTAATACACTTATCTTAACACTTTCTTAATTCAATCATTATTAAATTCCATTTGAAAACCCTTTAAGGATTTAATTAAATAATTAACCTATTTAAATCAACAAATCAAATTCGATCTTATAATCAAAATTATAACTTGTTTATAAATTTGCTTTAACTTGCATTTGCTTAATGCTTTTGAACTTGTTATTTCTTTTATTAAAAGCTCTGCATCCATACAAGTAACCCGAGCCCGACCTATACTTTCCCGAGCTAAAACCGCAATTACCCGAGTCAAACTCGATCAACCAACCCACTTCTATCTTCTTCCCTCTACTCCTAGGTGCTTTTCTTCCTCTATTCAACGAATACCTGGTGCACATGAGAACACCGTGCACATGCACAACCATTTCCGACCATAGACTGCATCAGCGATGACCGACCCCGCAAGTCATCGCCGATTCCCCCATTCCATTACTCCCCCAAAGTCACAATCGAAGCGGCCCATCGAAAAGTCGTTATCCAAACCAAAATCTGGAACTACGCCTGGCATTCCACCACCTCGCAACAACGACTCAGCCCCTCATCCACCTTCGCATCTTACCTATAGCCTCGTCACCTTCTCCTCGAACCAACCCCCCCATCCGCACGCCTACCCTCATCACCACCATTCCTTTGTAACCCAACCCACCAACAAATTTCCCTAAAACCCTACTCCTCCCACGTTGAACTTCCACGGTCATCAGAAAATAACCGCTCCAATTTTTCAGAGATCCCCATCCCTTACTCCTCCTCTACGTCAAATGCCCCGCCTTTAAATCAGCCCAGTCACCTGAATTTGCCATCTCACCCAATTCTGTTCAACCTCACTTCCCCTTTCCCATACTTCACTAAAAATCTCAAAAAACCCATCAAAAATCATCATTCACAATGGCAAATCCATTCATATGGGTAAAAACACAATTTATGATCTTCGAATCATTCACCCAATTGGGTTATTTACTGTAAATTACCCTTTAAAACCCCTATGCTTAATATTATTCAACCAAACAATTTTAGAACAAAGTATATTCAAAATCGATCAACTTTCCTTTTGACATCCTACCTTAAAACCAACTAGGTTGAGAGCTAAAGATTTTAGAAGTCATGTGTGATGGTTTAAGCCCACTATTACCTGTTAAACCTTTATATATATTCATATACATGTGTATCTGTATATACCACTGTACAATCATACATTTTAATCAGTACTTCACTTACCATTTCAAGACTACAACATATATTACTAGTGTGAAAGATTCTAGTTTTACTTACTAATAATGGTTTTAATCAGAGAACAGAGACATACATATACAACTCACAGCAATTCACATACATATCCAGACAACACTTTTCATTCAAATGATTATCTACCTTTAGACATTTGAACAGGGGAAACAAGATTAGTTTACTCACCTTTGAAAATGCAGAGAATTTGAAAAGAACAGGGAAGTTTCTGAAAAATTGAAAACTGCACATTGATATTTTGATTTCTGAAACTTGTATTGCTTGAACTTAAGAACTGAAATGCTTGACACTTGATTGCATTATGAAGCTGGAAGCTTGGTTTACAGGCTTTGAAAACATCTTGATAAATTTCAGGTGATTTTATCTTCGTTTTACTTAACAAATTCTCGAATCCAGGCAGAAATGAAGAAGGCAAAGTAGAGGTATATAGGCTGCTCTTTGGTGTACACAGCAAGCTTCTTTTTATATTTATATATTTAAAGAGGACGGAAAGGAGCAGCTGCATCTGTTTACAGGCTTTTGCCTTTCTTTGTTTGCTACTTTGACTTAATAAAACTGATTTGATTTCATATAAAAGCTTTGATGTTAAGTTTTGTATGCTAGGATTAAATGCTTGTCCCCTTGTATGTTTACATACATATATATTCTCTTATATTTATATACATATATACACATATTCACCCATACCCACTTTTATAAACATAAACATATATCTATTCATATATGTTGTTATCATTATATATGTATATGCTTACATTTTCACTATTTTAAAATGTATACATACATTTCCTGTATTTGTCACCATATTACACACATTTATACATTTTCTCATATACATTGCTTATGTATATTTTTGATATTATATATATATATAATATATTCAACATTATACAAACTTTTCTATATTTGATTTCATATGGGCATATACACACACATATATATGCAATTATATACTTATATATTTGTTAAACGTCATAATCTTGTATGTATTTTTATTTGTATATTTATGGATATTTCATCTTAATTCAAATGGTGGAGTTTATATAAATATATATCTTTTATTATTATTATTATTCTTTTCTTATAGAACTTATAATATCCAGAGAATTCATAATTCAATATATATTATAGTTTCAAATCAATTTATATATTCAGGTATTTTAATTATTAGAGATTTATTTGTTTGACATATAAAAATCAATATTTCCATAATTTAATCCAGTCAATTACCCAATTAACATACGCTAAAAATCCGGGTCGTCACATTTAGAGATATATATCTTTAAATCATATTCTTTTCCAGTATATACAGAGTCATTAAACCTATCTTTAACTTTGGAAATACCAAATCAAAATCATTTCTCATAAATCACATTGCAAAACCTTATTGAGTAATAAAGGTTGATATAAATTATACTAATTCTACTCAACATCAATTTCTGTATTCAACCTTTACTATCCGTCGAATAATGAGAAATCGCCTTTTAAATTCACATGGATAGTATAGATTCCATCCTCTAAATTTAATTCCAAGTATAAGAGGATTATTTCTATACAATCCAAGTTGTATGAAATTAAATTTGTAAATTTGAATCTTTTATACTTGTCCCGTTTTCGACATTTCGACATTATATATTTCTCGCACAGGAAAGAAGCCAGGTGAGCTAGGGCACTGGTTGCTCCTGAACATCTCCTTAATCTAAGCACCTCACATTCGGATCTCATAAAGAGAAAAATCTGGTCTACTCATCGGCTTTTAAAGCCAAGATTAAATACTTATTTATAACAGCTTTTGTTCTAATCATTTATATAACTCTTTTAAAATAATTATGAAACCTCCAAATCATCTTTAAAACAATTATTTATTTATTTGAAAACTTTTATAAAAGATTTGGGAAAGAATACTTATATTTAAAGCTATATTTCATAGGTTATTAAAAGTGCTGCGAATAGTGCTTTTAATGCTTATTTGGTCAAATTTTTTTTTCTATTGTTTAGAAATCCATTTTTATTACTCAAATATCTTTTAAAACATTTATAGAATTTATTCCATATTTTTAAATAGATTTTCATTTTGGTTTCTGGACTGCCAAAGCGCGACTATTTTGGAAACTTGTTTTGCTCATATTTTAAAATCTACTAAAATAAATCTCGATCCTTTTCTTTTGTTTGAAAACTATGGTTATAAGAGTTCTGCAAATTCTTATTCTAAAGAATTCCGACACCTGTTCCATCGTATAAATGGATTTAAACTTCTACGGCACGAAATCGCAAACTGCCGTTACACGACGCGCCTATTTTCGACTCAACTTTCATAACTTGTCGAAACTTCACCAAATTGTGTTTTAGTGTTTATAAAAAATTTATAAACCATTTTAAAGAGGTTTAACAATCTCATATATACTGTTTCATCTATTAAGGGAAGGCGATTTCCTTTGTAATATTCGACGGCGTGAATCATTTACACATCCAAACAAACATATTATCATATCCAAATATGGTTCACAATCATCATAACCAAGCATAACCAAACATATATATCATCCGATATATCATAATATAAATAGAGTTTATCAACTTCATTTGTTTTTAACTTTACGAAAATTCGCTATTGCTTCGCTACGATCGAATCAAAGCCTACGGAATTGAGCCTTGGTCCTTTGAATGAGCTCAGCCTAAGCTTGCAAGTGGAGATGGGCTCAGCCTTGGTGGTAGGAGGTGGTGGCCGTGGGTTTTGAGTGGAGGAAGGAGAGGTTCGAGCTTATTTTGAAGTGGATTACCCATTTATATACATACTTATATAAATTCTGTTTTTCGAATTTTTCTACATAATTTTCCTAAGATAGGAAGCCATTAAGATTGCTTGAGAAAGAGGAAGAAGAGGATAAATAATAATGTTAAAATTATGAAAGAATGGATGGGTATTTATAGGAATTTTTTTGGAAATAAATATCCAAAAATGCATGGACCAATTTGCCCTTGCCCACACCCCCTATCACCTCAAGGCGCACGGCAATGCCACCGCCTATGCCTCCATGTGTGTAGTCATGTGTGTTAATTGATGTGTGCAAGAGTTTGACTTTGGTTTGCTTAAGGATGAAGTTTTTGAAAAATATCTTAGATCTTCTGTAATATATATATATATATATGTATATAAGTGTATGTGTATATTTGTATGTATATATAGATTCATGTATATGTTAGGGTGTGCATGTATATGTTATATATGTTCACAAGACATATAAACAAGGTTGCAACAACTTTGAATAATTTTCGTTCGTTAAACTGTTGAAAATTGAAAAGTCGATTCCCAGTCACGTTTTCACTTATAAATAAATTTACATATAAATGTAAAATAAAATTTGAAAATTAATTTCTTATTATTTTTAAATAATTAAAATGATCACATTTGATTTATAAAATAAAATAAATAAATATTAAACAATTGTTTACAAAAAGTGCTATTATATCGATAAAGCGATATCAATTTTCCTTATAATTTCAAATCTAATATATATCTTTATATAACTATCATAGCTGATTTATTATCATTTCATAACTAACTAAAATGAATTATTATCATTTAAAAAAAAAAAATTGAATAATTATAATAATTGTTAAATCATTAAATCTCAATACAAATTCATAAATCAATTATTAAATATGATGCCATTATTGATGATGTCATAAATATATTTTATTTCCCAAAAATAAAATAAATAATTTTATTTCAGGTTCTTGTTTAAATGGATAACTAAGTGTATGTATCTAGCTCATTGTGCGACTGCTGATAATTATAGAGCTGTTTATTGATAAAACTATTTCGACCATTTTATTGATCTTTTTCCAAAGTTATATTTTTGTAAATACTTATTCAAAATAATATTACCATCATTCTTATTCAACACATCAAAATTTATGTTTTAAAAAGCTTATATTTGAATATTTAAAAATAAATATAATTTTTCAAATTGATAAATTTGCGGGTCGTTACATACTTCCCCCTCAAAAGAATTTCGTCCTCGAAATTACAATGCAAAACCCAAAGGTGTTTGCCCAAAATATTTATTTTTAAATTTACTACCGTACATGTATATAGATCATCCATACGCAATACCTGATTGAATGTACTATTCGAATCCACTACTTTACTTCTAAACTAGTATTGATCCCTTGATCCTCTAGATGAACTCTGATCAGACTCTTTTGATCAGAAACCCTTGATTTCCTTGCATGTCTCTCAACTATGATAGAAAACTCAAGTGTCTAACAACAAACCCTCATCAAATTTCATTATCAAGAATCGAGTGATAAATCCTTTTTCGGACCAGTGTAAACACCTCAAAATTCCACACTCGAATCTTAAATCAGTATCGTGTGATGAAATAAAATACTTACAACATACATACTTATTAATATTCAAAAATCTTTATGAAAATGTTCTTTAAAACTTTCATCTTTCATTTTAACACTTTGATACTCATTTCATAATATTTTCCCCAATAATATTTCTATTTCCTTTTCAAAATAAATCAATTATCCTTTACTTGGAATAATACTATTATAATTTTATTTATTTAAAATTTCTTTGTCAATAAATCCTATTTTAATTTCCAAAATTTATTTCATAACTTTTAATCTTACAGAGAAAATTCTCCTTTTAAGCTTTGATTCTGTAATGACCTGCCATTTCGTACCATTCGCATCCATTATAAGTGTATAGGTAGACACTCATGCCGGAATTGAATTGCTCAAAATACCGCGTTGTTAATTTAAATTTGGCAAAACTGAACATATACAGTAAATAAAATAATCACAGAACACAGACACAGAGTAATAATTGCAGAGGAAATAAAAGAGATAGTAGTTCATGAAGCTACTATATGAATATATAAAATACATCAGAGTTTACAACAGAAGAGTAATAGGATACATCAGAGTTAAACCAGATACAATGGAAGAGTAACACGATACATTAGATACAAATCAGAATACATCACTGGAATCATCGAATACTGAAAGCAGAATAGATGGCTAGATCTTCAAGCAAAGCTCCAACTTCAAAGGTGAGTCTCGAATACTGGTACACTCAGTCTGACCCGAGCGTAAAGCAAAACACAAGACACTCGAGTCAGGATTAACATTCTCATATTAATAAATCCAACTCAAGTGAAATAGCAATTGAAATACAAGTAACTTAAAGGATGTTTGGAATAACCATCCTTCAAGGATCCGTTAAACTATCTACTAGGTAGTAATGTACGCTAAGTAGATAATGTCTATCAGTAATATGTAAAGATATCAAAATAGCGTTAAGTCATGGCCCATTCCACCCTTAACACATTTTTATTCCCAAAAGCATATACAAGACCGTAGTTTCCCCAAAACCGGAAGTCACCAGAGGGCAATCCATATACTAAAGGTACAAACCAAAATCGTAGTGGTCGCGTATACAGGAATACAAGTATGACAAGGCACATGAGGCAATACCCAAGGTAGTGATACTACCGTTTGCCTGATCCGGACTGGTGATAACACAACGCCGCAGCGCCCGCAACACCGTGAAACAACACTCCCAAAATCAAGGGTGCACCAATCGACAACAACTAATAAGTAGTTCGAAGAAGTGTGTCCACTTGAGGTAGCTAATCCTCCATTGGCCCGGCACAGCTCCTGTTTTAGTCATTTCCAATTTGACACAAGTGTCAAGGCTATCCATCATCGTTCTCTTTCTTCAGTCAACACGTACATCATTCCAACCACTTCATTCTGGATCATCACTCCGCGTATAGTTATTAAAGTGGTTTTCGGTTTAGATAGAGAGTATATCCATAACCGAATTCCGGTCTCTTTAATAACTTTCGTAATTATTACACCGATTGGTCGTATGTTTATTTCAAAACCAAATCAATTTCAATTTCAAATAGAATTCGTAAATCAACATTTCATTTGTTTTTCTAAACCAATTTCCATAATTTACGTTTCAAAACTTCCAAATTACCATTTCAAAATCTTATAATACAATTTCAAATTTTATTTAAAACGATTCATATATTGATTCAAGTTCGTATAAAAGTTTCATTCCGAAATCATTTAAAATGATTTAATCTATATTCAAATCAATTTAAGTTCATTTATCGATTTCATTCAATATTCGTTAAGTAAATTTGCCATTCAAAACAATTTCTATTAAATTTCCAATTCATTAAATCCATTATTTAAATTCAACTTCATTAAATCAAAACTTACAATTTTGAATTAAACTAAATTCGTCAAATCAATTCTTTCAATTACAAGTCTTACATTAATTCCAAAAATATCACATTTTCATTTCTTGTTAAAGAAATTCCATTTCACTTATTAACTTTCTTAAATAATTTTCCAAAAACTTACTTAATCAAGAAAACTCAAATTTCAATTATTTACGAAGTAAAATTCACTTATTCAAAGGTTCAATTTTACTTATTTAAGAGTTCAATTCAATTTAATCATTAAATAATCCAATCTTATGTAATTATTAAATAATTCAAACCTTAATTATTACATAATTTCAAAGTTTAATAATTTCAAACTTAATTATAATTTCAAACTTAATTATATCATTTCTCAAATTAAACAACATTCTTTCATCAATTACATTGTTAATATTTTGTTTCAGATTTTTAAATATTAACATTTTCCTTTCGTTAAAATTCAAATTTCAACTTCATTTCAAAACCATATTATTTATTCAACTAAAATCATCGTTTATTTTTAAATCAAATTATTGACCAATCGGGTTTTATTTAATTCTCTATCCTAGGTCAAGTTCATTTGGGTATTTATCATTTCAACCCGATTCCAATTCAATTCAAAATCAAAACATAGCAAAGGGAACTTGCAGTGTGATAACTGGGATGGTGTCAAAGTAAATAAACAAGCAATAACAACAATCAATATCAATCCAATAATCAATTCAAATAATCCCGAAATAACCGTATTAATTCGCATTGTTGTTTGTGCAAATTAATATAATTATTTCTAGAATCTACACTATCATTTCATGTAGATTAAAGATTATTACATTACAGTTCTTCACTTGTCATCTATTTACAATTTCATACATCATCAATTTAACAACATACATTCAGTGGTTCAAGGTGTAATTAAACAATCCTACGAGTCAATAAATTTAACAGTAAAAGGGGTCATGTTATACAAATGTCATTTTAATCAAATTTAACATTTAACTATCCCATATCAAGTTCAATTGCATACTATTTATCATTTTAACATTAACAAATTAACGTCCAATATAAACATCAACAATCAATCAATTATCAGTCAAACTGTATTATAATCGCATAAAAAAATTAACAGATAATGGTGTTAGATGTCACAGGTGAACTGATACAGGTAATAGCATATATAACAGTATAAATAACTAACAGCAGCAATATTTCAATTGTCGTTTCAATTGAAATCAAATTTAATAAATAAAAGAACGTTAATCGTGAGTGAGTGCTCACCTTTCGAGGCTAGAGATGCACGAGAAGATGACACAGATACGCACACTAAAATAGTCACCGAAATCGCATTGTGAATCCAAGCACGAATTTCAAAGCGAATAGGATCGACACAAATTCGACGGACAAAGCTTGATGATTTCCCAGGTGCAAAACATAGAATGAGGTGCACTGACTGTATCTCTAGTTTCAACTGAACTTGGAAAACCAAATTTAAGATAGGAGAAATCTGCAACCGTTAATGGAGTATGTCAATGGCTAAACCCAAGTTATCAAATAGTGAAATTTACTCAAGATTCAACAACGACAAGAATACTCCTTCGTCTCATCTTCTAATAATAGTAGTCCTTCAATCTACAACAGTAAATCCAATCAGTTTCTTCATTAGATTTCAAAAGAAATAGACCATCAACTACCTTAAACTTGTATCAAAAAGAATTTTTTTGGTAATCCCAAATATATCAATCGTAGGCAATCTCTCATGTATAAAACTACAATTGAATGCTGGATAGTTTATGCATCATCCAAGATCATGTGCAAAATCATCCATTAACTCACTTTGTGCAACGCAGTTACCAACTATGTCACTCAACTTCCGCTTCATCATCAACATAGATATATCACCACAATAGCAGCACTGATCAACAACCACAGACCAGAAAAAGAATATCAACTTTACTCAACCAATCGATACCAGTATTCGCAAACAAACATTCACTTCAGCAAACAACTTTGTATATCAATCCAGATTTTAGTTTTTGAAGAGTTACCTGTATTTGAGATTATCTTGAACAATCATTATAAGAACCAAATGTAGCATTGCGGTACCAAAATCCATCATTGCATCACATTTTAGGCAACGTGGTCAGGTAGCAGGTGAGGTAGATTTTACTTTCTAATGTCAAGATTCAAGCGAGCATGGCGAACTAACTGATTGACAGCAACTTCTAGTTTTAGGCGGATCCATTTAGACACGAGCATCGCTTCAATCATTGACCTTAGCAACACTTCAGGCATTGCAATCGCAATCTACTTAGACATCAGATTCGAGTTCATCTCTGTAATCTCTACAATTGGAAAAATCGTGCTTCAAAACGATGCGAAATCGTTCGCTCCGTGGTGCCCAAAATCGTTGATGGAGTTGATGGGGGAGAATTCAAATTTGCTCATAAATGGGAGTTTGCATAAATGATGAGGAAGGGAAGGAGATTGTTGGTGCTTTGGAGAGGCAGCGGAGGGTTTTGGGAGGACGGAGAAGGTTGAGAGACTGAGCAGCTATGGATATTTAAAAATTTAGATCTGGAGATAGTGTAGATATAAAAAGAAAATGTATTCAGAGATACGAAATTTCAAATAGGAGAAGAGAGAGAGTGTGGAAGCTTTGGGAAATATTTGAAGCAAGCATGTAGTAGGTTTTTTTCTTCAAAATGATCAGAGCAATAAAAGAAGAGGAATGGAAAATGAAGCGAACGAAATATATTGAATATGTTGGGAATAGGAAGAGTGAACAGTTTTTTTCTTCTTCAGAAATTATCAATTTCAATAAACTGTTTGTTCTTCCGATAAATAGATGAAGGGTCATAGAAACCCAACGGTAAGAAAAATGTATACGGTAAAATTAACCGTTTCAACAATTTCATCGCGTACCGAGTTTTCGAAATACACAAATGAATACACTATTTTGATCAGCACGACGAGACGATCAAAATGGTATACTGTTATCAGTGGTTCGATTGAATTATAAAAGTTCGAATTTTCTATTAGCGGAAAATGCAACAAAAATGCTGAAAAATAAGATCGACGGAGCCAAAGACGTTCGAATTTGGAAAAACGACAAACTGACGTTTGCTCAGAAGATGGTTTAGAATTTTCCTATGTAAAAATATTTAGGTTCCGAAAACATTTTATTTTCATTGCTTTTTAACTGATTAAATTGAAGTGAATTTACGCGCGAAATAAACTTTCATATTTTCGGACGAAAATTTACCAGTTGCTATGTTTAACTAGACGTATTCCAAATATTAAATTTTTATTTCAAAATTTTATCGTTTAAAATTTCACAAAATTTCAACTAATTACGTTATTAAAACAGTTGAAATTTACGGGTCGTTACAGATTCCTTTATCAAGATTTTTAATAAATGTTCTTAAGTGACTTGTATAATTGCAATGAATGAAGTATAACTGAAAGATCATAGTTATATTATACAATCTTATATCTTATATTCATCCTTTCTACCATACTTGGTCATCCTCAAGTTACCCCAATCCTACTTGGGTACATACTAAAAGTTCATAACACAAATACAAATACCTGGCTAACCACAACATCACTCTATCACAGCCATATTTATAAACTACTACTTAATACCTAATATTAGATATATATTATTAGTCTTCAATCCCACTCTCAATCATCATTCCAAATCTATTGCTGATGGTGCACTCCAATATCCAAATTCCAATGAAATTTCCCCCATATCCTCATCCTCGTTCTCTTGTTCATTGTCAGCTTCATTCCCACATTTTCCCTAAACTATAGCCATGGCCGATTCCATGTAACATGTCCAAACCGATTGGTACTTCCTGCAACATTTATCTCTCCTCCAATCCTCGTATTCCCATCTCCCTGGGATTCTCAAATTCCTCCTCAGCTTCTTCCTCGGCTTCCACTTCATCATCTTCCACATTATCCCACTGAATGTATAAGCTTGATGACTCCTCGCCCCAAATAACATGAATCCCATCCATCTCCCATTTGATGTTGCTGCCCTCACTACTGTGGTTTGATTCATTTGGCATCATATCATTCGGATCCTCCTCTGGTTTAAACTCTTCCTCCATGGGTTCTTCTTTAGGTTCGACTTCTGAACTGGCGGGGTTGGTGATCCCTTTTCCTTCCAAGGATGGAGCAGCCTCAACGTCACTAGAGATTACGACCAAATCTGGAGTTAGGGGAGGTATAAGCATTCTTGCTATTGTGTAATCATCTATGTCTCTACGAGTACATGGTTATACTCCTCTTATATAGGCTCTTCCTCATCACTTGAAAGAATGGTTAGATCATCTTTCTCACCCCAATTTGCTCTTGAGGTTTCTCCTTTTGAATACTTCCCTCCGTATGACTATACAAACATAAACAAAAATACTTAGAAGTAGACTAAGTATTTATCCTAACTTAACAAGTATACTGCTTTTCAAATTAAGGTTTGATCAATACTTAGGAAGCAAATCGAGATCTCTATCAAAATGTTTTATCTCTATCCAAAAATCCTTTTAAAATGTTTTCCAAACATCCTTATCATCGACTATAAAAATCATTTCTAAAAAAATCCATTTAGATAAAAGTCCTCATTTTTCAAATCTTAGGTTTTCCCACTATTCTTAATCCTCTCAATACCATTATTAAACATCTTATAGTCAAACTATGAGATTCTAATCATAAGATATTTATTCTTGATTTAACTAACTTATTTTTTTAAACAATTATCCAATTTATGGCTTTAATATCATAACTAAGTATATTTTCCAAAATATATTCTTTATATTTAAAATATGACCTTAGGCAAAATTATTTCATTTACTATGTTTTCAAAACAAATCATTTTATATATCATTAACAAGTACACGCTCTTATATAATACTCTTAAACTCATTCTGAGGTGTTACTTACCCTATCTCTAATGAGTTACTCATCCTAGGGTATTACTAACCCTATCTCTAATGAGACTTTACCCCTTTCTGGCTTAAGTGTTTTCTCAACCTAAGCTCTGATACAAAATGTGATGACCCGCCCTTTCGACTCTCGGAAATCAACACTAATACATCCTCGGTATACACGTGCCACAAAACCAAGTGCCGGAAGGATGGATAGTAAAGGATAAAAAGAAAATAAAGCCAGAATAGAATCTTACATGAATGGAATAATAAATATTATTTCAATATATATATATAACTTTAAACGGAAATTTTAAATACATTTATCAGAGTTTATCTTATAAATCAGCCTAGATAATTATAAATCTCCATCCTTATGACTGTTGAATACAGTCAGTAAACTAATGCAGTGGAAATGGAAATGGAGAACTATCTACAGAATCATCTTCAGCTCCAGACTTCAAGCTCTATCACAATGCTCTAAGCTAAACCCGACTACTTCGCTATCCGAAAAATAGGGTACCAAGAGTTTTAAGGAAAAAGAAAATAAACTCTGGGTCACTCATGGGACTAGTATAAGAAACTCAAAAATACAAGTATTGGAAAACAAACGGTATCTCATAAGACCACGCCGCACATAAATACGAAAATGGTTTTTAGCTTATGATAACCAAAACAGTTTCTATGCAAAATCTGAGAATATTATTTTTAATGACATTCTTTGAAAATCCTTTCAATAATATATTAATCGAAGCTAGAATTGTTACATTTGTTAAATTTGACAGTATTAGGTTTACAACTGAAACCGTAAAGGTCGTGTTGGAGAATGGATTCCATACAATGACAAGGTAAGGGACCATATGACGCCCCACCTCTATACCCACGCTAGACAAGAACATTACGGTGTAATGCTGTCGACTAGCACGGAGAATAAGGCTGTTGAGGAGCGACCATCCGTGTAACTTCTTTGAGCGAGCACCGATATGTCAGATTGTATAGAATGCATATCGTTTAAGGAGGAAATCCGGCATACCGATTCAAACTCAAAGCTATCACACAGTGGCTATATATAATCTTCGGAAACAAACATAGAAGTAAACATAACACAAATCAGTCACAGACATCCATATCACAAAGGCGGAAAAAGATATGAATATATATATATATATATATATATATAACACATGAAAGTGTACATCAGAGTAGTGGTCGGAAAGATCCACGATAATACAAAAGAATAGCAGCACGTGCTATACAAAAGAATAAGTACACAACATAGAGTCTATATCTCAAATGTGTACATCCAAAAATTGCTAATCTAAGTAGTTAGCCAAAAGTCAGAATAATCCTGAAGAGAAGTCAAGCAAAAGCACCTGTAACATCTCGGTCTGACCCGAGTATTATTTATAAGAAAATAATAAACGGATCAGTCTAGCTATAAATATTAGAGGATATGGTATAAAAGACATGGCATGAACATATAATAATTATAATGGCATACTACTATAAGCATGTAAATGATAATCAACAAGAGATTAATCAATATCACAAGAATCTTCTCAAATATAAAATAGGGTATCATACCCTAAACTTGTATTCATAACAAGTCAATGACACACGAATTCACCAATGCACAAAAATGATAAACATATCAATGAAAATCAAGAAAATTGGTGAAGCACAAATTCCAGAAATCAACACACGAAATCCAGAAATCACATAAAAAGGGGGGAAAGGCCTATCACAAGAATGGGAGCATGAAAACTCACCAACGCGCGTAACACATGAACGAGAAGCTATCTCATGGAAGCTATCCATTAAATTTTTGACACACGAACGGCCCGAAGACCATGGGGCGCTACCCCAATATGTGATGGTGAAACATCACACAAACGGGGTTTAGTCTCCCTCGCAGACAAAGAGACATCGCTCAATCGCTAGTCTAAATCACAAAAATGATCATCATGATCATAAAGAAGTGTCAGTTACACTAAGCCAGTAAATATATGAGTTTAGCTTCATGTCCCATAACCACTAGCTTAACTTAAATATTTACGAACAAACTGTAGATCTTCACTAGAAAATTGTCACAAAAGGGTTCAATCGAACAAGTCCAAGAGCTAACCGACGAAGTGAACGCAAGCGTTTCATACCACTCGTTTTACTAAGTCGTTTAATTCGATTTCTCATCCGAGTGAAGTAAAGGCTTGTATATACTAATAGGTTGGAAAATGGTTTAGGAAAAAGGGCTTTGTAATAAAATAGAGTTGAAATTGCTTTGATGAAAGAGTTTTGATATTCACTACTAGTATTGAAGTCTTCACGTTTTTAAAGTGACAAGTCACAAAACGATTGTTGAAACAAATCGAATCACATAAATTCACATTCGAAGACGTGAGTAAAGTCCAAGGAAATCAATCCCAAAACCATCATAGTAGAAATCCTATTGAATGCTTTTCAGATAAGATCCCCTACGGAGGGGGGTCCAGGGGGGTGGCAACCCGCTAGGTGGGGGTGCGGGGGCAACACCCCTGCTTACGGTGTTCGACCTAAAAGGTTGCAAGCTAAGCCTGGCGACCTAAAAATGGAACGACCCAGTATGCCTAACGACTTAACTAGGCGAGCGACCTAACAGGGTGATAGCAGAAGAAGTGTTAGGTCAGCGATGACCTACGACTTAAGGTCAAGCGACCTAGTGAAATAGCAGGGAAAATGTTAGGTCGGAAACGACCCACAACTTAAGGTTCCACGACCTAACCCATACGAGCGACTCAAGGTCATACGACCTAACAGTTGCGAGCTAGCGGAGTTGGCATGGCCGAGCGACTTAGTAGATGCAGCGACCTACGACCTAACAATTTAAAAGCCAACGACCTACGACTTAAAAGCCATACGACCTACGACTTAAGAGTCATACGACCTACGACTTAAGACCTAAACCGCGCACGACTTAACTCCAGATGCGCAATAATGGCCATACGAGCTATGGCCTAACGACCTAACCCCGAACGAGCTAAATAGGTAGGCAGACCAACCTATAGGCGAACGACCTAAAGGCGTTAACTCGCGGACGACCTAAGACGTTAACTCGCTGACGACTTAAGACGTTAACTCGCGGACGACCTAAGGCATGCAAACGAAAATACGAAGGCCGTGACTTTTCAACGCGCGCGAGCTAGCAGTCTGGACGACCTAACCTGGACAGAACGACCTAAAGGCTGGAATTCACCAAAAACACTAAAAATTGGAGTTTTTCGCCAATCCAATCCAAACCAAATGCAAATGTGCATGCTAAAGTGATAGGGAACCATTCCCAACAGTCCAAGATAGATATAGAGAAGAATGTGAGATAAAAAATCTCACCTTTTCACTAAAATGAATGAAGATGGAGATTGAAAGCAAGTAGAAGCAAATCCAAAGCTTGAATCCACTATCTTCTTCTTGAATTTGGAGTTGAATGTCGGGTTTGCAATAGAATTTGAGTTTGGAGTTTTAATTTCCCTTTCCCACCACCATTTTTGACAAATCTTGAAATGTTTTGATCAAGTGAGGAAGAGGGTTGGGCTGAACTATAGAGGTGCAGTCCAAACCAAAGTCAAAGGCGGGAAAAAGTGTCGAAAATTTCACTATCTCCAAACATATCGAAGTTTACACTCAAAAAGATCGCAAACGTCATTTTGAACTCAATGGGAGTGGTCTCGAGTCCTAATTTGACCTTATGCAAAAAGTAGCTTTTCGGACCAAAATCCGATTAACGATAAAATATTTAAATAAAATATTTAAATGCTAAATTGATAAATATGCGGGTTGTTACAGACCACCTTCCTACGGTACATCTCTAGAGGGATGCGCTTGAGGCTCTACCTCTACCAACACAAAACCAGCCTATCTTTACTATAGATAGTATCGAATATGACATCACCCTGATCGTTCCCGACCTATTCGAAAGCTCTCATAGCATTCACAAGATACCATATAATAATAAAGAGTGATCTAGGAAGGTAACGACCATATCCTAATGGGAGTGACCCACTTAGCCCTGCCGCGTCTACTTTGTTTTTGTCATTCTCGAGTGATGAGGCTCGAAGTAATGATTACTTTCTCATAGCACACATTTCACTTGAATGCAACATTGCCAATTCCGTCACACATTATTGATTCCCATAAATGTACAACCTCTGAGCTCGTACATCTCATAGAAGCATGTTAAGTATTGTAAAAATCAATGTACATGCATTTTAGAAATACAATGTCAGACATTCGTCCATACAAGCTGTCCAGGAACAAGACAAACCGAAGGAAATCTCCTACAGCATCCTATCAAGAATCACCCCTAGGATTAGAATAGAGCAGCCCTTGCATTGAAGGTCAAATGAAGATACCATTGCCACACACACACACACACATGATATGGGAAATTTTCCTCGAGGGTCAGTGATAAGCAACCCTTCATTCCATGTCTTCACCTTAGAATGCATACATTGGTTCAAATTGGTTTTTGGATAGGAAACACCAAATCCGATCCTAGTTATTTTGAACCAATCATCGATAAAAAGATATCAAGTTTGAGGGTGATTATCATTTCATTCATTAATATCTTTTATCGAATTAAATATCTCTTTTAGAGATATAAGTCTTTAAATCATATTCCTTTTCAGTATATACAGAGTCATTAAACGTCTCTTTAACTTTGGAAATACCAAATCAAAATCATTTCTCATAAATTACATTGCAAAACATTATTGAGCAAAAAGGGTTGATATAAATTATACTAATTCTACTCAACATCAATTTCCACATTCAACCTTTACTATCCGTCGAATAATGGTGAAATCACCTTTTAATTTCATAGTATGTTTTCCTCCTTAGAATTTAATACCAAGTATAAGAAGATTATTTCTATACAATCCAAGTTGTATGAAATTAAATTTATAAATTTGAATCTTTTATACTTATCTCGTTTCCAACATTTCGACCTTATCTATTCCTTGCGTAAGAAAGAGGCCAGGTGAGCTAGGGCACCGATTACTCCTGAACATCTCCTGTAACGACCCACCTTTTTGGACAGTTTAAATCGACAATCAAACACACATGTTAATGGGGTAAATATGAAAAGAAGAGAAAAGGAAGAAGAAACAACCATAGAACCTCGCAGTGGAAAGATAAAATATAATAATAAAATAAACAGTTCATGAAGCTGTTTAATATACTTTGATTATCATTTATAAAACATTTATCAGAGTTATACATATACAACATAACAAATAAAATAATGCAACAGACAACATGATGCAGGGATAATAATAGTAATAGTATACCAAATCTTCGTCTTCGTCCTCTAGAATAGAACTTCAAATAAGCTGTAAAACTCAAGACTGACCGAGCGTAATGAAAGAACAAAACACTTGAGTCAGGACTAAAATATCCTTATGTAAGTTAAATCGATCGTAAATAAATATGAGTGTAACAGTGTCAGAGATGTTTACGGGTTTTGACATCTCCTATCCAGTGTTAACATGCATGCAATAACTCAAGAGATGTTACGGGATTTTCCATCTCTTAAGGATCCGTTAAACTATCTACTATGTAGTACAATACGCTATTATAATATGTCTACAGTAAAGTAAAAGTATTAAAATAGCATTAAGGCGTTACCCATATCCCCATTAACACATTTTTTATATATTCCCATAGTCTATACAGTACCGTAATTCCTCCGTAAACTGGAGGGCTATCAGAGGGCACTCCATAGGTATGGTACAAAACAAACTCGTAGAAGGCATGGTAGGGCATGTGACATGGCACGCGAGGCAATGCCAGAGTAGATATACCATTTTCACTCCCGGACTGGTGGTAACACATAGCAGCTACTACCGCCCACCTCGGAACACACTCCCAAACAAATCGAGGGTGGCCACCAAATCAATCACAAAGTAATAGAATGGTATCGAAGAAATGTGGCCGATAGGGGGAATGACCCCACTTGGCCCGGTATAGCTCCTGTTTTAGCCACATCAAGCTAACTCACGGGAGTTAGGGTCACGTAAATACCTCATACAGGATCGTTCACCAAACCATCCTACTTCATTTCTGGAATCTCCACCACATACATAGTTGTTAAAGTAGTTTTCGGTATCGACAGAGAGTATGCCCATATCCGATCCCGGTCTCTTTAACAACCAATCACTTATTACACACCGGATGGATCTTTTACATTTTCAAAAAAATCAATTCATAATTGATATCAAAATATCATATTCGTTTCAAAATCAAATCCATTTATCAAAATCATCGTATCTACTCAAAATATACGATTCCATGTCAAAAATCATTTTCGCCTCAATATCTCATTTTGATTTCAAAATCGTTTCGAATTTCGGTTATAACTTCATTTAATCAAATTCGTATTTAAACCCAATATTTAAATATAAACACTTCACCCTATTGACCAGCTTGAATTTTTAGAAAATAGTTTGAATAGTTTTAAAAATGCTTTAAATAATTAAAATAGATAAAATACTTTAAAATATTTAAAAATAGATTTCAAAATAGATTTAAAATTGATTTAATATAGTTAAATAAATTTAAAATAGATTAAATATACTTAAATAGGTTAAATAGCTTAAAAATAAATTAAGTGGATTTAAAATAAATTAAAATTAGTTAACATGGTTTAAGATAGGTTGAAATAACTTAATATAGTTAATATAGGTTAAAATAGTTTAATATGAAATATTTTTAGTTTAAAAAAAATGGTTTAAATAGCAGAATACTTTGGGAAAATAAAAAATGAAATAGCTTCAAAATCAAACAATTTCAAATTCCAACTTCTCAATCCGAATAAAATTCTAATTTCCATTCAGTCGATTCAATCTCGATTTCAATTCAAATTAATTTCGACTCCAATTTCAAATTAATTCAATTTCATTTTCAAATCCAATTGCTTCAATTTCGATTTCAATTTATACGATTTCAAGCTCAATTTTCAAAATATCAATGCAAAACATTTAAATCAAATTATCCTTCAATATTCAGTTTAAAATCCCAATCTTCAATATAATTCAATTCTGAGCTAAATTTCGAAATGTCGTTTTATATCACTGTTACTTAGTAATATTCAAAGTTCGAATAAAAGTTCAATAAAAAAATACAAATCAATTTACAAAATTCAATCATATCACGATTTAAATTTCAAAGTCTCAACTTTAATTATTTAACAATGTCTTTTAACCAAATTTATTTCAACATTTAAAGCTCAAATTCGCGATAAAAATTCGATTTCTATAAATTGATCCAAACTTTTAAAATCATTTCATTTAACCAATCCGGTGTCCGTATATAATTTTCTATCCTATGGTCAAGTGATCAGTTATTTCAATTTAATTTCAGAGATGGATATATATCATGTCAATCCAAATCATAGTGTCATAGGTATGTATCATTTCACCCTATTTCTTAAATTATTCGAAATAATTCAATTAGCAGTTTATATACTGTAAATAATACACAGGGTGAAATATAGTATATCAGAATAAATAAACATCCAAATATCAATCAATAGAATACGTTGCAATCAATCATCCAAATAGTCAATATAATTCGCAACAATTTCGTAGTTACTAAAATTGGATAATTTACTGGCAATTCAATTTCAATTTCAAATAACTTTCTATTTATAACGGTTAATTCAAATGAAAACCAAATTTCCCAAACAACGACCAATAAATCCATATCACTTCATAAATTCAAATTTAACTAGCATAAAAATATTCTAGTACGTTGTGAGCGTCATAAAACATTCACCTTGAGTTTACGTTGCCAATCGTTTAAATTTTAAATTAAATCGAGCACATTCGATTTAGCCTAAAATTTTATCAAGCTCCAAACATCTCCGGATCTACATTGCAGCGTAGATCTCGTCGCTGCAATTCCGGTGCCGCCAGTTTCGCCCGATTTTGACCTCATATGACAAAGTTACACAGTTTTAAAGTTTTTGAATATAAATTTATAATAATAACATTTTTTTATATAAGAAACCAGATCTGCCGTACAAATGGATTGAAGAAATCTGGCTGCCAAACTCTCCTTCTCCATCGCGCATTAAAGGAAACCGAACCCACTCACAACGTCTACAAATCGCATGCCGCCCCACGTATGCTCGCCCGGAGATTGATCGAAGACCACCATTGAATGCCCCTTGCGAGCCCCACCAACGGCCGGAAGCACGCGACACTCGGTCGTTCCCTGGCCGTGAAAATTACGCGCGAACGATGGCCCTTCAACGATGATTTCTGGCCACCTCATCGAGTTTCACATCGACCCACCGTACGGATGTGAAGCCCACGTCGTGCTCTACGATATTCCAGTTGGGAATTTTTGAAATTAATGAGTAGATGGGAAGAAAATCGAGGGGGAAGTCTAAGAGGTTTCGGCCATTGAACGATTTTGGCGGCGGCTGTGAAGTAAACCCTAGGGTTTCTGTAGCTGCATATATATATATATATATATATATATATATATACGTATAACCAATGATTATAATATTATTTTCCAAAAATTTCAAGCCTTTTCAAACGAACTCCAAACAAGACATGCCGCTTGGCATTTATAATGTTTTACCCCTATTCCGAACACAATGGAACAGGTTCCGGGACCTAATTCGATCGTATGTGAAAATTAGCTTTTTGAATCGAATTAAAATATTAAATTTTCGATATTAATTTCAACGCGTTTATATCCCGTCCGACCAAACGATAACTCCAAACGCTACAAAATTTGAAATCCGATAATAATACATTATTACGGATCTAATGGAACTTGTTTCGTCGAATTCCGAGACTGTTCCCCAGATCGCTATTTTAACGTCTCGGTTATAATATAAAATTGTTAATTTCTAGTTATTCACTTAAAAATCCAATTTTAAATGTTAACAAATTTCATTGTTGTTTTAATAAACTTTACATCAACTTCCGGTTTCATTTTGAATCATATTATATTCAGAATTCAATTATTCAAATATTTGCAATTTTAAATTTTAAACAATTTTGATTATCCAAAATTCACTATCTTGAAATATTTGAAAATGAACTTATAAGATTTAACTTTAAAAATGAATTCAAATTATAGAACAACTATTCCCATTATACAGTTATTCAACTCCCGTTATTCAATTATTCAGTTAATTTCAAATATTGAATTTAAACAATTTAATTGTTCAATATTTGACAAATTTCAATATTGGATTGTAAATGAATTTTCGTTATCAATCAATTAATTTATTTACATCTAATGAATTCAACATTATTATTTAATCCAACTATTGATCATAAACTCATTCAATGAGTAGCATTATCTTTCAATACTCGTTATTACTTAAATCTTCAAAATTAGTTCATTTCAACATTTTATTTTCTATCCACATAATCCACAATTATTATTCAACTTCAGTTATTGATCATGAACCCGGCTAACATATATAATTTCATTTCAATTTCAATTAGTTTCCAAATTCAATTCGACTGACTAAATAAACCGGTGACTTATAATAATTATCACCCTTAACTTTTAGTCACACTTATAAGTTTATTATTTACAAAAAAGTGTCACATTACCTATATAATATAAATTTGTTTTTCTTATACCCTTTATAATCAAGTTGAAACATCTGCGTCATTTGAATTGAGTGGATTTTCATTCAATTCATTAATAATTAACTTAGATAAATATTGTTGCAATTCATTCTAGTTATTATTATCATAAATAAATTACAAATTTTTAATTCTTCCAACATTAAACCATGAAATCTTATTAAATTAACTATTTTAATTATCGAAAATTTATGGGTCATTACACCTCCTTAGTTTAAGCACCTCACATATGGATCTCATGAATAGAAAAATCCAGTTTACTCATCAGCTTTTAGAGGCAAGATTAAATCACTTATTTATAACAGGTTTTCTTCTAATCATTTATTTAAACCCTTTTAAAATAATTATGAAACCTCCAAATTATCTTTAAAACACTTATTTATTTACTTGAAAACTTTTATAAAGATTTGAGAAAGAATACTTAAGTTTAAAGTCATTTCAGAAGTTATTAAAAGTGCTGCAAAGAGCACTGCTTATAGTGCTTTTAAGGCTTATTTGATCAAAAAACAATTTTTCTAACATTTAGAAATCCATTTTATAAATTAGACCTCTTTTAAAACATTTTAAAACATTTATAGAATTTATTCATAAATTTAAAGAATTTATTGCTTTGGTTTCCAAACTTCCAAAGCACGACTATTTTGAAAACTTATTTTGCTCATAATTCAAAATCTACTTAACGTAATCTCGATATTTTGCTTTTGTTTGAAAACTAGGATTATAAGAGTTTGGAAATTTCTTATTTCAAAAAATGCTGACTTCGATTCCATTGTATAAATGGATTTAAACTTCTACGACATGAAATCGCGAACTGTCGTTACGCGGTGCGCCTATTGTTGACTCAACTTTCATAACTTGTCAAAACTTCATCAAACTGGGTTAAGTGTTTATAAGACATTTATAAACCATTTTAAAGGGTTTAACAATCTCATATACACCATTTCATTTATTAAAGAAAAGTGATTTCCTTTGTGATATTCGACGTGTATTAAACGTGAATCATTCACACAACCAAACAAACTTATTACCATGTCCAAAAATGGTTCACAATCATCATAACCAAGCATAACCAAACATATAATTCATCCGATATATCATAAATAAATAGAGTTTCTCACCTTCATTGTTTTCTAATTTTACAAAAATTCGCTATAACTTTGCTACGATCAAATCAAAGTCTACGGAATCGAGCCTCAGACCTTTGAATAAGCTTGGCCTAAGCTTTCAAGTGGAGATGGGCTTGGCCTTGGTAGTAGGAGGTGGAGGCTGTCGGTTTTGGGTGGAGGAAGTAGTAGTTTGAGCTTGTTTTGAAGTGGATTACTAATGTATATATACTAATATAAATTTATTTTCTTTTTTCTTCATAATTTTCCTAAGATAGGAAGTCATTAAAATTTCTTGAGAAAGAGGAAGAATATGATGAATAATAGTGTTAAAATTATGAAAGAATGAATGTGTATTTATAGGAAATTTTTTAGAAATAAATATCCAAAAGTGCATGAACCCAAATGCCCTTGCCCATACCCCCATCACCTCAAGGTGCATGGAAATGCCACCCTCCCTTTTGCCTTCATGTGTGTAGCCATGTGTGTGAGTTGATGTGTGTAAGAGTTTGACTTTATTTTGCTTAAGGATGAAGTTTATGAAAAATATCTTTGATCTTTTGTAGTGTGTGTGTATGTATATATATATAAGTGTTACGTATATTTATATGTATATATATGTTCAAGTATATGTAAGGGTGCACATGTGCATGTTATATATATGCATAATACATATAAACAAGGTTGCTACAACTTTCAACAACTTCTGTTCATTAAACCGTTGAAAATCGGAAAGCCGATTCTCGGTCATATTTTCACTTATAAATAAATTTACATATAAATGTAAAATAAATTTGAAAAATAATTTCTTATTATTTTTAACTAATTAAAATGATCATATTTTATTTATAAAACCATATAAATAAATATTAAATAATTATTTACAAAAGTGCCATTATATCGACAAAGCGATATCAATTTTCCTTATAA
Source organism: Allium fistulosum (assembly GCA_030737815.1). Lineage (NCBI taxonomy): Eukaryota > Viridiplantae > Streptophyta > Magnoliopsida > Asparagales > Amaryllidaceae > Allium > Allium fistulosum. The sequence continues at coordinate 488,706,580 of CM060908.1, forward strand.
TTGTAAATCATATATAATCTTTATAAACTATGATAAATGATTTATTATCACTTCATAACTAATTAAAATGTATTATTATCATTTAAAAACAGTTATTTGGATAATAATAATAATTGTTAAATCATTAAATCTCAATTTAAATTCATAAAAAAATTATTAAATATGATGCCATTATTGATGATGTCATAAATACATTTTATTTCCAAAAAATAAAGTAAATAATTTTATTTCATATACTTATTTAAACGGATAAACAATTGTATATATCCAGCTCCTTGCGTGACATCTGGTAACTATAGAGCTGTATATTGGCAAAATGATTTTCGACCATTTTATCAATATGTTTCCAGAGTATATATTTTTATAAATACTTATTCAAAATAAGATTACCATCATTCTTATTCAAAACATCAAAATTTATGTTAAAAAGCTTATATTTGAATATTTAAAAATAAACATAATTTTCCAAATTGATAAATTTGTGGGTCGTTACACATATGGATCATATGTGTCACTTACTTTAAAAGCAAGAATTCAAACCAATGTTTTAACATACGTTAACAAAAAATCAACCAACTTAAACACAATCAAATCCTGGCAAATATGGGATATATTTTGAATCAAAGAGGCAAGTCATCTTACCTTTTACCCAATAACAACTAAGTCCAAGCAGCCCAAGTCCATACCCAACCTTACAACCACCTTTCCTTCTCATCCTCCTTCCCGCTTTCACCTTTTTTTCCCCTCCAAACCTCTATCTTGCTCATGGCCTATGCATGTGGGAAGAGTATGGCTTTGTTTTTAGGTTTTTGCATGGTGGAAGGTGTTATAATATTGCCCCAAGGCTTCACTCCAAGTTTGAGTTGATTTGAATTTTGATTTGCAATAATTTCGTTTAGAATATAAGAGGAGAAGAAGAAGAAGCTACTAAAGAAACTTGTATTTGCTTTGTGAATTCGTGACTTATTCCTATGGGTATTCCTCTCCTAGGAATATAGGGTGTAAATATGTTGTTGTTTCAGTGCATGTTGCACATTAACATTATATATTATATTGGCATGACTCTTTATCTAGCAGTAGTAAATTAGCTTTACCACTAGCATTCATTATATTTATATCACCTCTATTGACGTGGGTTTTAAACCTTTATAGTCATATTATTTTAAACTGGATGATCATACATGTATGTATACTGCAGTTGATATGAGATGTACGTCTAGTTTGTGTGGTTGTTGTGGATGTTGATTGATTATGTATGGTTGTTGTTGATGTTGATTTCAATGCATTTTACTATATTGAGTTATTGAGCATTTTACTTTTTTATGAGATCATAAATGACACCATGACATCAGTATGTGTATTGTAGTTTGAATATGTTTTACTCACACTAGAAATATCCCGACCCATTTATTATATTCATTTATAATTCTTGGGTTAGTCTGAGATATTTCAGGTACAAAGACTCACTTGCACTAGATATGTTATTTTGGATACATCATCATCAGGTGATGCATTAGTTACTAGTTTTTAGGTATATATATGTATATTTTCGGATGGTTACATGTACTATATGTTGGGATGTTGATATTCTATAGTTGTTCATGTACTTGACTATGATGTTGTACAATATATGTTGATGGTAAGATTTATGACTTGTATTTTGTGGCCCTACTAGTGAATGTTGTATATATCTACTACTATATTTTCCAATGCGGCATCTGGGTATAGCTTGTATCCTCTAATTTTTCTATTGTTTTTTCTTAAAAGTGTGTGTCTGTGTTATTGCTTTATGCCGAAACTAGATACATACAAATATTTTGTATATGATGGTGAGAAACATATCAGGGTTTTCCTAAGGGAATACATGTTGGATAGCCCATTATGTCTCATTCTCCATACTATCATACATCGTTACTTTAGTATTACCCTTTGGTAGTATGAGTGTATGGGAAATATGTTACATTTTTGGAATCAGGGTAGATTAATAATAATTCATAAATTGAATACAAGTGTTAGCTTTAACAGTGAGACTTAAGCTTGTTGTGTCCCTTGTTTGTTGGTAGTTAACTAGTATATACGGGATAATAGGAATATAAAGTGATTACATAGGATAATCATTTGGGTACCTACTTGTTAATCTTCTACTATATAGAATGCTTACTTCCAATCTTATTCTTATTACTTATTCTTAGTTTGGTATGTGGAATAATGAGTATGGTTGGATGTCAAGGAGGTAGAAGTGATGCCGACCAATTTAGTGTGGTTGGCAGTGGTAGAGTATTTCCGACTTTCGAAAAACTTATGGAGTTAGCATGGAATATTCAGGCCATGGGAACCTAATCAACTCCTAACCCTAACCCGGATATCGCACCAAGAATGGAATTTGCAAGAATGTGTAGTGACTCCGTAACATGTAACGACCTGGATTTTTCGATGTTTTAAATTAAAATTTAACGAAGATTTTAAAACAAAAATGTTGTTAAAGGAAAAATTTGACAGAAAAAACTGAATATTTGAAACGCGTCCATTGAAATAAGACCAATAAAATTTGTTTCGCGTCAAAATTCGTCCAAAACTCGGTTAGCAAAAATTTTTAGTGCAAATTATCAAATTTTAAAGTATGAATATTTTTACATATAAATGATCTAGAAAATTTTATGATTAAAACGTCAGAATTCGTTCCGTCCAATTCCGACCTCTGTAGCTCCGTTTATCAAGAATTGCCGTTGTCGTCCAATTTCGAAGCGGTAACAGTGGCGACAGATGAGATTTTGCTACGGATGTCGTAGCACAGATTTGATTACATCTTTGGATTCATCTTGTTGCGCTGGTCTCCACGGTATATTTATTTTCGTATTTTGGCTTATTTTGCAAAACGTTAAATGGTCAAAATAATGGTCCGTAACCGTGCCCGGGGTCATAATTACCTACATTCTTTTCACAATACATGAATTTAGACTCTTTAACTCTAGGTTATCTTAGGATTATTTGTATTTTTTTTCTGTATGTGGTCATCTAATTTGCTTTCTCTCCCTTTCATAACATTATGTTCAGTCTGTGTACCTAATAAATTTTTATGCATCATTAGCGTGATGATTTGTTTTGATAAGTAAACCCAACTTGGCAAGCATATTTGTCATAATGCATTTTTCTCTTGAAAATGGAACTTGAATTATTCCTTGAGATTTTAAAGTAAGAATAGGCAATGATCAATGTTCAATAATTGTTTTGCAATTTTTGTTAATTTGTATGCACTTAAATTACTGCTAGAAGGTTGTTATAAACTGTAAAGTATAAAAGCCAATATAAGTAAAACTACTTGGAGAGGGAGAAAAGTAAATGTTAATGTGATGTTTGTATTTAGAAAAGGTGTGCAGTAAACACAGCTGAAATTAAAAGAAGGAAATAGTCATTTTCCTGAGAGTAGGGATGTTTGATGTTTCTAATCATGAAATACAAAATTGTCTCTTAAGATGTGCAACAGTTATATGATTTAAGTTTCAAGCAATGCTATTTTAGAATCAATGATATTTAAAATCGATAGTTAGAAAGAAACATAGAAAGACAAGATAAATGATGGATTTAAATTTTATTAGCATCGTGGAAAATGGATGGTAAACTAATTTCAATATGAAAATTATTATTTGGAAAAATAGGGACAACATGAGAAGTGCGAAATTATAACTGTACTTAAACAGTGTACTGTGGTTTTCAATATAACAATGCTCAATTAGTGCAGCCAACAAAATACTAAACTAATATACAATATTATAGATTTTTTTTAAACAAAATTGCTATGGAGTAAAATTCAAACATGGAAACTATTTTTCACATAGTGATGTATTTTTGCAAATGTAGTAGAAATGTTGGAAGCATGACCAAGCTAGTAGAAAGTGACCAAGTTAACATAGATATTCTCAATAGTCACTTTATTTTTTCCCCTTATGGTTTATCTCCTCATTTTTTTATCATCGCAGTACATTACAGTAATCATTGTTTAATTAAACTTTTGCATTGCACATAATGTAGGAATAAAGGTGCTTCTAGGAAGAAGGTTTTTGCTGCTAGCATTTCTGTTTTAATTTATATTTAGATTCTCGTTTGTAATGTATGTCTTCCAAACTACACAATACTTTTTGATGACTCATGTAATGGTTTTTTCTATTAGTAAATCGCTAGTTGTTCCAACATATTGTTGTATGTATCATGTACTTCTCATTGAAATTTAATAAATTAATGAATTTTGTCGTGCATGTGTACATTACATATTTTACGATGTTTGTGTGTAGTTGAAGTTGGACATTTAATAACATTTTTTGCCTGTAATAAACATATTGCTACAATACTTTATAAATATTGCTAAAACATAAGATACGACATGTGAAAACTATTGACATAATTTATATACAATGTGTTTTAGTAGTTGTAAAATATTTATGTACAACGTTTATCGTACGAATTAAATGTATTTTTATTTATGTTAAAGCAATGTTGTAGAAAACTTATTTATAATGATTCACAATCATGGTGGTAACAAAATATAACGGTTAAAAATAGTTGCATGAATTTTGTTTTGCAATATTCAAAAATTGATGTAAATGAAGTTTGGCTAACATTTAAACAACATTGTCTAGTTTGTACTTACAACGTTGAACAAATATGATTAAAATATAAAATATAACATTCGAAAATAGTTGTATAAAAGTAATACACAACATTTACCAAAAGACGTGAATGATGGTTTCTATAGCGGGTGATTAACGTTGTTGAAATAAAATTACAACATATGGAAATCATTGAAAAAGCAGATATACAACAAATAAATATTATCATAAAAAAGCGTGTCACAATATTTGAAATATGTTGTAATTGGCTATCTCATAACATTCAAAAAACATGGTAAATAGTTTTTCACTTATTTTTTAGCGTTTTAACTATATTTATATTTTGTTATAATTTACCTTTCTACAACATTTTATGCAACATTTAAGTAAACGTTGTAATAAAAACCCCATCTTTGACAACTGTGGATATAACAACATAATGATAAATGTTGTTAAAATACATTGACTACATTTATTCAGTGCTGTGAAATGATATTTTTGTTGAAGTGTTTTCAACCTGCAAAACTTGCATGTGCAGCCATACATATTAAATGCTGCATTAATTGAGCTCATGCATTCTCCTCTGTATATAAATTCATGCTGTGCCTTCTTCTTGCTCCTTCCACTTTATCTTTCTGAGAGCATTTGTTTAAAAAAAAATTATATATACAACAAGTTCAAATGATTAAGCTGCTTCCCCTCTCCCCTTTAAAATTTCCTCCACCCAAACCTACCTCTGTCACGTCCCTTCGCGCGAACACCTCCCTCTGCAACCACCGGCAACCCGAAGCACCACCACCCAACCTCCTTCCTCCAGCCACCCTGCAGCCACGATAAAACTCACCAGCCCACCATCCTCCCTACCCGAGCCGCCTTGCCTCCCCTTCCTCACCTGCAACCATACCACCCCGTGCACCCACCTGCCCCGCCTTCTCCTCCTGCACTTGCCACCTTGCATCCATTGAACTCCCCACCGCCAAAGTCCCATGTCAATGACCGCCTAGTCACCTCCCCACTACCGAAGCTCCACCACCCAACAGCCCGCAACACCCCTCCACCATGCAACCACTTGCTTGCAGCCCACCATCGCCCGACCTTCTCCTTAACCCACCACTTGTCCCGCTCCCGAACTCCAACCTCAACCACCTACCGAAGTCCACCAGCCTAGGTCAAACCGCTTGCTCCCCACGAACCCAGCCTGCACCCTTACAACCCACACCCGGTCACCGAACACCCCATCCTGCACCTACGAGACAACCCGCCTGCTACTCAACCGAGCTCCAGTACTCGACCACCTCCCTCCGCCTTACCACTCACCCATGAGTACAACTTCAGCCCATGGACCAGTAGCCTCACCCTCCTGAACCCCGACCACCCAGACCTGCTGTCGAAGTTCTTCAGCCTCCCACTGACCGGCCTGTCCCCTTCGCCGTAGCCCACTAGCCCGAACCTCCTCACAATCGAACCACCTCCTCCTACCCACCTTTGTGCGTGCATGTGTTTTATAAAAAAAAGAAGACAAGCGTGCATGAGAAAGGAGAACAACATGTTGTAGTGAAAGGAGAGAAGTCCATGCATGAAAAAATAAAATCAAAACATACTATTACCGAGAAAAAAAAGAAAGCAGCCATCATTTTCTAACTCGTGTAAATGTACGCGTACCCGTATCGCCGTGTCCGTACCCATCTATCAAATACGCAAAGGTGAGCGATTTTTAAGCTTTCGATTAGATTTTCGTATTGCAAGTATCCTACTATGTTATAAATAATTGATTGATGACTATGATCGATATTGAAATTGGAAAATTATTGATTGTTGACGTGGCGATATAGAATTGGTTGAATAGTTGAAATTATTGATTTGAATCCCGATGGCATAAAAAAACACACGTTAACTATGGAAAAATTTGAATAGTGAATGATGATTGATTTATTGATATCTGTTACTGTTATATTGTTGCTATATGCATTGATTTGACATTGAAATTGAACCGGGTTATGGGTTGAAATGATAAATTGTAAAGACCCAAAAGTCGACCTTCGAAAATCGGCACCCATACTTCACTTGTACTCAAAATGCCGTAGATTCAAACGCCGAATCTGGTTCTCCGGAGCTTATAACACCATTAAGTATAACAACACAACGGAATAAAAATAGATGATATCATATACAATCCAATGAATACAATATCCAGTATGATATACAACAATGATATCAATATGATACAACAATATCAGAGATACAAGAAATAGCAGCGGAAAGAAAAGATAACACCATTAGTGGATAGAATATCTCCAATGGAATGCTCCAAGATAAGCAACGTCAGTCCATGAACTCCAAGAACTGAACTAGCTCCAGATAATCTACTAAACCTGAATATCTGAAAAAACCCAACTCTAGACTGCTCGTGTGGAAAATTATGAGCACCCAGAGTTTAGGAAAGGAACAATAAACTCCGAGTCAGTCGTGGGACTGGTGTGAGCAACAAAAACAGTTTATCTTTAAAACAAACACAACAGAACTTTAAACATTGAAAACCGCAATGCTTTTGGAAAATGAAACTTCCGTAAGGCCTCCCGCACACACACACAATGCAAACGCAGAATCGGAGGAGATTTCTCCTTATGATAGTCAAACATGCTTACTACGCAAATCATTGGATTATTATTATTAGTTCATAGTGCAGAAAACATTTCGAAGATATAATATTAATCTTAGCCAGCATAGACATTCCGAACTATGCCTACTATAGCTACCATCTAAACAGTGGGGCGCCACCATAAGCAAATGGCAGGTTCTACAACTAAAACCGTACAGGTTCCGTATTGGGAAATGGATTTCCAACAAATGGCCAGGCAAAGGAACTTCCTTTCCTACTACCGAATGGGATCGCCTCTGGTTGGACGTCCCGAGAGACAAACTGCTCTCTGCCAACACAAGGCCGGCTTACCCCTATACCAGGTAACTCACGAATATGCCACCCCCGGTCCTTTAGGACCTTTATCTGAGGCGCCTCGATAAACACACAATCACAATAAATGAGATCGGAGTATCCACATAGGTTAAATACCAGGGCTCCATACCTGATACCACCCTTTTCCAGAAGGAAATGCAATACCCTAAAGGGCGCGACCCTCATAACCTTGCCGCATATTCCTGTTTCGACCATTTCCGGGTTGTGAGGTCCGAAGAGGTCTCGTCCACAAAGCTACGCTTTGGCACAAAGCCATGCTTTGGGTCAACAGATGATCAAAGTAATGATCACAAAGCTAAAAAATCAAACAAATGATCATATCACAAATGATCAAACAATGATCATCACACAGCAACACTTAGCATGTCACATTACCAAATTGGGAATATACCGCTGATAAATTTCAACTACATAACCTCTGAGCTCGTACGTCTTAGAGAAGGGTGTTAAGCTAAGAGAATAAATTCTCCGCCACCAACAGAAATGTATTTGAAAGAAATCAGCTTTATATCTCAAATTGTAATGTCAGACATGGAACCATACAAGTTTGTTCCGGGTTCGAACAGAACCGAAGGCACTTCCGAAGAAGCCCTTGCAATTCCGAGTATTCACAATCCCGATCGGATTTCCCATCACTTAGGGGATCTCTATACCGGGCGCTACTCGATGCAGAGACAATCAATAGGTTATCCTATCGTTTTCGCAAACACCCGGTATTCAACACCGGTCTTCAAATGCTATCCATATACGACGTATCACTTATCCGGAATGGGTTAGGTGACACAAAGGTCCTCTCCCGGCTGAACCGAATAGTGAGCGTAATACTTTAAAACATATGGATATTAGGATTTCAATTAAGTCATAACTTATTACCTAAAACTTCCTTTTCAAATGGTTTAACAAATTACCATTTTCAATGTTTAAACAAAAAGATCCATTTTAACAACCTTCAACGGTTTAAACAATTTCCACACTTTAATCTTTTAAACAAAAGATTCATTCACAGATTTCCCAAATTAATTTCCATTTCAATTTAACTCGTTAAATCTTTAAATCAAAGATTTAACTAATAGCTTTCAAAACAATTTCATTTCGAATGGTTTAAATAAACCACCATTTTAAATCTGTTAAAAACAGACAGATTCAATTCATAGCTTTCAAAAAGAATTCATTCATAACTTGGACAAACCATTTTTCATTTCAATCTTGAAATTCTTTTAATTAAACTGGAATTTCATTTCTTATCTGAAAGCTTTTATTCTTTTAAAACAAACAGTTTCATTTTGGAAAATCTGATTCATTTATACGAGTTAAGGTTCTTCTTGGGTTAAAATCAAATTCTCAAACCAATATTTTAAAAGTGGTTTAAATACATATAAAACACATTTATAATACCTTTAATCAAAATTCCAATCATTGAATTCAATTCCAAATATTGAATTCAAATTTAAGTCAAATTATTTAAATTTCAAAACTTAATCAAGTTATTCGAAAATAAGACTTATCTTTGAAATTCCATTTCAAAAGCTTTTCACTTTAAACCCAAATTTCCAATCTCAAAATCAATTGAAATTAAATTTCAATTTCAAAAACATCAAATTTAAATCATCTGTGACTTAACCAATTTCCTCGTGGAATCCATATTTGTGTGTGTAAAAGTGTAGTCCAGGGGTTTAACACAATAGTGCAACACAATGAATCCTCACAGATATATCGATAAGCGGTATAATTGATAACGCTTATCTTCATTCACAGATTCATAGATAAAATAAATTTATCAGTCACAAAGATTCACTATTACAATTCGATATGGGTTTCGGATAACCGACTGGAATCCGACTCCCTGTCGCATCGAAATTCAAGTGCCATTTTACGGGCCAAGGGTTTTCATATTCACATAGTAATATATCATAGAAACAGAAATCACAGCTCAGCACAAAGTAATTCACATCACAAAGCATCATATATCAGGGATATCAAACAATTCACCATTCAATACAATTCAAACATCCATAAGTAAGATCAATTTAGTCCTTTGATTAATTTTAAATCAAATTAATTGTCTGATTAATTCAAATCAGATTAATTTCTTATGAATAAATTACTAATCCTGGTTAATAAATTATCAATAAATTATAATCCATTTTCATTAATTTATTAATCTTTGATTAAATTATTTTTAAATTAATTGCTTTAATTTATTAACCATATTAATTAATTATCCTTTCACTAATCATTTGATAAATTAAGTTCTAAACTGTAACTTAATAAATCTTAATTTCTTGATTTAAATAACCCTAATCATTCGTTTAAAAGACGACTCTTATTAAATTAATGAATCTTATTTACAAATTAATTTAACTTAATTAATAACTAACCCTCAATTAATTATTCTTAATTACAATTTAATTTGACCTTAATTAATTTAACTCAAATCTTAATTTCTTGATTAAATAATTAAATCAATTATTCACTTGAACTAATTTAATGAGTGCATATCATTTTATTTTCACTAATTCAAATTTAAAACATTTTCTATCTAATGTTTTAATTATCATCACAAAGCAAATTTAAACAATTTGTTTCAAATTTATTTTTTCATATTTCATTTTAAACTTAAGGGTTAAAATGAGTAAATCCCAATTTTAACAAAGTTTTCCAAAAACCACTTAAACTTCTTAATCTCAGGCTTAAAGAAATTCAAAACATTTGCTTTTGAACCAGATTTTAAAACTTGATTTTGAATTGGGAACAAACAGTTTTCCAAAGAAACCTGTAATAATTTTTATACCCGAGCCCCTCTTCTATTTGCTTCGAGCAAAAATTCGAAAACACACGAGAATTTCCCGAGTTCCCATCTTTGTCTTCTCCCAAACTTCAACATCATCAGGCACTGATGATACCGCGTGCACGTGCACCAACAACGGAGGCGTCTCCGATCAACGCTGCTAGCCTCCCCAAGTCGTAATCCATCCCTGTACCAACCTCCGATCATCGAAGCTCCGCCATGTCGCCGAGATCGAATTTCGAATTAAAAATTCGAAACCTGGAAAACTCGAAAAACGCAGTACCTCGAAACCTTTCAACGCCGCTTCCTCCGAGCTCCGACCACCTGAATTCGCGCGACTTCGGCCACTGACTCGCCTTCCATTCCTCTACGCGATCCCAAACACCCGAATCACTCGATCCACTGGAGAATGCGTGCCGATAAAAAATGTAACCTAGTTAAAACTAGGTTTATAAACTTTCCAGCACAACCGCCATCGCCTCTGACATCTACATGCCCATTCACCATTTTTACTCCACTCATCGGTCTTCCTACTATCACCAGAAGATACTCCGACCTTCCCCTTCAAGCGTATTGGCCGAGACAACCCAAACTTCCCAAAATGATCAACCCAGAAATGCCAATTCATACCATTACTAAAAAAATATGATTTGAGCTTTAAAAATCCTATTTTTGATTTAGAAATCTGTTTGTAAACCTGAATCGACAATTCAAGATGTTTGAATTTTGACTTATATCAAGTTCATACTATGTTTTTGTATTTCCAGAACAATACTACTTTGTTTTCAACTCAAACAAGTTTTTAAATTTAACTCTATGGTCTAACTAACATGTTTCATTTAATATTTAAATCCAAATATAGACTGAATCAGGAGGTATTGATTTTCAAATAAGTCTTTAGCTTGAAAATTTGGGCAATAGAGATGTTACAGGCAATGCAAATACACCTACATACTAATTCACATATATACAGAGAGATTGCCAAACATATATATATATATATATATATATATATATATATATATATATATATATATTTGTAACAACCTGGTATGTCGTACCGATTAACTATCGTCTTTAGACGATTTCTTTTCCTAGCTAATTGTTGTTTGGAATTTTTAAACCAGTTTGAATTCTCTTTTGAAAAATGGTTAAGTCTTTTTGGTTGCCGTGATAACTAACCAAGACAAACCCGATCCCACTTTATCCATTTTCATTCGTTCAGTAACCCTAAAACGAAAACAATCGAACGAAAATGGCGGCATCTCGTTTTCGTTCTTCTTCTTCGATCGAGAATTAGGGCTTCGGTGATTCTTTCTGTTGATTCTGGAATTCTTAGCTTCGCCTTCTTGAATCTCTGTTGATTCTTGAATCTGGAATTGAGGCTTTGGCTCTACTCTCAAGTCTGGAATTAGGGCTTTGGCCTGTTGTCTTTTTGCTGGCGAATTGTGGCTTCGGCCTCTCGATGATTTGCTCTGAATTCGGCTTGTCGTCTCTGGCGATTCTAGTTTGGAGCTACAGCTTCGTCTTCCTTTTGAGATCACGAATGGCTTTGGCACGATTCTGAAATTAGGGCTTTTGGTTTCTCGAAGGCGATTGCCTTCGTTCTGCTCGATCGAGTAAGGAATTGTGCTTGCTCGTCGAATTGAAGGTGAGTTCTACTCACATCTAATTCACTCAAACCCTGTGATTTTCGTTCGTTTCTGTTTCGTAGTTATCTTGGTTTCGATTTTTGCTGTTCGATTTTCTGACTTGTCCAATTTTGTTTACTTGGACTTTGTTCGAATGCATATATTCTCGTGATGTTGGGTTTCACAGTTTGGTTTTTCTGAATTCCCGGTGACTTCGGGCTTGACTTTGATTTTTGTGAAAGTATTTTGGGTTTGTTGGCTTGATTGTTTACACTGCTTGCATATCCATTCATACTTGCTGTATCATACTTGACTATCTCGATTGTCTCTACCACACTTGAGTTTGTCTTCGAGACAGGCTGTAGTTGTTCTCATGATGCAGAGTGTTCATGTAGCCTTATATAGTCTTCGACTTGTGATAAAAATTGACTTCGGTGACCAGTGACTTCGAGTTTGAAATGCGTATTTCGTTTTGGCTTTAGCTTTGAACATTTTTCACTGCTCTGCCCACTTTGAGTTGAAACTGTAGTTCCATTACCTCTGTGACATACCATGGTATAACTTCATATATATATGTGCATTTATATATATATCTGACTGTCTGTCACACTGTTTCATGTACATGTGTTTTGTCTCCTGTGATTAGCATATTGAACTATGCTTGAGATTTTTCCTGACTTTGTCTTGCTCGTATACTCGTAGTATATATTCTTTGAAATACTCTCGTGTTTAATTCTGAGTCATTCAATTTGCTTGATCATCACAGTATTGTTTTCTGGTGAACTGCGTTGATTTATCTGGCCAAGTGTTTATTGCTTTGTATTCTTTGCCACTTGACTTGGTCACTGCTATTCTGTTCTCTGCTATGAATTTCTCTGCTTTTCTGGGAATTATTCTTATTGTTTCATTTTGAACCGGTCGAGTTCATTGCTATATTGTTTTCACTTGATTTGGAACTGCAATTGTTAGTTCCTGACTTCACTCTCTGATTTCATGAGTTTCCGCTAGCTTTGGCCTTAACACTGATAGTGTTTATTTCAGTCATTTTGATTAGAAGCTGGTGATTTGTTGAATTGATATATATAGTCCCTCGTTGCACTTTTGTTCATTTTGTTTTGTTCCTGGGAGTTGTATTTCGTTTGTTACCGTGTGCCTTAGTTTGGGCACACATACTTATTTCACTTTTTAGTGGCATTAGAGATGCAGCCGTTAACTTGTTCCACTTGCTGTTTCAACTTGAGATTGCACTGTTATTGTTTAGTGCACTTGTCATTCGAATTGATGATGCTCTTTTTAGTTGTTTATGAGTTATGTATAGTTTGTGACATTTTGTTCCACTGGTGTCCGTATCTGGTATACGTGATGCAGTACATTTGTTTGAATATTGAGTCACATCTGTGCATCCATTTGTTCGGTTATGGGTATCACTTGGCTTTGTGACGCAGCGGATATTACAAAAATGATGTAGATCGTTGAATGTAGCAATCGGTGGATTGGAAGATGCTGAAATGCCCAAATTCGTTGATCCGAAGATACCGAATTCTAGCTATCCTGAACTCGTTGATCGCGCACGATACCGGGTTCGAAGATCTTCAATTCTTCAAGCGTTGATCAAGCGCACTTGATTCCGTGAATCGGCTTCTACAATCGTTGAATCGAGCGCACTCGATTATCCGAAAGAGGAGATAGGAGATTACACTCAACTACCAATTTGAATGAAAGCACAAAGCAATCAAAAGAGAATTTTATTCAATATTCCACAACCATTTACAAATGAGACTCACGGCCTATTTATAGGCGAACAATTTTACAACAGAAATTTCTCCAACTCCTAAGTCGTTTCCGACTCATAGCTACGCTCTACGACTCATCATAAGTCGTATACGACTCATCACATTACAACATGACTTACGACTTATACAAAACGTTACAATACTATTCTTCAACGACTTATCAACATACAACACGACTCAAAAGTAAACGACTCATAATCAGACGACTCATCTTAAGTCGTTTACGACTTATCAAATTACAACACACTACGACTTATGATTTATAACAGATGCGACTTAGAAACAATCGGTTCAGATTAACTCGTCAGGAGAATCTACGGCATGGATTAAAGCGGCATCAGACTATACAGCTCCAGGCCTCTACGACTTAACCTAGTTTTGATAAGTCGTGGACGACTTATACCAGCCTCGCCCTTTAGTCGTGGATGGCTTATCTCCTCACCTTCCTTGAGTCGTAGACGACTTATCACTTGTGTATTCTTCCCCTTGAGTCGTGAGCGACTCATCTCCCTGTTAAGTCGTAGATGAGTTATAGTTGCTTCGTTAAGTCGTAAACTCGTCACATCTTTCCCTTTGGTCTTCCAGATGAGTCGTGGACGACTCATCACCGCCTCCTTAAGTCGTAGACGACTCATGCCTGTCTCTATGAGTCGTGGACGAATCATCACCGCTTCCTTAAGTCGCATACGATTCATGCCTGTCTCTATGAGTCGTGGACGACTCATCACCGCTTCCTTAAGTCGCATACGATTCATGCTTGTCTCTATGAGTCGTGGACGACTCAGGACTTCATCTTTGGGTATAGCTGCATCATCCTCCCCAGGTTGAGAGAAATTCGACCTCGAATTTGCACACTCTTCATTCCCAACAAACTCATCCCCATGATATGGTACGAGATGCTTAACATTGAATACGTCAGATGTACACACATCATCTGGCAGCCTTAGTTTATAAGCATTTTCATTGATTCGTTTCACAACTTCCACCGGACCAATTTTCCTGGCTTTCAACTTGTTGTATGCGCCCACTGGAAAATGATCTTTTGTTAATACTGCATAAACCATATCACCTTCATGAAATTCAACATTCCTTCGTTTCAAATCTGCAGATTGTTTATATTTCTCATTTGCTTTCTTTAATCGTTCTTGAATGATTTTATGACACTCCGTCAGCCCTTTAACAAAATCAGCAGCTTTCTTAATTGTCTTCTTTGATTGTGGCACTACCGTTAAGTCCAACGGTCCCTTCGGTAAGCTCGAATATACTATCTGAAATGGACTGAACCCAGTACTTCGATTCATAGCATGATTATGATCAAATTCTGCCTGACATAATTTCACATCCCAACTCTTCAGATTATCTTGAACAAGACACCTCAACAAGTTTCCCAATGATCTGTTAACCACCTCAGTTTGTCCATCTGTTTGTGGATGATAAGCACTACTAAATTTCAGCTTCGTTCCGACCATTTTCCACAAACTCAACCAAAAATGACTCAGAAATCGAGTATCTCTATCCGACACAATAGATAATCCATGAAGTCGATAGATCTCCTTGAAAAACATCTGAGCAACATGAACAGCATCCGCCGTCTTCTTACAAGCAATAAAGTGTGCCATTTTCGAAAATCTGTCAACTACCACATAAATGGAATCATTACCACGCTGTGTCCTTGGTAATCCCAACATGAAGTCCATACTTACATCAACCCATGGTTTAGTTGGTACCGGTAACGGCATATATAAACCCGCATTAGTCGCAGTTCCTTTCGAAACTTGACAGATATGGCATCGCTCCACAAACCTCTCCACCTCTTTCCTCATCGATGGCCAAAAGTAGGATTGTGAAATCAGCTGTAAGGTACGGTCTCTCCCGACATGTCCCTCTTCGTATAACTCTTTGATAATCTTCATTCTCAGACTACCCTCCGGTATGCATAATCGACTTCCTTTAAAAAGAAACCCGTCAACCAACATAAACTCATCAGTCTTTCCTTCATTGTTCCCTTCAATATATTTCTTAAAATAAGAATCTTCTGCAATCTGCTCCGGCAATAATTCAAACCCAGTCACTTCAACCTTCATTGTTGTCAACAAATGATTCCTCCTGCTCAAAGCATCAGCCACTCGATTCGTCACCCCTGACTTGTGTTTAACAACAAAGGTAAACTGTTGTAGATATGCAATCCACGATGCATGTCTTGCTGAAATCTTGTCTTGCCCTTGCAAATGCTTCAATGCTTCATGATCAGTATACAGAACAAACTCTTTCTGAAATAGATAATGTCTCCAGTGTTTAATAGCTTGCACTACAGCGTAAAACTCCACATCATATGTACTGTATCGCATCTTTGCTCCTGACAACTTCTCACTGAAATAGGCAATTGGACGTCCCTTCTGACTCAACACTCCTCCAATTCCCACCTTGGATGCATCAGTATGTAGTTCAAACACTAGCTGGAAATCAGGTAATACTAGAATTGGTGCAGAGGTCAAAAGATCTTTGATTCGTTCAAAAGCAACCCCGGCTTCCTCCGTCCATGCAAACTGTTTACCTTTCATGCAATCTGTAACAGGCGCCATCACACTACTAAAGTGTGGAATAAACCTTCGATAAAATGAAGCCAACCCATGAAAACTACGAACTTCCGTTATCGTCTTGGGCTGCGGCCAATTTCTGATCGCCTCAACTTTACTTTGGTCAACCTGTATTCCTTTCTCTGAAACAACATACCCCAGAAATAAAACACTATGCGTCATGAACACGCATTTCTTCGTTGCAGCGTAGAATTGCTCTTGTCGCAATACCATCAGCACTTCTCTAAGATGATTCAAATGTTCCTCTGGACTCCCACTGTAAATAAGAATATCATCGAAATACACCACCACGAATTTCCCAATGAACGGTCGAAAAATCCGATTCATCACCCTCATGAAAGTACTTGGTGCATTGGATAAACCTAATGGCATGACCAACCATTCGTATAGACCCTCCCTGGTTTTAAAAGCAGTCTTCCACTCATCTCCTGGTCTGATACGAATTTGATGATATCCGCTCTTCAAATCTATCTTCGAAAATATATTAGCTCCGCTTATTTGATCTAACAAGTCATCCAACCTCGGCATTGGAAATCTATATCTCACGGTAATCTTATTCAATGCTCGACTGTCAGTGCACATCCTCCACGTTCCATCCTTTTTGGGTACCAATAAAGCTGGTACAACACAAGGACTCAGACTCTCTTTCACACGTCCCTGCTCAAGCAATTCCTCTACCTGCCTCCGCAATTCTTCATGTTCCTTCGGACTCATTCGATAATGTGGTCTGTGTGGCAATACATCACCTGGAACAAGATCTATCTGATGTTGTATATCCCTCAACGGTGGCAACTCCGTTGGTAATTCCTCTGGAAATACATCGTCAAATTCTTTCAAAACTGGTTTAACTTCTTCTGGAATTTCAACTTCTTCACTGCTCTCACGCCCAATCAACAAGAATACTTCCGGCTCTTCTTCAACTTCTTTAACAAACTCCTTTAAAGTCAATAAAGTTTTCAGCTCTTCAATTTCTTCTGACTTACTTTCTTCTTGTGATCTCTTCTTTGGAACTAAGATAATCTTCGTGCCTTTAAACATAAAACTGTAGCTATTGGTCCGACCGTCATGTAGTACTGCTCGATCATATTGCCATGGTCTTCCCAATAATAAGTGGCAAACATCCATCTCTACTACATCACACCATATTTCATCTTTGTATTTCTTCCCAATTGAGAACTTCACACAAGCTCTACGTCCAACTTTCACTTCACCACCCTTCCTCAACCAAGCTAACTTGTACGGTTTAGGATGTTTCTCGGTTTTCAACTCCAACTTCTTCACCGCTTCTGTAGAGATAATGTTATCACAACTCCCAGCATCAATAACAAATTTACAAACTCTTCCCAGAATAGTGCATGTAGATTGAAAGATATTGTTTCTCAACCAACTACTTTCCTCCTCTTGCTTCGCTGTTAAACAACTTCTCCTCATCATCAATGCGTACCCATCATCTCCTGACAGTAAGTCTTCCTCCTCAACTGGTAAAGAATTAGAGCATTCAGCTTCTTCATCCTCATCCTCAACTTCTGCAATCATGGTTCTCTTCTTTGGCTTTGGACACTCACTGCTTTTATGACCCAATTCCTGACAATTGTAACATTTGAAACCATTGTTAACCCTTGTCTTCTCAACCTCCTTCATCACTGGTCTACTGATAGGTTTAGTAACATTAGAACTTCCACCAACACCCTTCGCTTGATTGTTAGAATTAGTATACACACCACTTCCTCGTCGTCCCTGTTTCTCCCAAGCCAACGCTTTCTGATGTGCTTCCGCTACAGATCTTGGATCGAACATATTAACCATATCTTGGATCTGCATTCTCAATCCCCCAATGAATCTAGATGTCAGCTGCTCTTCTGTTTCCATAATATCATTCCTTGCAATAAGTTGATAGAATTCATCAGCATAGTCATTAACTGTCTTTGTGCCCTGCCTCAAGTTTTGCAAACGTTGATACATCAAAGATTGATAATTGTAAGGTAAGAACGTTGCTTTCATCAATTTCTTCATCTTCTCCCAAGATTCAATTTTTGACTTTCCCATCCGATCACGTGTAAGTTTGGTCTGCTGCCACCATGCCAAAGCTCTACCTCTCAGCCTCGTAGCAACCAACTTCACTCTACGATGTTCTGGAACTTCTTTGAAGTAAAAAATCTCTTCAACATTAGCTACCCAATCTGGAAACTCCTCTGCTTGCATACCACCTTTGAATTCAGGAATTTCAGTCTTCATCCCCGACTCCCACTTGTGATCATATTCAGAATAGTTTCTTCCTTGACCTCTTCCTTGAATACTACCACCATCATACTCCTCTTCAAAATCAGATGCATAACGATGTCGATTCTGACCACCAACATCTCTATTACCATTACGCCTTCCACCTTCATCCCTTCTATCGACATTCCTCCGTTCACGATCATTCACGTTCCTCCCACGCCCTTGATCATTTTCAACATTTCTGTCTCGATTGGAATGTGGCGAGACTCTACTACCCCCATGGTTAGATTCTGGTGAAACCCTTCTCCGATTTTGATTCATCTCCGTCATAAGCCTCTCTAACCGGCCAATTCCTTCGTTAAGCTTTTCACTAAAATTCTCATTGATTCTTTGTTCCATCTCATCAGCTTCTTCTCTTCGATACAAAGCTTCTACGTTTTGGTGACGATTGGCTCTTCTTGGCGGCATACTTGAAAACTTCACAAATTCTTCAACACTTCAAATTTAAACACAATTCGGACTTTGATCCAAAATGAAACGGATCGAAAACTTCCACTTTGTAGCAAATCGCGATGAACACGATGGACAAAGTTTCGGCCTCCAATGCAAATCCGTACTTCAATCAATCTTCGAACAATGATGACTCTTCTCTCGGCCGTGATAAGCAACCTTCAATCTCGGCAAATCTCTTCAAATTGAATAGGCTCCAAGTCTCGATCTAGCTATGATTGGCTAGAACAGGCTCTGATACCAAACTGACGCAGCGGATATTACAAAAATGATGTAGATCGTTGAATGTAGCAATCGGTGGATTGGAAGATGCTGAAATGCCCAAATTCGTTGATCCGAAGATACCGAATTCTAGCTATCCTGAACTCGTTGATCGCGCACGATACCGGGTTCGAAGATCTTCAATTCTTCAAGCGTTGATCAAGCGCACTTGATTCCGCGAATCGGCTTCTACAATCGTTGAATCGAGCGCACTCGATTATCCGAAAGAGGAGATAGGAGATTACACTCAACTACCAATTTGAATGAAAGCACAAAGCAATCAAAAGAGAATTTTATTCAATATTCAACAACCATTTACAAATGAGACTCACGGCCTATTTATAGGCGAACAATTTTACAACAGAAATTTCTCCAACTCCTAAGTCGTTTCCGACTCATAGCTACGCTCTACGACTCATCATAAGTCGTATACGACTCATCACATTACAACATGACTTACGACTTATACAAAACGTTACAATACTATTCTTCAACGACTTATCAACATACAACACGACTCATAATCAGACGACTCATCTTAAGTCGTTTACGATTTATCAAATTACAACACACTACGACTTATGATTTATAACAGATGCGACTTAGAAACAATCGGTTCAGATTAACTCGTCAGGAGAATCTACGGCATGGATTAAAGCGGCATCAGACTATACAGCTCCAGGCCTCTACGACTTAACCCAGTTTTGATAAGTCGTGGACGACTTATACCAGCCTCGCCCTTGAGTCGTGGATGGCTTATCTCCTCACCTTCCTTGAGTCGTAGACGACTTATCACTTGTGTATTCTTCCCCTTGAGTCGTGAGCGACTCATCTCCCTGTTAAGTCGTAGACGAGTTATAGTTGCTTCGTTAAGTCGTAAACTCGTCACATCTTTCCCTTTGGTCTTCCAGATGAGTCGTGGACGACTCATCACCGCCTCCTTAAGTCGTAGACGACTCATGCCTGTCTCTATGAGTCGTGGACGACTCATCACCGCTTCCTTAAGTCGCATACGATTCATGCCTGTCTCTATGAGTCGTGGACGACTCATCACCGCTTCCTTAAGTCGCATACGATTCATGCCTGTCTCTATGAGTCGTGGACGACTCAGGACTTCATCTTTGGGTTTAGCTGCATCACTTTGGGTTGTTTTTTGACTGCACTTGATTTTTGTGTGGTCTTGACTCTGTATATACACTTCATGTAGTGTAGTGTGCAGACATTTACTTGTACTATCCAGTTGAGTTCGACACTTGAGTTGTCGTTGTTTGACTGTTTAGTTTCCTGGTTAATCGTTGTTTCAATTGCAGTTTTATTGTGCAGTGTTTCTTGCTTCCTTTTGTGCAGTTTCGCCTTAGTGATCTTGTGGTGACTGCAGTCTTGTTCAGATTGCCCTTGTAATCATTTATGACTGCAGTTTCGTTTCATATGCAGTTTTGGTCCTTGTTGTTTTGCATTGCATTAATGCATTTGGATCTGTTTTCAAATTCACTTGAGTTGAACCCGATTTCGGGGTTTGACCTTGTGATCATTTGTGACTTTCATTGAGCTTTTGTGTATCTCTTGCGATAGTGGCGAGGCAGTACACGCGTGCGTGTACTACAGCCCTATCAGATTTGACTGTTTTAAATTGATGTTTCGATTTGTTGAATTGTTTTACCTTTATTCGATTCTCTTATTGAAGAGTTGGAGATACAAGATTTCTATGACTGTCGTCTATTTTGATATTTTATTATTATTGCTTCTTTGCACTAATAGCTGAGTTTGAATTAGACTGACCCGGGTATTATTTTCTTTTGAATGTAATACTCGGGTCAGACCCGAGTTATTTCAGGTTGTAGATTTCCTGCTTGAGTTGCTGTTTGAGCTATGAAGACTTTTTCATACCTTTGGAAGTAGTCTTCGTCTTTTTGTAGTAGTTAGTGTATTGATTTAGGTTGATATGTATTCATGTATATTAGACGATAATGTACTTGTATATATATAACTTCCAGAGTCGACATTTTGTAGTTGTATCATTTGTATCGTGTCAAAATGTATTGTAACTAAGATCAGTTATTATATATATGAGACTTTTTGTTCCATCTGTGTTCCGCATTTATGTTATCTGTGTTATTTTTATATCTATTGTCCTAAACTAATATAGCCACTGTGTAGTAACTTTGTGTTTGTACCGGTACGTCGGATTTCCTCCTGAAATAAGAATGCATGTTATACTATTTGACATATCGGTGCTCGCACAAAGCAATTACACGGATGGTCGCTCCTCAACAGCCTTATTCTCCGTGCTAGTTGACAACATTACACCGTAGTGTTCTTGGCTAGCGCGGGTATAGAGGTGGGGCGTCACAGCTTGGTATGAGAGCCTGGGGTTTATGGACATAATATAAAACATAACTTAGATGGAGCATGTGTTACAACTATTTGTCGATGTTTTATCTCTCATCTTTGCCTATGTTTGATTTTGATTTCGTGAAAGTATTTTTGGCTTCTGCCTCCGTTCAGTTTGCGAACTCAGGTTGGGTTTTTGGATGATGAGGAATTTGTTCTTGTGTTTTCGGCTTGAATTGATTTAGCCGATGTTGAGTTTGTTCGAATCTCAGCAATTTTGAACTTAATACTTTGTGTTTTCCTCAGCTTGATTTCCATTCGACTTCGGTCATTTTGTTTTTGAGAAATTGCTAATTTCTTGATTTTCAACACTCTGACTTTGTTTGCTGTTGGATTCTTTGATGATGATGTTGATTCATTTTGTACTCGACAGTGGCCATTAATTGTTGACTTCGACATTGACTTGATTCTTAATTTTTGTTGAAGCCATTTATGCATTTATGCTCGTTTTGCTTTGTTTTTCCAAGTGTTAATCGATTCTTCTTTTCCAATTGGTTGTTATCACTTTTGTCAACTTTGATAACTTCTACTTCCGGAATTTTTGGGTATTTCTACTTTGATGAATTTGGAATCGAAATCTTTGGATTTTATTCACGTCTTCGAATGTGAAATTTTAGTGAATTGACTTGGTTTCCAAATTTAATCGATTCTTGATTATTTCCCTGATTTGTTGCTATCAATTATTAGCAACTTTGATGACATTTTCTTCGGGGTTTTTGTGAACATACTTTTTGATGGATTCGGTATCGATTTCTTTGGATTCTATTCACATCATTGTATGTGAATTCTTGTGATTGATTGTTTTTACAATCATTTTTGTGATTTGTCACTTTGAAAATATAAAGGTTTTCTATACTAGTAGTAAATATTAAAATCTTTTTCTCCAAACGATTTCAAAACTATTTTACTACAAAGCTCTTTTTCTTAAACCATTTTCCAATCTATTAGTATATACAAGCCTTTATTTCACTCGTATGAGAAATTAAATTAAACGGCTTAGTAAAACAAGTGGTACGAAACGCTTGCGTTTACTTCGTCGGTAAACTCCTGGACTTGTTCGATTGAACCTTTTGTGACAAATTTTCTAGTGAAGATCTACAGTTTGTTCGTAAATATTTGAGTTAAGCAAGTGGTTATGGGACATTAAGCTAAAATCTTATATTCACTAACTTAATGTAATTGACACTTCTTAATGATCATGACGATCATTTTTGTGATTTAGACTAGCAAATGTGCGATGTCTTTTTCTCTGCATGGTTAGACTAGACCTCATTGGTGTGATTTCGTCTCACACATATTTCTTGGGCTTTGAGGATTGTCTAGACACCATTTATGTGATTTTGTCTCACACATATTTCTTTGTTGCACGGTTAGACTAGACCTCATCGGTGTGATTTCGTCTCACACATATCTTTTGGGCTTTGAGGATTGTCTAGACACCATTTGTGTGATTTCGTCTCACACATATTTCTTCGTTGCATGGTTAGACTAGACTTCATCGGTGTGATTTCGTCTCACACATATCTCTTGGGATTTGAGGATTGTCTAGACACCATTTGTGTGATTTCGTCTCGCACATATTTCTTTGTTGCACGGTTAGACTAGACCTCATCGGTGTGATTTCGTCTCACATATATCTCTTGGGCTTTGAGGATTGTCTAGACACCATTTGTGTGATTTCGTCTCACACATATTTCTTCGTTGCACGGTTAGACTAGACCTCATCGGTGTGATTTCGTCTCACACATATCTCTTGGGCTTTGAGGATTGTCCAGACACCATTTGTGTGATTTCGTCTCACACATACTTCTTTGTTGCACGGTTAGACTAGACCTCATCGGTGTGATTTCGTCTCACACATATCTCTTTGGCTTTGAGGATTGTCTAGACACCATTTGTGTGATTTCGTCTCACACATCTTGTGTGATGTTTCACCATCACATATGTGGGGTAGCGCCCCACGGTCTTCGGACCATTCCTGTGTGAAAATTTAATGGTTAGCCACCATGAGATAGCTTCTCATTCTTGTGATACCGGTGTTTTGAGTTTTCATACTCCCGTTTTCTGATAGGCCTCCCCCTCTTTGTGATTTCTGGATTTCGTGTGTAGATTTCTAGAATTTGTGCTTCACCAACTTTCGTGATTTCTATTGATAAGTTTTATCAATTTCTGGTGCATTGGTGAATTCGTGTGTCATTGACTTGTTATGAATACAAGTTTAGGGTATGGTATCCCTTTCTATCTTTGAGAAGATTCTTGTAACATTTTTGATGAATGAAAATTCATTGGTATTATATTTTGATGCCAGTTATTTTGATGAGATTTTGACGTGTTAACTTCATTAACCGTCAATTTTGAAATGGATTTACATGCGGTTTCCCCGCAATGCTGATTTTATTGTCCTTTTTTATGGTATTTTGAGAAGTGCAACTTCCTTATCAAAGTTACTACTGATATTGCTAATTTAATCACGTGTTTTCAAAATTCTTTATTTTTAAAAGTTGTTTCAAAAATATAAATTAAAATTGTTTTCAAAATTTTTACAGTTTACATTTTCAAAAGAACGAGGAAGCGATTTAAACGTTTCAGCAAAATCGAGGACTATGATCCCTTTCTTTTACTGATTCGCTTAATTCCGGACTTGTCCGTTTGAGAATGTGAAATGTTATTTTTTTTTAAAAAAACACACAATTTTGCACTTTCAAGGAAACGATAAAGAGATTTAAACGATTTAGCAAAAGTACGGAGTATGGAACCATACTTTTACTACTTCGGTTAATTCCGGACTCGTTAATTGAATATTTATGACTTCTGATTATCGTTTTTGATAATCAGATGTTTGTGTTTCTGATTATCGTTTTTGATAATCAGATATTTGTGAGATTTGATTATCATTTGTGATAATTAAATATTTGTGATTTCTGATTATCGTTTTTGATAATCGGATATTTGTGGTTTAATTATCGTTTGAGATAATTAAATATTTATGATTTCTGATTATCGTTTTTTGATAATTAGATGTTTGTGTTTCTGATTATCGTTTTTGATAATCAGATATTTGTGTGATTTGAAATTTGATTATCGTTTTTGATAATCGAATATTTGTTGTTTCTGATTATCGCTTGAGATAATTAGATATTTGAGATTTGATTATCGTTTTTGATAATCGAATATTTGTGATTTGAGATTTGACTACCGTTGTGGTAGTTAAATATTTGTGATTTGAAATTTGATTATCTTTTGTGATAATTAAATATTTGTGATTTCTGATTATCGTTTTTGATAATCAGATATTTGTGAGATTTGATTATCATTTGTGATAATTAAATATTTGTGATTTCTGATTATCGTTTTTGATAATCAGATATTTGTGAGATTTGATTATCATTTGTGATAATTAAATATTTGTGATTTCTGATTATCGTTTTTGATAATTGGATATTTATGATTTCTGATTATCGTTTTTGATAATCGGATATTTGTGATTTCTGATTATCGTTTTTGATAATCGGATATTTATGAGATTTGATTATCATTTGTGATAATTAAATATTTGTGATTTCTGATTATCGTTTTTGATAATCAGATATTTGTGATTTCTGATTATCGTCTTTGATAATCGGATTTTTGTGATTTCTGATTTTCGTTTTTGATAATCGAATAATTGTTAATTTGAGATTTCTGATTATCGCTTTTGATGATTAGTTATTTGATGTTTTCTAATTATCGTTTTGATGATTGGAGATTAGCCAGTTTTAATGATTTTGAGATTTCCTAGTCTCAAATTGATCCTAGAGTATGCTGATTTTATTGAATCGCTATTTCTATCTATTTCTGTTGATAGTTAGAGTTTGTTGGTTATGAAGTTTGTGCTTCCAGTTAATTGTTGGATAACTGGATATTTGCAGTTTTTCGAATTGTGATGTTATGCTCTTATGGTTGTTACCTTTTTTCCACTTATTCCTTAAGATTGCGAGGACGCAATTTCTTTAAGGAGGGGAGTCTGTAACAACCCGGTATGTCGTACCGATTAACTATCGTCTTTAGACGATTTCTTTTCCTAGCTAATTGTTGTTTGGAATTTTTAAACCAGTTTGAATTCTCTTTTGAAAAATGGTTAAGAGTTTTGGTTGCCGTGATAACTAACCAAGACAAACCCGATCCCCCTTTATCCATTTTCATTCGTTCAATAACCCTAAAATGAAAATAATCGAATGAAAATAGCGGCATCTCATTTTCGTTCTTCTTCTTCGATCGAGAATTAGGGCTTCGGTGATTCTTTCTGTTGATTCTGGAATTCATAGCTTCGCTTTCTTGAATCTCTGTTGATTCTTGAATCTGGAATCGAGGCTTTGGCTCTACTCTCGAGTCTGGAATTAGGGCTTTGGCCTGTTGTCTTTTTGCTGGCGAATTATGGCTTCGGCTTCTCGATGATTTGCTCTGAATTCGGCTTATCGTCTCTGGCGATTCTAGTTTGGAGCTACAGCCGTCTTCCTTTTGAAATTACGAATGGCTTTGGCACGATTCTGAAATTAGGGCTTTTGGTTTCTCGAAGGTGATTGCCTTCGTTCTGCTCGATCGAGTAAGGAATTGTGCTTGCTCGTCGAATTGAAGGTGAGTTCTACTCACATCTAATTCACTCAAACCTTGTGATTTTCGTTCGTTTCTGTTTCGTAGTTATCGTGGTTTCGATTTTTGCTGTTCGATTTTCTGACTTGTCCAATTTTGTTTACTTGGACTTTGTTCGAATGCATATATTCTCGTGATGTTGGGTTTCACAGTTTGGTTTTTGTGAATTCCTGGTGACTTCGGGCTTGACTTTGATTTTTGTGAAAGTATTTTGGGTTTGTTGGCTTGATTGTTTACACTGCTTGCATATCCATTCATACTTGCTGTATCATACTTGACTATCTCGATTGTCTCTACCACACTTGAGTTTGTCTTCGAGACAGCCTGTAGTTGTTCTCATGATGCAGAGTGTTCATGTAGCCTTATATAGTCTTCGACTTGTGATAAAAATTGACTTCGGTGACCAGTGACTTCGAGTTTGAAATGCGTATTTCGTTTTGGCTTTAGCTTTGAACATTTTTCACCGCTCTGCCCACTTTGAGTTGAAACTGTAGTTCCATTACCTCTGTGGCATACCATGGTATAACTTCATATATATATGTGCATTCATGTTATATATATATATCTGACTGTCTGTCACACTGTTTCATATACATGTGTTTTGTCTCCTGTGATTAGCATATTGAACTATGCTTGAGATTTTTCCTTACTTTGTCTTGCTCGTATACTCGTAGTATATATTCTTTGAAATACTCTCATGTTTAATTCTGAGTCGTTCAATTTGCTTGATCATCACAGTATTGTTTTCTGGTGAACTGCGTTGATTTATCTGGCCAAGTGTTTATTGCTTTGTATTCTTTGCCACTTGACTTGGTCACTGCTATTCTGTTCTCTACTATGAATTGCTCTGCTTTTCTGGGAATTATTCTTATTGTTTCATTTTGAACCGGTCGAGTTCATTGCTATATTGTTTTCACTTGATTTGGAACTGCAATTGTTAGTTCCTGACTTCACTCTCTGATTTCATGAGTTTCCGCTAGCTTTGGCCTTAACACTGATAGTGTTTATTTCAGTCATTTTGATTAGAAGTTGGTGATTTTTTAAATTGATATATATAGTCCCTCATTGCACTTTTGTTCATTTTGTTTTGTTCCTGGGAGTTGTATTTCGTTTGTTACTGTGTGCCTTAGTTTGGGTACACATGCTTATTTCACTTTTTAATGGCATTAGAGATGCAACCGTTAACTTGTTCCACTTGCTGTTTCAACTTGAGATTGCACTATTATTGTTTAGTGCACTTGTCATTCGAATTGATGATGCTCTTTTTAGTTGCTTATGAGTTATGTATAGTTTGTGACATTTTGTTCCACTGGTGTCCGTATCTGGTATACGTGATGCAGTACATTTGTTTGAATATTGAGTCACATCTGTGCATCCATTTGTTCGGTTGTGGGTATCACTTGGCTTTGGGTTGTTTTTTGACTGCACTTGATTTTTGTGTGGTCTTGACTCTGTATATACAATTCATGTAGTGTAGTGTGAAGACATTTACTTGTGCCAACCAGTTGAGTTCGACACTTGAGTTGTCGTTGTTTGACTGTTTAGTTTCCTGGTTATTCGTTGTTTCAATTGCAGTTTTATTGTGCAGTGTTTCTTGCTTCCTTTTGTGAAGTTTCGCCTTAGTGATCTTGTGGTGACTGCAGTCTAGTTGCAGATTGCCCTTGTAATCATTTATGACTGCAGTTTCGTTTCATATGCAGTTTTGGTCCATGTTGTTTTGCATTGCATTAATGCATTTGGATCTGTTTTCAAATTCACTTGAGTTGAACCCGATTTCGGGGTTTGACCTTGTGATCATTTGTGACTTTCACTGAGCTTTTGTGTATCTCCTTCGATAGTGGCGAGGCAGTACACGCGTGCGTGTACTGCAGCCCTATCAGATTTGATAGTTTTAAATTGATGTTTCGATTTGTTGAATTGTTTTACCGTTATCCGATTCTCTTATTGAAGAGTTGGAGATACGAGTTTTCTGTGACTGTCATCTATTTTGATATTTTATTATTATTGCTTCTTTGCACTAATAGCTGAGTTTGAATTAGACTGACCCGGGTATTATTTTCTTTTGAATGTAATACTCGGGTCAGACCCGAGTTATTTTAGGTTGTAGATTTCCTGCTTGAGTTGCTGTTTGAGCTATGAAGACTTTTTCATACCTTTGGAAGTAGTCTTCGTCTTTTTGTAGTAGTCAGTGTATTGATTTAGGTTGATATGTATTCATGTATATTAAACGATAATGTACTTGTATATATATAACTTCCAGAGTCGACATTTTGTAGTTGTATCATTTGTATCGTGTCAAAATGTATTGTAACTGAGATCAGTTATTATATATATGAGACTTTTTGTTCCATCTGTTTTCCGCGTTTATGTTATCTGTGTTATTTTTATATCTATTGTCCTAAACTATTATAGCCACTGTGTAGTAGCTTTGTGTTTGTACCGGTACGTCGGATTTCCTCCTGAAATAAGAATGCATGTTATACTATCTGACATATCGGTGCTCGCACAAAGCAATTACACGGATGGTCGCTCCTCAACAGCCTTACTCTCCATGGTAGTTGACAACATTACACCGTAGTGTTCTTGGTTAGCGTGGGTATAGAGGTGGGGCGTCACAATATATATATATATATATATATATATATATATATATACAAGAAGAGCATACTTTCCAGACAACTACATAAACCAGTGTCTACTCAAAGATTTTAAAAGTGTAAGGTTACTCACAAACATCAAGATATCAAATAGGCTAAGCTTCGAAAAATAGGAGTTTGCTCACCTGCGTTTGAAAGACAGAGAACAAGCTCTGCATTTAAAAATTGAGAATGCTTTTAACTGAAACTGGAAACTCGAAGGGAATTGAAGCTGAAAGCCTTGAATGCTTTGAAGGTTGTATTCTGATCTGTTTGAACTACTCCAGATCAGGTTGAGTTTGATCTATGTTTTAAAACTGTGATGATTTGCTTTGACTTCCAGATTTGAACATTTAGACTGAAATGCTTTGAACTGTAAACTTGAACTTCCAGGTTTGAATTTGAACAGAAGCTTGTTTACTTTGTTTTGATTAAATTTTGTTTAAGTTTTTGAGTGACACTTGCTTTTGTTTTTTCTCAGTTTTAAATTTTCATCTCTAGTTGAACTTGCTTTTGAATGAACGAATTTGAAATGGAGTTGATATGTGAGAAAGAAAGTTTGAAGGTGATAATATTTTGTTGTACAAAGTTGATATATATTTTCCTTTCTAGTACGAATATGGCCAGAGATTTTTTCCATTTGGAGGCTGAAAGGAGATATCTTGTGCTAGAGATAATGGCATTAAATGCCTTGGTACCATCATGTTTACAATACTATTTTTTTATTTTTGTATGTACAATATATATATTTTTCCATTTCGGCTGGATGTGTTGGAAGTATGTTGCATTAATTGCTAAGTACTCTATGTTTCATATGCCATACTTGCTGACTTCGGCCATACTTACCTTTATACTTGTATTTATTACTCTGTTTGTTTATTTGCCTAGACTTATTTTCTATTACTTTGTTTAGTGGCTGATATGATTTATATTTTGTTGTCTTGTTTTCAAAAGCTTATGCATTTTTTCCTTTTGTCTAGTCTAATTGCTTAGCAATATAAATGAAATTCTATGTTGTCATTTTTATCTATGTGTTCACTTTATATTTTATAGTTTAAAATCTATTATTATTTAACTCTAATACTAATTATTTTATTTTATACTTTTTATAACCCTTTAAAGAAAACGGATTAAAAATACAATTTATACATTTAATAAATAATTATTTGGATTCGGGGAAACTCGAATTCATTTATCAATTAACTATACAATTTTTATTCAAAAATTCATTTAATTATCAATTTAAATTTATATAAAATTCGGGGTCGTTACAGACTTCCCCCCTTAAAAGAATTTCGTCCTCGAAATTGCCAAGGAGACACAAAGATAGATGAAGAATGTTTCATCAAATCAAACTGAATATCTATTTGGCATTTGGCTTACCAAATCAGAATATCAATAACAGATACAAGAACGAATCTGTTAAGTTTTTCACAGGATACTCGGGTTATCCAGATCTACGAAATATACAATGGCATCGGTTAGTTCGAAGGGATAACTAACCATTCGCAGAATATATCCGGACCCAAAGAATAGATAGATGTATGGATACAATTTCAAAACTTTCAGTTTAAAATCCAAATTATACCTATCAACCATAGCAATCAAAGCAACCAATTCATCCAACAAACAATTTTGGCTTATCCGGAGTTTACGTCCCATATTAATATATCGAATCTTCTTCCTGAATCTATCAAGAACTATCGAAGAATTGAGAAAAGATGACGAACAAAAGAGATTGATAAAGAAAAGATTGCTTCCTTGTTGTTACAGGGTATTGACCATTTATAGTCGTATTCCCCTGTCCCCTATCTCATCCTCTTCTTGCACTCATACTCACTATCAGTGGATAGTAAGAGAATTTACTGAGGCATACAGACATATATCTTAAGGATTACTCATTCTAGGGTATACTTCACCCTATCTCTAATGAGCTACTTAATGTATTATACTCCTGAGCTAAAGTTTTACCCTCAGCTCTGATACCAAATGTAAAGACCCAAAAGTCGACCTTCGAAAATCGGCACCCGTACTTCACTTGTACTCAAAATGCCGTAGATTCAAACGCCGAATCTGGTTCTCCGGAGCTTATAACACCATTAAGTATAACAACACAGCGGAATAAAAATAGATGATATCATATACAATCCAATGAATACAATATCCAGTATGATATACAACAATGATATCAATATGATACAACAATATCAGAGATACAAGAAATAGCAGCGGAAAGAAAAGATAACACCATTAGTGGATAGAATATCTCCAATGGAATGCTCCAAGATAAGCAACGTCAGTCCATGAACTCCAAGAACTGAACTAGCTCCAGATAATCTACTAAACCTGAATATCTGAAAAAACCCAACTCTAGACCGCTCGTGTGGAAAATTATGAGCACCCAGAGTTTAGGAAAGGAACAATAAACTCCGAGTCAGTCGTGGGACTGGTGTGAGCAACAAAAACAGTTTATCTTTAAAAAAAACACAACAGAACTTTAAACATTGAAAACCACAATGCTTTTGGAAAATGAAACTACCATAAGGCCTCCCGCACACACACACAATGCAAACGCAGAATTGGAGGAGATTTCTCCTTATGATAGTCAAACATGCTTACTACGCAAATCATTGGATTATTATTATTAGTGCATAGTGCAGAAAACATTTCGAAGATATAATATTAATTTTAGCCAGCATAGACATTCCGAACTATGCCTACTATAGCTACCATCTAAACAGTGGGGCGCTACCATAAGTAGATGGCAGGTTCTACAACTAAAATCATACAGGTTCCGTATTGGGAAATGGATTTCCAATAAATGGTCAGGCAAAAGAACTTCCTTTCCTACTACCGAATGTGATCTCCTCTGGTTGGACGTCCCGAGAGACAAACTGCTCTCTGCCAACACAAGGCCGGGTTACCCCTGTACCAGGTAACTCACGAATATGCCACCCCCAGGTCCTTTGGGACCTTTATCCGAGGCGCCTCGATAAACACACAATCATAGTAAATGAGATCGGAGTATCCACATAGGTTAAATACCAGGGCTCCATACCTGATACCACCCTTTTCCAGAAGGAAATGACATACCCTAAAGGGCGCGACCCTCATAACCTTGCTGCATATTCCAGTTTCGACCATTTTCGGGTTATGAGGTCCGAAGAGGTCTCGTCCACAAAGCTACGCTTTGGCACAAAGCCATGCTTTAGGTCAACAGATGATCAAAGTAATGATCACAAAGATAAAAAATCAAACAAATGATCATATCACAAATGATCAAACAATGATCATCACACAGCAACACTCAGCATGTCACATTACCAAATTGGGAATATACCGCTGATAAATTTCAATTACATAACCTCTGAGCTCATACGTCTCAAAGAAGGGTGTTAAGCTAAGAGAATAAATTCTCCGCCACCAACAGAAATGTATTTGAAAGAAATCAGCTTTATATCTCAAATTGTAATGTCAGACATGTAACCATACAAGTCTGTTCCAGGTTCGAACAGAACCGAAGGCACTTCCGAAGAAGCCCTTGCAATTCCGGGTATTCACAATCCCGATCGGATTTCCCATCACTTAGGGGATCTCTAAACCGGGTGCTACTCGATGCAGAGACAATCGATAGGTTATCCTATCGTTTTCGCAAACACCTGGTCTTCAACACCGGTCTTCAAATGCTATCCATATACGACGTATCACTTATTCAGAATGGGTTATGTGACACAAAGGTCCTCTCCCGGCTGAACCGAATAGTGAGCGTAATACTTTAAAACATATGGATATTGGGATTTCAATTAAGTCATAACTTATTACCCAAAACTTCCTTTTCAAATGGTTTAACAAATTACCATTTTCAATCTTTAAACAAAAAAGTTCATTTTAACAACCTTCAACGGTTTAAACAAATTCCACACTTTAATCTTTTAAACAAAAGATTCATTCACAGATTTCCCAAATTAATTTCCATTTCAATTTAACTCGTTAAATCTTTAAATCAAAGATTTAACTAATAGCTTTCAAAACAATTTCATTTCGAATGGTTTAAATAAACCACCATTTTAAATCTGTTAAAAACAAACAGATTCAATTCATAGCTTTCAAAAAGAATTCATTCATAACTTGGACAAACCATTTTTCATTTCAACCTTGAAATTCCTTTAATTAAACTGGAATTTCATTTCTTATCTGAAAGCTTTTATTCTTTTAAAACAAACAGTTTCATTTTGGAAAATCTGAATCATTTATACGAGTTAAGGTTCTTCTTGAATTCTCAAACCAATATTTTAAAAGTGGTTTAAATTCATATAAAACACATTTATAATACCTTTAATCAAAATTCCAATCATTGAATTCAATTCCAAATATTGAAATCAAATTTAAGTCAAATTATTTAAATTTCAAAACTTAATCAAGTTATTCGAAAATAAGACTTATCTTTGAAATTCCATTTCAAAAGCTTTTCACTTTAAACCCAAATTTCCAATCTCAAAATCAATTGAAATTAAAATTTCAATTTCAAAAACATCAAATTTAAATCATCTGTGACTTAACCAGTTTCCTCGTGGAATCCATATTTGTGTGTGTAAAAGTGTAGTCCAGGGGTTTAACACAATAGTGCAACACAATGAATCCTCATAGATATATCGATAAGCGGTATAATCGATAACGCTTATCTTCATTCACAGATTCATAGATAAAATTAATTTATTAGTCACAAAGATTCACTATTACAATTCGATATGGGTTTCGGATAACCGACTGGAATCCGACTCCCTGTCGCATCGAAATTCAAGTGCCGTTTTACGGGCCAAGGGTTTTCATATTCACATAGTAATATATCACAGAAACAGAAATCACAGCTCAACATAAAGTAATTCACATCAAAAAGCATCATATATCAGGGATATCAAACAATTCACCATTCTATACAATTCAAACATCCATAAGTAAGATCAATTTAATCCTTTGATTAATTTTAAATCTGATTAATTATCTGATTAATTCAAATCAGATTAATTTCTTATGAATAAATTAGTAATCCTGGTTAACAAATTATCAATAAATTTTAATCCATTTTCATTAATTTATTAATCTTTGATTAAATTATTTTTAAATTAATTGCTTTAATTTATTAACCATATTAATTAATTATCCTTTCACTAATCATTTGATAAATTAAGTTCTAAACTGTAACTTAATAAATCTTAATTTCTTGATTTAAATAACCCTAATCATTCGTTTAAAAAACGACTCTTATTAAATTAATGAATCTTATTTACAAATTAATTTAACTTAATTAATAACTAACCCTCAATTAATTATTCTTAATTACAATTTAATTTGACCTTAATTAATTTAACTCAAATCTTAATTTCTTGATTAAATAATTAAATCAATTATTCACTTGAACTAATTTAATGAGTGCATATCATTTTATTTTCACTAATTCAAATTTAAAACATTTTCTATCTAATGTTTTAATTATCATCACAAAGCAAATTTAAACAATTTGTTTCAA
Source organism: Allium fistulosum (assembly GCA_030737815.1). NCBI lineage: Eukaryota > Viridiplantae > Streptophyta > Magnoliopsida > Asparagales > Amaryllidaceae > Allium > Allium fistulosum. The sequence continues at coordinate 488,741,141 of CM060908.1, forward strand.
ATTTATTTTTTCATATTTCATTTTAAACTTAAGGGTTAAAATGAGTAAATCCCAATTTTAACAAAGTTTTCCAAAAACCACTTAAACTTCTTAATCTCAGGCTTAAAGAAATTCAAAACATTTGCTTTTGAACCAGATTTTAAAACTTGATTTTGAATTGGGAACAAACAGTTTTCCAAAGAAACCTGTAATAATTTTTATACCCGAGCCCCTCTTCTATTTGCTTCGAGCAAAAATTCGAAAACACATGAGAATTTCCCGAGTTCCCATCTTTGTCTTCTCCCAAACTTCAACATCATCAGGCACTGATGATACCGCGTGCACGTGCACCAACAACGGAGGCGTGTCCGATCAACGCTGCTAGCCTCCCCAAGTCGTAATCCATCCCTGTACCAACCTCCGATCATCGAAGCTCCGCCACGTCACCGAGATCGAATTTCGAATTAAAAATTCGAAACCTGGAAAACTCGAAAAACGCAGTACCTCAAAACCTGTCAACGCCGCTTCCTCCGAGCTCCGACCACCTGAATTCGCGCGACTTCGGCCACTAACTCGCCTTCCATTCATCTACGCGATCCCAAACCCCCGAATCACTCGATCCACTGGAGAACGTGTGCCGATCAAAAATGTAACCTAGTTAAAACTAGGTTTAGAAACTTTCCAGCGCAACTGCCATCGCCTCTGACATCTACATGCCCATTCACCATTTTTACTCCACTCACCGGTCATCCTACTATCACCAGAAGAAACTCCGACCTTCCCCTTCAAGCGTATTGGCCGAGACAACCCAAACTTCCCAAAATGATCAATCCAGAAATGCCAATTCATACCATTACTAAAAAATATGATTTGAGCTTTAAAAATCCTATTTTTGATTTAGAAATCTGTTTGTAAACCTGAATCGACAATTCAAGATGTTTGAATTTTGACTTATATCAAGTTCATACCGTGTTTTTGTATTTCCAGAACAATACTACTTTGTTTTCAACTCAAACAAGTTTTTAAATTTAACTCTATGGTCTAACTAACATGTTTCATTTAATATTTAAATCCAAATATAGAATGAATCAGGAGGTATTGATTTTCAAATAAGTCTTTAGCTTGAAAATTTGGGCAACAAAGATGTTACAGGCAATGCAAATACACCTACATACTCATTCACATATATACAGAGAGATTGCCAAACATATATATATATATATATATATATATATATATAGGAAGCACATACTTTCCAGACCACTACATAAACCAGTGTCTACTCAAAGATTTTAAAAGTGTAAGGTTACTCACAAACATCAAGATATCAAATAGGCTAAGCTTCGAAAAATAGGAGTTTGCTCACCTGCGTTTGAAAGACAGAGAACAGGCTCTGCATTTAAAAATTGAGAATGCTTTTAACTGAAACTGGAAACTCGAAGGGAATTGAAGCTGAAAGCCTTGAATGCTTTGAAGGTTGTATTCTGATCTGTTTGAACTTCTCCAGATCAGGTTGAGTTTGATCTATGTTTTAAAACTGTGATGATTTGCTTTGACTTCCAGATTTGAACATTTAGACTGAAATGCTTTGAACTGGAAACTTGAACTTCCAGGTTTGAATTTGAACAGAAGCTTGTTTACTTTGTTTTGATTAAATTTTGTTTAAGTTTTTGAGTGACACTTGCTTTTGTTTTTTCTCAGTTTTAAATTTTCATCTCTGGTTGAACTTGCTTTTGAATGAACGAATTTGAAATGGAGTTGATATGTGAGAAAGCAAGTTTGCAGGTGATAATGTTTTGTTGTACAAAGTTGATATTTATTTTCCTTTCTAGTACGAATATGGCCAGAGATTTTTTCCATTTGGAGGCTGAAAGGAGATATCTTATGCTAGAGATAATGGCATTAAATGCCTTGGTACCATCATGTTTACAATACTATTTTTTTTATTTTTGTATGTACAATATATATATTTTTCCATTTCGGCTGGATGTGTTGGAAGTATGTTGCATTAATTGCTAAGTACTCTATGTTTCATATGCCATACTTGCTGACTTCGGCCATACTTACCTTTATACTTGTATTTATTACTCTGTTTGTTTATTTGCCTAGACTTATTTTCTATTACTTTGTTTAGTGGCTGATATGATTTATATTTTGTTGTCTTGTTTTCAAAAGCTTATGCATTTTTTCCTTTTGTCTAGTCTAATTGCATAGCAATATAAATGAAATTCTATGTTGTCATTTTTATCTATGTGTTCACTTTATATTTTATAGTTTAACATCTATTATTATTTAACTCTAATACTAATTATTTTATTTTATACTTTTTATAACCCTTTAAAGAAAACAGATTAAAAATACAATCTATACATTTAATAAATAATTATTTGGATTCGGGGAAACTCGAATTCATTTATCAATTAACTATATAATTTTAATTCAAAAATTCATTTAATTATCAATTTAAATTTATATAAAATTCGCGGTCATTACAGATAAATACCCAGGTTAAATCACTTGGCCTAGGATAGAAAATTAAATAGTAAACACCGATTGGTCAATCGAAATTTATTTTGGATTTTAAAAATTTAAATTTGAAATCAAGAAATAATTTGGAAATTTAACGTGAATTTATAATTGAAATTTTTTGTTGAAGTTAATATTTAATTTTGAAATCGATTAAGTTAATTTAGATTTTAAAATAAAAGATTAATTGAACTATTTTAAAATTATGAAATTAAGTTAATAATGGTTATGTTAAATGTTAACGATTTTAAAACTCGTTAAGTTGATTATTGAAATTTAATGAAGTGTAAATGTTATATATGTAATTAAATTTTAAATGAAGATTTAATTTAATTTTAATTTGAGCTGATTGAATTAAAATATAATTATTGAATTTTAAAATAAAGATTTGATTTAATAAAAAAAATCTTTAATTGATTTAAAAATATAATGATTAAATTGATTGAATAAAAGTTTACTTAACAGTGTTAAAGTAAGTTAATTTTCAAAGTTTAATTAAAGTAGATATTTAATTATAAAGCTTTTGTATTTTAAGACTTAATTAACTCGGTTAATTTGAAGAGGTATTAAATTTGGATAATTTAGTAGAAAGGAATTAATTGTTAAAAATTGAATTTTTGGACTTCAAATCCAAATTTTTTGAAGTCAAATGAGAATATGTTATTTGAAAATAAAGGATATTTTGATTTAATAAAGGTGAATATTAGGCTCAGGTCCCTAATAAGTTTCAAAATACATAAAAACCCCAGTAAAAAAAAGTATGTAAATTAGATCCCTAGAATTAAGTTACTAAGTAATTGCATATAGTTATGCAATTATTCACTGAATAATTGCAGACATTTATGCAATTATATCCAAAAGTTGCATAAATTTGTGCAATTTTTTCGGTGAATAATTGCGGAAATTTCCTCAATTTTTTTGGTGAATAATTGCGGAAATTTTCGTAAAGTTTGGAAAAAATTGCGGAAATTTCCGCAATTTTTCAGTGAATGATTATGGAATGTCTGCAATTTTTTGATATAATTGCATAAATGTCTGCAATTATTCACTGAATAATTGCATAAGTATAGGCCATTATTCGGTAACTTAATTCTAGGGACCCAATTTACAAACTTTTTTTTACTGGGGTTTTTGTGTATTTTGAAACTTATTAGGGACCTGTGCCAAACCGTCCCTTAATAAAATATCCAATCGATGTGAAAATGACGTTAGTTATTAAAGAGACCGGGCCTGGATATGAGCATACTCTCTGTCGATACCGGAACCACTTTAGTAACTGTGTACATGGAGTGATGATTCAGGACGAAGTGGTTGGATTTGATGTACGATTGCTGGATTTGAAGAAAGAGAACGATGATGGATTACCCCGACATTTGTGCCAATTTGAAATGACTAAAACAGGATGGCTTGACAGGGCCAAGCGGGCTAGCTACCCCGAGCGGACACACTTCTTCGTATAAATATCCTTATTTCAGTTGTTGTTGGTGATCACCCTTCGATTATGGGAGTGTTGGACACGGTGGGCGGTCATGGCTATGATGTGTTACCACCAGCCCTGCAACCCGAACTGGTAATATCTTGCCTTGGACATTGCCTCACGTGCCTTGTCCTACTTTTATCCCTATACGAGACCACTACTATTTTGGATTAGTGTTGTCGTATAACGGCGCATCCCTATCCACCGATGGTTTAATGGTGTTTTATATCCAAACTGTACGACAATACTTAAAAACGTGTTAAGGGGGATCAATGTAAAGCCTTAACGCTATTTTGATAGTTTATTTTACTAATAGACACTACATATATAGCGTATTCTATTGTGTATATAAATAGTTTGACGGATCCTTAAGAGATGGAAAATCCCTTAACATCTCTTGAGTTACTTTGTACATTTCACTTGAGTAGGACTACTTACATGAGAACTTCTAGTCCTGACTCGAGTATATTGTTTTACTTTATACTCGGGTCAGCCTGAGTATTGAAGTGTGATCAGTGCTTATTTTGGGAGCCGAAGACTTGTTGAAGACTCCACTCTATTCAGTATTAGTTATCTATGTTCATTTTGGCATATATCAGTAAACTTTTATGTATCTCTAGTATTGTATAATTAAAATCTGAAAACTCTGATGTATTTTATCTAGTAGCTTCATGAACTACTATGTATATTATTTAAATTCCGCTGCGAGATTCTATATTATTCTGTGTGTGATTCTGTATCTGATTCTATATTAAAACCCAAATTGATAATCTGTCTAATTTGAACGATTTAAGTTGGACAAGGATGATTTATTGTCAGCTTAAGTTGTTCAAAATGGTGGGTCATCACACAACATTATGTAGAAAGACTTTCAAGGAATACATTCGAATGATTAGGATTCAGGACCAATTGAAAACATGTGAGAAAATTTCCATCTAAATGGGTGTGATTGACCAATAAAATGTGCAGATTGTTTCCAGTCAATTGCATGAGAGACCCCAGCAGACATGACTTATTGACTGTCAATATTGCTAAAAAGGAGATGACATGAGAAAAATTCTAGGAAAGATATGGGCATAAGTTCTTTCCTGAACCCAAAATAACATTAATGAATATAAATTTCATCAAGCTTAAGCAAAAGCAAATCTATGTTTAATAATATGTAAGCTCTTTTCAAGTTCCATCGAAGTATGATAAGGATTCGATTAATATTGCCTACAAGAAGAACTAGAGGTTTGTATATGGTTTGAAAAAGTAACTAATAAGACACTAGTTACCCAACTCCAATCTACCATCGAGAACTTAGTTTATATGGAATTAAGGTTGGAAGATATGGATGATTAAACCAGTGACAAAGTAACCAAGCCAAAGCAAGATGTGGGTCAAAAGAGAAAGTTTCCATTCCAGAAAGGAAACCAAAGATTTGGAAAGAAGAAAGTAAAAAGCAAGATGATGGATGCAAAGTGGCTCGATAGAGAACAAGTTTTTTATACATGTTAAGAAAATGACCATTATTCTCGAGAGTGTAGCAAGCCGACTCAACCTTCATCAAAGAAGCAGTGCCATTATTGCAAAGCTTTTATACATATTAGTTATTCATGCAATGAATCAGTAAAGATGAAGTCCGACAAGTTTAATGTAGTAGAGGTAGCTGAAGGTTCCACTCAAAAGAAAGGAAAGAACATGGTTGTGATGGAAGGTATGATTTCATTAACGATATTTTTAGTTAGTATTCTTTTAGATATTGGTGCATACCACTCCTTCATATTAGAATAACTATTTATCACTTTGATTTATATGTTGTTTGTCTTGTTACATCTTTGAGGGTTGCAAATCCTGTTGGTGGATATGCAATAATTGGGATATTATGTAAAAATGTTGAGTTAGACTTATGTGAATACTATTTTCTTTGTGATTTGCACGTGTTCTAGAATTTAGCTTTGGAAAAATATTGGGAACAGACTGACTTGAGTAATATGAAGCTCAGTTATAGTTTGATAGAGTAATCACTTTGAGGCACCTAGATTCCTAAGAGGGTATTAATATAGCTCTTAGGGAACCGGGTCTAAGTTCGATTGCTTCTCTTTTTGCCATAGAGTCTCATGAAGTTGATGAATATTCCCATTGTTAGAGACTATGTTGATTTGTTTGAGTGTGTTACTAGTTTGCCAGCGTAAAGAGCCATAGAGTTCCGCATATATCTCAATCCTAGAGAAAAACTAGTGGGTTGTGCTCTTGTTAGAATGTCAGCTAAGGAAAGTGAAGAGTTGAGAAAGCAATTAACTGAGTTAGAGGGCAAGCATTTCATTAGTTGAGAAAACAAATGCTATTGCAGTTTTTATGAAGAAGGTAGATGGTACCCTACGACTTTGCATTGATTATAGGAAGTTAAATTTACCGACATTGAAGAATAAATACCCATTGCCCTATATTGTGATCTATTTGATCAGTTGAGGATTGCTAATGTCTTTTCTCAGTTTGATTGGAAACCGAAGATGATAGTGTTTCTTTAACATCATTTTGCACTCGTTATAGATCGTGTGAATGGTTGATGAAGTCGTTTGGATTGACAAATGCTCCCACCTATTTCTTAAACCTTATGAATAGAGTTGTCAAAGATTATCTCAATTAATTTCTCCTAGTTTTTATTGATGACATTCTCATCTACTCAAGGATAGAATAGGAACATAAAGTGCATTTAAGAATTGTTTTGGAAACACTAAGCCAATGTCAATTAAAAGCTAAGCTCTCCATATGCCAATTTTAGCAAAGAGAAGTCAAGTTCTTAGGGAAATGGTTTCTGAAATAGGCATTCCTATTGACTTGACCAAGATAGAATCTATTCAAAATTGGAAGAAAACTAAGACTAATACAGAGATTCATAGTTTTTTGGGATTAGTAGAATATTATTGTTGATTCATTAAGGACTTCTCAAAGATTGTCACTTCTTTAATAAGATTAACTAAGAAAGGCATTAAATTTAAATGGTCTAATAAATGCAAAGAAGCATTTGTGAAGAAATTGTAGACAAATGCACTTGTATTGATAGTTTAGAAGGCAGACATGACTTGGTTGTATATATATATATACACACATATACATATACATATGGATCTAGTTTAGATGCCATCCTTAAGCGGCATGGTCATGTAGTTGCTTATACATCTAGGCAGCTGGGATCGAATGAAGTGAGATATGCCATACATGATCTGGGACTGGCATCTGTTGCGTTTGCATTGAAATACGACGACGCTATTTACTAGGAGAGCAGTTTGTTCTTATATTAACTATAAATCCATGAAGTATCTATTTCCGTAATAGAAGTTGAACATGCAACAACAACAATGGCTGGAACTATTATATGTTTATGATTTTCTTATCCAAAATACTCTAGGAAAAGGGAATCGTGTGGTTGATGCACTTGGTAGAAAGCACCAAGCAGTATTTTCTACGATGGTGGCTGAATGGCGTTATCTTGAGTTGCTAGCATATTATGGTGTTCATGAGAAACGTACCAAACCTAGTTTGTGAATGTTATTGACTAGCCTTGAAGCCCAACCAACTTATATCAATCAGATTTCTTCTTGTTAGAGAGATGATTCCAATACTCTTGACTATATTCATCGAATAGTAGATGGCAACTGAATAATAGATATTAATTAAATAACTCCATCAAGCTCATATTCGCACAACATGCATTCGCTCAACATCCTCTCAACCTTTCATGGATAAATAAAAAGGGAAATATAGAGAAGTTCAGACATATACCCGTATGACTGAGAAAATATGACTAAGTATATAAATGAGTTGGTGGTATTTCTTAGGGATAATTATGTAATTTGTTACATATATCTAACTTTGTATTCAATCTTGTTCATAATAAAGGTGTTTGTTTTCTGTTATATACTTTATTTTATTTCGATATTATTAATTAAGTAATTAATTTGAAGTTTATAATTAAGAAAGTCCTTAAATATAATGTTATGTGATTGTAGTTGCAAAAAGTTGTAAATGTGAGTAATTAATCACAATATAAAATAAATTTTTGTTTTAAATATTCCAGGTCAAGTTGTTTCGAGGAAGAATAACGATAAATCAGTTGAGACCAGAGTACATAACACTCTCCAAATGTTAGGCAATACATTACTCATGGTTTTTGGGGGTACCAAGGGGTTACGTACTTGTAGTTATTGGATAACTATGGAATATTTAACCCGAAAGTTTCCTATTGGTTGATAACAACCAGGTTAAATAGGAAACCTTAGCGTGACAATGTTACATAGTTCCCTCGACTTGAGAATAATCTAGGATTCAATGTAGATACTACAGTTTGATTATAGTTAAATTATGGCATGGTGTCCATTGAACGACTATAGTTGGTTCTAAGTTAAAGCATTGAGAGTGAAACACTATTCAATAGAGAATTCGTCTCTCAATTATATGAGCTTAGTATCAAGGTGACCTATGGTCAACATAAAGTCAATATCTCCGATCAGAGTGGAATAGTTAATAATAAATGTTATTATTGAACCAAGAACTTTCTTTGTGGACTGATCAAGCTGAATGTGGATAAGACTGGAATTTTGACAATACCTAATTCCACACATCCTAAAGTGATTAGTGTTGGCGAAGAGAACGAGTGTAAATTATTGTCATATTTTTTCCACTTAAAGTAATGTAAAATATGACTTTACCAAAAAGGTTTATAAGCAATGAATTTGGCCACACCATTAACAAAGGTGACATGTGAACATAAATATTTGAATTGTTCGGTATTAATCGCTGATTGTATTCACGCTTTTGGGTCTCACAATCATTTTTGTGATTTTTCCAAAAAATCACATGATTTAATTTATTTATAAAGTGTTATAAATTAATTTATATTTATGAAATATTAATGATTAATGTATTTGAAGTTTTGGGTGCTATTAGTAAGTGGGCCATCTCTTAGAAATGTTTTTGGTACTATTACTTATTGTTTGGATGTGTATATAAATATTTATATGCACGTATCAATACATGATACTGCTATATATATATATATAACCAGGCTTTAAATAGATTTAATTAATTGAATAGACTTTCGAATTTTGGTCCATATATGATGCACGCATGGCTGACCATAAGACGGAAACAAATGGTCTAAATATTTGGTTTAGAATTAATAGAGAATTAAAGGGTGTTTTGATCGGCATCAAGTCATTCAACCTGGGCATCCTTAGAGTCTGGACAGTCAAAGAAATAGGCCTTTAAAGAGAGGAATGAGAAAGGTGTTCATTCTCTTTGTAAAAACAAATTCTTCTCTGCACTTCTATTTTATTTTTTTCCTTCTTTCTTTCCTCTCATTCATTACCACTATCTCCTATATCCCTTGCCTTAACCAAACTAATTTTTACCCGAAAAACAACAAAAAATCAAAACAAAGTGGTTTATTCGATCTTTGCAACATTGAGTGGTGATTCAAAGAATCTAGGAGGCAACTCACATATTAAAGTATCATAATTTGGTTGGATCTTTTAGCTATAATTTCATACCCTAATTCTATATTTCTTCCTTAAACCTTGATATATATATATATATGTATGTATATATATATATATAGCCAAATACACGTTTGTATAATTTTCATTCAATAATTGAAATTTGTAGGCAAGTTTTTATTTTGTTTCAAATCATAAATCATTGTAACTGCAAATTAACAAATATTTTTATAGAAACCACGTTTGAGTTTGGCTATAACATTTCATGCAAGTTTACATTTAAATTTACTTCATTTAATATGAGTTCCAAAATTACACACACATACATTTATTGGATTTTTGGACAAACTAGTATTATATTAATTGTTGGAAAACAAAAATTTAATATGCCTAATATATACATATAAAGTAGTTTAAAATCTATGAATTATTGGAAAAGGTAATTTTATTATTTTGATAATATTATTTTATATATATATAAATATGGATTTAAAACTTATATATATTTTTTAAATAATTCATCAAACCAAAATTGATATTAATTGTATAAATGTTTCAAAATCAATTTAGATCAAGATTAGTTTAAGGTTTGTAAAAGAGGTAGGTAACAACTAAGGTATTATATTCTCATTTTTATTTAAGGATTAGATCTAGATTTAAATAGGAATTTGTAAATGAAGAAGGTGGTATTATTCAAACATATTTTCATTTCCTCTTTTAACACCAAATCTTCCACATATGTTCAAAGATACCTAGTTTAATTATATAAATTTATTTTGTAACTATGTGTAAGTAAATTAACAAATGCCAATGCATAATATATATAGCTAATATATATATATATATGATACTATTAATAAGTCGATATAAACCATATACATATATTATAGTATGTTCAAAAACATGTGCATATACTTGGCAGTTATATCTATGGTATGAATATGATTTTGACATATGTATATGTAAGTATAATATATATGTATATACAATAGATATAAATCCAAATATCCACATGTATTCCAGTCTTTTTAAATTTTGGTGTGATTTGTCGATCAGGGGATGAGGCCATGGGGTCATCGATGGTGGCACGTGGTGGTGGCACATGCTCATTGGGACTGGTGGGTGATGACGGGGTGGTGATTGGCATTGATGCTGGAGTGTGCATGTGCACATGCGTGCACGTCGAAGATGTTTCAGGTTATGAATTTGGAGGGATTGATTTTGAGTTTGATTTTTGAGTATTTTATGTTTTGATTCTTGAAGATGAAGGCATGTGTTTTCCTGAATTTGGGAATGGATTGGCCCATTTGGTTTTAAGGAAAATTTAGAAATTTAGGTAGTGTTTGGTTTAAAATCGAATTTTGTGTTTTCGATTTTCAATATGTATCTCAAATATGATAAGAATGGAGGGATGGCGGAAGGGATGAAAGAAAGACGGAAGAGAGGACGAAAGGGATAGAGAGACTACAGAAGAATAGATTTTTTCATGTGCTTGTGTTATTTTCCAAAATGCGGAAAATAAAAAAATGTTGTTTTCTATTTTGTATGTTAACTTCGTTTTTTAAATTGCTCGTTTTCGACAATATAAATACGTCGTGTGCATTTTTGTATGGACGAAAACCCAAAACTAAAAATAACAAAACAAACACTACCTTAAATTCTAAGTTTTTTTAAAAAGGCTCGAAACTTAAACAATCTATTTCTAATCCGTACGAAATTCGGTTGACACACGGGTTTCGATGTTAAGATCGTATCATTAATTAGAATACATATGTGCTGTTATTTGACAGTTTTGTAGAAGTTTAAAATACTATCAAATTTATAATCGTTGAAATAATTACGTCGGTTAGTAATTATATTTTATCACAATTGTCTGGATAGCAAAATAAAACACCATTCTGCTATATTTATGTTGAATATATTTATTTGTCATATATTTAGTAGAATAAATCCGCCTTCTGCTATTTTATCAATTTGGACATTTATTGATCTTTCGGTTGACTTAGACAAACGAAGGATTATCCATCATTTGTCAATTGTGAATTTTGTTTACATATTTGTTTTTATGTAAATAACGGTGATATGATTTGAATTGTTGAATTGAAATAATGGTACTTGTCTAAGTACTAGTGTGGTTGCTGTGTCTTTTTCAAATTTTGGATAAAAATGGATTTGGATTTACCGGGACTTTAAATTATTTCAAAGTAAAGTAATATCTAAAATAAAGTGGTTAATTTAATGTTATTTTAATTTTAGTATTTAAAATCAACTAATTATTTATTAATAATATTTTAAAAGTTGTTTAATTATAATTTTTAAAGCTGTTTAAAGGTTATTATTTTATTTATGTTATTTTAGTTAGTTAATTATTTAATAAATGTTATTTTAATTAGTTAATTATTTAATAAATGTTATTTTAAGTTAGTCAATTATATAATAACGATGTTCAACAAAATTTACTAATTATTTATCAATAATGGTTGAAGTTAATTAATCATTTATTTAATAGTGGTTAAGTGTATTAATTATCCAATAATAATGATTTAAGGCAAGTTAATTATTTTCTAATAATGTTTTAAAACCTACATAAATTATTTATCTAGGAGGTTTGTAAAGGAAATCAATTTATAATAAGTAAAGTGTTTAAAATAATAAATTGTTTTTTATAGAGAATTATTTTGAACATATTGTTAAAGTTATATTTTGGAATGGGATCTTGGATTTTGGAAAGAAAGATTGGGTTTATAAACTTTGATTGCTTCCATTATATTAATCAAGGTATGAATCAAATAAATAAGTAGTCCTTCTAAATTTTGGTGGTAGGGAAGCACCTCTCATTCATGTATTGTTTCGTCGAGATTTAAATCACGATGTCATTTTCTTGTTCCTGAATGGGTATTTTCTTATTTAACAAAGAATGATTAGTTGTTTGAGGTTCATAATAAACAATGTTTCAAAAACATTTGTTTGATCCATTTAAAATGTATTTGAAATAAGAAATCCTCTAAATAGGTTTGAGAATATACTTATACCAATGAGATAAGTATATGCATATTTTGGTAATTAATTAAAGTATTTAATTATTGAAGATTATTTTGAAGAGGCTTAGTGGATCATATATGGAAATAAACTATATTTGGATTGTTTATTTTATTTGATATTTAAATAACCGACTATCAAATCTAGATATGTTTTTAACTTTGGAAATATCTAGGAGAAACATGAAAATTATATGGCACAGTCATCTTCGATGATGTTGTACTGTGCGTATAAATCTCGTTTTGTTCTTCTAGGACAAATGATAAGGAGATTCATCTACTTAAACGGTTAGGGGGTGATCTCCGCTTTTATCTTGTTTGTTTATTTTCGAAAGAACCAGAGTTGATATGAAGTCGACTTAAGGAAGGTGGACTTTAAGTGTTAGGAACACCCACTTTGGACCAAGCATGCGTTCAACGTTAGGAGTAACCTAGAACATGCCACCACCTCGAAGAAAGAAAAGTGGCCAATCACACATCGAAACTATCATCCCTAATAGTGAAAGGCAATCCAAGACCATCGTCGATGATAGATTAGATTAGTCAAGGTCTAGTGGAGTGACGATGACAGGAACTGTACTAGGAGATTGAGAGCAGGATTAGAGATACTTATCCTGACTTGTTTGATGGTATGTTTTACCTTTTTATTTGATTTATTGTGTGCCTTATCATAATTTCGAGGATGAAATTCTTTAAGGAGGGGAGTCTGTAACACCCCAAATTTTTGGTAACATTATTTAGGATATTTAATTAGTCAAATAAAATAAAATAATGTGTTGATTAGGGAATTAAGATTCGATTTTAATTAAGGGTAGCAGTGCCATTTAAAACAAACGAATAAAAAAGGGGTTTAAACTTAAATAAGGAAGGGGTAAAATTGGAAAGAGGACATTCCTATATCTTCCAAAGCCACGTATTTGTTACACGTTCATTTCATTTGAATTTTTTAAAATAGAGGCCAGCCACCATTAACATGGAAAGAGGAAGAAGAATTAATAAAAGCTAAAGGAAAAGCTAATTCAAATCAAATCCATCCAAGTCTCAAGCTCCTTAATCTCTAAAGCTAAGGTGAATAATGTTTACATCTCAAATCTTTTATTGGTTTCGGTTTTAAGACTAAATCTGAATATTTTGCATTGATTTGCCATGTTTTTGAATGATAGAATGATTATATATAATTGTTGATGATTTATGTATGTTCATTTAGATTTTATGATATGTTTTGAGATGAAAACCCTATTAAATGACATCCAATTGCCTTGTGAATTTTTATGAAGATCTAAAATAAACAGGCTTTTTACTGTTTCACCTCCTTCAACACTAGGTTCCGCCTCCATCCCTCCCCTTCCGACACAGTCGAAACCAATGCACATGTTATCAGGCAACTAGTACGCAGTGAATTGGGAGAGGGAGAAAGGTATAGGGTCGAAACCATGGAGTTTTGAAAGAGGTGGAGCATTATTTTGGTTTCAAAGGAAAATACGCCCACTTGCTTTCGACTAAGTTGCTTTCGACATAGTTAGCTTTCGACTTAGTCAAATGGTTTAAAAAGATGGTTTCGATTGGGTTACTTTTTTGTTTTAAATGATTGCTTTCGACATAGTCGAATCCTTTAGCTGCCGCTTCCTACCTTTCGATCCAGATTGTTTCGATGCAGTCCTTTTGTTTTATAAAATTTGGCCACCTCTCCAATGCTTTTGAAAGGATGGTTTCAACACCATCATTTTATTACTTAGGAAATGGTTTCGAAACAGATGCTTTTGACTCTTTTGATTTTTTGATCCTTTTTCTCTACTTGAAGGCATAATCCAAATGGTTTCGACCGAAACGTTTTTAAAGAGTTTCCAAGTAGTTAACTTCGATTGGTTTCGAAAGTTATCCACATGTTTTAAAATTGAACCCAAGTGCTTTCGAAGGAGTTGGGTTTCAATGCTTTCGAAAGGTTTTAATGAATGGTTTCGAAAGGAGTGGTTCCCCAGGGTGTCGACAAGGTTGAAATGGGAAGGTTTTTCCTATGTTTTCGAAAGGCAAGGTTTAAAAGGTTTTAAAGGAGGATGTCTTATATTTTAAAGCTTTCGAAAGAAAGACTTTTATTGGTTTCAAAAGAGTTACTTTCAATGGTTTTGAAAGGGGTACTTTCAAACGTTTCGAAGGAGTTACCTTCAAAGGTTTCGAAAGGGTTATTTTTAGGGGTTTCGAATGGGTTATTTAAAGGTTTTAAACAAAGGTTTCGAATATAAAGAATAGGCAGAATAACCTAAGTGTTTTAAGTTAAAAAGGACTTTAACTTATTTTGGAAGGATAGCTAACCCTTATTAAATAACATCAACATTATTTTGAGTAAAGTATATATAACATGGCAAAATAGCTTAGAGTAAAGCTAAAGTTATATTTTCCTTGTATATGTATGATTTGATGGACTAAATCATTTTGAAAAGGTTTTCAAGGAAAATTAAAGGATAGTTAACCCTAAGAAAATTTTGGATAGTTAGTCCATTTTGAGGGCAGTCGGCCTAGAGTTTCTAGGCGGTTAGTTCAATTAAGGGCAGTCGGCCCAATTGATGAACAAATAGTTCATTTGTTAGCATAACGGACCTTGCTACTTTTTGCGGACAAATAGTCCACTTTTTACCCGTTTTATGGATAGATAGTCCATTTATTAGCATAAAGGATATTACTATTTTGGTATAATCACTTTTAGGATAGTTAGTCCAGTTGAGGGTAGTCAGCGTAGATTTCGGACAGTATGTCCATTTATTTCCTGTTTTTAGCATAATGGATCTTGCTATATTATTATTATTATAATAAGTTTGGTTAACTAGTTTGGTTGCAGGAAAGGATTTGCAAAATATATGTTTTGAAAAAGTATATTAGTGAGGGGAAATCCGTTCCGCTAAGCGGCATGGTCTCATTTAGTATCAGTAAACAGAGATATAACAGAATTATTCATACCAGGCTTTATGTCTGACTCAGAAGTTTTTGTTTCCCCTTAAACTTTCGGGTGCTCAAAATTGATTTGAGTAGGTTGAGGGTTTAGATTTTCAGGTCGTAGTTTTGACGAATAAAGCTTCCGAGATGAGCAGGTGGCTGATGGATAGCTAATTTAGGAATACAGTTCATTTTGTTTTTTTTTCCGATGTGTATTAAGTCAGATAAGACTATATTGCTTTGATCATCCAAAGGGGCATCGTCATATGTCGCTCTTGGTGTATTGTTGTAAATTGTATTTGATCATTGCCTGAGATAAGTTTTGGGGATTTTGTAACTTGGATATGATTTTATTTGAAATGTAATCACTATGATTATTGTTGTTTGGAAATTTGTGACTTTGTTCATATTCAAGTGCTTCTGATATTATGGATACCATTAGCATTACCATATTTTGTCACCATAAGTTAATACTATGGATGACTGCAGCATCCATAGCGCTTAGCTTTTGGTCTCCAGATACGGGATGTCACACTAAATGTATGAACCTAATGGCTCCTAGGGCCAAATAACATGAACCCCATCCATCTCCCATATGATGTTGATGCCCTAACTACTATGGATTGATTCATTTGGCATCATATCTTTGGGTCCTCCTCTAGTTCATACTCTCCTCCATGGGTTCTTCTTCAGGTTCGACTTCTGAACTAGCCGGGTCATTGATCCCCCTTCCTTCCAAGGCTGTAGCGGTCTTTACGTCACCAGAGGTTATGAACAGATTTGGAGTGAGGGGAGGTATGAGCATTCCTACTATTGGGCAAATATCTCTATCTCTATGAGTATACAGATCATACTCCTCTTTTATAGGTTCTTCCTTGTCACTTGAAGGAATGACTAGATCATCTTTCTCAACCCAATTTACTCCTGACGTTCCACCTTTTGAATACTTCCCTTCGTATGGATTCTACAAACATAAACATAAATACTTAGAAGCAAATACTAAGTATTTATCCTAACTTAACAAATATATTGCTTTTCAAATTAAGGTTTGATTAATACTTAGGAAGAAAATTGGGATCTTTATCAAAATGTTTTATCTTTGTCCAAAAGTCCTTTTGATTCTTTTTTAATGTTTTCCAAACATTCTAATCATCGACTATCATAATCATTTCTAAAAACTCCTTTTAGATAAATGTTCTCCTTATCCAAACCTTAGGTTTTTCTACATATTCTTAATCCTCTCAATGCCATGATTAAACATCTTATAATCAAACCATGAAATTATAGTCATAAGATGTTTATTCTTGATTTAACTAACTTGTTTTTTTAAAACAATTATTCATTTTATGAATTAATACCGTAACTAAGTTTATTTTCCAAAATATATTCTTTATATTTAAAATATGACGTTAGGCAAAATTATTTCATTTACAATATTTTTTTATATGTCATTAACAAATACGCACTCTTATATAATACTCTCAAACTCATTCTAAGGTGTTGCGTACCCTACCTCTAATGAGTTAATCATCCTAGGGTATTCCTAACCCTATCTCTGATGAGACTTTACCCCTATCATGCTCAAGTGCTCGCTTAACCTAAGTTATGATACCAGATGTGATGGCCCTCCCTTTCGACCCTTCGAAATCGACATTAATACATCCTCGGTATTCACGTTCCGCAAAACCAAGTGTTGGAAGGACGGATAGTAAAGGGTAAAAAGAAAATATAGCCAGAACAAAATCTTACATGAATGGAATAACATATATTATTTCAATATATATATATCTTTACAACGGAAATTTTAATTACATTTAACAGTGTCTATCTTATAAATCAGCCTGGATAGTTATAAATCTCCATCCTTATAAATGCTGAATACAATCAGTAAACTAATGCAATGGAAATGGAAATAAAGAACTACCTATAGAAACATCTTCAGCTCCAGACTTCAAGCTCTATCAAAATGCTCCAAACTAAACCTGACTATCTAGCTGCCCAAAAAAATAGGGCAGTGAGTTTAAAGGAAAAGAAAATAAACTCTGGATCAATCATGGGACTAGTGTGAGAAACTCAAAAATAAGTGTATTGGAAAACAAAGAGTACCTCATAAGACCACGCCGCACATAAATATGAAACGGGTTTTTTACATTACGATAACCAAAACATTTGCTATGCAAAATCTGATAATATTATTTTTAATGACAGTCTTTGAAAATCCTTTCAAATAACATATTAATCATAGAAAGAATTTTTACATTTATTTAATTTGAAAGTATAATAGGTTTTCAACTAAAACTATAAAGGCTTGTGTTGAAGAATGGATTCCATACAATGATAAGGTAAGGGACTACCTTCTGACTGTACATCTCTAAAGGGATACACCTGAGGCTCTAACTCTACCAACATAGAACTGGCTTACCTTTGCCATAGATGGTACCGAATTTGACATCACCTTGGTCGTTCCCGATCTATCCGAGAGCTCTCATAGCATTCACAACATACCTGATACATAGAGGGAGATCTAGAAAGGTAATGACCATATCCTAATGGGAGCGACCCACTTAGCCATACTACATCTACCTTGTTTTGTCATTCCTGGGTGATGAGGTTTGAGGAACGATTACCTTTCTCATAGCACACATTTCACTTGAATGCCACATTGCCTATTCCATTACACACTATTAAATCCCACAAATGTGCAACCTCTGAGCTCGTACATCTCAGAGAAGGGTGTTAAGTATAAGAGAGTTACCTCCTACACCACCAAACAAATGTACGTTTAATCAATGTATGTGCATTTTAGAAATACAATGTCCGACATTCATCCATACAAGTTGTCCAAGAACAAGACAAACCAAAGGAACTCTCCTACTACATCCTGTCGAGAATCACCCATTGGATTAGTAGCGAGCAGCCCTTGCATCACAGGTCAAATGAAGATAATACTACCATATATATATATATATATGATATTGGAAATTTCCCCTAGGGTCAGTGACAAGCAACCCTTCATTCCATTCATTATCAGTCCATGTCTTCACCTTCGAACATGTACAATGGTTAGAAGTGGTTTTTGGATAGGAATCACCAAATCCGATCCTAGTTCCTTTGGACCAATCATCGATAAAAGGATGTTAAGTTTGAGGGTGATTATCATTTCATTCCTTAATATCTTTTATCGAATGAAATATCTCTTCTAGAGATATAAATCTTTAAATCATATTCTTTTTAGTATATACGGAGTCATTAAACCTTGCTTTAACTTTGGAAATACCAAATCAAAATCATTTCTAATAAATCACATTGCAAAACCTTATTGAGTAAAAAGGGTTGATAGAAATTATACTAATTGTACTCAACATCAAGTTCTGTATTCAACCTTTATTATCCATCAAATAATAGTGAAATCACCTTTTAAATTCACATGGATAGTATGGATTCTCTCCTTGTAATTTACTACTAAGTATAAGAAGATTATTTCTATACAATCCAAGTTGTATGAAATTAAATTTGTAAAATCGAATCTTTTATGCATGTCTCATTTCCGAAATTTTTACTTTATCTATTCCTTGCTCAGGAAAGAGCATAGGTGAGCCATGAACTAGTTGATTCTAAACATCTCTTTAGTTTAAGCGCCTCACATACGGATGTCACGAATTGAAAACTCCAGTCTACTTATCGGCTTTTAGAGCCAAACTTAAATTAGTTATTTATAACAGCTTTCCTTCTAATCATTTTTTTAATCTCCTTTAAAATAATTATGTAAACTCCAAATCATCTTTAAAACACTTATTTATTTGAAAATTTTTATAAAAGATTTGGGAAAGAATACTTAAGTTTAAAGCCATATTTCAAAAGTTATTAAAAGTGCTGCAAATAGTGCCTTTAAGGCTTATTTGATCAAAAAACAATTTTTCTGTCATGTAGAAATCCATTTATATTACTCAAATTTAATTTAAAACGTTATAAAATATTTATCGAATTTATTTTATAATTTTAAAGAATTTATCGCTTTGGTTTCAGAGCTTTCAAAGCGTGACTATTTTGAAAACTTGTTTTGCTCATATTTCAGAATCTACTTAACGAAATATCGATCTTTTTCTTTTGCTTGAAAACTAGGATTATAAGTTTGAAATTTATTATTTCAAAGAATTTCGACTTCCGTTCCATAATATAAATGGATTTAAACTTCTACGGCATGAAATCGTGAACACAATTACGCGATGCGCCTATTTTTGACTCAACTTTCATAACTTGTCAAAACTTCATCAAACTAGGTTTTAGTGTTCATAAAACATTTACAAACCATTTTAATGTGGTTTAGCAATCTCATTTACACCATTTCATTTATTAAAGGAAAGTGATTTCCTTTGTGATATTCGACGTGTATTGAACGTGAATCATTTAAACATCGAAACAAATATATTATCATATCCAAACATGGTTCACAATCATCAAAACCAAGCATAACCAAACATATATATCATCCAATATATCATAATATAAATGAGTTTCTCACATTCATTGGTTTCTAAATTTACGAAAATCCGTTATAGCTTCACTATGATTGAATCAAAGCCTATGGAATCGAGCCTTGGACCTTTGAATGAGCTTGGCTTAAGCTTGCAAGTTGTGATGGGCTCGGCCTTGGTAGTAGGAGGTGGTGGCTGTAGGTTCTACATGGAGGAAGGAGTGGTTTGAGCTTGTTTTGAAGTGGTTTGCTAATGTGTATATACTTATATAAATTTATTTTCTTTTTTCTAATTTTTCTTCATGATTTTCCTAAGATGGAAAGCCATTAAAATCGCTTGAGAAAGAGGAAGAATAGGATGAATAATAATGTTGAAATTATGAAAGAATGAATGGGTGTTTATAGGAATTTTTTTAAATAAATATCCAAAAGTGCATGGACCAAATGCCCTTGCCTACACCCCCATCACCTCAAGGTGCATAGAAAAGCTACCTCCGTTGTGCCTCCATGTGTGCAGCTATGTGTGTGAGTTGATGTGTGTAAGTGTTTGACTTTGGTTTGCTTAAGGATAATGTTATGAAAAACATCTTAGATCTTTTGTAATATATATATATATATAAGTGTATATGTACATTTATATGTATATATTGAAAGTCTTGTGGGTCATATACTATCTCAATTGTGTATAATATATAGGTATATAAGTCAATGCAGCTGCAATAAATAAATACTAAAATATAAAAAGTGCGCAAACAAGAGTTTTTGTACTGGTTCAGACCTCCCATCCTACGTCCAGTCCCGAAGCTCTCCTTCGGTATTTCCTTTAAACAAATTAACCTCACTTTGCCCGAAGGAATAACCAAATACAAAAGTATCTTTGACAACCAATAACACAGTTTTTTTACTTATAGTACAAATCTTCCTATGATATCCTTTGAGTATATGAATATGATTGCTTTGAGTTGTAGGAAGTGATTTAACCAAAATTATATTTTGGTTATAATGGATCGAGAGTATGTAAACAGTGTATATGCAAGAGAGTGCTTAGAAATCAAGAGAGTGAAGAATAGATCCAATTAAGTTAAGTGATCTCTACTTCTCAATCAAAGTTGTATTTATAGAATCAGAAAGGTGCAGAAGAAGAGTTACTCTTTGAGGAAGTCTCTTCGTTTTAATGGCTGCAACTCTTCATCGAAAGATGATTTCCTTTAGTTTCAAAACATAAGTGTCTTTTCATTTATGACAGTTTTTTCCATGACACACATCTGTGGTAGAATTACAAACGTCTATTACTTGTTTCAAAATTTTAACTCGAGACTTGTCACAGACGTCTGTGAGGTGAAAAAATAGGTTTTCACTAGATTTTGAAATATATAAAATTCTGTGTGAATGAGTATGCATATATACTCAAGGAGATCTTAACAATATTTTATCCAGGACTCTTTTACAGTAAAATAACCTTAGTATGGTCAATGAATCTTTTTTTTCTCTTTGATTCTCAATATCTTCGAGCATGGTGTCTTCTTGTAGTATATACCTACAATCTTGATAAAGTCTATATATATATATGATTATATAGTTGTTATCATTGAAACATAAGTTGGAGGTTATAACAATCTCCCCTATTTTTGATGATGACAACTATAAAAAGCACAAATCAACTATACATTCAAATATTAACCATATCAAATATGAACTATAGAATGGAAGTATTATCATGTTTGTCTATGTTTTGTCTCCCCCTATGTATATGCTTCTTCCCCCTATGTATATGCATAGATTCTACCTATTTGTCATTACCAAAATGGATGGAAATGATAAGTGATACGAAGATATTAAATAATCATAGCATGCTATCATCAAATATTAAAGTTCAACATAAAATTAGAAACAAAAGCTGTAAAAATAGAAAAGAAAACTAGCAAAAGAGTTAGAAAATAACAGAAAATAAAGTCTAATTTTCCTGATTGTGCGAATAAGATAATCCTCTGTAATTCTCGTAATACTCCCAGTAAGAAGATGGATCCTGCTCATATGTACCTGGCCACGGAGTTTGGTCATTGTACTCCTCATCTTCTTGAATAGAAAGGCCTTTAAATGCCATGTATGAAGGTTGTTGAAAATGTGGAGTATCATACACGTACATCTCATCACTGTCTTCATCCACTTCCTCAAGTTGTACGTCAATATGAGACTTCCCTCGAGCACATCTATCATGAGATGTACCTTCGAAAAAGGGTTGAGTGCGATAAACTGGTGTTTGAACCCGAGGTGGAGGTGTTGGGTAAGGCGAAGATGATGAGCGTGGGGAAGATCAACCACATACCTTGCAAATTACTTAGCCTAAAGTGGGGACAACTTTGTCTAAAGTCTTCTCCATCTTTGTCATCCCAATGGAAAAAGAACATTCCAATCCCATCATCTTTCTATTTAAAGCTAGCTGAATGGCCGTGATTATTCTTTGATTTTTAATTGCCAAATCAGGAAGAGGTTCGTTTGGCGTTGGTTCACGGCGAGCTTCTTGGATTTCGGAGTCCGAATAATATTCGGTACGATGGCTGGACGAAGGTGGTTGTTAGGAAGAATGAGGGGAGTAGGTTTGCTGGGGTGCACTAGTTGGAGGAGGACCATGATGTTCTTTTTCTTGTTGTTGTTGAGTGCATTGGCTCAAGGGGATTATACGAGGAGGGCTTTTGGGAAGATGCATTAGTGATAGATATCGCAGACTACTATTTTTTATGAGAATTTCTTCGTATGGTGATACGTACGAAGGAACGCCAAAATTTTGCAAGATGCACATTATATAAGGAGCATAAACAATGGAACGGTGATGCTGAGACCAAAAAAGCTTTAATTTGGTCATGAATAAATTTTTCCCAATTGATCGGTAGGTGACCAAATATAGCATACAAAGCTCGATGGTCATTAGGATAAATTTGCTCATGACTGCCTAGACGAGGTATGATGGTATTAATTATCATACGATTTAATAGTCTAGCTCGAGGTCGAAGATAAATAGGTTTCCATTGTGGCATTCTATCCTCCTATATTAGATGGGTAACTTCATCCCTAGGTTATAGACTGTGATCCGGTATATCGGTTAAATCAATCCCCTCATAAGAACATCCTAAAATACGACCAGCCGTATATACATTTATTTTAACTTCTTTTCCGTACACATTGGACCATAACCAACCATCATCATTCTCTAGATTCAAAATCTCCATACTACATAGATTGGAGTAGAAGAGGTAATAGCCAAAGAATCAATGATTACCTTATTTGCATCGTAACTAATCGAGTTGCAACAGCGGGCATTCATTGTAATTCCAAGAATTTCATATTCCATTACATTGGCAAGGCGATAAAAAGGTCGGAGTGGATCTTCTTTTGGGTAAGTGCCTCGAATCGTCTGATTGCATTAGGATTATTGCGAAGCCATTGGTTAATGTGAGCTTGTGTAACTAGTGTTTGAGTCGAGAAGACGATTAGCCTTGCTTTTGCTTTTTGGAGACAGAAACTTTCTTGGGAGCCATTGATTTGAAAATTTGGAAGTTTTGAAAGCTAGGGTTTTAGAAATTATAAGTTGAAATGGAGGTAAAGTGAAAAGAGGGGTGAATTTCTTTATATAGGGCTGATGGGTAGATGTTGGACAAGCAACGATAGATGTCTATGAAGAAGTCACAGACATTTGTGGCTTCGGTAATTTAGAGGCGGAGAGTTTCGATAGACGTCTATGTTGATTTCACGGACGTCTATAGCTAAAAAAGTTTTAAACAGAGAGTCTTCAAAAATGTCCGTGATGTATCCACAAACATCTGTGGCTACTAGGAAATTTTTTCCGTAAGTGTTGAAAGATGTCTGTGATTTGTAAATTCTGATATACTGGAAGATTTCAATATGAATGAAAATTTTATTTAATATATTAAACAAAATACATATCAAACATTAATAAATAAATATAATTTATGTGATATATAACAAAAGTTTTAGTTCTTATCGGAAAATTCAGAATTATTGTTTTGTGAATATCCCACTAATTTGGTTCAACTTTTGTATCATCAAGTAATGGCTTGAGTGGAGACCATCATGGATGAGTTGGGGTGTCAATCCAATCTTGGTTTGATGGTCCTGGCGTGCATAGATTTCTCGGAGTAATGTTATGTGCTTTTTTAGGAGTTTCTCGTAATCGAGGAGAATTTTGATGTATGTAATTTTTTTGGTGAATGACAACAAATTTCGAGAATACACTTTTCGAGATAATTTAGATGTGATCCTTGGTGATGTTGCTCGTTATACATTACACGTTGAATGCCGATCATCTCCTGTTGATAGTGACATATCTCATCTTGGATTTCAGATCAATTGATCATTTAGCTTTCTTTCCCTTTGGAGAAAAGCCAGTGTGGTACGTTGGTGAAGCGATAATGTTTATAGAAGGAGTGATGTAGGAGTGGTCTTAGTTGGTGATACGTAAGTGCTATTGGATGAGGGGGATTTATAGTCGATAGTGGAATAGGTGGAGTCATGATCGGAAGACATTTTTTTATTTGCAATCCTAAAAAGAAATTTAATTCACCCATATGAGACATTTAAATTCTTTGTCATTATTGTAGAAAATTCATTACATAAATTTTCATTAGTAGATCCAAATATAATGTCATCAACATAAATTTGAACAATTAATATATCCTTCTGCTCGCTTTTAATAAATAATGTTTTACTTATTTTACCAATTTGAAAACTGAAATTAATTAAATGTGATTTTAATCGATCATACCAAGAACAAGGTGCTTATTTTAAACCATATAATGCTTTTTTAAGTTTAAAAACATGATCTGGATATTTTTCATGAACAAATAGTGGTGGTTGTTCAACGTAAAATTTTCTTTTCTAAAATCGTTTAAGAAAGCACTTTTAACATCCATTTGAAATAGCTTAAAGTTATAATGACATGCAAAAGCAAGTAATATTCCTATAACTTCAAGACATGCCACAGGTGCAAAAGTCTCTTCATAATCAATGCCTTCTTCTTGATTGTATCCCTATGCCACAAATCTTGCTTTATTACGTATAATATTCTGTTTTCATCAACTTTGTTTTCAGAAACCCATTTTGTTCCAATTACTGATTGATCGTTTGGCCTTGGTACTAGTTCCTCAACTTTATTTCATTCAAATTGATTAAGTTCTTCATACATTGCTAAAATCTGGAAATCATCATTTTATTCTTCCTTATAATTTTTTGGTTCAAAATTAGATATAAATGCTACATTACTCGTTTAATTTATTTTTTTTCTAGTCTAAACTTTGTTATCTCGATTTCAAATTATGTTATTAATAGGATGATCTTTTAAAATGCGGGGAGGTGATATAAAATCATTGTTATTTTGATTATTATTATTTTTAATCATATTATTTTAATTACTATTATTTTCAATCGCAATTTCAATAGCTCTATTTTGATTAGTGTCAAAAATTTCTTCGTCATCTTTATTTATATTTTTGAAGTTTTCATCAAATGAGACATGAAGACTTTCCTCTATAACATTTGTTCATTTGTTAAACATTTTCTAAGCTTTACTTTGATCGGAATATCCAACAAAAATTCCTTCATCGGCTTTTGAATCAAATTTACCAAGATTATCTTTTGTATTTAGAATAAAGCATTTGGAACCAAATATTCGAAAATATGATGCTTTTGGTTTCTTTTTGTAGAACATTTGATAACATTTATATTTTAGTCATAGGTCTAAGAGTTACTCGATTTAATACGTAACAAGCAGTAGCAACTACTTTGGCCCAAAATTTCTTTGGTAAACCACTGCCATTTAGGAGAGTTCGAGCGCATTCTTGCAATGTGCGATTTTTTCTTTCGACTACACCATTGTGTTGTGGTGTTCATGGAAATGAAAAATTATGAGTAATTCCTTTCTTACTACAAAAATTTGTAAATAATTCATTTTCAAATTCTCCACCATGACCACTTCTTAAACTTTTTATTTTTAAATCAATTAAAGTCTTAATTCGATTAGCAAAAAATTTAAACATTTTGAATGTATCACTTTTATGTTTTAAAAATAGCGTCCAAGTATATCTTAAAAAACATCTATAATTACAAAAACATATATATTATGATTTATCAAACATACTTGAGTTGGACCAAATAAGTCCAAATGAAGTAATTCAAGAGGTTGATTAGTAGAGATTTCTGTTTTAGATTTAAACGAGCTTTTCTTTAATTTTCCAAGTTGACATGCATCGCATAGATTTTTAACTTTTAAATTTATTTTGAGTAATCCTCTTACCAAATTGTTTTTAGCTAATTTGTTTATATATTTGAAATTATATGACAATATCTTTAATATCATATTCATGGATCATCATAATTTGTGGTTAAACATAAATCATTATTATGATTAATATTCATGTTTAGAATATAAATATTTCGATTTCTTGTTCCTTCAAAAATTAAAATTTTATTTTGATCAAAGATATTGCATTTATCCTTTTCAAAATCAATTTTAAATCCTTTATCGCATAATTGGCATATACCAAGTAAATTATGTTATAAATTTTTAACTAATAATTCCAATAACATTTCCTTTGGAATTAGCCCCAAAAGTGGCCGTGCCACCGTCCATGTAAATGATGTTTGATAGCATGTGTGCATTTCCCATCATATGTTTGGAGCATCCACTATCGAGTATCCACTTCTCTTTATTATTAATTTTGTTTTTTGGATACCTGCAAAATAATAAAGAGTTTTAATTGGTACCCACATCCTTTGTTAGGGTCTTATGGGATAGTAGGAGAAGGTAGTCATAACCCTGATAGTTTGGAACCTTTAGAAATGTAATTTTCATTATGAACTATCTCTCTTCGATATACAACTATGTATTTTTGTCTAATTAATTTGTTATCTGTTTTAGGAATCCATATCTTAATCATTTTTGTTCCCTTATTTTCATATTTAGATTTTGTTTTTCTAAAATTTGTATATAATGTACTATATTTCTTAAAACTTTGATTATTATTAGAGACCAGATTATTTCTAGAACGTTTATGATTATTTTTGTTAAATCCTAATATATTCCTATTTCTTGATTGTTTTGAAATCTTTATCAAATTGTATAGATTTTTCTTTTCTTTATTGAATTTTGAAACATTGTTAGTAATTTTATCCAATTTATTTCTGAGATCAGAAAATTCTATATTAGCTAATGCTAAATTTTGTTTCAGTTCATACTTTTTTCTCAACTTAATAATTCTCTATTTTGTTATTCTCTATATCATGTGTTAGAGTAGCATTTTGAGATGATAATGTTTTACATTATTTTTGTGCTAATTCTAATTCTTCTTCTAAAATACTTTTCTCGTCTTATAACAATCCAATTTCTAATTCAGTTCTATTTAATTTTGCTACATTTTCTTTATTTCATTTCTTTAATTCTTTATACATGTCATATAATTCTATACTAATTTCAAGAATTTCATCATATGTTAATTCAGGACGTACCTCATCCGTGCTAGCCATGAAGCAAACATTTTCTTGTTCTAAGTCACTGTCACCATCGGATGAAGTGGAAGTGTCAAAATCATCCCAAGTTACTTGAAATGCTCTTCTCTTTTTCTTGAAATTTTTGAATTTGTTTTTCTTTTTATCATTGTTGAGTAGTAGATAGTCTTTCTTCATATGGCCAAATATATCATACCCGAAGCATTTCATTGATGTTTGATTTGAGGAATTAGTGTTGTTGTTGTTTTGAAATTTCGTCATCTTTTTGAACTTCTTGTAATTTCTGGCAATGAAAACGATCTCATCTTCTTCCAAGTCGGAGTTGTCGTTATTTGCCAGAAATGTGATAATTTTCTTTTCTTGATTTTGTTCTTTTCTTTCCTGTAAATTAGCTTCATATGACATCATATTTCCTATTAACTCTTCGATTTTGAGTTGGGAAAGATCGTTTGCTTCTTCGTTGACTAAAGCTTTTCTTTCCCATTCATTTGTTAGAGAGTTAAAATTTGTGTGAATAAATCAAAATCAGTGAATTTAACTCCTGGTACCATAAGATCGTGTTGTATAGTTTGAAATCTAGCATACCTGTCAATGATTGACTCATTTGATTTCATTTTAAAAGATGAAAATTGATTTTATAGAATATAAATTTTTGTTTGCTTGACTTTATTTGTGCCTTCGTGGGTAATTTGTAATGTACGCCATATTTCATAAGAAGTAGCGCACAACATGACTCGTGAAAATTCATTTTTATCGAGTGAGCAAAATAAAACATTCATAGCTTTCCCATTGTTAGATGCCTCTGCTTTTTGTGCATCAGTCCACGTGCCTATATCAGTGTTAGGTGCTTCATATTTATTTTGATTTGCTAACCATATTTATAAACCATTTGCTTCCATAAAAATTCGCATGCGTGTTGACCAATATGCATAATTAGAGCTAGTGAATAGTAGGGGACGAGCAGTTGATTGACCTTCTTGCAATGTACTTTCCATATTAATAATTTCAATTACGTGTTACTGTAGATTGAAATGACCAAGCTCCGATACCAACTGAAAGTCTTGTGGATCTTATACTATCTAACATGTGTATAATATGCAAGTATATAAATCAATGCAATAAAAAACAATAAAAAGTAAAATATAAAGAGCATGCAAACCGGAGTTTTTATACTGGTTCGGACATACCGTCCTACATCCAGTCCCGAAGGTCCCCTTCTCTATTTCCTTTAAAAAAAATACCCTCACTTCGCCCGGAGGAATATGCTAATACAAAAGTTGACAATCTGGTGTTCAAATAACACAGTTTTTGACTTATAGTACAAATCTCTCTATGATCTCTTTTGAGTATATGAATATGATATCTTTGAGTTGTAGTAAGCGATTGAACCAAAATTCTATTTTGGTTATAATGGATTGAGAGTTTGTAAATAGTGTATATGCAAGATAGTGCTTAGAAATCAAGAGAGTAAAGAATAGATCCAATTAAGTTAAGTGATCTCTACTTCACAAACAAAGTGGTATATATAGAATCAGAAAGGTGCAAATGAAGAGTTATTACTCTTTGAGGAAGTCTCTCATTTTAATGGCTGCAACTCTTCATCGAAAGATTATTTCCTTTAGTTTCAAAACAGAAGTGTCTTTTCAAATAGAATAGTTTTTGTCATGATAGACGTCTATGGTAGAATGATAGACGTCTATGACTTGTTTTAAATTTTAACCCGAGACTTGTCACAGACATCTGTGATTATACCTCAGACGTCTATGAGATGAAAAAACAGTTTTCACTAGATTTTGATGTATATAAAATTGTGTGTGCACATGTATGCATATATACTCAAGGAGACCTTAAAAATATTTCATCTCAGACTCTTTTATAGTAGAATAAACTTAGTATGGTCAATGAACCTCTGTTTTCTCTTTGAGTCTCCATATCTTCGAGCGTGGTGTCTTGTAACAACCCGGTATTTCGTACCGATTAATTATCGTCTTTAGACGATTGCTTTTCCTAGCAAATCGCTGTTTGGAATTTTAATTTAACCAGTTGAAACTCTTTTGAAAAATCTGTTAAATGTTGACAGGCTTTACAATAAATTCTCGGCCCACGTTTTCAAATGTTTGAAGCCGTGAAAAATTTGCAAAACAAATGTACCCGTCCCATTCTTAAAGAAATTCGACCCGTTCCCATTTCTTTTCATTTTTCGTTCTCAAGCCCTAAATCAAACGAGAGAAAATAAATGGCGGTATTTTCTTCGTCTTCGTTTCCTCCGCTTCGTCAAAATTAGGGCTTCGTTCCACTTCGTGATGACGTGCTGCCGATCTGCGCGATCGAGAAAGGGATCGCGTGAATAATCGCGAGTAACTTCGATCGATTTCTTCTTGGTTGCTTCTTCGACTACTCCAATTCGTGGCAAAGGTGAGTGGTTAATTCCCTCACATCTAATTCGAATTCGTGTACTGGTGATTTTGTTTCAGTCGTGATTCTTGGCTTAGTTTGGGTTTTTGTTTGATGTTGATGATTTTACTCGTTTAGTTCGATTCTTGGATTGCTTAGTTTCATAGCCACCACAGCTTCATATGGCTTCGATTTTGAACGTGCGATTTTACTTGAATTTCACGGTATCGAAACTTTCCTGATTCTCAAATCTTTGACCTTTTCAAAAATACGATTTCGGCATTGAATATTGTTATGACTTCGACACTTCCATTTGTTCATCTCTGTAGCATTGATTATTGACTTACGTCTGCATTTTTATTCTTCGACTTCTGTAAACTTCTCTGATCATTTGACATTGGTCATTCGCGACTGTTTATTATGCTGCATCACTGGTAGTTCTGTATATGCTTGTTTTGATGTACTTTGGTCATTTTGTTCGTTGAACTTGCTACTGTTCATGGTGATGTTGACACTTGATGCACTGAGTATGTACATTTGTTTCTTTGTCAATCTACTTGAGAATTGACTTCGGTCTGTGATGTTGAGCTGTTATTTGATTCTCGGACTCGGCTTCGATTATTTTGTCTTTGACTTCTGCTTCGATCACTTTGTCATTACAGTGTTGATTCTTTAGCCACTGTCTTCACTTGAGTTTGCAGTTAAGTCTGGTTGTATTGATTTGTTGTAGTAGTCTGATGACCTGACACTTGTAGCTTATGTACCCTGAGTAGCTCTGTTTACTTGATCATCTTGTTCAACACTGTTTTACTTGAACATTTGCCACTGATTGTCTGATATGCATACATTTGAGTCAGTGTTGCAACTGAACACTTGAACTATATTTGTTTATTTGATTCTGGACACTGATTTGTATTTACTTGAACTTGAGCTACTCTGGCCACTTGAGTCTGTTGCCATTCTGTTTGATCTTTGGTCATATGAACATCACTGAGTTGCTTGTGTATACTTGTATTGCATTGCTTCATATTGCTCTCTGCATAATTGAATTGACTTTGTAGTCTGCTCTATCTTGAAAATTTCTATTAATCTTTTTCAATTTGATTTTTTAAGAAGAAATATTCAGTCTTTCAGCTGCACTTGGTTTTTCTTCATGATGCACTGTTACTTGTTCACAATATCACCTGACTTTGATCATCTCTGCACTGTTGAATTTCGTTCATCCCTGACCTGTTTGGCTTCACTGCATAGCACAGTCTCTTTTGTATAATTTTGTTCCTCCCTGTAGCAGCTTTGTGCATTCCTCTGCTCATTTGTATTCATCTCTATGGTATACTCGAATTGACCTCAATATTGCATTTGGTTAGTGTACTTGGGTCAGTGGCATTGATATCTTTAGCTTGATCGACAGTTGCTGTTCACTGTTGTATACTTGCATGTACGTTGTCATTCTGTCTAGAGTAGGTTCTACATTCTATAATCTTGAATCTCTTGACTTTGTTTGTTACTGTCTGTTATCCTGAGTTGAACCCGATTTCAGGGTTTGACCTTGTGATCATTTGTGACTTTCACTGAGCTTTTGTGTATCTCTTGTGATAGTGGCGAGGCAGTACACGCGTGCGTGTACTGCAGCCCTATCAGATTTGACAGTTTCAAATTGATATTTCAATTGTTTAAATTGCTGTGGATTTCTGTTTTGTGGATTAACATTGTTTAGTGTTATATCTGTCGTTATCCGGTTCTCTTATCGAGAAGTTGGGTATACGAGATTTCTGTGACTGTCGTCCATTTGATATTTGATTATTATTGCTTCCGTGCATTAATAACTGAGTTTGAATTAGACTGACCCGTGTATTATTTTCTTTTGAATTTAATACTCGGGTCAGACCAAGTATTTACAGGTTGTAGATTTTTAGCTTTGGGTTGCTGCTAGAGCTATGAAGACTTTTTATATCATTTGAAGTGGTCTTCGTCTTGTTGCAGTAGTCAGTGTGTCTGTTTTAAGATGATAATGTATTCATGTATATTAGTCGATAATGTACTTGTATATATAACTTCTTGAGTCGACAATTGTAGTTGTATCATTTGTATTGTGTCAAATGTATTGTAACTGATATCAGTTATTATATATATGAGACTTTTCGTTCCATCTGTATTCCGCATTTATGTTTTCTGTGTTATTTTTATATCTATTGTCCTAAACTATTATAGCCACTGTGTAGTAGCTTTGAGTTTGTATCGGTATGTCGGATTTCCTCTAAAAAAATGAAATGCATGTTTTATTATGTGACATATCGGTGCTCGCACAAAGCAATTACATAGATGGTCGCTACTCAACAGCTTTATTCTCCGTGCTAGTTGACAGCACTACACCGTAGTGTTCTTGGCTAGCGTGGGTATAGAGGTGGGGCGTCACAGCTTGGTATCAGAGCCTGGGGTTTAGGACAATTATAAAACATAACTTAGATGGAACATGTGTTACAACTATTTGTCGATGTTTATCTCTCATCTTTACATATGATTATTTTTGACTGTTAGGTATGAATTCCTAATGCTTATTCTTGTGTTTTCGGCTTTGAATTGATTTAGCCGATGTTGATTTTGTTTTAATTTTGCAAATTAAAGCCATTTTGACTTTTGGACTTTGTTCCACTTTTGTTCTATGCTATGAGTGTCATTGTGTACCTGTTACACTGTGATGAAAAAAATAGCTGGACCAGTTGCAAATTGAGTAATTTTGATTTCTCATTCACATCTAGTTTGAATCTCAGCGATTTTGAACTTGATATTTTGTGTTTTCCTCATCTTGAATTCCATTCAACTTCGGTCACTTTGTTTTTGAGAAATTGCTAATTTCTTGATTTTTAAGACTCTGATTTTGTTTGCCGTTGGTTTCTTTGATAATGATGATTGAATCATTTTGTACTCGACTGCGGCTATTAATTGTTGACTTCGACATTGACTTGATTCTTACTTTTGTTGAAGTTATTTATGCATTTCTGCTCGTTTTGCTTTGTTTTTCCAGTTGATAATCGATTCTTCTTTTCTAATTAGTTGTTATCACCTTTGTCGATTTTGATAACTTCTATTTCTGGAATTTTTGGGTATTCCTACTTTGATGAATTTGGAATCGAATTCTTTGGATTTTATTCACGTCTTCGAATGTGAAATTTTAGTGAACTGACTTGGTTTCCTAATTTAATCGATTCTTGATCATTTCCCCGATTTGTTGCTATCTTTGATTAGCAACTTTGATGACATTTTCTTCAGGATTTTTGTGAACATACTTTCTGATGGATTCAGTATCGATTTCTTTGGATTCTATTCACATCTTTGTATGTGAATTCTTGTGATTGATTGTTTCTACAATCATTTTTGTGATTTGTCACTTTAAAAATATAAAGGTTTTCTATACTAGTAGTAAATATTAAAATCCTTTTTCTCCAAACGATTTCAAACTATTTTACTACAAAGCTCTTTTTCTTAAACCGTTTTCCAATCTATTAGTATATACAAGCCTTTATTTCACTCGTATGAGAAATTGAATTAAACGGCCTAGTAAAACAAGTGGTATGAAACGCTTGCGTTTACTTCGTCGGTTAACTCCTGGACTTGTTCGATTGAACCTTTTGTGACAATTTTCTAGTGTAGATTTACAGTTTGTTCGTAAATATTTAAGTTAAGCAAGTGGTTATGGGACATGAAGCTAAACTTTTATATTTACTAGCTTAGTGTAATTGACACTTCTCGTTGATCATGACGATCATTTTATGATTTAGACTAGCAATTGTGCGATGTCTCTTTGTTTGCAAGGTTAGACTAGACCGCAGTAGTGTGATTCCGACTCACACATATCTCTTTGTCCGCAAGGTTAGTCTAGACCGCAGTAGTGTGATTCCGACTCACACATATCTCTTTGTTTGCAAGGTTAGACTAGACCGCAGTAGTGTGATTCCGACTCACACATATCTCTTTGTCCGCAAGGTTAGTCTAGACTGCAGTAGTGTGATTCCGACTCACACATATCTCTTTGTTTGCAAGGTTAGACTAGACTGCAATAGTGTGATTCCGACTCACACATATCTCTTTGTCCGCAAGGTTAGTCTAGACCGCAGTAGTGTGATTCCGACTCACACATATCTTTTTGTTTGCAAGGTTAGACTAGACCGCAGTAGTGTGATTCCGACTCACACATATCTCTTTGTCCGCAAGGTTAGTCTAGACCGCAGTAGTGTGATTCCGACTCACACATATCTCTTTGTTTGCAAGGTTAGACTAGACCGCAGTAGTGTGATTCCGACTCACACATATCTCTTTGTCCGCAAGGTTAGTCTAGACCGCAGTAGTGTGATTCCGACTCACACATATCTTTTTGTTTGCAAGGTTAGACTAGACCGCAGTAGTGTGATTCCGACTCACACATATCTCTTTGTTTGCAAGGTTAGTCTAGACCGCAGTAGTGTGATTCCGACTCACACATATCTTTTTGTTTGCAAGGTTAGACTAGACACCACTTGTGTGATTCCATTCACACATACCTTTTTGCTTTTTGGTTAGTCTAGACCTTAAAATTTGTGTGATTCCACTCACACATATATTTTTCTCTACGAGGTTAGCCTAGACCTCAATCTGTGTGATTCCGACTCACACGTGTGGGATAGCGACCCACGGTCTTCGGACCATTCCTGTGTGAAAATTTAATGGATGGCTTCCATGAGATAGCATCTCGTCTTGTGATACCGGTGTTTTGGAGTTTTCATGCTCCCATTTTGTGATAGGCCCCTTTTCCTTTTTATGATTTAGACTAGCAAATGTGCGATGTCTCTTTCTCTGCGAGGTTAGCCTAGACCTCAATCTGTGTGATTCCGACTCACACGTGTGGGATAGCGACCCACGGTCTTCGGACCATTTCTGTGTGAAACTTTAATGGTTAGCCACCATGAGATAGCGTCTCGTCTTGTGATACCGGTGTTTTGGAGTTTTCATACTCCCGTTTTCTGATAGGCCTTCCCCCCCCCTCTTTTTGTGATTTCTGGATTTCTTGTGATGATTTCTAGAATTTGTGCTTCACCAATTTTCGTGATTTCTATTGACAAGTTTTGTCAATTTTTGTGTATTGGTGAATTCATGTGTTATTGACTTGTTATGAATACAAGTTTAGGGTATGATATCCCTTTCTATCTTTGAGAAGATTCTTGTGACATTTTCTTATGAATGAAAATTCATTGGTATTATACTTTGATGCCAGTTATTTTGATGAAATTTTGACGTGTTAACTTCAGTAACCGTCAATTTTAAAATGGATTTACAAGCGGTTCTTCCGCAATGCTGAATTTGTTGTCCGTTTTACTGTACTTTGAGAAGTGCAACTTCCTTATCTAAGTTGCTACTGATATTGCTAATTTAATCACGTGTTTTCAAAATTCTTTATTTTTAAAAAGTTGTTTCAAAAATATAAATTAAAATTATTTTCAAAAGAACGAGGAAGCGATTTAAACATTTCAGAAAAATCGAGGACTATGACCCCTTTCTTTTACTGATTCGCTTAATTCCGGACTTGTCCGTTTGAGTGTGTGAAATGTTATTTTTAAAACACACAATTATGCACTTTCAAGGAAACGATAAAGAGATTTAAACGATTTAGCAAAAGTAAGGAGTATGAAACCATACTTTTACTACTTCGGTTAATTCCAGACTCGTTAATTGAATATTTACGACTTTTGATTATCGTTTTTGATAATCAGATATTTGTGAAATTTGATTATCATTTGTGATAATTAAATATTTTCCGATTTAATTATCGTTTGAGATAATTAAATATTTTTCGATTTGATTAATCGAATGTTTGTGTTTCTGATTATCGTTTTTGATAATCAGATATTTGTGAAATTCGATTATCGTTTGAGGTAATTAAATATTTTTCGATTTGATTAATCGAATGTTTGTGTTTCTGATTATCGTTTTTGGATAATCAGATATTTGTGAAATTTGATTATCATTTTTGATAGTTAAACATATTTGCGATTTGAAAATTCAATTATCGTTTTTGATGATTGAATATTTGCGATTTTTGAGATTTGAGCTTCGTCTTTTTCTCTGGCGATTCAGGTGAGTAATTTGATTTACTCACATTCAATTCGTGCAGTATGTGATTTCTGCTCTGATTCCTTTTCTTTCAATTGCTGGAACTCGATTGTTCTTGCTTTTGTCAGTCGATGATGATGTTTGGGGTTGTTTATATAGTCGTCTGATTTTGATTCCTTGATCCCCACGATGTTGATTCTTTTGATTTGAAGCAGTCGAACCTTTTGATTTTAAATCTAATACTTCCCTGCTGACATTTGCTTTGCTTATGCATTCGACATTGTCATGCTCTTTTGGTTGCTACCTTTTGTCCATTTATTCCTTATGATTACGAGGATGCAATTTCTTTAAGGAGGGAAGTCTGTAACAACCCGGTATTTCGTACCGATTAATTATCGTCTTTAGACGATTGCTTTTCCTAGCAAATCGCTGTTTGGAATTTTAATTTAACCAGTTGAAACTCTTTTGAAAAATCTGTTAAATGTTGACAGGCTTTAAAATAAATTCTCGACCCACGTTTTCAAATGTTTGAAGCCGTGAAAAATTTGCAAAACAAATGTACCCGTCCCATTCTTAAAGAAATTCGACCCGTTCCCATTTCATTTCATTTTTCGTTCTCAAGCCCTAAATCAAACGAGAGAAAATAAATGGCGGCATTTTCTTCGTCTTCGTTTCCTCCGCTTCGTCAAAATTAGGGCTTCGTTCCACTTCGTGATGACGTGCTGCCAATCTGCGCGATCGAGAAAGGGATCGCGTGAATAATCGCGAGTAACTTCGATCGATTTCTTCTTGGTTGCTTCTTCGACTACTCCAATTCGTGGCAAAGGTGAGTGGTTAATTCCCTCACATCTAATTCGAATTCGTGTACTGGTGATTTTGTTTCAGTCGTGATTCTTGGCTTAGTTTGGGTTTTTGTTTGATGTTGATGATTTTACTCGTTTAGTTCGATTCTTGGATTGCTTAGTTTCATAGCCACCATAGCTTCATATGGCTTCGATTTTGAACGTGCGATTTTACTTGAATTTCACGGTATCGAAACTTTCCTGATTCTCAAATCTTTGACCTTTTCAAAAATACGATTTCGGCATTGAATATTGTTATGACTTCGACACTTCCATTTGTTCATCTCTGTAGCATTGATTTATTGACTTACGTCTGCATTTTTATTCTTCGACTTCTGTAAACTTCTCTGATCATTTGACATTGGTCATTCGCGACTGTTTATTATGCTGCATCACTGGTAGTTCTGTATATGCTTGTTTTGATGTACTTTGGTCATTTTGTTCGTTGAACTTGCTACTGTTCATGGTGATGTTGACATTTGATGCACTGAGTATGTACATTTGTTTCTTTGTCAATCTACTTGAGAATTGACTTCGGTCTGTGATGTTGAGCTGTTATTTGATTCTCGGACTCGGCTTCGATTATTTTGTCTTTGACTTCTGCTTTGATCACTTTGTCATTACAGTGTTGATTCTTTAGCCACTGTCTTCACTTGAGTTTGCAGTTAAGTCTGGTTGTATTGATTTGTTGTAGTAGTCTGATGACCTGACACTTGTAGCTTATGTACCCTGAGTAGCTCTGGTTACTTGATCATCTTGTTCAACACTGTTTTACTTGAACATTTGCCACTTATTGTCTGATATGCATACATTTGAGTCAGTGTTGCAACTGAACACTTGAACTATATTTGTTTATTTGATTCTGGACACTGATTTGTATTTACTTGAACTTGAGCTACTCTGGCCACTTGAGTCTGTTGCCATTCTGTTTGATCTTTGGTCATATGAACATCACTGAGTTGCTTGTGTATACTTGTATTGCATTGCTTCATATTGCTCTCTGCATACTTGAATTGACTTTGTAGTCTGCTCTATCTTGAAAATTTCTGTTAATCTTTTTCAATTTGATTTTTTAAGAAGAAATATTCAGTCTTTCAGCCGCACTTGGTTTTGCTTCATGATGCACTGTTACTTGTTCACAATATCACCTGACTTTGATCATCTCTGCACTGTTGAATTTCGTTCATCCCT
This sequence comes from Allium fistulosum, assembly GCA_030737815.1. NCBI lineage: Eukaryota > Viridiplantae > Streptophyta > Magnoliopsida > Asparagales > Amaryllidaceae > Allium > Allium fistulosum. Next base: position 488,779,072 of record CM060908.1, read on the forward strand.
GACCTGTTTGGCTTCACTGCATAGCACAGTCTCTTTTGTATAATTCTGTTCCTCCCTGTAGCAGCTTTGTGCATTCCTCTGCTCATTTGTATTCATCTCTATGGTATACTCGAATTGACCTCAATATTGCATTTGGTTAGTGTACTTGGGTCAGTGGCATTGATATCTTTAGCTTGATCGACAGTTGCTGTTCACTGTTGTATACTTGCATGTACGTTGTCATTCTGTCTAGAGTAGGTTCTACATTCTGTAATCTTGAATCTCTTGACTTTGTTTGTTACTGTCTGTTATCCCTGAGTTGAACCCGATTTCAGGGTTTGACCTTGTGATCATTTGTGACTTTCACTGAGCTTTTGTGTATCTCTTGTGATAGTGGCGAGGCAGTACACGTGTGCGTGTACTGCAGCCCTATCAGATTTGACAGTTTCAAATTGATATTTCAATTGTTTAAATTGCTTTGGATTTCTGTTTTGTGGATTAACACTGTTTAGTGTTATATCTGCCGTTATCCGGTTCTCTTATCGAGAAGTTGGGTATACGAGATTTCTGTGACTGTCGTCCATTTGATATTTGATTATTATTGCTTCCGTGCATTAATAACTGAGTTTGAATTAGACTGACCCGTGTATTATTTTCTTTTGAATTTAATACTCGGGTCAGACCGAGTATTTACAGGTTGTAGATTTTTAGCTTTGGGTTGCTGCTAGAGCTATGAAGACTTTTTATATCATTTGAAGTGGTCTTCGTCTTGTTGCAGTAGTCAGTGTGTCTGTTTTAAGATGATAATGTATTCATGTATATTAGTCGATAATGTACTTGTATATATAACTTCTTGAGTCGACAATTGTAGTTGTATCATTTGTATTGTGTCAAATGTATTGTAACTGATATCAGTTATTATATATATGAGACTTTTCGTTCCATCTGTATTCCGCATTTATGTTTTCTGTGTTATTTTTATATCTATTGTCCTAAACTATTATAGCCACTGTGTAGTAGCTTTGAGTTTGTATCGGTATGTCGGATTTCCTCTAAAAAAATGAAATGCATGTTTTATTATCTGACATATCGGTGCTCGCACAAAGCAATTACATAGATGGTCGCTCCTCAACAGCCTTATTCTCCGTGCTAGTTGACAGCACTACACCGTAGTGTTCTTGGCTAGCATGGGTATAGAGGTGGGGCGTCACATGTCTTCTTGTAGTATATACCTGCAATCTTGATAAAGTCTATATATGTATGTGATTGTATAGTAGTTACCATTGAAACATAAGTTGGAGGTTCTAACATATATGTGTTCATGTCTATGTTAGGGTCTGCATGTGCATGTGATATATGTGCACAAGACATATAAACAAGGTTGCAATAACTTTTAACAACTTCCGTTCGTTAAACCGTTGAAATTCGAAAAGCCGATTCTCGATCAAATTTTCACTTATAAATAAATTTACATATAAATGTAAAAATAATTTGAAATATATTTTCTTATTATTTTTAACTAATAAAAATGGTCACATTTGATTTATAAAACCATATAAATAAATATTATAAAATTATTTACAAAAGGTATTATTATATCGGTAAAGCGATATCAATTTTTCTTATAATTTCAAATCAAATATAATCTTAATAAAACTATTATAAATGATTTAGTATCACTTCATAATTAGTTAAAATGAATTATTATCATTTAAAAACAATTATTTGAATAATTATTAAGTCCTTAAATCTCAATTTAAATTCATAAATCAATTATTAAATATGTGCCATTATTGATGATGTCACAAATACATTTTATTTTCAAAAAATAAATTAAATAATTTTATTTCATATAATTTTTTGAACAGATAAATAAGTGTATGTATCCAGCACTATGTACAACTTCTGATAACTATAGAGCTGTATATTGATAAAACGATTTTCGACCATTTTATCGATATTTTCTTAAGTATATATTTTTGTAAATTCTTATTCAAAATAATATTACCATCATTCTTATTCAAAATTCATGTTTTAAAAAGCTTATATTTGAATATTTAAAAATAAATATAATTTTTCTAATTGATAAATTTGCGGGTCTTTACACATACGGATCATATGTTTGACTTAGTTTCAAGAAAAGAATTCATACCAATGTTTTAACATATGACAACAACACTTCAACCAACTTAAACACAATCAAATCTCAACAAATATAGGTTATATATTCAATCAATGAGGTGAGTTATCTTACCTTTTACCAAAAAATAACGAAGTCCAATCAAACCAAGTCCAAACCCAACTTTTCAACCATGTTTCCTTCTCATCCTCCTTCTAGCTTTCACCTTCTTTTTCCCTCCAAACCACTATCTTGCTCATGGCCTATGGATGCAGGAAGAGAATGGCTTTGTTTCTTCAAGAATTTGCATGGTAGAAGGTGTTATAATATTGCCCCAAGGCTTCACTCCAAGTTTGATTTGGTTTGGATTTGATTTGTAGTAATTTCCTTTAGAACATAAGAGAAGAAGAAGAAGCTATTAAAAAAAACATGTATTTGCTTTGTGAATTCATGATTTATTCCTAAGGGTATGACTCTCCTTATATAGACTTTAAGGTATTGCTTAGCCTTGCTCTCACCCCTTACGATGCCATGCAAGGCTCACCTCCCATCACTTATCGTTACATCCCTTTTCCTTCATGCTAGTTACATTTATACCCTTCTCATGATAATGTCTCTCATTCTAGTGGAAGCTTCTAGAACCTTCCATGCTTTATGAAGAGGTATGTGTGTTAATTATTTTCTAATATGTTAATTTGATTATTAGACAAGTGCAAAAGAGTTCGAACGACTTACATTGATTGAAATGATGTTTGTCGATAAATCGATTTCCAATCACATTATCGATTTTTTTCGAAGAATATATATTTTTAAACAATTTTAAAAAACAAGTTTCTTATCATTATTCATTAATTAAATGATGCCTAACAAGGTTATATAATCATATTTATAACACTTAATTATATTTCAGAATGATATGATATTCGAAGATGAAGCGTTTGAATTTCCGGGTCGCTACAATGGGAATTATCATTTAAATTATGGAAATAGGCAGTGCAAACTATGAATAAAGAAAATCCGCACCTTACGCACTGTTAACGATAAAAAGTGATCGCTAACACCCGGTGTGCGTAATAGAATTGTGAAAGCACCACCCGTTGGTACGGGAACAGAATATAAGTTGAAAATAGCAGAAAAGCAGTAAATGAACAACAGATTTATAGTGGTTCGGCCCGTAATTGAGCCTACGTCCACTTTATAGTCTTTTATTGCTGATTCGGTTACAATTTGATACAATATCCTTCAAAATACAATACAACTTGATCATGAAAGCACTCTTGACTACTAGCTCAATCTTTGATGATGAAACTCGACGAATCCGTGTTGGATGTAAGGAGTTCTTCTCGAAGCTTGTTGTAGTGTCTTGAATGCTTGAAGATCTTTGATTGCTGAATGAGAGGAGACTTCGACAGCGTAACGGCGCTTGAAGAAATGAATGGCCCAAAAGTCCCCTTCATGTTGGAAGTGGTGGGGTATTTATAGGAGCTGATTTGGACTCTGGAAATTTTCCTAAGTCCTAAGTCGCAGCCGACTTAGTATAAGTCGGTGACGAGTTAAGGAACTGGGTTGCTCTGGGCTCATCCTGTGGCTTTGTCTTCGACAAGTGTTAAGTCGTGGCCGACTTATCAGACAAAGGTAGTATAGGCATGGGCTCTGGACTTTAACCTCATAACTCTTAGGTCGTGGACGACTTAAGCCAAGTCATCAGTTCCTTAAGTCGTAGGTCCTTTAAGTCGTAACATCTTCTTGAGTCGTGTAGGCCTTAACTCGCTGAGTCGTTAAGTCGGAACCCCTTTCTTTAAGTTGTAGATAGCTTAACTCGTTGAGTCGTTAGGACCATGAGTCATAGGCTGTGAAGCTCTTAAGTCGTACACCCACTAAGTCGTAAACTGTTAAGTCGTGGCCTGTTGAGTCGTAGACTGTTAAGTCGTGTACTTCCTAAGTCTTTAGGAACTGGAGCTATAAGTCATGAACGACTTAAGCTAAGTTGTAACCCATTAGGTAGGAACCTTCTTAAGTCGTAGTCTTTAGGTCGCAACACTGCTAGGTCGCGAAGTCTTTAGGTCGCAACATTGCTAGGTCGCAAAGTTTTTAGGTCGCGACACTGCTAGGTCGCAAAGTCTTTAGGTCGCGACATTGCTAGGTCGCGAAGTTACCTTTAGCAGTTAGGTCGTAGACTCTCTTAGGTCACAAGCTTCCTTAGGTCGCGCACTTTATTAAATCGCTAGTTTTGTTAGGTCATGAAGTTCCTGTAGTTAGGTCGCAAACTTCCCTTAGGTCGTAGCTCCCTAACCCGGTAGGTCGTAAGTCGTTCGAGCCGTAGATCCTCTTTCAGCAGCTAAGTCGTAAGTCGTCGAATCCACTTAGGTTTTAGGCTTTTTAACTCGTTGGCTTCTTATAAGTCGTGGCATAACCTGACTCGTTCATTTCTTATCTCGTAGGTCGTTGCTAAAAGGGAGTTAACATTTGCCCCTCGAAGTACACGCCTTAAGTCGTAAGTCGTGTGCTTCGATTTCCTTAGCTCGCTTCTTGATGAGTGCGCTAGATCGTGACCGACTTAAGATGAGTCGTAGGTCGCGAACGACTTAGTATAAGTCGTAAGTCAGATGTGTCGATTCACCTTTCATTGTCCCAGGTATAAATAGCTTAGGTTGTACCTTCTTCTCCTTCACCTGTTTCATTCCGTCATTTGCAAGCATTCAAGTTCTTCTCAGACAAACTCAATTACTCGATCGCCAGACATCTTCAATTTCGCATTGCGTAAGTGATCCCATTCTCTAATCAATCCTCGGCTATCACCGAACTATGAATTTCGCTTACCTTATGCCTTGCTTCACGATTTATGTTTCAATTGATCGCCGATGGGTTTGAGACGGCTTGTCTTGGCTTTGGACAGTCGGTCAGAACAAGACGATGGACAGCAACATTTCTGTTTGATTGATTCGTGGTTTGTGATGGAATGACATTAGACCGGGTTTATGATGATTCCGGGATGATTAAGTGCGCTGAGGGAACGAGAGTTTTGGTTGGAGGAGAGGCTAATGGGTTAACGGGTTAAGGAGTCAGCGAATTGATGTATTGGGGAGAAGACGAACGACTTAAGGCCTGCGCGTTCTGAATAGAAATCTTGAGACCTAAGTCCTAAGTCATATACGACCTAAAGTAGGTCATAGGTCGGTAACGACCTAAGACTTGGCAATTTTTCATTGCCTTGAGACCTTTCTTATGCAGCACTCCTTAATAGACTGATGGCTTAACTTAACTCGTAGCTTGCACCTTAGGTCGTGGACGAGTTAGCAGATGCGTTGTTTCAAACCGAAGCTTCATATCTCTATAAGTGTTATGGCTGATGACTCAAAGAATTAGATAACCAACGACTTAACTTAACCCATAGGAAATCTTTCTTAGGTCGTTGCCGAGTTAGCACTTAAACCTTTAACTTGCGAGCACATCTGAATGACTAGGTTGTGGATGAGATAGCCCTTAACTCGTAACTCGCGAACTCATCTGAACGACTTAATAACTTAAACTCCATGACTTCGAATTCTTGGACTTGGGTGACCTGACTTAAGAGAACATGCCTTGAACATCTTGACTCGCACAATTCGACTTAAAAGCCCCGACCTACGATAGGTCGTTAAACGACTTAAGACTTAGATGAACTTGCACAGAAGTTGGCTGGACTCTTGAATTTGAACTGTGTTGTGTTTCCTCCCACACTGTCTTGACTTTAATGCTAATAACCTGCTTAACACAACATTCACAGAATACTGGGACGAATATACTACCACTGACCGCCCACATCGAATGACAGATTAGTTGACAAAGAAAAAATTAAAATAAATGGAAAGTATGAGTGAAATGCTATACAATAACCAATTCAAGTGAAGTATTAAAGCAAAATCGTAATGGTAAACTAAAACTGATTTGTCTGCATTAATACTGCACTTGAGTATTAACAAGTTCTGAAATCTCGTAATCGACTGATTGTCAGTTAGTTTAATTTCAGTTATACTTGCTTTTCCTTGTTTTCATTAGTTTTGCACAGCACTTCACACTTTTAGGAAACGTGCACCTTCACTTTTGAACATTCAGCTGATTGTGTAGAATGGCATCTCATCAAGAAGACTTGGAACCAGCTGGAGAAGCTTTTCCAATTGCTACCCCGTTGAATGATCCCTCGGAAAGGACTCCTACCACTCTGAGTCATAAAGTCTTCCGTCAACTATGCACCCAGTTTGGCATTGCTGAATCTGACGCTTTGCTCCCTGGAGTAAATGACACTGCTGATAGGCCGCCCCACGGCTTTGTCGCAGTGAACCGCCAAATGTGCTTGAGTGGAGCGATTCCCCCGTTTAATGACTGTCTTCGAGAACTTCTCCTTCGATTATCTATCTCCCCTTTTCAACTACACCCTAATGGCTATGCCATCCTGCTGGGACTGTGTGTGCTCTTTAGGAGAACGCTGGACCGTTTTCCCAATTTTGGAGAAATTTGCTTCCTGTGCTCATTTGCAAAGAACAAAGACCATCCCTCTATCACAGTTGTAAGGAGTACCAGGAACCGTAAACTGATTATTGGTCTTCCCAAAAGCGTTCCTGGGTTTCTAAGCCAATTTTTCTTTGTTCGTTGTCCCCCGGGATTTTACGCCATTTGGAGAGTGGGAAGTACGACTATCTATCTTTTCCCTGTGTTTTCTAAATTCTTCGAAGTTCAAATTGTCAAGTGTTAACTTCTTTTTCTACTGTTTCAGCGCTCCCTCCTCCCTCTAGGGAACCTCGTCACAAAACTACCTTCGAGAGGCTTATAGCTGTGCCGGTTGAGGAGAGGAGTGTTCAATTTTTATTGAAAGATGAGTTCCTCCATGAATTTGGACTCTTACATCCTTCCTGCTCCACTCAGTCACATGAAGTCCCTGATTCTCCAGCTGAGGAGTCAGATGCCCTCGTTTCTGCTAAAGAACCTTCACCGAAAGAACTTACCGTTGAGACTTCGTTGGTAAAGTGTTCTACTCTTACTGACATAGCGGGGTCGTCCAGTAAGTCAGCACTTGCCCCGGTTATTGAAGAGGAGGAAAATCTTCACACTCTTGAAAAGACGGCTGAGGTGGAAATTGAAAAAGATAATTCTCCTATGCATCATGGCGATGATACTTTTGACAGTCTGAGCGACATCATGATAACCTCTCAGGAGCTCTTTAAAGATGACGCCTCTAAAGCGATCTCTTCTATCATTGAAGCAACTTCTTCTTTACAACAAACCACAACGCCTTCTATACAAGCCGTCACCATTCCCACACAAAAAAGTGGTTTGTAGTTCGACGCGCATAGCCCACACGCCACACACACTTAGGATTTTGGCACTTATATGCACTTAGCTCCTTAAATTTGAAAATTTCTAAGACTTGCCTTTCTTCTTCAATTTCAGGTTCTACAATGGGGCGAAGTGGCTCTTACTTTGACAAATTCCAGCGTCACGGAAGTCGTGATGCTTATGACTTCAGGAGTTATATTGGCGCTCCGAAGGAAACTGATGAGGAAAGGGCTGTTAGAAAGGCTCACGAAAGGCGAGCTCATGAAGAACGTCGTCGGAGAGAAGACGAAGAGCACTATGGGAGTAGAGACGAGCGACGTGACTCTTCCCGCAAAAGCGACGATCCTTACAAGAGGAAATCTTACGACGATAAGGGGAAGAGTCATACTTCCGATGATTCCAGCAAACGGATCAGACTTGGTGAGAAAGACACGTCTAATATCTCAGAAAAGACTACCGCTTCTATTCCTCCTAATACATCGTCCGGTTCTCCTACCCTTAAGGAGTCTGACATCTAGGCAATTATTAATAGGCCTCAGTATCAAGCCGGGGACGGGCCTCCCACACTTCAGAGCCGATTTCCAAATTGGTGTTTAAGAGGAGTCCGTTTTGACTTAGATTTGGTTCCCATTGATAAGCAGGCGATGCTGAGAAATGTCGATGCCGTCAAGCTTGACATTGAAAGAATGTCTGAATGGCAGAAGCTGGTTGATGAACTCCAAAGGGTCAACCATATGAACCTTGAGGCGATGATGACCATGAAAAACGATAAATCAGAATGGGACAAATGGCGTAAGCAGCATGATGCGGAGATGAAAAGCATTAGTGATGATTATGGGAAGCTCGAAGCTGAAGTTGAAAGACTCAAAAATGAGCTTGCCGCTTCTTCCACATCTTATTCTCAAAAAGAAGAAATGCTTCAAAAACAAGTTCGAGACGCCCATGCTGCTCAGCGAGATACTGAAGTAAAAATTGAAGCAGAACAGCATGTTACTAGAAAATATCATGATGACGCTGCTCAACTTCAGGAGAAAATCAGCTCTCGAGACTTAGAAATTGCGAGGCTGCAATCCCAGTTATTGAAAGCTGAAAGAGAGCGTGATGAAGCTCTCTCTGGTAAGGATGCGGCTGAAGAATCCCAAAAGGCAACCAAAGCCACCATTGACGCGACTTTATTCGACTTTTATATGCATTGCGTCCTGGGGCGTGGGAGCCTTTCATTTTTGGGACCAGAATATGAAGTCACCTTAGCGGAAGTATGGGAGGCAATCATCGACTTGTTTGGCGGTGCCGGTTATTCTGAAACAGATCTTCAAGCTACCTACTTAGGTGAGAGCGATCGCGCTGCCCTTGCCAAAGGAAAAGAGCAGCTTATCCGAGTGCGGGCCGAGGCGACGGGAGAGAAGCTTCCTGAGAGAGAAATACCTCCTATTGCTCCTGCTTAGACTTCGGCTTTAGCTTACGCGGATGTTACTGGCTCTAGTTCTCATTCCACGCCTCCCGCTAAGGTTGACAAAGAAACTGTGACCACTCCTACAGAGGAAGAGGCAATGAAGGACTTCCAGGCTCGGGAATTTGAGATTGATCTCGCTAAACCGGCTTCTCCAGGAAACTTTGACGAGACGAATTCAGTGAATCGCTTATTCGACTTAACCGAGTTCGACGAACTTCTTACTTATCACTTAAGCTTTGACGATTCACAGTCTTCTTTTTTCTCGGAGAATACTAATTTTGATTTCTTTTATTATGCAGCAGACGTGCCGGAAACTGCACCAATTCTTCCTTCTTCAGCTGCCGTTCCTCCTCCTTCTCAAGTTACTCCTCTTCCAGCTTCTCAACCAGGTTCACAGGAAGAACCGATAGCAGCCCTTCAAGGTTTGGACGAACCAACTGCTTCCGAGGAACAGAAAGCAGAAGATCTGGAAGATAGCGAGAAGACCCCGGAGCGGTCTTTTGACTACGACACAAAGCTTTCTACATTTCTTGCTCCGGGGAGTGAGTCTTCTTCCAAGAAGAAGGGGAAACGTGCGGTTTCGAAGAAAGGAAAGAAGAGTTCCTCTGTTGCTGGAGATGAAGCAGAAGTCGATCCGGTTGAGTCTCTTTCTCCTTCTTCTCCGATACGGCCTTCGAAACTAATTACCAGGCCGGGTAAAGGCTCCAAGGGTGGGAAGAAGGAGAAATGAGTTTGATTTTGTCTTTTTTACTTTTTGCATGCATTGACCGGAAATTGTGCGGATACCGGTCTCCGCTCCTTTTTGTAATCTGCACAATGTAAAAAGCTTCCATAGTATTGAATAAAATAACTATTTTACTTGTACAAATTCTTGTGTATGCAGGAATATATCTGTTTTTCATTTGAAGTGTAGAGTAAACGATTCTTTTTTCTTATACAAACTTTTGTTTGTGTTTCAAGAACGCATTTATTCCACATCTTCTTTATGTGATATTGCAATGAACTTGTGGTGTGTCGCTTGTATATTACTTTTATCAATGTAACTGAATTGTATAATGTTGCCCCCATACCACAAGTGCATTGCAATATTTCTCGCTTGTACAAGACTGATACTCTTATATTAGAGAATAACTATTCCACTTTTGAGGAAGGAATCATTCTGCTTTTAATAGAGTATATCTCGTTTTTGGAGAAATTTTTACTTTCTCTTTCTGTCAGAAGAACACTTCAATTTTTAGGAATGATCACTTTTATTTGTTTAAAAATGAATTTTCCTGCACAATGAAATGAGCTTCTGAAGAAGGTTTTGATTTTTGTGCCCCAGTAAAGGGTTTATTTTTGGTACTTCAAGCAAGGTGAAGTACGCCTCTGAAGAGGTCTTTTGGTCTCCGAAGAGAAGCGATTTTGGTCTCCGAAGAGAAGCAATTTTGGTCTTCGAAGAGAAGCAATTTTGGTCTCCGAAGAGAAGCAATTTTGGTCTCCGAAGAGAAGCAATTTTGGCATTTCAGCTCTGGTGAAGTGGGTCTCTGAAGAGAAGCATTTTGCACTTCTACACGGGTGAAATGTGCCTCCGAAAAGGGCTTTTTAGCATTTCATCGCTGGTGAAGTGGGTCTCCGAAGAGAAGCATTTTGCACTTCTACACGGGTGAAATGTGCCTCCGAAAAGGGCTTTTGCCTCTGAAGAGGTCTTGAAATTGCCTGGAAGTTACTTTCTCATGGTTGAGTAGATCCATGGGGCGGACGCAAGTTGCTTGATTGGATGTTCGTTTGCACAAACGATCGCAATCAATTAACAAGGGCCCTGTTCCTTCAGCTTAGGAAGGTGCCCCTTCGGTGGTTCCACCAATCTTGTTATTGAGAGAAGCACTTTTATTTGTTGGCGTGCCTCGTTAGAGGGCTTTGTTTGGGAAGGAGCATTGGTTGGTTGGTGTGCCAGGAAGGTTGCTTCTCAGGGGCGAGTAGATCCACGGGACGGACGCAAGCTGCCTGATCGGATGCATCACGATCAGTTAGCAAGGGCCCTGTTCCTTCTGCTTGGGAAGGTGTCCCTTCGGTGGTTCTACCGGCCCTTATATTGAGGAGCAAAATTCCTTTTGGTTGCTTCCGTGCCTGCTTGGCCATGTTCTCCCATCATCTGCCCATTAGCGATCTTTTATTATCATTTCCAAGCGTATCTTCGTTCCTTAAGTAAATTGCCTTATCCGAAGAAGTGGACTTTACTATTGAATGACTTCACGAGACAAACGCGAGTTATCTAGTTGGATGTCTATTCATAACGACAATCTCAACTAGTGAACAAAGGTTTGTCACAGTGGAGTCGCCAACTTTTTATGTGAAGTTTTCCTTGCATAGGATTTGAGTTTGGAATTTTTCGTCGCTTGGTTTTCGTGTAATAGCTGACTTATAAGGCTCGCTTAGCTTTGCGATGGGTGAGCTCTGCTTTAATGACCTGCAATATTAGATCGACATTTTAGCAATACATTTAGAGTATTTACACATCGAAATATAACAGGCATTTTATAATAGAAAACACAGAATGCATAGTTTTTCATTATTCAGTCACGCTGATTTCTCAGCGGTTTACAATGCAGAAGTCACACATCCATTATCATTTTTACAAATTCAAGCAATGCTGCTAAGTAGAAAAATGGATGCTAGTTATTGTTGTTTCATAATCTCCAAGCTGGATTTCCATTTGTGCTAGATTTGCAGCTTCGGATTTATATGCCAGAGAAAGTGAAAGATGCCCCAGTTGCAGTTTTGTGGACCATTAGCAGTCGTCCCAACTTCTGCCTGCTGAGCGTGGACCTCCTGTGACAACATTAATGGCAAGCTTTTCTGAATCTTGCACTGTAGTGTTGTTGAGAGAATCGGATTGATGGGTAGGACGTTGTTGATCCCGAGTGGATGAGGTTGGAGCGACTCCGCTTCTCTTAACGTATTGTTGGAGTTTACCCTGCTCCAGCAATTCTTCAATCACATTCTTTAATTGGCGACATTGGTCAGTGTCATGGCCAGGTTGATTTTGAAATTGGCAGAATTTTCCATTACGCTTTGCACCTCTCGTCATCTCAGGTGGCTTAGGGTACCTGACAACGTCCTTTGTTGCAAAAAAGATATTTCTTGGTGTATCAGTTAAAGGAGTATAATCCGAAGGATTAAAGCGGCGAGGTTTCTTTTCATTTCCCTGGCTCTTTCCTCCTCCATTTTCCCTTTTCTGACTTTCAGATTCTCTTTTATTCAATGGGACATTGTTATTATTAGCTTGGGCAACAACCACTTTCGATGTCGTAGAAAGGCTTTCAAGGCGAATGAACTCGTCGGCCTTTTTATAAAATTTATCAAGTGAGTTCGGTTCCTTCATCTTTAGCCATATCCCAAATTTGCTTGATTTATCAATGGCTCGCATCAAATAAGTCAGGATCATACGTGGTTCCGCATTTTCTACTTCGGCTAAAGCTATATTGAAACGGCTCAAGAAAGATTTGATTGATTCTTCGGGCGCTTGTTCAAGGTTAGACAGTGACATTATATCCTTAGCTTTTGAAGCATACAATCTGAACTGTTCTTTAAACTTTTGCGTTAAGTCGGAGAACTTATCTACAGACCGAACTGGAAGCTTTGTGAACCAAAGTAAAGCCACACCTTCCAGGTATACTGGAAAGTATCGACATTTGATCTCGTCTGATGCTCTTGCACCGGTCATATGCCAATCGTATTTGTATAGGAAATGATTAGGGTCACTAGTTCCCCTATAGGCTTGGATAGTAGGAGGTGCAAATTTCCTTGGAAACTCCGCTCTCAGGATCCTTTCAGTAAATGGAGTTCTGCTTGGCGCGAATCCCCAGTCAGCCTCATCTTCTTCCCTTTGCATGCTCTCTTTCATGATGCGGCCAACCATTTCAGATAGGTACTCTTTATTGTTCAAAGACACCTCCGGGCAAGCATCAATTCTTCCCTCGGAAGTTTGCCCCAGTATAGGTTCATGACTAGTTGGTTGCGGCATAGAACCATTAGCTTGGAAAGGTGGCATTTCTGGAAGAGTGGTTTGATGGTTTTCTGGTTGACGATTTGCCCCGAGCAGAGCAGTTAACCTATCCATCATCAAAGCGTTTTGGGTTTCAATCTGTTGGTATAATCCAGAAACTGCATCATCCAATTCAGCCCTGGTGACTCCAACGGTTGGAGTTGCTTGGTCTGTTGTTGGGGAAGCGGAAGTCCCTTCGTGAGCATTTCCGGATCTGATAGGTCTACCTCTTCTTCCAGGAGCCATTACTTCGGATCTGGTTTTTAAGAGAGGTTCTTTTTATGAATCTTTACGAAGCAACAGTGGATGATCGCCTGAGTTGGGTTCTCAGTGAAAGCACCAAAATGTTAACGATAAAAAGTGAACGCTAACACCCGGTGTGCGTAATAGAATTGTGAAAGCACCACCCGTTGGTACGGGAACAGAATATAAGCTGAAAATAGCAGAAAAGCAGTAAATGAACAACAGATTTATAGTGGTTCGGCCCGTAATTGAGCCTACGTCCACTTTATAGTCTTTTATTGCTGATTCGGTTACAATTTGATACAATATCCTTCAAAATACAATACAACTTGATCATGAAAGCACTCTTGACTACTAGCTCAATCTTTGATGATGAAACTCGACGAATCCGTGTTGGATGTAAGGAGTTCTTCTCGAAGCTTGTTGTAGTGTCTTGAATGCTTGAAGATCTTTGATTGCTGAATGAGATGAGACTTCGACAGCGTAACGGCGCTTGAAGAAATGAATGGCCCAAAAGTCCCCTTCATGTTGGAAGTGGTGGGGTATTTATAGGAGCTGATTTGGACTCTGGAAATTTTCCTAAGTCCTAAGTCGCAGCCGACTTAGTATAAGTCGGTGACGAGTTAAGGGACTGGGTTGCTCTGGGCTCATCCTGTGGCTTTGTCTTCGACAAGTGTTAAGTCGTGGCCGACTTATCAGACAAAGGTAGTATAGGCATGGGCTCTGGACTTTAACCTCGTAACTCTTAGGTCGTGGACGACTTAAGCCAAGTCATCAGTTCCTTAAGTCGTAGGTCCTTTAAGTCGTAACATCTTCTTGAGTCGTGTAGGCCTTAACTCGCTGAGTCGTTAAGTCGGAACCCCTTTCTTTAAGTTGTAGATAGCTTAACTCGTTGAGTCGTTAGGACCATGAGTCGTAGGCTGTGAAGCTCTTAAGTCGTACACCCACTAAGTCGTAAACTGTTAAGTCGTGGCCTGTTGAGTCGTAGACTGTTAAGTCGTGTACTTCCTAAGTCTTTAGGAACTAGAGCTATAAGTCATGAACGACTTAAGCTAAGTTGTAACCCATTAGGTCGGAAACTTCTTAAGTCGTAGTCTTTAGGTCACAACACTGCTAGGTCGCGAAGTCTTTATGTCGCAACATTGCTAGGTCGCAAAGTTTTTAGGTCGCGACACTGCTAGGTCGCAAAGTCTTTAGGTCGCGACATTGCTAGGTCGCGAAGTTACCTTTAGCAGTTAGGTCGTAGACTCTCTTAGGTCACAAGCTTCCTTAGGTCGCGCACTTTATTAAATCGCTAGTTTTGTTAGGTCGTGAAGTTCCTGTAGTTAGGTCGCAAACTTCCCTTAGGTCGTAGCTCCCTAACCCGGTAGGTCGTAAGTCGTTCGAGCCGTAGATCCTCTTTCAGCAGCTAAGTCGTAAGTCGTCGAATCCACTTAGGTTTTAGGCTTTTTAACTCGTTGGCTTCTTATAAGTCGTGGCATAACCTGACTCGTTCATTTCTTATCTCGTAGGTCGTTGCTAAAAGGGAGTTAACACGCACCATTCCCTAGTTCATTGCCTTTCAAAAACTCTTAATCAGATCTCAAGAAAAAGATGAGAAGTCGAATAAAATGTAAAACATTAAAATTGCAATAACTATATAATTCCACCATGTTAATATAGAATAATTAAGCTCCTAACATAAGAATTAGCATTTTTCTTAGGGGAATTTTGGTGTTTTAGTTTGATGTTTTCATGAACAAAATTCCCCAAGGCATATATCAAATCCTAATTATACTATATAACTACTAAAATAAGAAAACCCAAGATTTCCACTCACAAAATTCCTTGGTTCTTTCTTCTGGATTTGTTTACGCCCGCTTCAATCTCTTTCAAATCTCTTCTTTTAGAAATAAACAACATGGATTATAGGAGTATAGAATAAGAAATTTAGGGATTGAAGGAGTATATAATAAGAAATTTAATAATAAACAACTAAATTTCTTACCTAAAATCCTAGAGAATTGTCTGAAACTTTGAAGTGGGAGATCGATAGAGCTTCGCTAGGTTCCCAAAATAATTTGTGAATAAAAACGAGTAGCCTAGAGCCTTGTTTATAGTGGTTAGAAAGCACCAAAACTGTCTGATTTAAGTCAGTTTAAAATAATAAAATCTAGACCGTTCATGGTGTTAAAAATTCTAGTCGCCACTATGATCACCGGTCGATCGCTCCTACCTAGGCATTCGACCGACCCTTGGTAGCGATCGACCGACCTTAGGTTACCGCCGTTGATTGATTATTTAATTCTGTAATTAATATTTAACGTTAACTTTTATTTTTAGTATTTAGTTAACCCCATGTTTAAGTACCGTTAATTTTTGTAACCTCAAGTATGAAATTTTAAGTGCTATGAATAGTATCCTTCAATCTGGCAAAAGTATAAAAGAAATCAATCACTCTTTCATCTGTCTTATCCCAACAAAGGCCGATGCCACTCAAATATCATATTACAGACCAATTTCCCTTTGTAATGTCTCCTATAAAATTTTAGCCAATCTTCTTTGCAATCGACTAAAACCTTATATGGATGACTTTATTTCTTACAATCAAAATGCCTTCATTCCAGGGAGAATTATTACAAAGAATTCCCTGCTTGCATATGAAACGATCAAAGAATTCAATAGGAAAAATACCAACAATTTTTGCCTGAAAATTGATTTGCATAAAGCCTACGATAAAAGCAGTGGAGAATTTGTTCATCATATGCCGATTTCCATGGGGTTTCCAACGGTGTTTGCAAATCTTATTTATGAATGTATTTCTAATCCCACTTTTTCGGTGCTTATAGATGGATCCCCGTTTGGGTTTATTAAAATTTCGAGGGGATTAAGGCAAGGTGACCCTCTTTCACTATACTTATTCTCAATAGCTATTGAATTTCTAACAATTAACCTCGATGTGGAACTACTGAAAGGTAACATTAGTCCTATTTATAAAGCTGAACCAATGATCAGACATTTACTATATGCAACCGACATTTTAATCATGGCTAAAGCCACTACAAATAATGCAGAATGTGTTCTTAAAGTGTTTCAGGAACTGAAACTCCTTGAATTTAAATGAAAACAAGCCCACTTTGTTTTTAGTAAAGGTGCCAAAAACAAACAGCAAATTGCAGATATATTAAACATCAACATTGGTAATCTACCGATGACATATCTTGGCAGTCCACTATTAAATAACAAACTCAAATCCAGAGACTTTGGATGTTTAATTGACAAAATCAATAAGAAAATTAACCATTGGAACTCAAGGATGCTTAACATTAGTGGAAGAATCGAATTGGTAAAATCTGTCATACATCCTATGGTACAATTTTGGTTACTATTTACCCAAATTCCTGTGGTAGTAATTCAAAGAAACAACTCTATTTGTGCTAATTTTATATGGAAATCTAAAGCGCATAAGATGAGTTGGAAGGATGTTTGTAAACCAAAGCAAGAGGGAGGTCCGGGCATAAGAAAATTTGATTATATGACTAAAGCAATTGAAATCAAGATGGTATGTAAATTTCTCCAAGGAGATTCCATTTGGGCTAAGTGGATGTGCAATAGATACTGTAAAAATACAAATTTTTGAACTGCAGGCTTAACCACCAATGCATCATACACATGAAATTTATTGCTAAAAGCTAGACAATGGTGTAAAGGACTTATTGATAGGAAAATAGCCAATGGGGATAATACAGAATTGTGGCTAGACCCATAGATTAATGGCAATTCATTGTTAGATAAATGTGGCTGGAATAACATAAACATAGCAAGTAGCATCAATAGAAAAGTGTCTACTCTGCTATTAGGTAATAACTGAAAAGAACAGCTTGAATATGTTCCTATTCATCTTCACAAGGCAGTCCATGATATTAAAATTAACAATCATGAGAAAAATGATTTCTGGTTTTGGCTTCCTAATGGTAATAGGCAGTTCAACATCAACTCAGCGTTGAATCAAATTAGAAACAAGCAAGCAGTATTGAATTGGACCAAAATTATTTGGGACAACAACTGTGCCCCTAAAATATCAACTTGTTCGTTGTTGGCAATTTTATATAGACTTAACACAAAAAACAGAATTAGAAAGTGGAACAGTGGAATAGATGATTTATGTGTGCTTTGTGAATCCCATGCCGAAGAGAGAAATCACCTATTCTTTCACTGCAACTACGCTAGGAAAGTCTTAGAGATTATAAATCAAAAGCTTTAAATTACCACTGGAAATTCATGCAAAATCAACCAAATATTACAACTTTTGATTCAAAATAGAATAAGTGATCAATTACTTAATAGCTTCAAGAATATTGTGTTTACTACACTTATATGGCATATTTGGTGCGAACGCAACATAAGAATCTTTAAAGGTATATAACTCCCAATTCAAGTCAGAACCATGCTTACAGTTCAAGACTGCAAATACTTAATACAAAGGAAATTAGATTCAAAGAAATTAAGCAGAGAATGTAGACTTAGCTTACTAAACTTCGAGATTGCGATTGATCAAAATCAGGACTTCCGACACCCAATGAATCTGTAGTTGTTTTTGTCCCGGTCCTGGTGCTTAATCTTCCCCCCGTTGAGTGAAGATTCCTGGTTTTGCAACCATTATTGAGTTTTCGGCTGCATATCATTTATTAGATCTGGTGTTTAGTAAAGTAATCTGAAGATGGTTTCTCTCACCTCTTCCGTGTGGTTCGTATCGCGTTGCTTCGTGAAATGTTCGTTGTTTGTTGTATTGTTTTGATAACACGTGTCTTGTATTTTTTTGTTTCCTTTTTTATTCTACGTTGTTGTGTTGTTCCAAGTTGTCCCGAGTGGATGGTTTTGAGTGTGTTATCTATGTTTTTACTCCTCCATCTACCTGACAACTTTGACAACCGTCTACTATTATCGTTGTACTATTAATATATGGACATGATATGTACTCTTTTCCCTGGTAAGGCACCCATCAAGGTTAGGGGGATTATCAGGTTTTAACGAGGCATATCGTGGGAATATATGCTTTTTTGTGTTAATAAAGTACATGTTTCCAAAAAAAAATTTGAACTTAAAACTTTAGCATTGATTATTTATTTGAATTTGAATTCCATTTAAATTAATTTTAATCTGAAAACTTCAGTTGTCAATAAAATTTTCGTTTGAGCTCCGTTTATCAAAATTTTACCTAGAAATTGATTAGAAAATCTCCATGAACGCGACAGCTTACCATTTGTGACCAAATTCAAATATTTATAAAATTTCCATCCTTTTCCTTATTATTAATTTTTTAGTTCATTCTTTTCTTATTAGTTAATTTTTTATTAATTTTTACAAGGTGTTACAAGAACACTCTCCTAATATCTCGATACATTTTGTCACCATCAGGATGGATGGTCATCCAATAACAATAAGACTCTTCTAGCACTAAATCAACCAACATTTTAATAAGAGGAACACATAACCTATCATCTCTTTGTAGCCATAACCTAGAACCTATGTCGTTCGAGGCAGAGTGAAGCGCTAGGTGCTACCAATGTCTTTGGAGTCCGAGTGGAGCCTGGACAAAAATATATGTTTAGTACATAATTTGATACAGATTAATTAGTATAATAAAAAAGTAACAACATATAATGAGAAACTAAATTTGTGTTGATTAGATCATCCATATTTATTATTGTAACATAGGTAATATATACATACATAAAGTTTATCGTCAATAAACTAAAAAGAGCAAAATCCTATTATATTTTACAACAACATTAAAACTTATACATACTAAAGTTTATACATAATGAAATTTATGACATAATTACAACTAAATATTTGTGTACTTAATATTCATGACTTCAAAAACCATAATAATGTAGAATAATTCAATTATTTAGTTCTAATAGAATATATCAAGTTATATTCCAAAAAATTTTGAAATGGAATTTAAAAATTAATCGAATAAGGAAGGGAAAGGAAGAACCATTAAATTCATATTTCAAAGATGAAAAAAGTTAATGAGTAATTATTATTGTATATTTATTTTTTCAAACCAGAAAAGTAGTTAAGTAAGCTTTGATAAACATGAAAATTTCACATTTATTTTGAATTATAAAAAGAATATAAATTGATTGGCCTTTTTTATATCTTTAAGCGAAATATATAAAACGTAAATAAATTTAAAATTATATTAGAAGATGAACAACTTCAATAAATAAATAAAATAATGAGTCCTTTTGGTGTAATTATATTTAATTTAGTCAAAGTAAAAAAAAGTTATATTTAAAATGCCTATTTTTTAGTGCTCTAAAAAAACGCAGTGCTTAAATGTCGCTTTAGACATGGGGCGGAATAAAGCGCATAAGGAAAAAAGTGGAGTGCTAGAATTGCCAAGTAATACCCAAGCAATGCTTAACAATGCCCTAGCGGTGCCCTTGACAACATACCCTTGAACCAATGGAATAATGGTAGAATTATATTTTTACCCTTACTAATATTCTGATTTATTATTAAAATTGCAGTGTGTTACATAACATGACAAAGGATGAGTTACATTTAAGATAAAACCATATTTTTCTTTAGGTATCTATTCAAACTCTATATCCAACATACTTACCTAGTTTGATCATATCGAATTATTTTCAGCTCATTGCATGTTTTCAATTTTAGAAATGGGCAAACCTACAATAGAGGCGAAGGGTAAATTTTAGTAAATTTCCTTTAGATCTTTATTGGGCCATGTAGTCTAAATTCATTTTGAACTTTTCTAAGTTTTCTTTTACATAAAATGTTCATCGTATATTATTATTTAAAATTAGTTTGATTTAGTCTTAAATTGTTTGTGTTATTATTTTTTATTTATTTGATGGGCGTATCAAATGCACTCATATGTGAATATGTAACTATTACATATATAATGTGTGCTTAGAAAATATGAATGTTTTAGAAGTTGGGAATTACATCACAACGGTTATATATCCCCTCTATATGTACCTTTGTCGTTTGAAGAATTATTTTTTAAAATATGCATATTTATATAGATATAAATATATGTGAAGGAACCATATAGAAGGCAATCTAAAATTATCCTTAATTAAAAAGGTAGTTCAAACATCAGTACATTACTTTTAGAGCTAATTTTGTAAACATTAAAATTTATATATGTATACACACACACATTCATTTATATACATATATTTATATGTATACAAATTAAATTAATATTTTGAGCAAAAAAACACAATGTTATACTTAACTAATTTGCATTTCAACACCATATTTTCAAAACCAAATAGCCTGTGATAAGTCCAAACTTTAAATTAAGAAACAAAACAAGGGAAATTCAACGGTTTCCTTTTTTTCCTTTTGGGAACAACATACGAAATTTAGAACGTGTGAATGTGTAAGTGTGAATATGCAAGTGTTACATATAGAATGCGTAAGCGTTACATATAGAATGTGTGCATAACAAATGTGAATGTTTAAGGTGCTGGGATTTACACCACAATGGTCACATATCCCATCCATATATGCCTTTGTCGTCCAAATAAAAAAAACATTTTATAGTAAACGTACGAAATTTTCCTTTTATGGGTGTTTCAATTATGCTCGTGTGTGAATGTGTAAGTGTTACATATAGAATGTGTTCATAGCAAATTTTAATGCTTTAGGTGCTGGGATTTACACCAAAATGGCCACATATCCCATCCATTTATGCCTTTGTCGTCCAATGAAAAAAACTTTTTATTTTAAATGTACATAGGTATATATATGTAAATATAAGTGTATGAAAGATATAGAAGGCAACCTAAAATTGGCTTTAGTTAAAAAGTTAGTTCAAACATTTTTACATTACTTTTCTAGCAAATTTTGTAAATTTTAAAATTTATATATGTGTATACACACACACATATTCACATACATATATTTATATGTATACAAATTAAATTAATGCTTTGAAACAAAAAAAACCATGAAATTGCACTTAACTATTTGCAATTCAAAACCATATTTTCAAAACAAAATAGTTTTCCACAAGTCCAAACATTAAACTAAGAAAAAAATCGAGGGAAATTACATGTATACATAATGATCAAACAAAAGGAGAAGAAGAGAATCTATGATTGATATTATTAATATCACATGTGTAACATATAAAAGAGAAATTAAATTCAACATGATGACAAAATAAATAATTTAAAAGTAGAACTTTTATAAGTGAATATTATGCTCGGGCCCTTAAAACCCAACTCAATATACGAAAACTCCTCCCAAAAAAATATTATAAATTAGGTCCCAGGAATTAAGTTACTGAACAATTTCACACATTTATGCAATTATTCAGTGAATAATTGCATAAATTTATGCAATTATATCCAAAAATTGCATAAATGTCTACAATTATTCACTGAATAATTTTGGAAATTTTCACAATTTTTTTTGGTGAATAATTGCAGAAATTTCCATAATTTTTTAGTGAATAATTACGGATCTGTTTGCAATTTTTGGATATAATTGCATAAATATCTGCAATTATTCATTGAATAATTGCTTAAATGTAAGCAATTATTCAGTATCTTAATTCTAAGAACCTAATTTATATAATTTTTTTGGCAAGGATGTTTGGTGTATTTTGAAACTTAATAGGGACTTTAGCCAACTGTCCCCTTTAATAATCTTACATAACCCCAAACCATACAAGGAGAAGAATTGAAGGTGTAGAGAATTACAGGTGTAACGACATGGAATTACACCACTTTGATTTGCGATATTTAACTAATTTTAAATATTCAAATACAGATTTTATAAATAAAATAAAACTCTTTTAAATGATAATTAATGATGGTTAAATAGTTTTTCAAATTTGTTTATAAAAATAAATAGTTCGTAGAAAAATCGAAAATGTTACCGGAATTCGTTTTCCGAATTTTCGACTTTTCGTCGGCTAAAAGTTAGAAATGTTGTGAACTCTTTAGCATAGGTAAACAAAATTTTAATAAGCTAATATGTGTGTGTGTATTAGTGTATGTACGTATGTATATATATACACACACACATACTCACACCTAAGTATATAAAGTTGAAAATAAAAATGTCACATCATTAGAAACATTAAGTACAAAGAGTACTTAAACATGTTTAAACATGTTTGCATGAAAATGAGAAAAGGAAACAAGGTTGTGGGCATGAGTACTTGATGTAACACACCACATTTTTCAATAATTGAATAATCAAATAGCAATGAACAGTGAAAATAAACATTTTGGAATTGTCAGAACAAGGCCTCAAAACTTATAAAATTATGTCCATGGTGATTTTCCTATTAATTTCCATATATAATTAGTCAAAATCCGAGTCAATACGAAGAAGTTATGAGAGAAATGAAAAAAGGAAATTAATCATAAATAAATAAGAAAACAAAATAAAAATAAAATGTATATGGGTCGACCCCTAGGTCGACTCAGAACCTCCCTAGGTCGACCAAAAGGAAGCACACCCTAGGGTCAACCCGCGTTTTTACCTGGACGCAGTCTCGTCCAGGTACTTGCCGAACTAATTAAAAATCGATTTTTGCACGATCTGAGCCATATGTCGATAGATTTGATGGCTCCAAACGACCCTGTGACGTGGGGTCTTTCAAATTCAATCCAAGAATCTAACGGTCTGAGATCTTCAAACTCCACTATAAATAGAACCCTAGGCCTAGCTATTTTCTCATAATCAGATTTTCTTGGGAGATGATCTTCTCAATAAAAATATTAGACACCTTAGAAGAGGATCCAGGAAGACCATGAAGCCAAGCTAAGCACAAGCAAAGCTAAGGACGACAGGTGAGTGGATTTAATTATATATGTTTTACGTTTATGATATATTATCGTTAGATTCCCGTTAAATAATTTTATTTAGTATTTATTTCAGTAATTAATCCTTTTAATTAGTATGCTGAGACTATAAATTGTATAAGAGAGCTTATATTTAATTATTATTTGTATAGAAAAAAAGAAAATAGTTATCCACTAAATATAAATAATATTAGGCTTGACAGTTAGGAAAAGGCATAAGCCTAAAAGTAAGAAATTTACAATAATTTACATCTAATTTAAAAGTTGAAATTTAGCCTATAAATGTTAGTTTCTTTTTATTCCTTTTTACGCAAATAAAATAGTAAAGAGAAGAATTCCCAAATACAGACCAAAATAAAAGAACACTAGATTTACATAAATTAGATAAAAGGAGAAAAATAGAAATTTGCAGTAAATTATGCTAAAATGGGAGTAATAAATTAAAGGAAAATCTAATAGCCTGATTTGGAAGTAAGTGATAGATTAATTGATTGGTTTAGAAAAAAGAATATATTTCTATAGTTTAATATTTAAAAGATGACAATAAAGGTAATTGGAAGAGTAAAAGAAAGAAAAAGGGAATTAGTGTAAAATAGAGAAATTACTGTATTTTGCACTATCCAATAAGTAAAGAAATAAAAAAAAAATATCTTGCAGTTACGGATTATTGTTTATAGCTTCATTTAGTATTAAAACATGGAAATGGATTTTTAGCACAGCTTTTGTAACCAACCAAATAGAATAGAACTAGTTCCAAGAATATAAGAAAATAAAGTGAAGGATTAAAGGAATTAAAGAAGGAATCAAGTTAATTATTAGACAAGACTAAAAGCTATAGATAGAAATGTAACTAGATCTGCATTTACTGTGCATACAATAGAATAAAAGCAAAGCAGTTATTATGATAAGTAAATTTGTGACAGTCGGACGCAGTCCCAAGCCAAGATTGTCATATAATATAAGAGAATTAAAGAGAATTCAATATCATGATAAAAGAAGACAGATTAGAATAGAAAAGAGACGCTTGTAATTATATTTATAATATATAGATTATAAAAGAGAATAAAAGTGACTATTGCAAGTAAAATTATAACATAGGTTATAATTAAATAGAAAGAACAGAAAGGCTTATTTTAAGACTTAAATTAAGTTAATAAGAAAATAGAGTAGAAATAACATAAGTGGTTTATTTTAATAAACTTAGATCTTGGATTAAGTTAATAAGCAAGATAATAGAAGTGACCCATACCAACAGCATTCCTTTTCAGTCAGGAACTGATGGTTTCACAATAGTTAGGTGAGGCTGGGACGAGAGTATGCTAACTAGGGTAAATAAGTAGCCAACCGAATAAGAAAATTAAACTAAACACAAAATAAAAGATTAGACTTAGGGTCTAATAAAAGGGTGAGATACATTTGAAGCAGCCCAAAGGATGAAGAGCCTAATGAAGCAGTTCATTACAGATTTCAGCATAGAAGAAGCACGTCCAATTTAGTTATTTTGGGCTAGAAGGAAGTACGAGACTTCAACGGGACGTGAGGGTACTCTAGGATGGGCCTCTAGGGTAGGCATAGTAAAGCAGTCCTCCAGAGGCAGGTCTGTAGGTGTTCTATCAAAAGAGTATGCCTTAACTGCTTTTTGCATGGCATAACCATTGTAGGCAGTCAAAAGGGGTTGATGTTTGGAGTAGGATATTCGTATGTCCTAGTACTTGCAAGTAAGTTTTAGTGGGCATGACCCAATAGGATAGTCGCATGCGGATATCGAGCCAACATCAAAACCAAGAAACGAGTTTGGGAAAGACTAGAGTTAAACCATCAATCCAATGATTCTTTCACTATCGAGACATTGGATGAGGGGCATAACCAATTGGAGTTTAGATTGTTTGTAGTAGGGCACAACCACTTAGTTCTTTAGAGGTCTTTCGATTAGTTGAGGGGTTGCTGCGTGGGACCATAACCACGATAAGAAAAGGGACAGACCAAGTAGAATATATGTATTATAGGCCTAACGAGGCAGTCCTTTACAGACATAGAAAATCCCCGACTGAGTTCCGTACAAGGTAAACCTTGTTAAGCGGGATTCAGGGAGTAGACAGAACGATTACGTATGGTCCTCAAGGTACGCACTGGGTGGTACATTGTGGATGTCCGAGCATTAGTATAGACTAGTGCTGACGTAGTTTTACGTTTTCATAGTAAACGACGGAACATCTGTATTATAGGCCTTATGAGGCAGTCCTTTATAGATGTAGTCATAGAACACCATAGAAGCAAGACGATGAAGTCCTTTGCGAGGAGGATACGGAAGGCACTATGGGTAGTATCTAGGACCGATGCGGTCATTGGGCATATAACTACATATATATCAGTTTTTAGGTTTTGATCTACTAGGGAGTAGACGGGCACGATTCACGCACAGAGGCGAGAGTATTATGAACCCAATAAACCTAATATAACGGTAATTGGAAATAAAACGGTATATGTAGGATTAAGCTTAGAAGTGTATAATTTGTCCATTCACTAGAACATTAGTTCCGACCCCCTCCTCATAACATCCAACAAGTTAGGTAGATGGTTGAGACTTTCCAACTTTGAGACACTTGTTTAGAAAGTGTTATTATATTGGTGAGTATTTACTTATTATTATATTTTAGTCAGTTTCGCTGTGAGATATTTACCCGAGCTCTGATATATTTGTCTTTGCTTATTTGCAGGATACCAGTAACCTAACCCGGGCTTCAGTAGGCTTGGATTTTAGCATTTTTGCGAAAAATCCGGACCCACTGGAATTCGGGTTGTTACAACTTCCAACATGAAAGTCATAGAGATCGATGATCTCTACATATCCAACGGTTGATTTATGCCAAAGCGTCTCGGATTCGACGAAATCTGAGTGTGAAGTCGCGGTAGTTTGTGAGGGTTTCGTGGCAAACGAAGGCAACTGGATGGACGTCGTTTGGGGCGGTAGTAGCCCCTGACAAGGCGTTCGCGTGGGGACGTCCTGATCATAGTCTGGTCGTGCGTAAGAGGGGCGCACGTGAATCTTGGTTCATGGAGATGGGTTCGCGTGTAGCCTGTTGCGCATGTACATAAGGGAGAAGATGGTAATGCCTTTTTTATTAATTAGTGTTTTTATATTAGAACTTAAATGTTCTAACTCGAATAACTTTTGCATACGAACTTGGATCGACGCGCGGTTTTCTCCGTTGCGATCGTATTGGAATTTCAGACATTATGGAACTAGTTTGGCTGCATTATGAGAATGTTCAAATTTGGGCCTTTATTTGAATTTTAAATCGTCGATAAATCAAAGGTGAGTTTTTATACACACACAATTGACTGAAATAATTTTTATGTTGGTTAAATTAATCCGTGAAGTGATTGGAATTTATTGATAGTTGTTTGATAAATTTAATTGACATTTAATTTGACATCTGGATTAATTGATAGAATTTAAATTGACAGTTAAATTGGATTAAAATTTAATTGCCCGTAAAATACCCGATATCGATAATTATGAATTTGTTGTGAATTTTGTTGACTGTTTGGATGATTAGTTGTGATGGATGTTATTGGTTGATATTTGGATGTTTATTTATTTTGATATATCATGTTATCATCCTGTATATAATTTACAGTTTATAAAACTGTAATTTGAATTATTCCAAATAAATTAAGAAATAGGATGAAATTATATATACCTATGACATTTATTTTGGATTGAAATGATATATATCCATCCCTGAATTAAATTGAAATAATTGATTCACTTGGCCGTAGGATAAAGAATTATATACGGACACCAGATTGGTTAAATTAAATTATTTTAAGATTTTGATTTAAAATTATTTAAATTGATTTTGATGTTTAGGAAATAAAAATCGAATTTATTGAAATCGAATTATTTTCGAACTTGAGCTCAAAATGTTGAAATTTTAATTTGATAACAGGAATTGTTTAAATGATCAAAGTTGAGATTTTGAAGTTATAAGCGTAATATGATTTGAATTTCAGAAATTTATTTGTTTTAAAAGATTGAACTTTTGTTCGAATTTTGAATATTGCTAAGTAAAAGTGATGTAAAACAATATATGGAAATTGAGCTCGGAATTTAATTTTATTTGAAGTTTTGGTTTTTTTAAATTAGATATTGAAGGAAAATTTGATTTAAGTGTTTTGAATCGATATTTTGGATATCGAACTCGGAATTTATATAAATCAAAATGGTTTAAATTTGGAATTGGAGTTGAAATTAATTTTAAATTGGAATTTAAATTAATTTGGAATTAGAGTTGAAATTAATTTGGAATTGAAATTAATTTGGAATCGAAGTAAAAAAATTCGACTTGAAATCAGAATTTAATCGATGAAATCGAAATGAAAATTGGAACTGATTTGAATTGGAAAATTTGGAAAGTAAACTGGTTTGACTTTGAAACTATTTTAAATAAATATTTTTAGCATAAACGGTTTAAAATCTATATTCTTTAAATATTCAATTTATTTTGATTATTCACACTATTTTACTATATAAACCATTTTTAATACTCAAACTATTTTCTACTAAATTATTTAAACTATTTTAAGACCATTTAAACTATTTTCTAAAAAAAATTCAAACTGACCAAAAGGGTGAAATGTTTATATTTTAATTTTGGATTTAATTGTGAATTGGGTTAAAGCGAAGTTATAACCTAAATTGTAATTCGAAACAAATTTTTAAGTGAAATCAATATATCAAACTAAATTGACATTTTGAAGTAAAATATGATTTTTGGAGTGAATATGATGATTTCAAAATGGATATTATTTTTGAGTAAATATGATGATTTCGAAATGGATTTGATTTTGAAACAAATATGATATTTTGATATCAAGTACGAATTGTTTTCGAAATATAAAAGTACCAATCAGTGTGTAAAATGACGTTCTGGTTGTTAAAGAGACCGAGGCCTCTTATTGGCATACTCTCTATCAATATGGGAACCACTTTGACAACCGTATACGCGATGGATGATATCCAGAATGTAGTGGTTGAATTAGCGATGTCTACTGGAATTAAGTAAGAGAACGATGATGAATAGCTTTGAAACTCGTGTCATAATTAAAATGACCAAAATAGGTGCCTATGCTGGCCAATGAGGTTAGCTACCTCTAGTGATGTTGATCCCTCATATTACTATTGTGATTTCGTATTCGATGGGTGCACCATTTTCGTTTGGATTGATCGACGCAGTCGGCCACAGATGGGTTACGACTAGGCAAAAAGGGTAAACTAGTAGAATCTTACCTTGGGCATTGCCTTACGTGCCTTGTCATATTTATCCATATACGAGCCCATTACGACTTTGGTTTAGTACTGTACCTATAGGGGACTCACTGGCTACCGACATTACTTGTGACGCCCCACCTCTATGCTCACGCAAGCCAAGGACACTACGGGGTAATGCCGTCAACTAGCGCGAAGAATAAGGCTGTTGAGGAGTGATCATCTGAGTAATTGCTCTGAGCGAGTATTGATATGTCAGATAATATAACTTACATTTCATTTCATGAGGAAATCCGACATATCGAATACAAACCCGAAGCTATCACACAGTGGCTATGAGGTCTTCGGAAAAAAATATAGAAATAAACATAACACAAATTAGTCACAAACATTCATATCACAAAGGCGGAGACAGATATGAATATATAACAAAAAAGGTGTACATCAGAGTAGTGGTCAAATAAGATCCACAATATCACAAAAGAATAGATACAAGTGCTAGACAAAGAATATGTATACATCATAGACTCTATATCTCGAATGTATAACAACAAAAACTACAAATGTAATGTAGTTAGACAAAAGTTAGAAGATGATCCCAGATAAGGAGTCAAGCAGAAGCACCTGTAACATCTCGGTCTGACCCAAGTATTATTTAATAAGAAAATAATAAACGGATCAGTATAGCTATAAATATCAGATAAAATGAGATAGGAAGAGAGATAAGATTAAAATCGTATGATAACAAAAATGACGTACAGTGACAAGTGTACTTTAAACATCAACAAAATCATACAATATCTCTAAAATCTCATAGCACCAAAAAGAACTTCACATTCTTTATTTTATTCACCAAACACCAAATATTGAAAAACTTATAATTGCCAATCACAAAAGTTGGTGAAACGCAAATTCTAGAAATCACAACGAGAAATCCAGAAATCACAAAGGGGGAGGCCTATCACAAACGGAAGCATGAAAACTCCCAAACACGTGCAACATAAACGGAACGTTATTCCATGGTCTCTAACCATAGAGCCGGTGCAACGGCGTAGTGCAATAACGGTACGCCCGAGGAACCAAAAACTCAAATATTTCGGAACAACAATGTAGTGCAATAACGGTACGCCCGATGATCTCGAAAGCCGAAACATCAATGTAGTACAAAAACGGTACATCCGATGAACAAAAAAGCCGGGACATCGATGCAGTACAATAATGGTACATCCGATGAACCGAAAACCGTAAAAGTACATGGGTCGCTAGCCCATAAAAGATATGAGACGAAGCTTAATAAAACGAGGTACAGACCCCCACGTGGACAAAGAGACATCGCACATTGCTAGTCTAAACCATAAAATAATCATCATCGATCATCAAGAAGTGTCGATTACACTAAGCTAGTAAATAAATGAGTTTAGCTTCATGTCCCATAACCACTGGCTTAACTTAAATATTTACGAAGAAATTGTAGATTCCCACTCGTAAATTGTCACAAGAGTTTCAATCGAACAAGTCCAAAAATTAACCGACGAAGTAAACGCAAGCGTTTCATACCACTTCTTTTGCTAAGCCGTTTATTTGATTTTCTCATACGAATGAGGTAAAGGTTTGTATATACTAATAGATTAGAAAACGGTTTTATAAACGAGCTTTGTATTAAAAATAGAGTTGAAATCATCTTTGTAAAAGAGTTTGAATATTTACAACTAGTATAGAAACCTTTGTATTTTAAAGTGACAAAGCATAGAAATGATTGTAGAAACAATCAATCACCAAAATCCACATACGAAGACGTGAATCAAATCCAAAGAAATCGATACCGAATCCATCAAAATGGATATTCTCAAAAGTCCCGAAAAAGAAGTCATCAAAGTCAATAATAAATGATAACAACAAATCGGATAATCACGAATCGATAAAAATTGGAATCTCAAGCAAAATAGGCAAAATGAAGCAGGTCAGTCGACTGACTGCATGGGGTCGGTCGAATGATCCAGAAACCAGAATGTTCCTTTTCCTATAGTCAGTCGACTGACTACAGAGGGTCAGTCGACTGACTGCAGAAAACAGAAACTTTTGTTCTCTGCAGACAGACCCAGATTGGCCTAATTTCTACAGCCAGTCGACTGACTGTAGAGGGTCAGTCGACTGACTGGAACTGAAGCTGTTTTTCAGCTTATTCAAATGAAGTGCAAACTCTTCCAATTCGCGATCGGACGAGCAATGGACTTAAGGGGCTTTTGCCAATCAACAACCCAGTCCTATAGGCTTTCCGATTCACCACCAAAACATGTTCACAAATCAAAGCTACGATTTTCAAAGTTTTGACTTCAAAACACCAAATATTTGAATGTTCACCAAATCAATCCAAACCAAAATCAAATGAACATGTAAAGATGTTAGTAATCCATACCTAATAATCAACGATAGTTATAGACAAAGATGTGAGATAAAAATCTCACCTTTAAACCTAAAAATAATGATTGAGAAGCTTGAAAGCAAACGAAGAACAACTACTCTTCAACTTTAACTCTAGAAGCTTGAATCTAAGCTCAAAAGAAGAACATTTCCTAAGTTAGGTTTAGGAATTTTCTGAAATTAAAGAGAGAATGAGTTGGAAAAGATGAAGAGGAGGCTTACCAAAGCTTTTCCATAAGTTTGGAGCTTGACTTGAGTTTGCAAATGAAAGCTAGGGCTTGGAGTTTTAGTTTCCCTTTCTCTTCCCCTATTTTCAGTTTAGCTTTAGAAAAAGAATGAAATGAGGATGAATGGATGAAGAGGAGGGATGAGTTAGGTTATAGAATGAGTTGGGTGAGACCCAAACCCAAAAGCCCACTTAGAAAACATCAAAATTCAACTCGCTCCAAATATATCGAAGCTTATACTCAAAAAAGTCTCAAACACCATTTTGGACTCAATGGAAGTGGTCTCGAGCCCCAATTCGACTGTTTGCAAAAAGTAGCCTTTTGGACTTCAATCCGATTAATGATTCTATATTTAAATATACAAATCGTAAAATATGCGGGTTGTTAAAGACTCCCCTCCTTAAAGAAATTGCGTCCTCGCAATAATTAAGAGGAAAATAAAAAGTAACAACCATAAAAGCATATCAACACAAAAGAAGAAATTTTGAGGTAAGAAGTTCACCATAAAAGAGCACGAAAGAGTAAGTTCGGATGTGTTTGCTCGATGAATTCTCAAGATTCCCAAGGGCAATTCTTAGGATTTGAGGACCATCGAACTTTCACAAGAAGAACATCTTTATTTCGAAGGCGTTTAACCCCCGAAGTAATGATACGAATAGAATGTTGCTCATAAGTCAAACTTGGTGAAACTTCAATTTCTACAATTTCACCGGGCCCAAGAGTAAAAATCGGAATCCCTAAGGTATTTCCGTAGTATAGAGATGTGGAAAACGTCATAAATAGCAAAAGATTGAGCCGGTAATAAAAAGGCGATAAGCCACGGAACAAATACGTTCGGTGATGGGAAATGGACCAACATCTCGAGGTGCTAACTTTCTCGATTGGCAGAAACGCATAACACCCATCATAGGTGAACACAAATGAACACAAATAAAATTTGGACCTAAAACCAGCTTCTCACCAGCTTCAAGCCAACACAAAGAAATCGGCATGGCCTTTTGTAGAGTGCCTCGAAAGGTGCCATACCAATACAAGATTGGAAGCTATTATAGGAAGAAAACTCAACAAGAGAAATATGATCTTCTCAACTTCCACCAAAAACAAGAACACATGCACGAAAGAGATCTTCAAGAGTTTGATTTCACACGCTCTATTTGTCCATCGGATCGAGGACGATAAGCGGTGCAAAAATTAAGCTTTGTTCTCAAAGCTTTTGAAGACCCTACCAAAATCCACTAGTAAAATAATGGATCACGATTGCTAACAATAGAAGTAGGAACTCCATGCAATTTTTGTTTGATATAGAGTTTAGCCAAAAGAGGTATGGTCCAAAAGAGAAGGACGAGCCTCGAGGCTACCCAAAACAAGAGATGAACATGAATTGGATTCACGATCTCGAATCTCACAAGTGGATAAAGTCTCGGGATTATTCCATTCAGATACCATCATAAAAACAACTGCTTGTTGCTTACAACTAAGGGCATCGGCAACACGATTACCCTTTTCCAGAGTACAAAGAAGATCAAGATCATAAGATCCAAGGAACTCGAGCCAGCGTTGTTGACACAATTTAAGTTCCTTTTTGAGAAAACAAATACTTCGAAGTTTTACGATCGGTGTAGAGAACAAATTTCTCTCTCAAAAGATAATGAGCCAAAATCTAAGAGCGAAAACAATAGCCGCGAGCTCTAGATCATGAGTGGCATATCTAGTCTTGACAAGCTTTAATTGTCAAGAAGCATATGATAAAACACATTCCCTTAGCAAGAGAATGGCACCCAAACCAATACGACAAATATCGGTAAAAACAATAAAGTCTTGATTCCCTTCGGGAATCGCAAGAATAAAAATATCAGAAAAGAGTTCTTTTAAATGATCCTCTTTCCCGAAAAGCTAAGACATTCAAAATTATAATTAACTTTATGTAATTATCTTTTTAGAAAAATTTACTTATTACAAGTCAATTTATTGTGTCTAATTGTCTCATCAAAACATTTAGGAGATTCCTATCGATAACGTTGATCAAGCGCATCGACCAGAATTCTTAAAGCACTCAATGCGCAAAATAACACAAAATCATCTTCTATATGATAAACATGTCTCTTATAAAATTTTCAAACATCCTTTGCTCGTTTTAAGAACAAAATCCAATCATACTTGTAAATATCTTATTAAAAAGATTTCGCAAATTTTAAATTGTTGTTTTCATCCATAATCAATAAATACAAGGATAAATTAATCGAGATATTCGATGAAATAAGGTAGAAGGTTCGTCATACCGAATGACATAACGAACCAAACATAAAAGTCACAACGAGTGCGGAATGCGGTAAGAGGATGCTACCTTCCGCAACTCGTAGCAGATGGAAACCGGTGGCAAGGTCGAACTGAAAAGACCTTAGCACCATACAATAGATTGCTTAGGTGATAATCCTAAGCCAAGCTCAAATATGTTATGGAAAATTCACAAATTACTTGAATGAGAGAAATAACATCTTCCTCATCAAGTGGGTTTAAAGAACAAAAATGTTGCCATCAAATTTGGAAATCAAAATCTTTAAAAACAATAGATATATGATTAACAGATTGAGAATGTCGAAGATAAATAGTCCACATTGGACATAGGATACAGGCTTCATAATGATTAAGCCAATCCTTTCCCAAAAAATCAATTTCGAAGCCTAAGTAACGCATAACATGCAAATCGGCACGAAAGGAATAATCACATAAAATAATCTCGACATTTTCACAAAGTAATCTGAGTGTTGCGGATCCACCAATCAGATTCACAACTCTCAATGAAGTCATCAAGCCCATAATATTAAAAAGAGAAAGAATCAACAAGTTCTTTTGATATAAAATAATGAGATGAACCCAAATCAAAAGAACACGAATAAGATAATCATAAAACAAATATCGTCAAGGATAGAAAATACCTTGACCAAGAGAAGTTCTAGTAGAGGCGTGAACAACATTTAGCTTTCCCTCTCTTTTCTTTGGAAGCCTGTAGCATGAAGATAAAAGATGGCCCGAACTTTTGCAATAATGATAAAAAAATGGTTTCGGGCATTCATTTGCATAGTGGTCCGTAAGACCACAATTGTAGCATTGTCCACGACTAGAGGTAGGAGACTTTGCTATCGAAGTTTCTTGCTTCCCTTTCTTGTTGGGATTGGGATTGGAGCCTTTGAACTTAACAGGCCTCTTCATGTTATTGTTGAAGTTCTGTTTGGCACCTACAACTTCAACATTACTTTCATTATCGGCCTCTTCAAGTCGAAGAGCGATATCAATAAGCTGATCAAAAGAAACATCTAGTTTCAGAAGCAAAGGCTTTTTAAGGTTCTTTTTCAACCCATAGACAAATCTCTGATTTTTCTTCAATGGGGTATTAATATATTCGACCCCATATTTAGAGAGAGATTCAAAAGATGCGACGTAGTCGGCCACAGAAGATTCACCTTGAACAAGGTCAATAAAGCGTCGGGCTAAAGTTACTTTTTCAGCCTCCGACACAAATTTCAATTCGAACCTTTCTCGGAATTGCTCCCAAGTCAGATCCGCTTCGATAATCTCAGAAATAAAAAGCTCATACCAATCTAATGCTCTTTCTTGGAGCATGCTAGAAGCCACTTGGACTCGAAGTGAATCAATAAGATCCATGCGGGAAAAGATGCGATCGCATGATCTAAGCCAAGCTTGGATTTCTATAACAATTTCGGAACCCTTGAATGGCCTTCCACCCAAAGCGGTATAATCTCTGCACAAGCGTGCAAACCCGGATTTAGGGTGAGTTGGCGCTGGAACGGGTCCGCCAGCTCGGGCATTGTTCACAAGATCTAAAAGTTGTTGAGCTGACATAAATACTCCATCCTAGGGAGTAGCACTAGATTGACCGGCGCTGGGACAGCCAGGTCTAACCATTTCTCTTCTCTAAGAAAGAAAGAAAGAAGAGGAAAAAGGTTATTCTCACAAAGGATATCAAACAACCTTGATAGATAAAACAAGGCATCACAAAAGAAAATAGGATAGAACTGTACAAAGACTCGAATTAAATCCTATGGCTCGATTCCTAAGGAAGACTTAGGACAATGATCCTTGCTAGATTATTCTACATTGTTCCGAAGTTTGGCTCTGATACCATGCTGTGACGCCCCACCTCTATGCTCACGCTAGCCAAGGACACTACGGGGTAATGCCGTCAACTAGCGCGAAGAATAAGGCTGTTGAGGAGCGACCATCTGAGTAATTGCTTTGAGCGAGTATTGATATGTCAGATAATATAACTTACATTTCATTTCATGAGGAAATCCAACATATCGAATACAAACCCGAAGCTATCACACAGTGGCTATGAGGTCTACGGAAACAAATATAGAAATAAACATAACACAAATTAGTCACAGACATTCATATCACAAAGGCGGAAATAGATATGAATATATAACACAAAAAGGGGTACATCAGAGTAGTGGTCAAATAAGATCCACAATATCACAAAAGAATAGATACAAGTGCTAGACAAAGAATATGTATACATCATAGAGTCTATATCTCGTATGTATAACAACAAAAACTACAAATGTAATGTAGTTAGATAAATGTTAGAAGATGATCCCAGATAAGGAGTCAAGAAAAAGCACCTATAACATCTCGGTCTGACCCGAGTATTATTTAATAAGAAAATAATAAATGGATCAGTCTAGCTATAAATATCAGATAAAATGAGATAGGAAGAGAGATAAGACTAAAATCATATGATAACAAAAATGACGTATAGTGACAAGTGTACTTTAAACATCAACAAAATCATACAATATCTCTAAAATCTCAAAGCACCAAAAAGAACTTCACATTCTTTATTTTATTCACCAAACACCAAATATTGACAAACTTATAATTGCCAATCACAAAAGTTGGTGAAACACAAATTCTAGAAATCACAACGAGAAATCCAGAAATCACAAAGGGGGAGGCCTATCACAAACTGAAGCATGAAAATTCCCAAACACGTGCAACATAAACGGAACGCTATTCCATGGTCGCTAACCATAGAGCCGGTGCAACGGCGTAGTGCAATAACGGTACGCCTGAGGAACCAGAAACTCAAATATTTCGGAACAACGACGTAGTGCAATAATGGTACGCCCGATGATCTCGAAAGCTGAAACATCGATGTAGTACAAAAACGGTACATCCGATGAACAAAAAAGTCGGGACATCGATGCAGTACAATAACGGTACATCCGATGAACCAAAAAAGTAAAAGAACATGGGTCGCTAGCCCATAGAAGAAATGAGACGAAGCTCAATAAAATGAGGTATAGTCCCCCACGTGGACAAAGAGACATCGCACATTGCTAGTCTAAACCATAAAATGATCATCATCGATCATCAAGAAGTGTCGATTACACTAAGCTAGTAAATAAATGAGTTTAGTTTCATGTCCCATAACCACTGGCTTAACTTAAATATTTACGAACAAATTGTAGATTTCCACTCGAAAATTGTCACAAGAGTTTCAATCGAACAAGTTCAAAAATTAACCGACGAAGTAAACGCAAGCGTTTCATACCACTTGTTTTGCTAAGCCGATTAATTAGATTTTCTCATACGAATGAGGTAAAAGGTTTGTATATACTAATAGATTAGAAAACGGTTTTATAAACGAGCTTTGTATTAAAAATAGAGTTGAAATCATCTTTGTAAAAGAGTTTGAATATTTACTACTAGTATAGAAACCTTTGTATTTTAAAGTGACAAAGCATAGAAATGTTTGTAGAAACAATCAATCACCAAAATCCACATACGAAGAGTGAATCAAATCCAAAGAAATCGATACCGAATCCATCAAAATGGATATTCTCAAAAGTCCCGAAAAAGAAGTCACCAAAGTCAATAATAATTGATAACAACAAATCGGATAATCACGAATCGATAAAAATTGGAATCTCAAGCTAAATAGGCAAAATAGGCAAAATGAAGCAGGTCAGTCGACTGACTGCAGGGGGTCGGTCGACTGATCCAGAAACCAGAATGTTTCTTTTCCTGCAGTCAGTCGACTGACTGCAAAGGGTCAGTCGACTGACTGTAGAAAACAGAAACTTCTGTTCTCTGTAGACAGACCCAGAATGGCCTAATTTCTACAACCAGTCGACTAACTGCAAAGGGTTAGTCGACTGACTGGAACTGAAGCTGTTTTTCAGCTTATTCAAATGAAGCGATAACTCTTCCAATTCGCGATCGGACATGCAATGGACTTAAGGGGATTTTGCCAATCGACAACCCAGCCCTATAGGATTTCCGATTCACCACCAAAACATGTTCACAAATCAAAGCTAGGATTTTCAAAGTTTTGACTTCAAAACAACAAATATTGGAATGTTCACCAAATCAATCCAAACCAAAATCAAATGAACATGTAAAGATGTTAGGAATCCATAGCTAACAATCAACGATAGTTATAGACAAAGATGTGAGATAAAAATCTCACCTTTAAACCCAAAAACAATGAATGAAGCTTGAAAGCAAACGAAGAACAACTACTCTTCAACTTCAACTTTAGAAGCTTGAATCTAAGCTCAAAAGAAGAACATTTCCTAAGTTAGGTTTAGGAATTTTCTCAAATTAAAGAGAGAATGAGTTGGAGAAGATGAAGAGGAGGCTTACCAAAGCTTTTCCAAGAGTTTGGAGCTTGACTTGAGTTTGCAAATGAAAGCTAGGGCTTGGAGTTTTAATTTCCCTTTCTCTTCCCCCATTTTCAGTTTAGCTTTAGAAAAAGAATGAAATGAGGATGAATGGATGAAGAGGAGGGCTGAGTTAGGTTATAGAATGAGTTGGGTGAGACCCAAACCCAGAAGCCCAATTAGAAAACATCAAAATTCAACTCGCTCCAAATATATAGAAGCTTATACAAAAAAGAGTCGCAAACACCATTTTGGACTCAATGGAAGTGGTCTCGAGCCCCAATTCGACTATTTGCAAAAAGTAGCTTTTTGGACTTCAATCCGATTAACGATTCTATATTTAAATATACAAATCGTAAAATATGCGGGTTGTTACATTACTGGTTGTGTTACAGGACCTGCATAGACTACATGCTATAAAAATGTATTAAGAGGGATAAAGTAAAGCCATAACGCTATTTTGATATTTATTTTACTGATAGACATTACCTATTATAGCATATACTATTATATATAAATAGTTTAACGGATCCTTAGGAGATGGAAAATCCCGTAACATCTATTAAGTTATTGTACGCACGTTATACATTGGATATGAGATGTAAAATCCCGTAAACATCTCTAACGCTGTTACACTCATATTTTGTGATATTGATTTGATTTACATAAGAGTATTTTAGACCTGACTCGAGTGTTTTGTTTTCCATTATGTTCGGGTCAGTCTTGAGTTTTCAACGTATTGAAGATTATTCTTTGGAGGACGAAGATGAAGATTTGGTATAATACTATTATTATTATTCCCTGAATCAAGCTATTCTGCTATTTTAATTATTTATCCCTGATGTATATATAACTCTGATAAATGTTGTATAGATTAAAATCAAATGTATAATAAGCAGCTTCATGAACTATTTATTTGATTATTATTTTTTATCGTTTCCGCTGTGAGAATCTGTGTTTGTTTCTTCTTATTTTCTATTTTTTCTTATTTAACCCCATTGATTATCTACGTTCTGGACTGTTTAAGTTGGACATGTGTGGATTATTGTCGATTTAAACCTTCCGAAATGTGGGTCGTCACAAAAAATTCTTTCAATTACTTTTCAAGATGATTGATATTAATTAAAATTAATAAAAGTTTTTAAACTATAATTATACTTTCTGGGATAATAAATGATGTTTCAACAATTATAAATGATAGTTTATAAATGTGGTAATCTTTAAAAAGGAATGTTTAAACAAAGCTCGGTGTAAGTTTTTAATACACATAGAAACATAATTTTCCCTTTTAAAATTATATTTTAAAAGAGTGTTTTTAAAGTGTTTTACAAAAATATTTGTGGTGTCATAATCAAGCCCAAGTAAGAATCAAATGTTTTGAATCTTGATTCGTTTATTTATGACAAGTGTATGCAGTCTAATTCCATATACAATCATTTATTTAAATTCGATAGTTGGTTTCTTAATTATCGATTTTAATATCATTCCTTATGCTTCGTCAATCTAAGACAATTGTCACCCTTTTGATCGTTGGCATCTAATGCCAGGATAAATAAAACCAAACAGCGGGTGAGGGCTAAGCCATGTGGGACGCTCCCATTAGGATATATTCCCATTTATTTAGAATGTTGTTAGTAGCATGCATGTGGGCCGTTCCTATTTGGATGCTCATGTGAGGTGGGGTCCAGCTTGGAAGTTCCTGAGAGTGATGCATGTTTGGCGTGGATTCTTAAGTATATTTTTTCTAGAGGTATACTTTCGGTGTAGGGGAGAGTACCCTCCTGGTTATGTTGGATAAATTGTTTTTCTTATTTCTATTTGAACCTTGGAATTAATCTTTTCTTCTTTTGTGCTTCATCATTACCTGACGAATTTTTGCTCGTTTGAGAGTTGATATCCTTTCTCGGAAATGGCCTAAGCCATAAAGCGAGTAGGGGCCTAGCTATATGGGGTTATTCCCATTAAGGTATCTTCATACCTACTCTAGATCGGAATCAATTTTTTGCTTGCGAAGATGTGAAATAATCGGTAGGGTTGGCGGGGTTCGGCTTGGAGTTCCTGAGAGGAGTCATAGAGAAAATGACCCTCTTATGTATAATGTCTAGGGGTATAATTTTGGTAAAAGGGGGCGCACCCTCCTTATCATTTTGAAAATTTCCCTTTTTCATATTTGATTCCAATCTTTGAATTGTTTCCTTAATTCCATCGAGAAGTGTTTGGAGCTCTTCTCGATGTTTAATTATTTTTTTCCATTCTTTAAGATTGGATTTTGGTCTTGTCTGTGTTCATCCTTTCTTGTTTGGATTATTGTTCTAATCGTTTTCCATTTCTTCATGTTTGGAAGTTGTTATTGTGAGGTAAAAACTTGTTTCGCGTTTAGCGGCCTGGTTTCACATAATTATTAAATGTTCACCTTGTTACTTGAGTTTTCTCACATTGGTTTTCCAGGCTGACTCCGGCGTTATTTTATTATAATGCTTGGGTCAGACTGAGTATTTTTCCAAATTATTGCTGGTGGGACATAGAGCTTATGGAGTAGAGCTGGATGTTCACCTGACGTAATATTTTTACTTTCCACTGTATCATTATATATAAACACCAACAATTGTAAGGTCAGGAAATTATAATTGTCCAACTGATGGGATCTATTTTAAATTTGATGTACTCTGTATCTTGGAGGGACAGTTTATACCTTTATTATATTATATGTTGTCATTTCAGCTGTGAGATACTGTTTCCTTCATTTGTTCTTTTTCTTTTTATTTTGCCCTAACAATATGCCTTTTTGAGGATTGGATGTTCGGCATTGGAATACCGTTGATATATTTGGTGTCAACTTTCGATGGTTGAAAAGGCGGGTCATTACATTTGGTGTCAAACATGAAAATTAAGCGAGAAGCTTAGGATTTGGTAGGGTATGGCTTAGGATTTGGTAGGGTATGGCTCATTAGAAATATGTTAAGTGACATCCTAGAATGAGTTCAGAGTATTATATATATGAGGGCGTATTTTTTATTGTTATAAAAATGTATTGTGTTAATTGACTTATTGGTATGTTTATGAATTCTGATCGAGACGTTGGTTGCCACAGTGTCAATAAGGATTTCTAAACACTTAAACAAGGAAAACAAACACGATATTGATTTCTAAAATTTGGCGAATGAAATATTTTGCCCATGATTATATATTTTTTATATAAAGAAATAATTTTCAAAGTATAGCTATTTATGTTTGTCTATTTGATAATGATAATATTTCGTTATTATCATTACTGTTTGATTTGTCGTGATCGGATAGTTTAGGAGCATTGACTATTGTTTGTTGATTGTTAGCATATGCTCGAAACATTTTATGAGCATCCGTTGATAATTGTGAGTACGTTAAGATGAACCCTTTGTGAATTAAATTTCGCAATTTGACTATAAGGATTTTGGATAAAATGTTGAATTAAAAGTAAATTTTTAATAAGATTTGTTTAATTTAATCTAAATGGGAAGATAAGACATTTAAAGGATAAATATTTGAGAAAATTTTATTATAATAAAGGATAATT
Organism: Allium fistulosum; assembly: GCA_030737815.1. Lineage (NCBI taxonomy): Eukaryota > Viridiplantae > Streptophyta > Magnoliopsida > Asparagales > Amaryllidaceae > Allium > Allium fistulosum. The sequence continues at coordinate 488,820,207 of CM060908.1, forward strand.
ATCATAATATTAGATGATCTTATAAAAAGAAAATTTTATATAATTTGTTTATAAAATGTGTTTTAAAAACGATTTTTGAATTTAAATACAGAATTTGTTTGAAAATAATTTCAAAAGGATTTTTAAGAAAAATAATAGTGATATTACTTGGAAATATTTGTAAGTATAAATATTTCAAAGAAATTTTTTAATAAAAATAAGCTTTCTTTGGATAGTTCGGGGGAAAAACATCTCGATTAGTTTTGTTGTAATCTGAATAACTTTCTATGTGACGATCGAAGGTTTGCTTAGGTGAATGTTGTAGTGCACTTAGTAAATTATTTTCTTTATCGTCGTGCGATCGAGATGAGTTTGAATTCGAACGAACCCAAAGCGTGTGTTAACAAATAAACTGTTAATGTTATTATTATATATATATATATATTATGATTTCAAAAAAGATTTTGAAATAAAACCGAGAATTTAGTTCTTTTGTTTCCTTAAAGGAAATTGATTTAAAATAAAAAGGTATTTTGTATATAATTTGATAAATTTTAATTTTGAACTGTTGCATAGAAAAGAGATGATTTAACTCAAGTTTTAATGGGTCAAATTGAATACGAAGGATTTAATAAGCAATGTTTTATTAAAACCATAGTTTTGTTAATCGTCTAAGTTGTGTAAACCATTTGTTGATATTGGAGCAACTTGTAAACGCCTTTCCTTAGAACACTCTAATGTAAAGGATTCAAAAAGTTGACTCAGTTTTAAAGACCCATATTTTGTTTGGGCCTCCATTTGAATTTCGAAGAAAATAAAAATAAACAGTAAATAAATAAAATAAAATTTACATTTTGGTATACACTCTTAGGATATAAAAGGTATTATAAAAGTAAAAAAAAGTGAAGTAAGTTTTTATTTAACGTTTTATAAAGTTGTGTCTTTATAAAAAGTTTATAAACCTAAGTGAAAATTTATGAAATGATTCATAAATAGTTTTGGTATTGAATGAAATACTAAATGAAAAATATAAGTGATTTAAAAAGATTGGTGGGGTTAAGAAACCAATAAGAGTAGGTATGTAAGTTATACGCAGATCATTTTATTCGCATGGTTCCTGATCCAGTGTTCGAATACATAACTTTGGGGTGATTCACACCGGTCTGAAAAATGATTTCTAGCTTAATTCCTAGCAGCGAACACTTGATTCATATTCTTGATATGATACTAAGGTTTTCTACTATAGTATTGGCTATGCAAGGAGAATAGAGGTTTCTAATTGAGGAACCTGATCGGAGTTTGCACTAGGGAGGTCAAGTCAGTGACACAAGCTCGTAAATGATGTCTATCTATCTGAGTAAATAATCAGATCAGATATCACGTATAGATGGTTTGTGTACATCATATAGACTTAACTATTTAAACTATGGTTTGTGTACATCATTTAGCATTTTATATAATGTTAAGTGTTAGTTTATTCCATTATGGAATTTGATTTTGATTGATATCGTGATTTTATAAACTATGGTTTATAAAGTTGTTGTTTATTAGGACTTAAATTCCGATGCTTTTAAAAAAATGATTTCGAAAGATATAATATTGTAATTATTTTAAAAACTTTATTAAGTATTATTATTATAGATTATTTGGAAAAAAATTTGCGAACTAATTTTTCAAATATTTTTGGTTATGACTAAAGTTCGATGATTAGGGGTTTTTCAATTTGGAAGACTTGTCGAATATATTTGTTTGTTGTTTTGGAGGAACCGTAATACCACTGGATGCTTCATGTTGTTTTAGAGTTATACCATGCTTCGGTAGGAGGAGCCCCCTCCTTGTTATAATTGATTTTGGTTTTGATATATTTCTCTTTGGAGAAATTCGAAAATATATTTTGAATATAAAAACCCAGGCATTTAGTTTTAAACTTATCTTTTGAAAAAAACTGGATGCTTAGTATTTTATTTCATAGTATTCTCTATATCTTTATTGCATATAGTTGTTATATTATTTATGTTGCTATTGCTTATAATAGAAATAGCTTGAGTATTTCTCTTTTGACAGCATGGTTCTCTTTTTGAACTATGTAAGTACAAGATAGGTACAAGAATGTAAGATATTACTATTCGATTTCCTACGCACTTGTATTTGTATTGAGATAGTAAATTGCTTGCAAAAAAGTTAAAAATCAAATGCAAAAGAGGTTCGTAATAGATTTAAAAATTGGCATTTGGGTTTACTGATGACTTTACCCCTGATATGAGAGGCGACTTGGCTTTTGTTTTCTTTTGTTGATTTGAGCCAGTTTTAGCGAGTTGTAGTTTTTTGGATCAGCTGCGTAAAGGAGGTGCTACCAAAATTTTCCATAATATAAAAAATTTAAGAGTTTAATAACTCCTTTTACTTAATGGATTTTAAACTTAAGGGTTTGAAGACATTTTCTACCTACAGGAATTTCGGAGACGAAATTCTTTTTAGGGGGGAGAATGTAAAAAACCCCAAATTTTTTTGTTTGATTTTGAATATTTATTTAATTTTAAATATTCAAATAATTGGTTTTTTAAAGTATAATAACTTGAATTCAAGTGTAGGGATCATTTAAATATCTAAATTATGAATTGAATATTAATTAAATGGGTTAATTAGCCGTATTTAACTCCTTTTAATTAATAAATAATAATGGTGAATTCATTTTGTAAATTTATCTACAATGATTAATGGTTTGAATAAATAATATGTTAATAAAGCGACTTGATTTTGTGGTAGTATTTTTAATTTAATTTTTAGGATATTTCCCTAATTTTTAATTTGGAAAATATTTAAATTTTCGTTTGGCGATTTCTGACAAATGATGATATTTGTAAATTTTCATAGAATAAAATAATCCATGTTTTTTTCTTGGGATCGTGTCGCTTCTTGGTGCATGATCATATTTTTATTTATGTCGTCTACATGTTCTTACGTGAATGGGTTATTGTGTAGCAGAGTACCGTAAATATTTCTTTCAAAAATTTTCAAAATTTAAATTTAAATCATCAAAATGACTTAAGGTGATTTTGAGAGGATAGGTGGCTTGAAAAATATTGTTGAACTTGATTTTTTGGCTAAAGTGTGATTGAAGCAAGATAGTTGAGTTTGTTTATAAAAACAAAAATAAAGTCAAATAGTTATTCTTCTTTCAATTTCCCTTTTTAAATTTCACTTTGCCTCTTCACGTTCTCACCTATCCCATTTCTAGTAAAGAAATAATCATCATCCAAATTAAAAAATTCCAAATCCAATGAACCACTCAACGAAAAATTACAAAACAAGTTTAGGTGTATTCATTTTGGTAAGACCGTCGATTCTGTGTATGGTTTGATGGTAGTGATCATGTTTTGGGTGGTCGATGTTGTGGTTGTGTGTTTGAGTGAACTAGGACTTCGAGTTAGGCAAGTTTTAGGCAATGGTAGGCTAAGGCGAGCTAAGATTTGGGTTTGTCGAATGGAAGAGTACCTGGGCTCGAAGTTCCGTAGGTCATGGTGACTTCTTAGCGAGTGCAACATTTGGGGCGTGGCAGTCTTAGTGCCTAGGTCATGAATCGGAGGAGGTCTTCAGAGGTAATGTGGTTGACGTAGATGGGTTTGGCTCGTGCAAAGGGATTCGTTGATGCTAACGAGAGTCGTTATCGTTGAGTGTCGAGGGAGTTAGGAATGGATGTTGCACACTGCTTTGGGTATCAGGTGTTTGTGTGCACGAAGTGATTAGCTAATTTTGGAAAATGATTTAACTAAGGGATTATGATAATTAATTAAAAGGATTAAGTATTTAGTTGTTTTAATTGATTCTGAAACTTATAAAATTAATATCATGCTCATACGAGGTCAGATTTGAAAGCAGTCTTTTGTGTTGGACTCATATCGACGCTATCCATGTGATGGAATTGGAATCGTCGAAATTGGAGCTAGTTGAATTTAGCGCTAAAATCGGACGTTTTTTAATTTTTGACCGAAATCGGAACATGAAAGCACCAATTATAATTTCGGCGAGTTAACTCACCTTTAAATAAACAATCTGATACCTATGTTACTATAGATTATTATTAAATGCTTTGATGATAGTTAATAGTTTTAACAAAGTATAAACTAGTGATAAAAATGATAGTGATTAAATTTAATTATGTTTAACATAGTCAAATTAGTTATAATTTGTTTGGAAGATCCACTTAGTAGAATAAAACACCATTCTGCTATAATTAAATTGAATAGATTATTTGGACATATATCGAGCAGAATATATCACCATTTTATTCTTGCAAAGTAAAACAACTATTATTATTTGACTGTTTGTTTAGATTTGAATTCCCGCTTGATAGCAGATGACATAAATAACCATTTAGTTGCAAGGGACAAAAAGGAGAACCTAGAGTATTTTCGTAGCAAATAGTTCGCTATGGAAACTTTGAAAAAAATACACATACATATTTGTGGTTTATAGGGGACTTTATAGAGAGACCCAAAGAGGTTTCTGGCCACTATTTATTTACTATTATTCACAACTCATTTATAGTCTTTTATCGTATATATAGATATTTGGTAGGAATATTTGTGACACTACTGTTTGAATTATATAAGTGTTGTTATAGCAATTTCCATTATACCGTTACTTTGGAAATATCATCTCCTTAAAACCTTGTGTGCTTTGAACTTGTGCTTGTATTTTTACAAAATAAATGTTTGGTCGCATATTTGCACTTTGAAAGTTGTTTAAACTATATTTTCAAATATTCTGTGAATTTTTGAGGGTTAAATATGCATTTATAATTTATAAAAGAACTTATAAATGTGATTTATTATCTTTCAGGATATTAAAGTCGTTTTAAAATTTTTAAATGATTATGAATTTGATTAATTCCCTTTTGGGATAATTTACATTTATTATCCTTTGGAAATATTAATAGTGTTTGAAATATATAAAAAGATTACAACTTGATTTATGGTCTTTTGATATAACTAGTGTGGTTTTAAAATTATAAAAGAATTATATCAATTACTTTTCAAGATGATTGACATTGTTTAAAATTAATATTAGTTTTTAAATTTAATTATTACTTGTCGGGGTAATAAATGTTGTTTCAAAAGTTATAAATTTCGCGATCTTTAAAAAGGAATCTTGAAAAATAAAGCTAGGTGTAACTTTTTAATACGTTTAAATATATTTTACCCCTTTAAAATAATATTTTTAAAGAGTGTTTTTAAAGCGTTTTACAAATATTTGTAATGTGAAAATCAAGAATAAGTAAGAATCAAATGTGTTGAATCATGATTATTTATTGATGACAAGTGGACGTGATCTAATTCTATATGCGATTGAATTCCCATATCCAATCATTCTCTTACTTTCGATAGTTGATTTGTTAACTACTGATTTTGATATCATTCCTTGTGCTTCGTCAATCTAAGATGATTTGTCACTCATTTTGAGCATTGGAATGTAACACCTCGGATAACTAAAACCAAAGAGTTAGTGGGAGCCGTGCCATGTGGGTCGCACCCATTAGGATATATTCACATTTACCTAAAAAGTTGTTGGTAGCATGCATGCATTGATGTGAGTATATTTGGATGCTTGTGTGAGCAGGGTCCAGCTTAGAATTTCCCGAGAGGGATGCGTGTTTGGTGTAGGCTCTCAAGTATATTTTATCTAAAGGTATACTTTCGATGTAGGGGGACGCTCCCTCCCAGTTATGTTGGATAAATTCATTTTCATTGTGACGCAGCGGATTATACAAAACAATGTGGATCTATGAAAGTAGCAATCGATGAGTTGATGGATGCTGAAATGCCCGAATTCGTTGATCCGAAGATGCCGAATTCTAGCTATCCCGAACCTGTTGATCGCGCACGATACCGGGTTCAAAGATCTTCAATTCTTCGAGCGTTGATCTAACGCACTAGATTCCACGAATCGGCTTCTACAATCGTTGAATCGAGCGCACTCGATTAACCGAAAGAGGAGATAGGAGATTACACTCAACTACCAATTTGAATGAAAGCACAAAGCAATCAAAAGAGAATTTTATTCAAAAATCAACAACCTTTACAAATGAGACTCACGCACTATTTATAGTAGTTACAACTCAACACACACAAAAACTTCAAAAAATACAAGTACTTAGGTCGGAAACGACCTATAGATGACGACTTACAAACAAGTACGAGCTAAAAAGAAACACAAACGACTCAAAGATAAAATGGCTCATTATCAACGGTTCAGATTGACGCGGCATCAGGATCCTCGGCTACAAGCTTTCGCGACTTAACACCCAACGACTTAAGATATCAGCGGTAGAGATTAACTCGCAGAAGAATCAATGGCAATAAGCTTCAACGACCTAAAATGAGACTTTGCGACTTAAGAAGCATAACTCCGCGACCTAAGTCTGTACGACTTAAAACTTCGCGACTTAAGAACATTGCATCTTCACGTGACTTAAGAACCCTCTTTATGCGACCTAAGTTCTTGCGACCTAACTTAGGTTGAGACATTTTGTTGCGACTTAGTATAAGTCGTTTCATTTTAACCCGTAGCACTTTTAACTCGGTAAGTCGTTTGAGCGACCTATCTTCCAATTCGTTAGGTCGTACACGAGTTAACTCGTTAAGTCCTTCCTGCGACCTACCTTCCAACTCGTTAGGTCGTACACAAGTTAAAAACATGTTAAGTCGTATCTCCTTTCTCTTCAGATTATTAGGTCGTAGCCCTGACCTAAAAGATACGTTAGGTCGCTCGCGACCTAACACTTTAGCTCCCCGCCAATCCTCACACACTGCTAACTCGCTAGCCTCCTTGTTAGCTCGTAGTTCTTCAGTAGATCGTTGGTGATCTTTACTAGGTCGTTGGTGCGACCTAAAGGTCTTGTTAGGTCGTTCGCGACCTAACACTTTAACAATTTTTGCTTCATCAACCAGTAACGACTTAAAAGCTTCGTTAGGTCGTACGCGACCTAACCCTTCATCCTTCTGGGCTACATCATCCTCCCCAGGTTGAGAAAAATTCGACCTCGAATTTGTACTCTCTTCCTCCACAACAAATTCATCCTCGTGATATGGTACGAGATGTTTGACGTTGAATACGTCAGACGTATACACATCATCTGGCAGTTTCAATTTGTAAGCATTTTCATTAATTCGCTTCACAACTTCCACCGGACCGATTTTTCTAGCTTTCAACTTGTTATAAGCGCCCACTGGAAAACGATCTTTTGTTGACACTGCATAAACCTAATCACCTTCTTGAAATTCAACATTCCTTCGCTTCAAATCTGCAGATTGTTTATACTTCTCATTTGCTTTCTCCAATCGTTCCTGAATGATTTTATGACATTCCGCCAATCCATCAACAAAATCAGCGGCTTTCTTAACTGTCTTCTTTGATTGTGGCACTACCGTTAAATCCAACGAACCCTTCGGTAAGCTTGAATATACTATCTGAAATGGACTGAACCCTGTGCTACGATTTACCGCATGATTATGAGCAAATTATGCCTGGCATAACTTCACATCCCAACTCTTCATATTATCTTGTACAAGACACCTCAGCAAATTCCCCAATGATCTGTTAACAACTTCGGTCTGTCCATCCGTTTGCGGATGATAAGCACTACTAAACTTCAGCTTTGTTCCCACCATTTTCCACAAACTCAACCAAAAGTGACTCAGAAATCGAGTATCTCTATCCGACACAATAGATTCTGGCAATCCATGAAGTCGATAGATCTCCTTGAAAAACAATTGAGCAACATGAACAGCATCCGCCGTCTTCTTACAAGCAATAAAATGTGCCATTTTCGAAAATCTGTCCACTACAACTAATACAGAATCATTTCCCCTTTGAGTTCTCGGTAAACCCAAAACAAAATCCATACTGATATCCACCCATGGTTTTACAGGCACGGGTAACGGCATATATAAACCAGCATTAGTCGCAGTTCCTTTCGAAACCTGACAAATATGACAACGCTCCACAAACCTCTCTACCTCTTTCCTCATCGATGGCCAAAAGTAAGATTGTGAAATCAACTGTAATGTACGGTCTCTCCCAACATGTCCTTCGTCATGTAGCTCCTTCACAATTTTCATTCTCAAACTGCAATCAGGTATGCACAATTGATTTCCTTTGAACAGAAAACCATCTACCATCACGAATTCATTCGTCTCCCCATTCTTGACTTTATCAACAAACTTCATAAAGTAAGGATCTTCCACAAATAATTCTGGTAACATGTCAAACCCCGTCACTTCAACCTTCATTGTTGTCAACAAATGATTCCTCCTACTCAAAGCATCAGCTACACGATTCGTCACTCCTGACTTGTGTTTAACAACAAAAGTAAACTGTTGCAGATATGCAATCCACGATGCATGTCTCGTTGAAATCTTGTCTTGCCCTTGCAGATGCTTCAATGCCTCATGATCAGTGTAAAGAACAAACTCTTTCTGAAATAGATAATGTCTCCAGTGTTTAATAGCTTGCACAACAGCATAAAATTCCACATCATATGTACTGTATCTCATCTTCGCTCCTGACAACTTCTCACTGAAATAAGCAATCGGACGCCCCTTCTGACTCAACACTCCCCCAATCCCAACCTTTGACGCATCAGTGTGTAGCTCAAACAATAACTGAAAATCTGGTAATACTAGAATTGGTGCAGTCGTCAGCAACTCCTTGATCTTCCCAAAAGCATCCCCTGCTTCTACTGACCATGAAAACTGTTTGCCCTTCATACAATCTATAACAGGTGCCATCACACTACTAAAGTGTGGGATGAACCTTCGATAGAATGAAGCCAACCCGTGAAAACTACGCACTTCCGTTATCGTCTTGGGCTGCGGCCAATCTCTGATAGCTTCGATTTTACTTTGGTCAACCTGTATTCCTTCCTCCGATACAACATACCCCAAAAATAAAACACTCCTCGCCATAAAAACACACTTCTTTGTAGCAGCATAGAATTGTTCTTCACGAAGAATAATTAACACTTTCTTCAAATGTTGAACATGCTCTTCTGTACTAGAACTGTAGATCTGAATATCGTCAAAGTAAACCACCACAAATTTCCCAATGTACGGCCTAAAAATCTGGTTCATCACCCTCATGAATGTACTCGGTGCATTCGATAGACCAAACGGCATTACCAGCCACTCATACAAGCCTTCCCTCGTCTTGAATGCTATCTTCCATTCGTCCCCTGGTCTAATGAGAATCTGATGATAACCGCTCTTCAAGTCAATCTTAGAAAAGATTACAGATCCACTGATTTGATCCAATAAATCATCAAGCCTCGGCATCGGAAATCTGTATCTAACTGTGATCTTATTCAATGCTCTACTATCTGTGCACATCCTCCATGTTCCATCCTTTTTGGGTACCAATAAAGCTGGTACAGCACAAGGACTTAAACTCTCCTGCACACGCCCATGTTCAAGCAATTCTTCTACCTGCCTCCGCAACTCTTCATGTTCCTTCAGACTCATTCGATAATGTGGTTTGTGTGGCAACACTGCTCCCGGAACCAGATCGATTTGATGTTGTATGTCTCTCAAAGGCGGTAACTCCTTTGGCAACTCGTTTGGAAATACATCCTCAAATTCTTTCAAAACTGGCTTTGCTTCTTCTGGTATTTCAACCTCTTCACTACTCTCTCGTCCAATCAACAAGAATACTTCCGGCTCTTCCTCAACCTCCTTAACAAACTCCTTCAAAGATAGTAAAGTTTTCAGCTCTTCAATTTCTTCTGACTTACTTTCTCCCGGTTGTCTCTTCTTTGGAACTAAGATAATCTTCGTGCCTTCAAACATAAAGCTGTAGCTATTGGTCCGACCGTCATGTTGTACTGATCGATCATACTGCCATGGTCTTCCCAATAATAAATGACAAACATCCATCTCTACTACATCACACCAGATCTCGTCTTTGTATTTCTTCCCAATAGAGAATGGAACATGAACTCGTCTATCCACCTTCACTTCTCCTCCTTTTCTCAACCATGCTAGCTTGTATGGATTCGGATGTTTTTTTGTCTTCAACTTCAACTTTGTCACAGCCTCGGTTGAAATGATATTGTCACAGCTTCCTGCATCAATCACAAATTTACACACCTTCCCCAGTATAGTGCATGTCGACTGAAAGATATTACTCCTCAACCAACTAGCTTCCTCCTGCTTCGGTGTCAAACATGATCTTCTCAGCATTAGATTACAACCTTCATCTCCTGACGCAATATCCTGTTCATCCTCCTCAACTGGACTAGAATAACCTTCATCAACATCCTCATTCTCAACTTCTACAATCATGGTTCTCTTCTTTGGCTTTGGACACTCATTGCTTTTATGACCCACTTCTTGACAATTGTAACATTTGAAACCATTGTTAACTCTCGCCTTCTCAGCCTCCTTCACCACTGGTCTACTGATAGGTTTAGAAACATTAGAACTCCCACTAACACCCTTCACTTGATTGTTTGAATTAGTAAACACACATCCTCCTCGTCTACCCTGCTTCTCCCAAGCTAACGCTTTCTGATGTGCTTCCGCTACAGATCTAGGATCGAACATATTAACCATATCCTGAATCTGCATTCTCAATCCCCCAATGAATCTAGATGTCAGCTGCTCTTCCGTTTCCATAATATCATTCCTTGCAATAAGTTGATAGAATTCATCAGCATAGTCATTCATAGATTTCGTCCCTTGTCTCAAGTTCTGCAAACGTTGATACATCAAAGATTGATAATTGTAAGGTAAGAACGTTGCTTTCATCAATTTCTTCATCTTCTCCCAAGATTCAACTTTTGACTTTCCCATTCGTTCACGTGTAAGTTTGGTTTGCTGCCACCATGCCAAAGCTCTACCCCTCAGTCTCGTAGCAACCAACTTCACTCTACGATGTTCTGGAACTTCTTTGAAGTCAAAAATCTCTTCAACATTAGCTACCCAATCTAGAAACTCCTCCGCTTGCATACCACCTTTGAATTCAGGAATTTCAGTCTTCATCCCCGTCTCCCACTTGTGATCATACTTAGAGTAATTTCTTCCTTGTCCTCGTCCTTGTCCTCGAACACTACCACCAACATACTCCTCTTCAAAATCAGATGTATATCGTTGTCTATCTCGTCCACCCACATCTCTACTACCATTACGTCTTCCACCATCATCCCTTCTATCTACATTCCTCCGTTCTCGATCATTCACGTTCCTCCCACGCCCTTGATCATTTTCAACACTTCTGTCTCGATTGGAATGTGGCGAGACTCTACTACCCCCATGGTTAGATTCAGGTGAAACCCTTCTCCGATTTTGATTCATCTCCGTCATAAGCTTCTCTAACCGGCCAATTCCTTCATTAAGCTTTTCACTAAAGTTTTCATTGATTCTTTGCTCCATCTCATCAGCCTCTTCTCATCGATACAAAGCTTCAACGTTTTGATGTCGATTGGCTCTCCTTGGCGGCATACTTGAAATTTTCACAAACTCTTCAAACTCAAAATTCAAACACTTTTCGGACTTTGATCTAAAATGAAACAGATCGAAAACTTCCACTTTGTTGCAAATCGCGATGAACACGATGGACAAAGTTTCGGCCTCCCACTAAAATCCGATCAAACAACTTCAATACAAAGTCGAACACTTCAACTTGCTCTCGGCCGTGATAAACAAACTCAAACCTTCACTTCGATTCAAACTTCTTCAAACAATGATTAGGTTCCAAGTCTCGATCTAACTATGATTGGCTAGAACAGGCTCTGATACCAAAACTGACGTAGCGGATTATACAAAACAATGTGGATCTATGAAAGTAGCAATCGATGAGTTGATGGATGCTGAAATGCCCGAATTCGTTGATCCGAAGATGCCGAATTCTAGCTATCCCGAACCTGTTGATCGCGCACGATACCGGGTTCAAAGATCTTCAATTCTTCGAGCGTTGATCTAGCGCACTAGATTCCGCGAATCGGCTTCTACAATCGTTGAATCGAGCGCACTCGATTAACCGAAAGAGGAGATAGGAGATTACACTCAACTACCAATTTGAATGAAAGCACAAAGCAATCAAAAGAGAATTTTATTCAAAAATCAACAACCTTTACAAATGAGACTCACGCACTATTTATAGTAGTTACAACTCAACACACACAAAAACTTCAAAAAATACAAGTACTTAGGTCGGAAACGACCTATAGATGACGACTTACAAACAGGTACGAGCTAAAAAGAAACACAAACGACTCAAAGATAAAACGGCTCATTATCAACGGTTCAGATTGACGCGGCATCAGGATCCTCGGCTACAAGCTTTCGCGACTTAACACCCAACGACTTAAGATATCAGCGGTAGAGATTAACTCGTAGAAGAATCAATGGCAATAAGCTTCAGCGACCTAAAATGAGACTTTGCGACTTAAGAAGCATAACTCCGCGACCTAAGTCTGTACGACTTAAAACTTCGCGACTTAAGAACATTGCATCTTCACGTGACTTAAGAACCCTCTTTATGCGACCTAAGTTCTTGCGACCTAACTTAGGTTGAGACATTTTCCTGCGACTTAGTATAAGTCGTTTCATTTTAACCCGTAGCACTTTTAACTCGGTAAGTCGTTCGAGCGACCTATCTTCCAATTCGTTAGGTCGTACACGAGTTAACTCGTTAAGTCCTTCCTACGACCTATCTTCCAACTCGTTAGGTCGTACACAAGTTAAAAACATGTTAAGTCGTATCTCCTTTCTCTTCAGATTGTTAGGTCGTAGCCCTGACCTAAAAGATACGTTAGGTCGCTCGCGACCTAACACTTCAGCTCCCCGCCAATCCTCACACACTGCTAACTCGCTAGCCTCCTTGTTAGCTCGTAGTTCTTCAGTAGATCGTTGGTGATCTTTACTAGGCCGTTGGTGCGACCTAAAGGTCTTGTTAGGTCGTTCGCGACCTAACACTTTACCAATTTTTGCTTCATCAACCAGTAACGACTTAAAAGCTTCGTTAGGTCGTACGCGACCTAACCCTTCATCCTTCTGGGCTACATCACATTGTTTCTATTCGAAACTTGGAATTAACCTTTTGTCTTTTCTATTTCCTCAACAGAAGATGAATTATTGCACGTTTGAGTGTTGATATCCTTTGTCGAAAATGGCTAAAACCAAAAAGCGAGAAGGGGCCAAGCTATGTGGGGTTATTCCCATTAGGGTATCTTCACATCAACTCTAGATCGAATTCGGCTGTATGCTTGTGGAGATATGAAATACTTGGATACTTGGTAAGGTTGGCGGGGTCCGACTTGTAGTTCCCTAGAGGTATTACAAAGAAAATGACCCTCTCAGGTATATTGTCCAGAGGCGTACATTTGGCAAGGGCGGACGCACCCTCCTAGTTATTGATAGAAAAATTTCCCTTTCCTTTATTTGATTCAAATCTTTGAATTATTTCCTTAATTGCATCGAGAAAAGTCTAGAGCTCTTCCTGATGTTTAATTATTTTTTCCAATTCTTTAAATTTTGTTTATAACCTTGTCTATGTTCATCCTTCCTTTTTTTTGGATTGTTGTTCTAATTGTTTTTAATTTCTTCATGTATTGAAGTTTTTCTTGTGAGGTAAAAACCCATCCCACGTTTAGTGGTGTTGTCTCACAGAATTATGAAACGTTCACCTTGTTGCTTGAGTTTTTTTATGCTGGGTTTTCAAACTGATTCAGGTGTTATTTTATTATAATGCTCGGGTCAGACCGAGTATTTTTCCAGGTTGGTGTTAGTGGGATATAGAGCTCATGAATTAGAGCTGGATGTTCACCTACCGTCATATTTGTACTTCCGCTGTATCGTTATATATACCCATCAGCAATTGTAAGGTTAGCAAATTATAACTATCCAGTTATGGGGTTTATTTTAAACTCTGATGTACTCTATATCTTGGAGAGATAGTTTATACCGTCTTTAATATATTATATGTTGTACTTTCCGTTGAGGGATTATGTTTCTTCTGTTTGTTCATTTTTTTCATTTTTTTTCTTTTATCCTAATAATCTCCATTTTCGATGATTGTATGTTCGGCATTGGAATACCATGGATGTATTTGGTGCCGATTTTCGATGATCAAAAATGCAGATTGCTATAGTATGCGTCCGCACTCATCTCTCGATCGTAGTGGAAAAATGCCTATTATTGATTAATCCAATGTTCACTACGTGCGAATCTCCACTAACACTGGGCCCCTACCTATTATCATCATGTTACCTTTTGTCACTTATTGCCCAGCTCCAGCGTCCACTAGTACTACATTGCGCAAGAAAAAGTGCGGTCACTGAACCTCTTATTAGGACCGATGTAACGACCCAAAAATTTTGAACATTTAAAATAGAATATATAATTGAATTTAAATATTGAATGTTGATTTAACCTGAATTTCAAATGCCTCTGTTTATTTGGCAATTTAAATAATTGAATTTAATAATTGAAAAATTCAATAAATTGCTGAATTGCTAATTTCGGACCCGTTAAAAATATTTTCAAGGCTGAGAAAATTTATATTGATAATACTGAAGATAATATAGCTTCAGAATTGAATTTGAAACTGTTCAGTTTTAAATTTTATCGTTTAAATCGATATTTAAAAATAGCGTTCTGGGGCACAGCCTCGGAATTCGACGAAACTAGTTCCATTGGATCCGTAATATTGTATTATTATCAGATTTCAATTTTTGTAGTGATCAGAGTTATTGAGTGATCGTACGATAAGCAAACGCGCTGATATAATATAACGAGATATTTTTAAACATAAAAATATAAATTTTTATCAATAGCCACCCTATAACTTTTCAATGCCGACCAACTCTCTGCTTAACCACGTTCTCTTGTCTCCCCATTTCTTTAGAAATCTCATATGAGATCAGTTCGTTCAAATCGAAATAATGTCCGCTTTTGTTCTTCATTCGAAAATCTATCTCGTTCAAAAATGTTGGTCGCGTCTCCTTTAATTCATTCGTTCAAGAAAATAAAATGGAATGCCACTTATTTGCTTCACCAAAATTTCTTCTTTCCTCCCCTCAGTATAATCAAAGGGATCGAACGAAAATAAAAATGGCCGTCCACTTTAAATCAAAATCACGACTTCATCTAGTTCCTCAGCTAATCATCGCTCGAGTTCTAGTGTTCGCGATGGCTTTGGGTTCGAACTCAAGCTCGAGCGATCGCGATGTCAAGTGCGAGGTGATGGCGACATGTAGGGTTTCGATTTGGGTAAACTTGAGCTGGTTGCTCGCGTCGAAGATGGCGCAACGGTCATGGGCACGCGTGCGATGGAGGTGATAGCTCGAACTCGTGAGCGACACTGGTGGCCTTGGCAACAGGCAAGTTGAAGCTAGGGTTTACTCGCGTGTGCTATGGAAGTGGTGTCATGATTATCTGGGCAATCGAGTTCGTCTTTGAGTGCTCGATCGAGGTAACATCTCATGTTTACTAATTTAAAATTGAATGAATATTCATATATTTACATTGGAAGAAAATGATGAATAAAAATAAAATAAAAACTTACTGTAAGGAGCTGCAGTTTTTTTACATATATAATCTGTATATTTCCATTTAAATATATTTAAGAAGAAAGTATATATATATATATATATATATATATGTACAAAGAAAAATTTTATACAGTAAAATAAATTTGGTTATTTTAGAGGGAAATTGATTTGAAATCAATTTTTTAGATAAAATAAAATTTATCAAATGAAAATTGGTTACTCGATTTAATTCGAATATTAATAATTGTATAAATTGTTTTTACAACATCAAAATCATGAAGAAATGGTCAAAATAGAAATGGGATTGCAAAATAAAAAGCTAAGGTGAGATCTTCTCACTCAAAAGGAAATTTTGATTTTTGCAGTTATTGATTGTTTGCTGTTTGGATGTGATATTAGATATAGTAGGATATATCTATATATATAGCAATATATATTGGCATATGTATATATATTGCAGTTGTGATTTCCCGCATTATATAGCGGATGAGACCCTATTGTGCCGCATAATAGCGGATGATATTTTTATAAAATCCCATATACCGCGATATTCCACCTCGAAGTGGAATTGGTATTGTGCTAACATTTGTGGATGCAGGAAAACAGGTTGGAGGGATCCAACTGGATTCCTCAAATTGTTTGAATATTATTTCATATGTGAATGATGTGATTTATTGATAATCCATGGATGATTTATTGATAATTGAAATTGTTGGAGGCTAAAATTTAGCCGAATGTATTTTTGGTATCGTTGTATACCAGAAATGAATATAAATTGGATTTTGAAATTTAAGTGGAAAACTTTAAGTATATTTATTTTTAAGAATTAAATTTATTTGAAAGAAGGAATTTTAAAGTATTAAAATTTATTGTCGAAATCTTATCGAATAAATTCTAAAATATGGGAAAATATAATAATAAATTAGTTTTGAATAATATAGCTTAAGAGTTGAAGAATTCATTTAAAAATGGAATTTCGAATAATTTGGAGAGATAAAGGAATTTATTTAAAAAGGTGATAAATTGGTTTGAAATCAATTTGATAATTTATTTCGTATTTGAAAATGAATCTTTGGGAAATCGATATGAAAATTTATTTGATGTTGAATGAAAAATTGATTTGTGTTGAAGATAAATTGGAAATCGATTTGTAAAATGATTTGGGATTTGAAATAAACTTGGAAATCAATTTGTAATTGATTTGGTAATTGAAATCAATTTAGAAATCAATTTGGAAATTGATATTGTAACGACCCAGAATTTTTGATAATTAAAATTCGAATATTTAATTAATTTTAAATATTAATAAATGGAATTTAGAAGTCGAATGATTTATTTTTCAAATATTGGGTTTTATGTGATAATTAAATCGATAAATTAAATAGTGGAATTCCAGAGATAATTGAAAAACGAGTTTAAAAATGATTGAAATTGATTTGGAAAATTTTATTTAATCATACTGGAGTTATATAAAGGTTATAGAACTTTTAAAATTGAATTTGGAGTTAATCTGTGAAAATCGAAAATTTTAATATTTAATTAACGACTGAAAAATAGCCAATTTTCGAACAGTCTCAGAATTGAACGAAACCAGTTCCATTGGATCCGTGATAGTTAGTTATTATCGGATTTCCATTTTCGTAGCAATCGAAGTTATCGTTTGACCGTGGCAACTCGAAACGCATCGATATCATTTTAATTTTAAATCGTCGAGTTAAATTAGTCATTTTTCAAAAGGTCTCGGATTTCGACGAAACTAGTTTCATCGGATCCGTAATGTGATATTATTGTAAGATTTCAAATTTTGTAATTTTTGGATTTACCGTTTGTCCGGGGCAAGCCAAAACGCCTCGAAATCGATTTAAATCGGTTTAATTTAAATTGATTGTTTATTGTCATATCTCACACATATGATCGAATTAGCTTCCGAAACTTGTTCCATTGTGTCCGGAACGCGGGATAAACCCCAGAAACGTCAGTCACCACGCGTAAATCGGAGATCGAAAATCCAAAGTGAATAGTGTTTTTCGTCGTTTTTCTATAAAAGGAACCCCTCTTTTCATTTTGCTCAAACCCTTTCCCTCTAAACCCTAACCGCCACCCTATATTCGAACAGCCAGAAATCGTTCGTCTTCTTCCCTCAATCTCTCATAATCCATCAACCATTAAGGGGAACTCCTAACTACAAAGATGAAGATCACAACGAGAGCTTCAGATTCGTACGGTGGAGATGGGCTTTCGTTGACCAGAGGAGGCGCTAGGAGGCCGCGTTCAAGCTCGTCTTCGTGCGTTTTTTTGGGCAGGGGGGATGACCGAGCTCGATGCTATTCTCGGTGATGGTGGAGCATGTGACGAGCTTCATCGTAGTGTATCTTGATCGTTGTAGAAGTGCTCGATTTAGTCGCGAAAATTGGAGTGAGGATGGCGGCTTTGGGTTCAAACGCACGTAACCTGGAAGCTTTGTTTCGCGTGGGAGGGAAGATGAAAATCACGGCCGTGATTTGCTTGATTGAAACGAACGGCTCCGATCTGTTTAGGGGTATAAAATATAAAAAGAAATTTGTAAATAATTATATTAAAATTTGTATAAACTTCTGAATGCGATAACTTTTTGCTGCGAGATCGGAAAATGATGAAACAAAGTGCGTTGGAATCGTATCGTCGAATGCTACGCAGTGCAACTGATTTGGAGTCGATTGGAGTCAAGAAAATTTTTGGGTAAAATTAAACGTCTGTTTAGTTTTATCCGAAATAAACCGCTACGACTGTTATTGAAAAGCAAAGGTGAGATTTTTCTCACTCAAATTGAATGTGGAATTTTTGCAGTTATTGATGATTGCTATTGGATGTGATATTAGATATAGTAGGATATATCTATTATATATATAGCAATATATACATATTGGCATATGTATATATTGGATTGATTGATTTTCCCGCCTCGTATAGCGGATGAGACCCTATTGCGCCGTTAGTAAGCGGATATTTTTATAAAACCCATATACCGCGATAATTCCGTACTGGAGCGGAATTGGTATTGTGCTAACATCTTTGGATGCAGGGAAACAGGTTGGAGGGATCCAACTGGATTCCTCACCAGTAGTTATTTATTTACAGATATTGATGTATATTCTGTTATCATATTGATATATGATGTTTGTTGTTGTGATTGACTAATTGGTGCTGTTGCATCATCGGATTCAAGTTTTGAAGTTTAAAAATAACGACTTTTACTTTAAAAGGATTTTAAAGTGATTTTTGAAAATATACGTTTTATGGAATTTTTGAATTGATTTATAAATGTTAAAATTTTAAAGTTATAAAAGTTATAAAAGTTATAATTTTTAGTGGAATATAACCAAAGTGTCATTTTTGAAATAAAAGTCGATTTATTTATAAAATGGTTTAAGTTGGAATTTTTGAACAACTATAAACGATGTGTATAAAAAGATTTATAAAAAATTTGATATTTATAAATCAAATATTGGAATTATAAAACAAAATTTTATAAGTGTTAAAAATGAAATATTTATGGAATTCATAAGTAAATGAAATTTATAGATTTATAAATTGTGAAGTTATAAAATGGATGAAACTGTAGAATGAAAGATTTATAAGAGATTAACTTATGAATTGGATTTTTGCCTTTAAAGGGAATATTGATCGAATTTGTTAATAAAAGGAGATTTATTAAATCGAAGATGTTAGAAAGTAGAAATGGAATTTATAAACGTTGTTTTATAAATTCGAAATCAATTGGATTTGATAAATTTAATATAGAAGGTTATTAAAGAAGATATATTCGCGATTTTGGATAGCGAATTTTTATTGAAACAAATGTGTAGGAAATATTGAAATTTGGTTAGTGAAGTATATTCACGATCTTGGACAGTGAATATATTGTTAAGTAAAATGGATAGTTTTGGAAAAGTGATTTTGTAAAATGAAGTGATTGTTTTAAAAGATGTTTTAAAACATGTTAAATATCGAAATCATAGATTTCAACATTCATTGTTGAAATAGACGTTTTCGAGAAATTTAAGGAAATGATGGACTATAACACTGTTGTTATAGTAAATGATTTCCGAAAGGAAATGTTTTATATAGTATTGGGATTTATATATCTATCAAAATCTGAATCCCTATACTAGTGATTTTGAGTCGTCGTAACGATGTTTTACGTAACATTCGTTTTGACTCAAATAAATATTGTCAAAGTAAATGATTTCCTTAAAGAATGAAATATATACTTAATTTTGATTTAAGTATATAGAATATTTTCCAAGTGTTGAAAATAAATGATTTGTGAAATACTTATTATTAAATAAGTATGGAAATGCTTTTCCAATATGAACGAAATGTTTTGAGAATTTATCTCAGTAAAGATAAATTGAAATTGAATATTGAAAACGGTTTGAAATCGAATATCAGTAGATATTTTGAAATATAAATTCACTATGGAATTTATAAAGGAAATAAAAATTGTTTTAGAAAAATAAACGTTGATTTATTTTTGAAGTGTGGAAATTTTATATCTATTAAAGATATTTTGGAAGATAAAATAATTTTGGAAAATTATTTGGAATCTGATGATGTTGCGCATCTTTATTGATAGTTAAATAACCGACTATCAATAATTACCTTTAGATAGGTATTTGTTGTGAATTGGATGAATTTGAATGCCACACTTGTTTTTAAATAAACGCTCACTATTCGGGTTAGCCCGGAAAGGACCATGGGGTCGTATAACCCATTCCGAATATGTGATACGTCGTTATGAATTGCATTCGAAGACCGGTGTTGAAGACCGGATATTTTTGAAAACGGAAGGATTACCGTCGAGTTACTCTACATCGGCTGATCTCCGATTTAGAGGTTTTATCACCCTAAGTGACGGGAAGTCCGGACGTGATTAGAAATTTATCCGGATATGCAAGGGCTTCGTGAGAAGTGCCTTCGGTTCTGTTCGATCCCGGAACAGACTTGTATGGATTGTGTGTCTGACGTTACAATTTGAGATATAAAGCTGATTTCTTTCAAATACATTTCTGTTGGTGGCGGAGAATTTATTCTCTTAGCTTAACACCCTTCTCTGAGACGTACGAGCTCAGAGGTTATGTAGTTGAAATTTATCAACGATATATCCCAATTTGGTAACGTGGCATACTGAGTGTTGCTGTGAAATGATCAGTGTTTGATCATTTGTGATATGATCATTTGTTTGATCTTATATCTTTGTGATCATAGGTTGATCATTTTGTTTGACCCGAAGCAGGGCTTTGTAGAAAGCGTAGCTTTGTGGACGAGACTTCGTCGAGCCTCACACCCCGGAAATGGTCAAAACAGGAAGGATGCAGCAAGGTTCTAGGGAGTAGCGCCCCTTAGTGTATGTCATTCCTTCTGGATAGAGGTGGTATCATGGTATGGAGCCCAGATACTTAACCTATGTGGTTGCTGCATTATTATCTATGTGGTTTGTTGGAAATCGGGGATCCTTGGGAAGATCGGTTACGATCGGGGGATGGCATACGCGTGTCAGTAGTTACCTACTTTTGCAGAGGTAACCCGGCCTTGTGTTGGCAGAGATCTAACCGTAATGTTAGGTTATTTCTCGGGTCGTCTATTCCAGGGACGTACCCATCGTGGAAAAGGAAGTTCCTTAGCCTGACCATTTGTTGGAAATCCAAAGAAACAATACGACACCTGTACGGTTTTAGTTGTAGAACCTATCATTCACTTATGGTGGTGCCCCACTGTTTGGATGGTAGCTATAGTAGGCATAGTTCGAAATGTCTATGCTGGCTAAGATTTATATTTTACTTTCGAAATGTTTTCTACACTATGCACTAATAATAATATCAAAAATGATTTGATTTTGCGTAGTAAGCATCTTTGACTATCATAAGAAGAAATCTCCTCCAATTCTGCGTTTGCATTGTGTGTGTGGTGGGAGGTCTTATGGTAGTTTCATTTTCCAAAAGCATTGCGAATTGACTTTAAAAAGTTTTCCTGTTGTTTATTTTAAAGATAAACTGTTTTACGATCTCACACCAGTCACCATGACTGACTCGGAGTTTATTGTTTCCCTTCTAAACTCTGGGTGCCCACAAATTTCCACACGGGCAGTCTAGAGTTAGGTTATCAGGATATTCTGGAGCTTTGGAAGCAAGCTGGATGGCGAGACGTAGTATTTGTATCTGATAGTATTTATTCCGCTGTGTATTCTGTATGAGGACAAGTTTATATAACTGTCCATTGTTGTATATTGACTCTGATGATTGATGTATGTATAAAAACTGATATAGTTCTTTGTTTTGAAAGACTAGTGTTTATCTATTATATATTGTTCCGCTGCGATGTGTGAGATTCTGATATTGTTTTCTGTTTCTGCTCTTGTTCTGTTGTTGTTCTTCTTTCTTTCTCTTCTTTCTTTTCTTCTTCTTCTGCCTTTTTCTTCTTTCTAAAAGCCCTCACTATTGGAGTTTCCGGCACTCGTTGCTCGGCAGTCGATAAAGTGAGTATCGATGTCGAATTTTCGAAAGTCGAAAATTTCGGTACGTGACAGCGTGGTATCAGAGCATATGGTTAAGCGACAACCCTGCTCTGTTGGGTGTTACTCATTAGAGATAGAGTCAGTAGTACTCTAGAATGAGTTTGAGTGTAATAATAGATACGAGTGCGTATTTGTTAGTGAATATAAAATTGTTTTATATTGTGATGATTGGTTTGTTGAGTGGTATATGGATTCTGGTCGGTATTGTCCGTACAACTCTATCGATAGGGATCTCTAAACACTTGTATAGAACAATTCGGCACAGTATTGTTTTAAATAGGGTAAATGAAATAATTTTGCCCAAAACTATTTTTGTATAGAAAATAAATGTTTTTCTATAAAGTACTATAGTATATGGTTGCATGGATGTTAGGAAATAATAATAGTAAATTATTATCATTGAAATTGAATAAGAAATTGAAATCGTAACTCCAAAGTTAAGAGATAAATCCACATACAAATGAAATTTAAACAATATAAATTATAAATGTGAATTGTAATTTAAAACGGAGTTCCAGAGAAGTTTTTGGAAATGTTTTGAAAAGAATTTGAAAATTTTGGGGATTTGGATAGTTTAAATCTTTTTGCATTTGAAAATGAATTTCAAAAGGTTTTGAAAAGTATTTTGGAGAGATGAAAGCTCTAAACTCTTTTCGGTCGCTGGAAAATAATTCCGATGATGATCGCGACATCACCGGTGTTCATTTTCGGGTTTCCAAAAGAGAAATTGCTGCCAAATTGTTTTAAATGAAAGTTGTTTTGAAATTTTGGATTTTGTTTTAGAAAATTCAAAGGATAAATTGAATTGTTTCAAAAATGATTTTTGAAATGTTGTTAAGACTCTGGAATACTATATAAAAATATTTATGAAATATTATGAAATTGATAACTTATAAAATATTGAGATCTGATTGGAATAAAATTCAAATTGTAAATGAATTTATAACTTGGAATAGAATTCAAGAAGGTAATTGAAGATTTAAAATTCAATAATGGAATGAAATTAGTAAGGTGAAGGTATCAATGATCTTATAAATCGAAATGTAAGTAAGTCGAAGACTTATAGAATATTTGAAATTTGATTTGGAAATCAGATTCGAATTTGAAATGAAAGAATTAGTGAATGAGTTTCAGAATGAATAAATAAATTTGAAGTTGTAAGTAAGTAAAACTGAAATTAAAGATGAATGTGAAAATTTGTTTTGAATTCGTTAGTAAATGTAATTCAAGCTGAATATTGAAATTTAAAATGAATTAGTGAATGAAACTAATATATAGAGTGATATGAATTAGTAAATGAAAGATAATCGATAAAATTCAATATTCAGAATAGAAGATAAAATTGAATTCAAATAGATTTGAAATGTAAAATTGAAGGAAAATGAATAGGTGTAACTTCAACAGTGAAGTAAAAATGATATAAGAAGTACATATTGAAATTTTGTAATCGAATTTGCAAAATGTTTGAATGCTGTAACTAGATATAATGGCTAGTAGGATATACAGGTATAAAGGAATTGGAATTTAATTTCGAAGATAAATTTGAATGGCTCGACAAAAGGTAAGTATTTGAATTCGAATATGAGATTTGATGACTTATTTCTCTAGCCGCTTGGCTTTTTCTTTTTCTTTTTGAAATCTGAGAGTCCGTAGGGACGTTTTGTAGTCGTGCCGTATTAGCCGCGCAAAGGAGACGCTGGCGAAATTTTTCGGAAATTTAGGGCGTTAGAAAATTTTTGAGAAAATTTGAAAGCTTGAAATTTGAATTTAAACTCGAATTTGAATTTTGAAGTAAACAATGTTGTTTGGAACTTATAATTGAAGTTGGAAACGAGTTGAATGATAAAGAATCTTTAGTAGAAGGATTTGTTTTGAAATTTGATAAAACTACTTAGATGTTGAAAAATAGTAGACGAGTTAAGGACATTTTTTCCTAACTTGTAATTTCGAGGACGAAATTCTTTTAAGGGGGGAAGTCTGTAACGACCCAGAATTTTTGATAATTAAAATTCGAATATTTAATTAATTTTAAATATTAATAAATGGAATTTAGAAGTCGAATGATTTATTTTTCAAATATTGGGTTTTATGTGATATTTAAATCGATAAATTAAATAGTGGAATTCCAGAGATAATTGAAAAACGAGTTTAAAAATGATTGAAATTGATTTGGAAAATTTTATTTAATCATACTGGAGTTATAGAAAGGTTATAGAACTTTTAAAATTGAATTTGGAGTTCATCTGTGAAAATCGAATATTTTAATATTTAATTATCGACTGAAAAATAGCCAATTTTCGAACAGTCTCAGAATTGAACGAAACCAGTTCCATTGGATCCGTGATAGTTAGTTATTATCGGATTTCCATTTTCGTAGCAATCGAAGTTATCGTTTGACCGTGGCAACTCGAAACGCATCGATATCATTTTAATTTTAAATCGTCGAGTTAAATTAGTCATTTTTCAAAAGGTCTCGGATTTCGACGAAACCAGTTTCATCGGATCCGTAATGTGATATTATTGTAAGATTTCAAATTTCGTAATTTTTGGATTTACCGTTTGTCCGGGGCAAGCCAAAACGCCTCGAAATCGATTTAAATCGGTTTAATTTAAATTGATTGTTTATTGTCATATCTCACACATACGATCGAATTAGCTTCCAAAACTTATTCCATTGTGTCCGGAACGCGGGATAAACCCCAGAAACGTCAGTCACCACGCGTAAATCGGAGATCGAAAATCCAAAGTGAATAGTGTTTTTCGTCGTTTTTCTATAAAAGGAACCCCTCTTTTCATTTTGCTCAAACCCTTTCCCTCTAAACCCTAACCGCCACCCTATATTTGAACAGCCAGAAATCGTTCGTCTTCTTCCCTCAATCTCTCATAATCCATCAACCATTAAGGGGAACTCCTAACTACAAAGATGAAGATCACAACGAGAGCTTCAGATCCGTACGGTGGAGATGGGCTTTCGTTGACCAGAGGAGGCGCTAGGAGGCCGCGTTCAAGCTCGTCTTCGTGCGTTTTTTTGGGCAGGGGGGATGACCGAGCTCGACGCTATTCTCAGTGATGGTGGAGCATGTGACGAGCTTCATCATAGTGTATCTTGATCGTTGTAGAAGTGCTCGATTTAGTCGCGAAAATTGGAGTGAGGATGGCGGCTTTGGGTTCAAACGCACGTAACCTGGAAGCTTTGTTTCGCGTGGGAGGGAAGATGAAAATCACGGCCGTGATTTGCTTGATTGAAACGAACGGCTCCGATCTGTTTAGGGGTATAAAATATAAAAAGAAATTTGTAAATAATTATATTAAAATTTGTATAAACTTCTGAATGCGATAACTTTTTGCTGCGAGATCGGAAAATGATGAAACGAAGTGCGTTGGAATCATATCGTCGAATGCTACGCAGTGCAACTGATTTGGAGTCGATTGGAGTCAAGAAAATTTTTGGGTAAAATTAAACGTCTGTTTAGTTTTATCCGAAATAAACCGCTACGACTGTTATTGAAAAGCAAAGGTGAGATTTTTCTCACTCAAATTGAATGTGGAATTTTTGCAGTTATTGATGATTGCTATTGGATGTGATATTAGATATAGTAGGATATATCTATTATATATATAGCAATATATACATATTGGCATATGTATATATTGGATTGATTGATTTTCCCGCCTCGTATAGTGGATGAGACCCTATTGCGCCGTTAGTAAGCGGATATTTTTATAAAACCCATATACCGCGATAATTCCGTACTGGAGCGGAATTGGTATTGTGCTAACATCTTTGGATGCAGAGAAACAGGTTGGAGGGATCCAACTAGATTCCTCACCAGTAGTTATTTATTTACAGATATTGATGTATATTCTGTTATCATATTGATATATGATGTTTGTTGTTGTGATTGACTAATTGGTGCTGTTGCATCATCGGATTCAAGTTTTGAAGTTTAAAAATAACGACTTTTACTTTAAAAGGATTTTAAAGTGATTTTTGAAAATATACGTTTTATGGAATTTTTGAATTGATTTATAAATGTTAAAATTTTAAAGTTATAAAAGTTATAAAAGTTATAATTTTTAGTGGAATATAACCAAAGTGTCATTTTTGAAATAAAAGTCGATTTATTTATAAAATGATTTAAGTTGGAATTTTTGAACAACTATAAACGATGTGTATAAAAAGATTTATAAAAAATTTGATATTTATAAATCAAATATTGGAATTATAAAACGAAATTTTATAAGTGTTAAAAATGAAATATTTATGGAATTCATAAGTAAATGAAATTTATAGATTTATAAATTGTGAAGTTATAAAATGGATGAAACTGTAGAATGAAAGATTTATAAGAGATTAACTTATGAATTGGATTTTTGCCTTTAAAGGGAATATTGATCGAATTTGTTAATAAAAGGAGATTTATTAAATCGAAGATGTTAGAAAGTAGAAATGGAATTTATAAACGTTGTTTTATAAATTCGAAATCAATTGGATTTGATAAATTTAATATAGAAGGTTATTAAAGAAGATATATTCGCGATTTTGGATAGCGAATTTTTATTGAAACAAATGTGTAGGAAATATTGAAATTTGGTTAGTGAAGTATATTCACGATCTTGGACAGTGAATATATTGTTAAGTAAAATGGATAGTTTTGGAAAAGTGATTTTGTAAAATGAAGTGATTGTTTTAAAAGATGTTTTAAAACATGTTAAATATCGAAATCATAGATTTCAACATTCATTGTTGAAATAGACGTTTTCGAGAAATTTAAGGAAATGATGGACTATAACACTGTTGTTATAGTAAATGATTTCCGAAAGGAAATGTTTTATATAGTATTGGGATTTATATATCTATCAAAATCTGAATCCCTATACTAGTGATTTTGAGTCGTCGTAACGATGTTTTACGTAACATTCGTTTTGACTCAAATAAATATTGTCAAAGTAAATGATTTCCTTAAAGAATGAAATATATACTTAATTTTGATTTAAGTATATAGAATATTTTCCAAGTGTTGAAAATAAATGATTTGTGAAATACTTATTATTAAATAAGTATGGAAATGCTTTTCCAATATGAACGAAATGTTTTGAGAATTTATCTCAGTAAAGATAAATTGAAATTGAATATTGAAAACGGTTTGAAATCGAATATCAGTAGATATTTTGAAATATAAATTCACTATGGAATTTATAAAGGAAATAAAAATTGTTTTAGAAAAATAAACGTTGATTTATTTTTGAAGTGTGGAAATTTTATATCTAGTAAAGATATTTTGGAAGATAAAATAATTTTGGAAAATTATTTGGAATCTGATGATGTTGCGCATCTTTATTGATAGTTAAATAACCGACTATCAATAATTACCTTTAGATAGGTATTTGTTGTGAATTGGATGAATTTGAATGCCACACTTGTTTTTAAATAAACGCTCACTATTCGGGTTAGCCCGGAAAGGACCATGGGGTCGTATAACCCATTCCGAATATGTGATACGTCGTTATGAATTGCATTCGAAGACCGGTGTTGAAGACCGGATATTTTTGAAAACGGAAGGATTACCGTCGAGTTACTCTACATCGGCTGATCTCCGATTTAGAGGTTTTATCACCCTTAGTGACGGGAAGTCCGGACGTGATTAGAAATTTATCCGGATATGCAAGGGCTTCGTGAGAAGTGCCTTCGGTTCTGTTCGATCCCGGAACAGACTTGTATGGATTGTGTGTCTGACGTTACAATTTGAGATATAAAGCTGATTTCTTTCAAATACATTTCTGTTGGTGGCGGAGAATTTATTCTCTTAGCTTAACACCCTTCTCTGAGACGTACGAGCTCAGAGGTTATGTAGTTGAAATTTATCAGCGATATATCCCAATTTGGTAACGTGGCATACTGAGTGTTGCTGTGAAATGATCAGTGTTTGATCATTTGTGATATGATCATTTGTTTGATCTTATATCTTTGTGATCATAGGTTGATCATTTTGTTTGACCCGAAGCAGGGCTTTGTAGAAAGCGTAGCTTTGTGGACGAGACTTCGTCGAGCCTCACACCCCGGAAATGGTCAAAACAGGAAGGATGCAGCAAGGTTCTAGGGAGTAGCGCCCCTTAGTGTATGTCATTCCTTATGGATAGAGGTGGTATCATGGTATGGAGCCCAGATACTTAACCTATGTGGTTGCTGCATTATTATCTATGTGGTTTGTTGGAAATCGGGGATCCTCGGGAAGATCGGTTACGATCGGGGGATGGCATACGCGTGTCAGTAGTTACCTACTTTTGCAGAGGTAACCCGACCTTGTGTTGGCAGAGATCTAACCGTAATGTTAGGTTATTTCTCGGGTCGTCTATTCCAGGGTCGTACCCATCGTGGAAAAGGAAGTTCCTTAGCCTGACCATTTGTTGGAAATCCAAAGAAACAATACGATACCTGTACGGTTTTAGTTGTAGAACCTATCATTCACTTATGGTGGAGCCCCACTGTTGGATGGTAGCTATAGTAGGCATAGTTCGAAATGTCTATGCTGGCTAAGATTTATATTATACTTTCGAAATGTTTTCTACACTATGCACTAATAATAATATCAAAAATGATTTGATTTTGCGTAGTAAGCATCTTTGACTATCATAAGAAGAAATCTCCTCCAATTCTGCGTTTGCATTGTGTGTGTGGTGGGAGGTCTTATGGTAGTTTCATTTTCCAAAAGCATTGCGAATTGACTTTAAAAAGTTTTCCTGTTGTTTATTTTAAAGATAAACTGTTTTACGATCTCACACCAGTCACCATGACTGACTCGGAGTTTATTGTTTCCCTTCTAAACTCTGGGTGCCCACAAATTTCCACACGGGCAGTCTAGAGTTAGGTTATCAGGATATTCTGGAGCTTTGGAAGCAAGCTGGATGGCGAGACGTAGTATTTGTATCTGATAGTATTTATTCCGCTGTGTATTCTGTATGAGGACAAGTTTATATAACTGTCCATTGTTGTATATTGACTCTGATGATTGATGTATGTATAAAAACTGATATAGTTCTTTGTTTTGAAAGACTAGTGTTTATCTATTATATATTGTTACGCTGCGATGTGTGAGATTCTGATATTGTTTTCTGTTTCTGCTCTCGTTCTGTTGTTGTTCTTCTTTCTTTCTCTTCTTTCTTTTCTTCTTCTTCTGCCTTTTTCTTCTTTCTAAAAACCCTCACTATTGGAGTTTCCGGCACTCGATTGCTCGGCAGTCGATAAAGTGAGTATCGATGTCGAATTTTCGAAAGTCGAAAATTTCGGTACGTGACAGATTTGGTGTTTGAAAGTGAATCTTTAGGAAAACGATTTTTGAAAATCAAATATAAGCGGATATTTGGGAATGTAAATTCAAAATGGAATTTATAAAGGGAAGGGAAATTTGTTTAAAAAAAATAAACATTGATTTATTTTTGAAGTGTGAAATGTGATTTGAAATTGATTTTCAAAATGATGAAGTGTGGAAATAAATTCAGAGATTTGGGATGTAAATTTGAAAATAAATCGATAAGGATTTATTTAATTAGTTTAAATAAATGTGATTTGAAATTCGTTTTCAAATGGTTGAAGTGTAAACCGTATATCGGGAAGATATTTGAAATTTAATAATTTGGGAAAAATGATTTAAATTGATTGATTGTTGTGAATGTTATTGATAGTTAAATAACCGACTATCAATATTTGCCTTTGAAATGGCACTTGAATTTGTTTTTAAAAACAAACGCTTATTATTCGGTTTAGCCGGGAAAGGACCTTTGTGTCATATAACCCATTCCGAATTAGTAATACGACGATATGGATCGTATTGAAGACCGGTGGTGAAGACCGGGTATTTGTGAAAATGATAGGATGACCTGTCGAATGTCTCTGCACCGAGTTGCTCTGGTATAGAGATTTATATCACTCTTTTGTGATGGGAAGTCCGATCGGGATTGTGAATACCCGGATTGCAAGGGCTTCTTTGGAAGTGCCTTCGGTTCTGTTCGAACCCGGAACAGACTTGTATGGTTACATGTCTGACATTACATTTTGAGATATAAAGCTGATTTCTTTCAAATACATTTCTGTTGGTGGCGGAGAATTTATTCTCTTAGCTTAACACCCTTCTCTGAGACGTACGAGCTCAGAGGTTATGTAGTTGAAGGTTATCAGCGATATATTCCCAATTTGGTAATGTGGCATGCTGAGTGTTGCTGTGTGTTGATCATTTATTGATCAAAGCGTGGCTTTGTGAAAAACGTAGCTTTGTGGACGAGACTTCGTCAGACCTCACTCCCCGGAAATGGTCGAAACAGGAATATGCGGCAAGGTTATGAGGGTCGCGCCCTTTAGGGTATGTCATTTCCTTCTGGAAAAGGGTGGTTTCAGGTATGGAGCCCTGGTATTTAACCTATGTGGATACTTTGATCTCATTTATTGTGTGATAGTGTGTTTATCGAGGCGCCTTGGATAAAGGTCCCAAAGGACCGGGGGATGACATATTCGTGAGTTACCTGTTATAGGGGTAACCCGGCCTTGTGTTGGCAGAGAGCAGTTGTCTCTCGGGACGTCCAGCCAGAGGCGATCCCATGTGGCGGAAGGAAGTTCCTTAGCCTGACCATTTGTTGGAAATCCAAAGAAACAATACGAACCTTGTACGGTTTTAGTTGTATTACCTGCTATGAAATGTGGCGGTAACCTGCTATTGAACATAGTAGTTATAGTAGGCATACAATAACGGTTGTATGCTGGCTAAGATTAATATTATACTTTCGAAATGTTTTCCACACTAGACATTAATAATAATATCCAATGATTGGCGTAGTAAGCATGTTTGACTATCATAAGAAGAAATCTCCTCCAATCCTGTGTTTGCATTGTGTGTGTGGCGGGAGGTCTTATGGTTGTTTCATTTTCCAAAAGCATTGCGAATTAATTTTATTTTCTTTGTGAAAATGACTGTTTTATGATCTCACACCAGTCACCATGACTGACTCGGAGTTTATTGTTTCCTTTCTAAACTCTGGGTGCCCATAATTTTCCACACGGGCAGCTAGAGTTAGGTTATCAGGATATTCTGGATATTCTGGAGCTTTGGAAGCAAGCGGGGGATGGAGAGACGTACACTCGTACTTGTTTATTTATGCCGCTCTGTATTCTGAATGAGGACAAGTTTATATAACTGTCCATTGTTGTATTGAGTTGTATATTGACTCTGATTGATGTATGTATAAACTGATATAGTTCTTTGTTTTAAAAGACTAGTGATTATCTATTATATATCGTTCCGCTGCGTATGTGAGATTCTGATATTGTTTCTGTTTCTGTTTTTCTGTTCTTTCTTTCCTTCTGTCTTCTTCTACCTCTTCTTTTTAATCCTAATGGTTCGGTTTTCAGGCATTCAATTGTGCGGCATTTGATACAGTGAACGTATTAATGTCGACTTTTGAGCGTCGAAAAATCGTATCGTTACATGTGGTATCGGAGCAGCCGGTTAAGCGATAACCTTGGCTCTGTTGGGTGTTACTCATTAGAGATAGAGTCAGTAGTACTCTAGAATGAGTGTGAGTGTAATAATAGATATGAGCGCGTATTTGTTAGTGAATATTTAATTTGTTTTGTATTGTGTTGATTTATCGATTGATTATTTATAGATTCTGGTCGGTGCAGTCTAGCTAACTGTAATCGATAGGGGTTTCTAAACTCTTAAACAAGATAAACTAACACAGTATTGTTTTAAAATAGGGTAAATGAAATAATTTTACCCAAAACTATTTTCGTATAGAAAAGAAATCATTTTTTATGAATTATTATAGTATATGGATGCTTGGTTGTTAGGAAGTGATAATATTGAATTATTATCATTGTTATATGGAAATTGAATAAAAAAAGTAAAATGTATAACCAAAGATTTGAAGATAAATTCATTTAACAAATGAAATTTATAAATATGAATTGAAAG
Source organism: Allium fistulosum (assembly GCA_030737815.1). NCBI lineage: Eukaryota > Viridiplantae > Streptophyta > Magnoliopsida > Asparagales > Amaryllidaceae > Allium > Allium fistulosum. Next base: position 488,852,251 of record CM060908.1, read on the forward strand.
TATAAGGAAATGAATCCATACACAAATGAGATTTGTAAATGTAATTGTAAGTATGATCTACAAATTGAAATAGAATTCCAGAAGAATATTTGAGAAAATAAATTCATTAATCTAATGAAATGGTAAAGTGAATTTATAAATGAGTTCTCTAAATTTAAAATAAAGTGCCAGAGTAATTGTTTAAATGACTTTGGGATTTCTTTAAATTGTTTTGGAATGTAAATAAGTTGATAACTTATAAAATATTAGAAATTTGATTGGAATGAGATTCAAATATAAGGAATGAAATTGTGAATAAACAAATGAAGCTACATTTGTAAATAAATGGATTGGAATTGAAAAATGAAATGAGATTTGATTTGAATCAAGCTGAGTAAGAATCCAAACTTGGAAGATAAAATAAAATGGATTGAATTCAAGTAAACTAACTTGATAGATTATTAATTCATGAAATAATGAATTGGAAGTTGAATTAGTTAAATTAAAGTTGAATTATGAGTTGAATAAAAATGGTTTGAATTTGCATATAAATTCAAGTAGTATAAATAAATTGAAAAGTTTCCTTGTTATAAATTAAGTAAATTCGAGATGAATTGAATATGGAAATTTGTAATTTAAAATGAATAAGTAAATGTACTAATTGAATTAAATTAGTAAATGGAATAGATTTGATAAATGAAAATCAAATCAAGAATTGAAATTGGAAATTGTTTACAAGAAAATGAACCTGAGTTTTGAAGTGAAATAGCTTAAGTAAATATTGAATAAATGCTCGACTTAAGAAAATTTTTGTGAAATAGTTTCAAATGAAATGAATGAGAATATGGAATGTAAGTTAAATTGAATGGAATCAAATGCAAATGAAGTGGAATTAAAATAAATTGAGTTGGTATCAATTTAAATTAGTTATAAACTAGAATGAATATTCTATTAAGTGAATATCATTGAATTTGCATAGAAACGATTGTCATTTGACGCAAACGAGATTGTATAAAATTCTATGAGTTATTAAAAGATAATAAAAAAATTGATTTTGAATCAATTGAAATGGTATGAATTCGTTTCACTTAAAATGAATTGAATGTAAGAAAGTGAGTTGTTAATCACTTGAATTGAATAGAAATTGAATGTGAAATAGATGGAAGCAATTTAATTTGTATTAAAACTTTATAAATTGCTAATGGAAATTATTTTGAATTCATTGCTTATGAAATCTATGTATTTGCTTTTGAAATGAATGAAATGTTAATAGATTTCTTATATTTGTCACTGACGTGTTTAAACTGAGTAAGTACAGGTTTTTGAAGCCGTTTGGCTGCATTTTGGGTTGCGCAAATGCTAATAATAAATCGCTTTGCTTAAAAATGCTAAAAAGGTACGCCTACGCAATAAAAATAGGAAATATGAACTGTTTTTCTTCTTTTTCGACCGAGTGGGTCGATGTATATATATTTATATCTTTTGTCATATTGCAAAAGCTCCTCCGTACAAAGGAAACTCCGCCAAAATTTTCCAAAAATTTTGGGAGTTAGAAAAATTTTGAAATTTTTGAAAATTTTTCACTAATGAAAAAAGGTTTAAAATTGAAATTTGAGACAAAGGTGAATAAAACTCAATATTCAGAATTAGAAGATGAATCGAATTCAAGTAAAATTCGAAATGAATATCTGAATGAAAAAAAAATTGGAAATAAAAGTATTGAGATTTGAAATGAATTTTGGTTTTTGAAGATAAAATGAATTCAAATAGAATTGAAATTGAAATTGAATTCAATTGAAATTGAAATTGAAAATGCAAAGTTGAATGGAAATGAGTATATAACTTTGTTTGTGAAGTGAAAATAAATATAAGAAGAGTGTAAACACTTATATTAAACTTAAGAAGTGGAGAAAATTCTTAAAAAAAAATTGGTAATGGGAATCCAATAAGTAAATTTGGACATTGTTGTGAAGTAAAATATATAGGGGGTATAAAGGAAAATGGAATTGGATTTAGATTTCGAAGATAAATTTAAAATTGCTCGACAATAAGGTATGTATTTGAATTTCAGTATGAAATTTGATGAGTTTCTGATTTTGCCACTTGGCATTTTGTTTTCTATTGGGATTTGAGAGTCCGTAGGGACGTTTTGTAGTCATATCGTGTTAGCCGCGCAAAGGAGACACTGGCAAAAAATTTCGGAAATTAAGAGAGTTAGAAATTTTTTTTGAGAAATTTTAGATAATTTATAATTTGAATTTAAATTTGAATTTGAATTGTGAAGCAAAATAAAATTGTTTGAACTTATGAATAAGTCTGGAAAGTTAGTGAAATGATAATAGATCTTTAATAAAAGATTATTTTATCAAGTTGATAAAACTGTTTAGTTTGGGAAAATGATAAACGGATATTGAATCATTCTTCTTAACTTGTAATTCGGGACGAAATTCTTTTAAGGGGGGAAGATTGTAACGACCTAGAAATTTTGAACATTTGAAATAGAATATTTAATTGAATTTAAATATTGAATGTTGATTTAACCTGAATTTCAAATGCCTCTGTTTATTTGGCAATTTAAATAATTGAATTTAATAATTGAAAAATTGAATAAATTGCTGAATTGCTAATTTCGGACCTGTTAAAAATATTTTCAAGGCTTAGAAAATTTATATTGATAATACTGAAGATAATAGAGCTTCAGAATTGAATTTGAAACGGTTCAGTTCAGTTTTGAATTTTATCATTTAAATCGATATTTAAAAATAGCGTTCCGGGGCACAGTCTCGGAATTCGACGAAACCAGTTCCATTGGATCCGTAATATTGTATTATTATCGGATTTCAATTTTTGTAGCGATCAGAGTTATTGTGTGATCGTACGATAAGCAAACGCGCTGATATAATATAACGAGATATTTTTGAATATAAAAATATAAATTTTTATCAACAGCCACCCTAAAACTTTTCAATGTCGACCTACTCTCTGCTTAACCACATTCTCTTGTCTCCCCATTTCTCTACAAATCTAATACAAAATCAGTTCGTTCAAATCGAAATAATGTCCGCTTCTGTTCTTCATTCTAAAATCTATCTCGTTCAAAAATGTTGGCCGCGTCTCCTTTAATTCATTCGTTCAAGAAAAAATAAAATGGAATGCCACTTATCTGCTTCACCAAAATTTCTTCTTTCCTCCCCTCAGTAAAATCAAAGGGATCGAACGAAAATAAAAATGGCCGTCCACTTTAAATCGAAATCGCGACTTCATTTGGTTCCTCAGCTAATCGTCGCTCGAGTTCTAGGCTTCGCGATGGCTTTGGGTTCGAACTGAAGCTCGAGCGATCGCGATGTCAAGTGCGAGGTGACAGTGACATGTAGGGTTTCGATTTGGGGAAACTCGAGCTGGTTGCTCGCGTTGAAGATGGCGGAACGGTAGTGGGCACGCGTGCGATGGAGGTGATAGCTCGAACTCGTGAGCGACACTGGTGGTCTCGGCAACAGGCAATTTGAAGCTAGGGTTTACTCGCGTGTGCTATGGAAGTGGTGTCGTGATTATCTGGGCAATCGAGTTCGTCTTTGAGTGCTCGATCGAGGTAACAACTCACGTTTACTAATTTAAAATTGAATGAATATTCATATATTTACGTTGGAAGAAAATGATGAATAAAAATAAAATAAAAACTTACTGTAAGGAGCTGCAGTTTTTTTTACATATATAATCTGTATATTTCCATTTAAATATATTTAAGAAGACAGTATATATATATATATATACAAAGAAAAATTTTATACAGTAAAATAAATTTGGTTATTTTAGAGGGAAATTGATTTGAAATCAAATTTATAGATAAAATAAAATTTATCAAATGAAAGTTGGTTACTCGATATTCCACCTCGAAGTGGAATTGGTATTGTGCTAACATTTGTGGATGCAGGAAAACAGGTTGGAGGGATCCAACTTGATTCCTCAAATTGTTTGAATATTATTTCATATGTGAATGATGTGATTTATTGATAATCTGTGGATGATTTATTGATAATTGAAATTGTTGGACGCTAAAATTTAGCCGAATGTATTTTTGGTATCGTTGGATACCAGAAATGAATATAAATTGGATTTTGAAATTTATATGGAAAACTTTAAGTAAATTTATTTTTAAGAATTAAATTTATTTGAAAGAAGTAATTTTAAAGTATTAAAATTTATTGTCCAAATCTTACCGAATAAATTCTAAAATATGGGAAAATATATTAATAAATTAGTTTTGAATAATATAGCTTAAGAGTTGAAGAATTCATTTAAAAATGGAATTTCGAATAATTTGGAGAGATAAAGGAATTTATTTTAAAAGGTGATAAATTGGTTTGAAATCAATTTGATAATTTATTTCGTATTTGAAAATGAATCTTTGGGAAATCGATATGAAAATTTATTTGATGTTGAATGAAAAATTGATTTGTGTTGAAGATAAATTAGAAATCGATTTGTAAAATGATTTGGGATTTGAAATAAACTTGGAAATCAATTTGTAATTGATTTGGTAATTGAAATAAATTTAGAAATCGATTTGGAAATTGATTTGGTGTTTGAAAGTGAATCTTTGGGAAAACGATTTTTGAAAATCAAATATAAGCGGATATTTGGGAATGTAAATTCAAAATGGAATTTATAAAGGGAAGGGAAATTTGTTTAAAAAAAATAAACATTGATTTATTTTTGAAGTGTGAAATGTGATTTGAAATTGATTTTCAAAATGATGAAGTGTGGAAATAAATTCAGAGATTTGGGATGTAAATTTGAAAATAAATCGATAAGGATTTATTTAATTGGTTTAAATAAATGTGATTTGAAATTGGTTTTCAAATGGTTGAAGTGTAAACCATATATCGGGAAGATATTTGAAATTTAATAATTTGGAAAAAATTATTTAAATTGATTGATTGTTGTGAATATTGTTGATAGTTAAATAACCGACTATCAATATTTGCCTTTGAAATGGCACTTGAATTTGTTTTTAAAAACAAACGCTTATTATTCGGTTTAGCCGGGAAAGGACCTTTGTGTCATATAACCCATTCCGAATTAGTAATATGACGATATGGATCGTATTGAAGACCGGTGGTGAAGACCGGGTATTTGTGAAAACGATAGGATAACCTGTCGAATGTCTCTACATCGAGTTGCTCCGGTATAGAGATTTATATCACGCTTTTGTGATGGGAAGTCCGATCGGGATTGTGAATACCCGGATTGCAAGGGCTTCTTTGGAAGTGCCTTCGGTTCTGTTTGAACCCGGAACAGACTTGTATGGTTACATGTCGGACATTACATTTTGAGATATAAAGCTGATTTCTTTCAAATACATTTCTGTTGGTGGCGGAGAATTTATTCTCTTAGCTTAACACCCTTCTCTGAGACGTACGAGCTCAGAGGTTATGTAGTTGAAGGTTATCAGCGATATATTCCCAATTTGGTAATGTGGCATGCTGAGTGTTGCTGTGTGTTGATCATTTATTGATCAAAGCGTGGCTTTGTGAAAAACGTAGCTTTGTGGATGAGACTTCGTCAGACCTCACTCCCCGGAAATGGTCGAAACAGGAATATGCGGCAAGGTAATGAGGGCCGCACCCTTTAGGGTATGTCATTTCCTTCTGGAAAAGGGTGGTGTCAGGTATGGAGCCCTGGTATTTAACCTATGTGGATACTCCGATCTCATTTATTGTGTGATTGTGTGTTTATCGAGGCGCCTCGGATAAAGGTCCCAAAGGAACAGGGGATGACATATTCGTAAGTTACCTGTTACAAGGGTAACCCGGCCTTGTGTTGGTAGAGAGCAGTTGTCTCTCGGGACGTCCAGCCAGAGGCGATCCTATGTGGCGGAAGGAAGTTCCTTATCCTGACCATTTGTTGGAAATCCAAAGAAACAATACGAACCTTGTACGGTTTTAGTTGTATTACCTGCTATGGAATGTGGCGGTAACCTACTATTGAACATAGTAGCTATAGTAGGCATACAATAATGGTTGTATGCTGGCTAAGATTAATATTATACTTTTGAAATGTTTTCCACACTAGACATTAATAATAATATCCAATGATTGGCGTAGTAAGCATCTTTTACTATCATAAGAAGAAATCTCCTCCAATTCTGCGTTTGCATAGTGTGTGTGGCGGGAGGTCTTATGGTAGTTTCATTTTTCAAAAGCATTGCGAATTAATTTTATCTTCTTTGTGAAAATGACTGTTTTACGATCTCACACCAGTCACCATGACTGACTCGGAGTTTATTGTTTCCGTTCAAAACTCTGGGTGCCCATAATTTTCCACACGGGAAGCTTAGAGTTAGGTTATCAGGATATTCTGGATATTCTGGAGCTTTGGAAGCAAGCGGGGGATGGCAAGACGTACACCCGTACTTGTTTATTTATGCTGCTGTGTATTCTGAATGAGGACAAGTTTATATAACTGTCCATTGTTGTATTGAGTTGTATATTGACTCTGATTGATGTATGTATAAACTGATATAGTTCTTTGTTTTAAAAGACTAATGATTATCTATTATATATTATTCCGCTGCGTATGTGAGATTCTGATATTGTTTCTGTTTTTCTGTTCTTTCTTTTCTTCTGTCTTCTTCTACCTCTTCTTTTTAATCCTAATGGTTCGGTTTTCCGGCATTCAATTTCGCGGCATTTGATACAGTGAACGTATTGATGTCGACTTTTGAGCGTCGAAAAATCGTATCGTTACAACCGAGCCCTCACCTCCCTTAAGAACTAGTGTTACGCCCCCACCCCCCTATGTAACATACCTTGGAACTAAGGAGAATAAATCGCCCTCATCTTACTAAATCTAGTCTCAACATCTGCCTAACAAATCTCCAAATGCTTACGTTTACGATCTTTTAATTTTTTTCCGACATTTATATTATTAATGTTAATTAATTTAATTTCATATGCGATTTTTTTTCTGTTAACACTACTTTTAATCCAACTAATTTCCATCAATCTCTCTAACAATTCTAAGGTTTTATAAGTCAACAATTTAATATGTAAATTTTACAATTTCTTGGTCCAATCCAAGTTCAGATTTACTATCTACAGTTTGATATATCCAAATAAATAGAATTAACATCAAATTCTGTTTAATTTATAGATCTATAATTTAACAATTAACATGTTACTCTGCGGTTTCAACACCGAATTCAAGCTTAGATTTTAGGTTTACAATTTGCTAATTTATATTAAATTAAACATTTTAATTAAGTTTTCCAGGCAATCTAACCATTAATATAGATTTAAATTTAATTCAAATAATCAAATTATCAGATCCATGCCTACTCACCTCAATCCTAAGCTTCGGATTTGGTCTCCAAACAACGTATTTCTCTTAGATCTTCTTGGATTCCTCTCAAATTGCTAGATCTCCCTTTTGATCTGGCTCTATGTTGATTTGGGATTGAGATTTGGATTAATTTGGGAATTATATTTTAGAGAGAGATTAGAGTCGAGTTTAGATCTTGGCAGCACCTTGTTAACATGTATAAAAATTAGGGTTAAAGCCTGGAGTTTGGTTGATTTATAAGGGAACCTCACTAATATCAGCCATCAGATTAACATTAAGGCAAATCCTAACCCTTCATTAATTACTTGGCCCGCACGGACTCAATCTCATCCCTTGAAATGAATTGACATAGGAAATTGAACCACTCGACTTACCCATGGTCTGGTCGACTATTCATAGGGCTAGGTCGACCGCCTATGGTCGACCTGACCTTATTGAGGGTCGACCCGACCCTTTGTTTTATTTTAATTTTCAAATTTCTATTTTAAATTTTCATTTAATTTTTTGGCACCCGTAACTCTCTCATAATAACTCGGATTACGTCAAGTTAACATGAAAATTGTCCACAAAAATCGACACAGACCTAATGGTGCAAGTCCCGTAGCCAAATTTGGAAAATTGTGAAAATTTACCTTTAAGTCCTTGTTTAATTAAAAATTTTAAGTTCTCTTATCTAATCCGTACAAATCACGTGGTGTTACATTCTCTCGCACTTAAAAGGATTTAGTCCTCAAAATCTCTAAGGACAGTAAAATGCAACCCACGACCAGCAACCAAATTCTACATCCATCTACTCATCCATCATCCATCATCCATGGCAACCATAGTCCTTAATATTATCTAATACAATATGTATTTATGCAACGTGGAATTCACATGAACCAAAACTAATGCAAAAGAGTAGTCGGTCTACTATTACAGTCGACTTCCTATTTATGCAAGAATGCTTATGGTATGCATCAAAATTTATGCAAAATCCTAATAATAAACTAGTAATTTAACATGCATGCCCAAACATACAACCATATGCAACATCCCTATGCAAAAAACCCAAATGTAGTAATAAATCAAGAAATAATATGCACATGGTATGAGTGTGTGTACCTATATGGCCGACTATCCTAACGTGCGGAAATGCAACCAATTACATCCATTTACATCCATTAGCATCATTCACACTTTACATGTCCTATTGACAAGTTTACAGTCATTTCTATCATCCAAAGGTCTCTACCTAAAGGGTATACCATCTAAATCCTAAGTATAAAGGCAATCTAAGCTTCTCTGGCTAAAATGGCCTGACTAAGGTAACTACCCTATATAGACACTTCCATAAGTATCTAATTACGGCTTACCAATATTTATGCCGTATGCTATCTCTCTTTGGGGATTTTCTGCTTGCCTATTCTCTATCGTGGACTCAGCTCTATGGCCTCTATATTGACTCAGCTCCATAGACTACCCCACTCCTCCTGTTGGTACTTGATTACTACCTATTTAGTGCAGTTCTTGTCCTTCTATCGATTGGATCTCGACTATACTAACCAACTTTCACCACTAGCCAAAAATTTCCAATTCAATTATATGTGCATTGATAATCCCCAACAATCTTTACTACTAACGCAAATGGTGTCATCTTATGCCATGCTAAATAACTTGAACATAATTATGCCCTCACTAACTGTAGCTCCATAAAACCTCCAATGCGCAACATACTATCGTAGCTCCTCTAGTAGTATGTCTAATCACCCCAATGCCTAGATACCAAGTCGGATAACTCAACTGTGGATTGTATTTCTTCCTTCTATGATACTTCCCACTTAGCCCTATGTTATACCTTTATTTCCTTCTAGGTTGCCCAAACTGGTGATTTCTTAAATATAAAAAATATCACAACTTCTTTTCCAAATCCAGCCCAACTTAAGTCATTCACTTTACTCTTGGACTATTTCCCAAACTCTCTAAAATCATGGTACCTATGTATCATGTCTATGGTCTACATGGATCTATTCCAAGTTCTACAAATGGAAGTTTGATCTATCTCCCTTTATCCTTAACAACAAAAGTTCTCAAATTCATTAGAGTTAAAACTTAAGATCATTCTAACCAAATAATATCCACTTAAGGGTTACTTCACTCGCATGCGGTTGGCATGCACATGACTATGTATTATATGTCAGCCTTCCATAAATTTTCTTAAGAAAATAACCTTCCTCTGGTCTGAGTGACATGTGAGAAAAAACTTCTTTTTCCCTTTATTCAAATCTTACCCAAAAATTTTTTCCGATCCGCTTTTACATGAAAATTTCCTTTGCATTCGCAATGTATGCTATAACAACACCTTTTTATTGACTAGGACCTAAAATCTTGAATTAACTATCCATTCCAAAATCATGACTAAATTAACGTTTAGGATATCCACTTTGAATTTTTCATTTTCCAATACTTTTATTATATATTTTTCTATTCCTTGGTATCATCTCACAAATAGGGTTTTTACCAGACATTGTCTTTTATTACTCCATTCCAAACACTCTATGACTGAGATATCTAAATATGTGATGATCCCCTGCCATTTTAATCCAATTGAGATACTAACAAATACTTTGGTTTATACTTAGGGATCTTTTCATTTTAATGCATTGGAACTACACTTTTCCCAAAAGGAAGGTGAACATTCCAATTTTTCCATAAATCATCTAAAAGAGGATTTGTGTTATGTTTGGAATTACAAGGAATTATCTCTTTTATTTATTTTTGAGATAATCAGTATAAAATATAATGACTATCCCTATTTTGTATATCTCTTTCTTTTGGGGCATATTCCTAGTTATTTCAAATGATACATTTTTATACAGAAACCGGATAATTTATAGAAATTTACATTGCTACATACTTCATTCCAATGAATTAAAATGCTACTTAAATCCCATTCCATTTTATAACAACGTCCGGTTGGTTGTTTACTATGCCATATCAATTATTCAAAAAAAAAATTGCGATGACTAACCCTACGTTTTTATTTACTCAAGTCATGTAGGTCTACAAATCTAGAATTTATCATACCATTTCCTTTATGAAGGTTCTTATTAGCTTAGGGACCTCTCCTTATATTCGATACTCCAATATATGCTATACTTAACCCCACAGTTCTAAGATCTACATTAGGCATACGTGGAATACATCTATAATCATATAAACCAATAACATAAACCAAAAGGTATACCTTCCCATTCATGTCCACCTGATCCGCCCATAGCCTTCAATGGAGCAACATAATACCCGAACCGCCATAGCCTTCAGGTATCATATCCTTACATATATGGTATCAACTTCGTTGCTATAGTGTTGAGCTTACACTTACTGTTCTAGTTATATTGCCTAATATAATCAAGGAAATGCCTATTTGTTAGTTAACATTCTCTATAAGGATCGAAGTAGACCCTACTTAGGCCTCCTACCCATAATACTGAATTTTTTTTGCATCTATTGAATGCTTGATATAATAAAGAATTTTAGCCCACTATTTCATTACTTGGAAATATGTTCACCAAAATAAAATTTTCTATCTTCCTTATGCGTGGATCCTATAATTCCAACCATACTTGGGTGGGAAGATACATGGTGGCATTCACTCTTCACTATTTCAGAAAGTTTGACTTACTACTTTTATCCGTTGATTATAAAGATCGTTAAAATTCTCATTTTACCTTTTTATTTTTTCTCAATCTTTCCAAAATTTTCAAATTTCTTAGTGAATCTTATCCTAGTAAGCTATTATCACATCTGTGCAACTCTAAATCTATTCGTTTTCTTTTAAAGTTTAAGTGATAATCAAAATATTCTCACTTTACCTTTTTGAATCAAAATCTTTGATTATTAAAATTTTTTCCACAAAATTAGTAAGTTTTAAAACTGTAAAATTCTCTTTTCATTTCTAGCAAGTGTTTCCTTTTTACTAAGATCGTAATATTTTTCATTGAAACAAATCATCAAAAAAGCAAACTTAACTTAGTAAAAATATTCGTAAACACATCATTTTATAATTTCCTATCACAAATAAGAAATTTTCACAAAACGTGTTTTTAACTTATTATTATTACTTTATTATTTTCATTATCATTTTTAAAGTATGACAAAAATATTTATGAAATATTTTCAAATACTTACTCGTTACTTAATCACAAAAATGTTCAAAAGTAGTGCCTTACCGACTTTTCAAAATTTTCCATAGGTTTTGTTATTAAAAGAAAAATACAGACTGGGGTTAAGTGCGAAAAAATGCACAAAAGACAAAACAAAAGCTCTAAAGCAGATATTGGAAAATAGTTTTCACCAATTTCTCTACTTTTATTCTTAAACGAAATCCCATAATGTTTTTTTTACTATTTATATAAAATTATAAAACATTATTTTTCAAAAGTTTTGTTTAAATAAAACATGATGCACATTAAAGGTAAGTGCAACAACGTGCCTAAGAGATAAAACTAAAGCTTTTGTGACAGTTATTGAAAATTAGCTTTTTTTCAAATCCTTTTAATCTCACTTTTTGAACAAACTTTTTATATAGCTTGACTGATTATTTTATAGAAAATCATAATCCAACTTATTTGTATTTTCAAATATTAAGCATCTACTGTTTCACATTTTTCAGAAAACATTTTCACTGTTTTATCACTTAAATTGGAGTAGACAATAATAACCTAATTTTTTATACCTACTTCTACTCATTAATGCCTTAAATGCTTAAATATTTCCATTCTTCCTTCGAAAGGTGGTCAAAACAAGTTTTATTTCCAAATATAGTGCTTAACTTAAATATGGAAATGTTTCAACTATTTCATTAAGTAAATGTGAGTCCTTACAACTACTACCAATAAGGTTTCTTCTTTGACTGGGGAGATTTGCCTTAAGGCCATAAAGTACTATTTCATATTCTTATGCTTTATCTTCATCTCATTC